>OX439140.1:134446087-135646087 GCA_949318255.1 Pollenia labialis
GATTTAAATTTTAATATTTTTTTTTATTTATTTTAACAGTGAATAATATTAAATAAGCGTGATTTAGGATTATTTTAATATCTTTAATTTAAAATTAATATGAAATAATGATAAATTTAAATAAAGGGCATACTTTTGCAGAAATTTAACATGATTCTCAATCAACATTTTTCCATGTTAATTTTACATTGGTATTTTTTTCTGTGTGTAGGTGTATTTCAGAAATTTTAAAACAAGTAGTATGAAAATTGTATCTTAGTGAAAATATGTCTACGATTTTAAATGTTGTTGACACAAAAACTACACAGTCCTCTCAATTAAAGACAGGGTTTCTTTTTAAGAAATATTTCCATCGTTGAATACAGATTTTCTAAAGCTTGATAATGAATGTTGCCAGATAGACTCTTACATTTCGTTTAAGATGAGCTTTATAGTGATTTAAAGATAATTGGAAAAAGGCATTTAAACTTAAAAATAAGCAAGGAAAGATATATTTCTTTATTTTGCCACTTTCAAGTACCTTTAACAGTTGTACACCTGATTAAGGAAAGAGACTGTTGTCGGAAAACGTGTGTGAAGATAAATATGAAAAGTTAAATTCGTTTTTAAAAAATATCGCATGCGATAAAAAATATTTTAAAAAAATATCGCATGCGTATTATAAAGAAAATACGACTATTTACGCGAAATTTTGCAATTTTTATTAAAAATCAATCATTTTTATTTAATATTTAACAATAATAAGATATTTTATTAGTCTTTTAATATTGAAATGTATGATTTTTGAAAAAATACAACTTAGAGTGAAATTCTCATGAAAGTGCTGTGTGAGGGATATGGCGACTGTGTCCAAACCCTTCGACCTCAGGGAATCAAACATAATGGAAAATGAAGCTTATGGATAGGGCTACAATAACCTATAAGCACTTTTTCCGAATTGTATTTGTGAAAATTTTTATACATTTTTGAAAATTTGACTTAGAGTGAAATTCTCATGAAAGTCCTGTGTGAGGGATATGGCCACTGTGTCCAAACCCTTCGACCTCAGGGAATCAAACATAATGGAAAATGAAGCTTATAGATAGGGCTACAATAACCTATAAGCACTTTTTCCGAATTGTATTTGTGAAAATTTTTATACATTTTTGAAAATTTGACTTAGAGTGAAATTCTCATGAAAGTCCTGTGTGAGGGATATGGCCACTGTGTCCAAACCCTTCGACCTCAGGGAATCAAACATAATGGAAAATGAAGCTTATGGATAGGGCTACAATAACCTATAAGCACTTTTTCCGAATTGTATTTGTGAAAATTTTTATAAATTTTTGAAAATTTGACTTAGAGTGAAATTCTCATGAAAGTCCTGTGTGAGGGATATGGCCACTGTGTCCAAACCCTTCGACCTCAGGGAATCAAACATAATGGAAAATGAAGCTTATGGATAGGGCTACAATAACCTATAAGCACTTTTTCCGAATTGTATTTGTGAAAATTTTTATACATTTTTGAAAATTTGACTTAGAGTGAAATTCTCATGAAAGTCCTGTGTGAGGGATATGGCCACTGTGTCCAAACCCTTCGACCTCAGGGAATCAAACATAATGGAAAATGAAGCTTATAGATAGGGCTACAATAACCTATAAGCACTTTTTCCGAATTGTATTTGTGTTAATTTTTATACATTTTTGAAAATTTGACTTAGAGTGAAATTCTCATGAAAGTCCTGTGTGAGGGATATGGCCACTGTGTCCAAACCCTTCGACCTCAGGGAATCAAACATAATGGAAAATGAAGCTTATAGATAGGGCTACAATAACCTATAAGCACTTTTTCCGAATTGTATTTGTGAAAATTTTTATACATTTTTGAAAATTTGACTTAGAGTGAAATTCTCATAAAAGTCTTGTGTGAGGGATATGGCCACTGTGTCCAAACCCTTCGACCTCAGGGAATCACACATAATGGAAAATGAAGCTTATGGATAGGGCTACAATAACCTATAAGCACTTTTTCCAAATTGTATTTGTGAAAATTTTTATACATTTTTGAAAATTTGACTTAGAGTGAAATTCTCATGAAAGTGCTGTGTGAGGGATATGGCCACTGTGTCCAAACCCTTCGACCTCAGGGAATCAAACATAATGGAAAATGAAGCTTATAGATAGGGCTACAATAACCTATAAGCACTTTTTCCGAATTGTATTTGTGAAAATTTTTATACATTTTTGAAAATTTGACTTAGAGTGAAATTCTCATGAAAGTCCTGTGTGAGGGATATGGCCACTGTGTCCAAACCCTTCGACCTCAGGGAATCAAACATAATGGAAAATGAAGCTTATAGATAGGGCTACAATAACCTATAAGCACTTTTTCCGAATTGTATTTGTGAAAATTTTTATACATTTTTGAAAATTTGACTTAGAGTGAAATTCTCATGAAAGTCCTGTGTGAGGGATATGGCCACTGTGTCCAAACCCTTCCACCTCAGGGAATCAAACATAATGGAAAATGAAGCTTATGGATAGGGCTACAATAACCTATAAGCACTTTTTCCAAATTGTATTTGTGAAAATTTTTATACATTTTTGAAAATTTGACTTAGAGTGAAATTCTCATGAAAGTGCTGTGTGAGGGATATGGCCACTGTGTCCAAACCCTTCCACCTCAGGGAATCAAACATAATGGAAAATGAAGCTTATGGATAGGGCTACAATAACCTATAAGCACTTTTTCCAAATTGTATTTGTGAAAATTTTTATACATTTTTGAAAATTTGACTTAGAGTGAAATTCTCATGAAAGTGCTGTGTGAGGGATATGGCCACTGTGTCCAAACCCTTCCACCTCAGGGAATCAAACATAATGGAAAATGAAGCTTATGGATAGGGCTACAATAACCTATAAGCACTTTTTCCAAATTGTATTTGTGAAAATTTTTATACATTTTTGAAAATTTGACTTAGAGTGAAATTCTCATGAAAGTGCTGTGTGAGGGATATGGCCACTGTGTCCAAACCCTTCGTTCTCAGGGAATCACACATAATGGAAAATGAAGCTTATGGATAGGGCTACAATAACCTATAAGCACTTTTTCCAAATTGTATTTGTGAAAATTTTTATACATTTTTGAAAATTTGACTTAGAGTGAAATTCTCATGAAAGTCCTGTGTGAGGGATATGGCCACTGTGTCCAAACCCTTCGTCCTCAGGGAATCACACATAATGGAAAATGAAGCTTATGGATAGGGCTACAATAACCTATAAGCACTTTTTCCAAATTGTATTTGTGAAAATTTTTATACATTTTTGAAAATTTGACTTAGAGTGAAATTCTCATGAAAGTCCTGTGTGAGGGATATGGCCACTGTGTCCAAACCCTTCGTCCTCAGGGAATCACACATAATGGAAAATGAAGCTTATGGATAGGGCTACAATAACCTATAAGCACTTTTTCCAAATTGTATTTGTGAAAATTTTTATACATTTTTGAAAATTTGACTTAGAGTGAAATTCTCATGAAAGTGCTGTGTGAGGGATATGGCCACTGTGTCCAAACCCTTCGTCCTCAGGGAATCACACGTAATGGAAAATGAAGCTTATGGATAGGGCTACAATAACCTATTACCACTTTTTCCGAATTGTATTTGTGAAAATTTTTATACATTTTTGAAAATTTGACTTAGAGTGAAATTCTCATAAAAGTCTTGTGTGAGGGATATGGCCACTGTGTCCAAACCCTTCGACCTCAGGGAATCACACATAATGGAAAATGAAGCTTATGGATAGGGCTACAATAACCTATAAGCACTTTTTCCAAATTGTATTTGTGAAAATTTTTATACATTTTTGAAAATTTGACTTAGAGTGAAATTCTCATGAAAGTCCTGTGTGAGGGATATGGCCACTGTGTCCAAACCCTTCGACCTCAGGGAATCAAACATAATGGAAAATGAAGCTTATAGATAGGGCTACAATAACCTATAAGCACTTTTTCCGAATTGTATTTGTGAAAATTTTTATACATTTTTGAAAATTTGACTTAGAGTGAAATTCTCATGAAAGTCCTGTGTGAGGGATATGGCCACTGTGTCCAAACCCTTCGACCTCAGGGAATCAAACATAATGGAAAATGAAGCTTATGGATAGGGCTACAATAACCTATAAGCACTTTTTCCGAATTGTATTTGTGAAAATTTTTATAAATTTTTGAAAATTTGACTTAGAGTGAAATTCTCATGAAAGTCCTGTGTGAGGGATATGGCCACTGTGTCCAAACCCTTCGACCTCAGGGAATCAAACATAATGGAAAATGAAGCTTATGGATAGGGCTACAATAACCTATAAGCACTTTTTCCGAATTGTATTTGTGAAAACTTTTATACATTTTTGAAAATTTGACTTAGAGTGAAATTCTCATGAAAGTCCTGTGTGAGGGATATGGCCACTGTGTCCAAACCCTTCGACCTCAGGGAATCAAACATAATGGAAAATGAAGCTTATGGATAGGGCTACAATAACCTATAAGCACTTTTTCCGAATTGTATTTGTGAAAATTTTTATACATTTTTGAAAATTTGACTTAGAGTGAAATTCTCATGAAAGTGCTGTGTGAGGGATATGGCCACTGTATCCAAACCCTTCGACCTCAGGGAATCAAACATAATGGAAAATGAAGCTTATGGATAGGGCTACAATAACCTATAAGCACTTTTTCCGAATTGTATTTGTGAAAATTTTTATACATTTTTGAAAATTTGACTTAGAGTGAAATTCTCATGAAAGTGCTGTGTGAGGGATATGGCCACTGTATCCAAACCCTTCGACCTCAGGGAATCAAACATAATGGAAAATTTTTACACTCTACGTCAAATTTTCAAAAATGTATAAAAATTTTCACAAATACAATTCGGAAAAAGTGCTTATAGGTTATTGTAGCCCTATCCATAAGCTTCATTTTCCATTATGTTTGATTCCCTGAGGTCGAAGGGTTTGGACACAGTGGCCATATCCCTCACACAGGACTTTCATGAGAATTTCACTCTAAGTCAAATTTTCAAAAATGTATAAAAATTTTCACAAATACAATTCGGAAAAAGTGCTTATAGGTTATTGTAGCCCTATCTATAAGCTTCATTTTCCATTATGTTTGATTCCCTGAGGTCGAAGGGTTTGGACACAGTGGCCATATCCCTCACACAGGACTTTCATGAGAATTTCACTCTAAGTCAAATTTTCAAAAATGTATAAAAATTTTCACAAATACAATTTGGAAAAAGTGCTTATAGGTTATTGTAGCCCTATCCATAAGCTTCATTTTCCATTATGTTTGATTCCCTGAGGTCGAAGGGTTTGGACACAGTGGCCATATCCCTCACGCAGGACTTTCATGAGAATTTCACTCTAAGTCAAATTTTCAAAAATGTATAAAAATTTTCACAAATACAATTCGGAAAAAGTGCTTATAGGTTATTGTAGCCCTATCCATAAGCTTCATTTTCCATTATGTTTGATTCCCTGAGGTCGAAGGGTTTGGACACAGTGGCCATATCCCTCACACAGGACTTTCATGAGAATTTCACTCTAAGTCAAATTTTCAAAAATGTATAAAAGTTTTCACAAATACAATTCGGAAAAAGTGCTTATAGGTTATTGTAGCCCTATCCATAAGCTTCATTTTCCATTATGTTTGATTCCCTGAGGTCGAAGGGTTTGGACACAGTGGCCATATCCCTCACACAGGACTTTCATGAGAATTTCACTCTAAGTCAAATTTTCAAAAATTTATAAAAATTTTCACAAATACAATTCGGAAAAAGTGCTTATAGGTTATTGTAGCCCTATCCATAAGCTTCATTTTCCATTATGTTTGATTCCCTGAGGTCGAAGGGTTTGGACACAGTGGCCATATCCCTCACACAGGACTTTCATGAGAATTTCACTCTAAGTCAAATTTTCAAAAATGTATAAAAATTTTCACAAATACAATTCGGAAAAAGTGCTTATAGGTTATTGTAGCCCTATCTATAAGCTTCATTTTCCATTATGTTTGATTCCCTGAGGTCGAAGGGTTTGGACACAGTGGCCATATCCCTCACACAGGACTTTCATGAGAATTTCACTCTAAGTCAAATTTTCAAAAATGTATAAAAATTTTCACAAATACAATTTGGAAAAAGTGCTTATAGGTTATTGTAGCCCTATCCATAAGCTTCATTTTCCATTATGTGTGATTCCCTGAGGTCGAAGGGTTTGGACACAGTGGCCATATCCCTCACACAAGACTTTTATGAGAATTTCACTCTAAGTCAAATTTTCAAAAATGTATAAAAATTTTCACAAATACAATTCGGAAAAAGTGGTAATAGGTTATTGTAGCCCTATCCATAAGCTTCATTTTCCATTACGTGTGATTCCCTGAGGACGAAGGGTTTGGACACAGTGGCCATATCCCTCACACAGCACTTTCATGAGAATTTCACTCTAAGTCAAATTTTCAAAAATGTATAAAAATTTTCACAAATACAATTTGGAAAAAGTGCTTATAGGTTATTGTAGCCCTATCCATAAGCTTCATTTTCCATTATGTGTGATTCCCTGAGGACGAAGGGTTTGGACACAGTGGCCATATCCCTCACACAGGACTTTCATGAGAATTTCACTCTAAGTCAAATTTTCAAAAATGTATAAAAATTTTCACAAATACAATTTGGAAAAAGTGCTTATAGGTTATTGTAGCCCTATCCATAAGCTTCATTTTCCATTATGTGTGATTCCCTGAGGACGAAGGGTTTGGACACAGTGGCCATATCCCTCACACAGGACTTTCATGAGAATTTCACTCTAAGTCAAATTTTCAAAAATGTATAAAAATTTTCACAAATACAATTTGGAAAAAGTGCTTATAGGTTATTGTAGCCCTATCCATAAGCTTCATTTTCCATTATGTGTGATTCCCTGAGAACGAAGGGTTTGGACACAGTGGCCATATCCCTCACACAGCACTTTCATGAGAATTTCACTCTAAGTCAAATTTTCAAAAATGTATAAAAATTTTCACAAATACAATTTGGAAAAAGTGCTTATAGGTTATTGTAGCCCTATCCATAAGCTTCATTTTCCATTATGTTTGATTCCCTGAGGTGGAAGGGTTTGGACACAGTGGCCATATCCCTCACACAGCACTTTCATGAGAATTTCACTCTAAGTCAAATTTTCAAAAATGTATAAAAATTTTCACAAATACAATTTGGAAAAAGTGCTTATAGGTTATTGTAGCCCTATCCATAAGCTTCATTTTCCATTATGTTTGATTCCCTGAGGTGGAAGGGTTTGGACACAGTGGCCATATCCCTCACACAGCACTTTCATGAGAATTTCACTCTAAGTCAAATTTTCAAAAATGTATAAAAATTTTCACAAATACAATTTGGAAAAAGTGCTTATAGGTTATAGTAGCCCTATCCATAAGCTTCATTTTCCATTATGTTTGATTCCCTGAGGTGGAAGGGTTTGGACACAGTGGCCATATCCCTCACACAGGACTTTCATGAGAATTTCACTCTAATTCAAATTTTCAAAAATGTATAAAAATTTTCACAAATACAATTCGGAAAAAGTGCTTATAGGTTATTGTAGCCCTATCCATAAGCTTCATTTTCCATTATGTTTGATTCCCTGAGGTCGAAGGGTTTGGACACAGTGGCCATATCCCTCACACAGGACTTTCATGAGAATTTCACTCTAAGTCAAATTTTCAAAAATGTATAAAAATTTTCACAAATACAATTCGGAAAAAGTGCTTATAGGTTATTGTAGCCCTATCCATAAGCTTCATTTTCCATTATGTTTGATTCCCTGAGGTCGAAGGGTTTGGACACAGTGGCCATATCCCTCACACAGGACTTTCATGAGAATTTCACTCTAAGTCAAATTTTCAAAAATTTATAAAAATTTTCACAAATACAATTCGGAAAAAGTGCTTATAGGTTATTGTAGCCCTATCCATAAGCTTCATTTTCCATTATGTTTGATTCCCTGAGGTCGAAGGGTTTGGACACAGTGGCCATATCCCTCACACAGGACTTTCATGAGAATTTCACTCTAAGTCAAATTTTCAAAAATGTATAAAAATTTTCACAAATACAATTCGGAAAAAGTGCTTATAGGTTATTGTAGCCCTATCCATAAGCTTCATTTTCCATTATGTTTGATTCCCTGAGGTCGAAGGGTTTGGACACAGTGGCCATATCCCTCACACAGGACTTTCATGAGAATTTCACTCTAAGTCAAATTTTCAAAAATGTATAAAAATTTTCACAAATACAATTCGGAAAAAGTGCTTATAGGTTATTGTAGCCCTATCTATAAGCTTCATTTTCCATTATGTTTGATTCCCTGAGGTCGAAGGGTTTGGACACAGTGGCCATATCCCTCACACAGGACTTTTATGAGAATTTCACTCTAAGTCAAATTTTCAAAAATGTATAAAAATTTTCACAAATACAATTCGGAAAAAGTGGTAATAGGTTATTGTAGCCCTATCCATAAGCTTCATTTTCCATTACGTGTGATTCCCTGAGGACGAAGGGTTTGGACACAGTGGCCATATCCCTCACACAAGACTTTTATGAGAATTTCACTCTAAGTCAAATTTTCAAAAATGTATAAAAATTTTCACAAATACAATTCGGAAAAAGTGGTAATAGGTTATTGTAGCCCTATCCATAAGCTTCATTTTCCATTACGTGTGATTCCCTGAGGACGAAGGGTTTGGACACAGTGGCCATATCCCTCACACAAGACTTTTATGAGAATTTCACTCTAAGTCAAATTTTCAAAAATGTATAAAAATTTTCACAAATACAATTCGGAAAAAGTGGTAATAGGTTATTGTAGCCCTATCCATAAGCTTCATTTTCCATTACGTGTGATTCCCTGAGGACGAAGGGTTTGGACACAGTGGCCATATCCCTCACACAAGACTTTTATGAGAATTTCACTCTAAGTCAAATTTTCAAAAATGTATAAAAATTTTCACAAATACAATTTGGAAAAAGTGCTTATAGGTTATTGTAGCCCTATCCATAAGCTTCATTTTCCATTATGTGTGATTCCCTGAGGTCGAAGGGTTTGGACACAGTGGCCATATCCCTCACACAAGACTTTTATGAGAATTTCACTCTAAGTCAAATTTTCAAAAATGTATAAAAATTTTCACAAATACAATTCGGAAAAAGTGCTTATAGGTTATTGTAGCCCTATCTATAAGCTTCATTTTCCATTATGTTTGATTCCCTGAGGTCGAAGGGTTTGGACACAGTGGCCATATCCCTCACACAGGACTTTCATGAGAATTTCACTCTAAGTCAAATTTTCAAAAATGTATAAAAATTTTCACAAATACAATTCGGAAAAAGTGCTTATAGGTTATTGTAGCCCTATCTATAAGCTTCATTTTCCATTATGTTTGATTCCCTGAGGTCGAAGGGTTTGGACACAGTGGCCATATCCCTCACACAGGACTTTCATGAGAATTTCACTCTAAGTCAAATTTTCAAAAATTTATAAAAATTTTCACAAATACAATTCGGAAAAAGTGCTTATAGGTTATTGTAGCCCTATCCATAAGCTTCATTTTCCATTATGTTTGATTCCCTGAGGTCGAAGGGTTTGGACACAGTGGCCATATCCCTCACACAGCACTTTCATGAGAATTTCACTCTAAGTCAAATTTTCAAAAATGTATAAAAATTTTCACAAATACAATTCGGAAAAAGTGCTTATAGGCTATTGTAGCCCTATCCATAAGCATAATTTTCCGTTATGTTTGATTCCCTGAGGTCGAAGGGTTTGGACACAGTGGCCATATCCCTCACACAGGACTTTCATGAGAATTTCACTCTAAGTCAAATTTTCAAAAATGTATAAAAATTTTCACAAATACAATTCGGAAAAAGTGCTTATAGGTTATTGTAGCCCTATCCATAAGCTTCATTTTCCATTATGTTTGATTCCCTGAGGTCGAAGGGTTTGGACACAGTGGCCATATCCCTCACACAGGACTTTCATGAGAATTTCACTCTAAGTCAAATTTTCAAAAATGTATAAAAATTTTCACAAATACAATTCGGAAAAAGTGGTTATAGGTTATTGTAGCCCTATCCATAAGCTTCATTTTCCATTATGTTTGATTCCCTGAGGTCGAAGGGTTTGGACACAGTGGCCATATCCCTCACACAGGACTTTCATGAGAATTTCACTCTAAGTCAAATTTTCAAAAATGTATAAAAATTTTCACAAATACAATTCGGAAAAAGTGGTTATAGGTTATTGTAGCCCTATCCATAAGCTTAATTTTCCATTATGTTTGATTCCCTGAGGTCGAAGGGTTTGGACACAGTGGCCATATCCCTCACACAGCACTTTCATGAGAATTTCAATCATACATTTTAATATTAAAAGACTAATAAAATATCTTATTATTGTAAAATATTAAATAAAAATTATTTATTTTTAATAAAAATTGCAAAATTTCGCGTAAATAGTCGTATTTTCTTTATAATACGCATGCGATATTTTTTTAAAATATTTTTTATCGCATGCGATATTTTTTAAAAACGAATTTAACTTTTCATATTTATCTTCACACACGTCATAAAATAGAGATCAGTTTAATAAAACAAACAAAATTAGTTGTTTTTATGTCCACACCATTATGCGCTCGTTCTGATGTGTGTAACACTAAAAAATATTGGCCTCCTCTTAGTATGGCGATCGGCTGGTTGTCTGTCCATGTAAAGAACAGGTTGCAATTTTAATAAAATTTAATACACAGATTTCAATTGTTACGAGGACGAATTCTATTAAAAATGGTGACTTGTTTCCGGAACAGTCTTTGTGCCCATAAACGATCTCACTATGTTGGTAATTAGATTAAAGTTGACTCAAAAATATTTTTTTGCGACATAAATTGAGAAATTTAAAATGAAATGCCGAAAAAAACTTGACTTTAGGTGTGGTTCACATTCAACATCGGCCCCTAAAATTTAAGCACCCTTTTCACACAGGAAAAAATACCAATGTAAAATTAACATGGAAAAATGTTGATTGAGAATCATGTAAATTTCTGCAAAAGTATGCTCATTATTTAAATTTATCATTATTTCATATTAATTTTAAATGAAAAATATTAAAATAATCTAATATTATTCACTGTTAAAAAATATTAAAATAAAAATAAATATGGATTTAATATTGAATCCATAAAAACCTGTTTAAATCAAAAGTTTATCTTGTTAAATTGACATGCATACATTGTAAAGTATGTTAATTTTTTTATTTTCGTTCTTAACATATGTTATAAAAAGAAGACAATTCTCGTATTCTTTTAATTAAAATTATTTATTTAAATAGTACATCAAGTTTTCAAAGTAGAATGATGACGAAAACAATATCGGACCATTCTGCTGATTGATCTGTTAACAAAGGAGACTAGAAAATAAGTGAAACATGTGTTACAGGGGTAAGTGTTTTGAATTATTCTTAAACAAATGCATATGTTGTCCCTGAAGCTTCTTCACACTGTTATAACACACTCAAACCATTAGTTTCTACATGAAATTAACGTTGTTTCAACATGAAATAACTTTCACTCAATGTGATTCGGATTGTTATTTCAATAAAAATTACATTTTGCTCTAACTTTACTGCAATGTTAAATTGACATGAATTATAGTTATTTTAAAAGAAAAAAATGTTGTTCGCAAGTAATTGTAAAATAAGGTTGACTTAACATGAAAAACGTATGAAGCAAAATCAACACCGAACAATTTTAAATCAACTTTGTTTTCGACTTTTTTAACTTGATTTTTTTGCTGTGTGTATTTAATAAATAAGTTTATTAAAAAAAATATGCTAAAAAAGTCTACTTTTCTAAAAAAGTCTTAAAAATGCAGTTTGCATATTTAAAAAAATTATGGAATTTCCCAACTCAATCCGCTAAATCTAGCAGAAAATATGCTAAAATGGTAACACTGTTTACCTCTCATTAGCTTCCAGTGTTGGACTACTATTTGACTGTACTGTATTATCACAACCATTCTCTTAAGAAGAATTTTTTTATTTAACACAAAGAAACACAACGAGGAGGTTCAGACTTAATACTTAAAAATTCAATGACAGCTCCTGAATTGGCCTGGTCATGATGGCTGCTGGGCCAAGTGGGTGTTTAGATGTTGTTAATATGTACACGTTTTGTTTCAGTCTACAATGTTATACACATCATACAGTTTTTGTTTTAATTATGCTTATTATTCATTTAAGCCAAGCAAACTCAAGCGTACCATCTAGAATGAGTAAATGAGTGAGAAGTGCTAGTTGTTTATGACGTCGTTATGTCTGCTAAATGTTGGCAAAGTGCGTTAATTCAATTTACAAGTCACACAATCTTTAACCATTTAGCACACTTAGGCCACTGTGGGTTTTTGGTTTTTCTTTTCGATTTGTTTTTTTTCACATTTTGTTTTTCATTTTCACAATTAACATTTTAAAGAGAAGGAGAAGGAGGAGGTCAGCCAAAGCTCGTCAAATAAGTAGTAAATTTCAACAAAAAAAAAAAACAATTATTACAACAATATAAACTGTGTACTTGTCGTATGTGTTTGTGTGCTGTAATTGGTTGTGTAATTATTATTTTAACTTAATAATGACACAGTGCGGCAGGTTTAATTGTCAAGCAAAACGAAAACACTTTGCAGAAAGAAACTGTATGCGTTAATTGGTCAGGATTAATGTAAAAACTAAAAAATACAGATTAAATAAAAAATGGTCGTTAAATGTTTTACTTAAGTGTCCAAAAAAAAACAAAAAACGGAATAAAAATAATCACATACCTCAAGGGATTTTGTGTTTTGTCGTCAATTAGAATAAATATTATATGCATATAACGAATTACTATTATTAACATAAATATGGTCGTTTTCTCACTAGTTGATTAACTTTTTTCCCAACCTAAAACTGCAGATTAAAGAATTTTGGTTTTCTCAATGTCTCAATTGCTTCGAGTCTGTCGCAAAGCTAACCCGCCTTCATTTGTCAGTTATTTATTTGCCGTAAAGATAAATTTAAAAAGCTGACTTCCAACTCATACAACCATTTTAAGAGGCGTTGCCAACTGAAAATAATGTTTTTGTCGGTTAAATGAGGAAACCAAAATCGCTAGCGGGCAGTTTATCAATCGAGTAAATTTACGTCGAGATTTTGTAACAGGCCGTTTTCGATACATTGTGAAAACGGTCAATAAAATGTATTCTCCAAGGTCTTATTTATACATTTTAGAATGATGTTAGTTATAGTAATTTTTACCTGGGGAAGAACATTTCGTGGTAAATGTCAAAATCGCTGTCAATCTCATTTATATATTTTGTTATTTTTTAATTTTGAATCTAATATTATGGGTTATAAACGAGGAGGTTCTTTACAAGAATTGACTGTTCCACTTTTTGTGGTTTTGCACAATTTAAGAAAATAGTTTTTCAAGAATAATCATTTTATACTGGAATAATTTACTTTAAAAAAAACTGACTGCTCTTAGAACACGATTGCAAAACTCGTTCGTTAAACTTACATTTATAACAAAAACAAATTTTGAAATTCAAATATTAATTGAAAAAAAAGCGGTTACGCGTTTGGCGTCAAATGTTTGCTAAATTAAAGCATAGCTTAACTCATCGTCGTCATTGCTCGCACTGCCAATCAATGATAGCGATTCTTGGACATATTTAAACAACATAGCAATCCCAGAGAGACAAAGGCAACACACAGCACTGCGTAATCTTAATCAATATTTTCTATTAACAATTTAAGCCTTTAAATAACTCTTGTGAAAGTGAAGACAATCGACCACCAAGATCTCGCAAACATTTTTATTTAGGGGTTTTCTTAAATCGTCAGTCTGTCCTTTTAGCCTACATAGCCAAAGTCATCGCTCTTAATCAGGGTTGGGCAGCCTCGGTAACCCAGAAAAATCCAACCGGATTTTAATGGGTATTTTGTTTTAAAAAAACCCAAGTGGACTTTTTCTTTATATTCATTTAAACAAAGATGTTATAATTTTTACTTTTTATTTACGGAAAAATAGAAGAAAATTATAATAAAATTCTTACAATGTATTTCTATCCCAATTTGTGGGTTTAATTTAATTAATCGAACAATTTTACACGATTAATTGTTCGAATAATTTAAAATTGAGAATTTCGATTAAAGGATTAATCGAAGAATTTATACCGATTATTCGAATAATAATAATATTTAGTATTTGTGTTAAACGTATAATTTTTTTTAAGTTCGAATCAACAAACAAAATGTATGTGCCCTTGGGAATAAAAAAAACAGTCATGTTAAGTGAGTAATTTAGCTTATATTTTTGTTACATTGTTTCAACACAATTAAATAATTCATTTTACAAAAGGAAAAACGACAAAGTTAGGTATGTTAACTCAAAGATTTATATACATTTTTCGGGTATGTTCTAGAAATCGAAATGAAGTGAGACTGAAATCGAACGATAATTTAAATTCAATTACTATTTACAAAATGACCGTAGTTTTTCGTGGTTTTAAGTTTTGTTCTTGCAAAAATAAAAGATATTTAAAGAATGAAGTAGATAAAATGGAATATTTGTATGAACTTTAATTACAGAGTCGTTTTCAAAATTTGCTCGATTTAAAATTCACTTCTTTTCGATTTCTAGAACACGCCCGTTTTTTAACAAAATAGTCCATGCGCTTCCCTCTATAGAATGAGTTTGGTTTAAAAATATTGTACGAAGGATAAATCTCATAATTCTAAATGTAACAGGTGTCCAAAATGTATTTACGTAAATATTCTTCAACAACTTCACTAATTTATCACTTACACAGCGACTATAACATCCCAATAAAAAAATTTATCATTTTGCGAAGCACTAATGATACATTTTAAAAAATAAGAGCACAAGTTTGCGCTACGCAATAAGACATACAGAAATGCAGTAAAGTGAAAAAACTCTCAACAACTTTTATAAATAAAAAAATAACATTTCAAGTGCTACGGCATTCCCTTACCACGAGGCAGGTTTGTAAGGGAGAATACTAAAAAATAACTGTATCAAAACATTCAGTGTTTGAAGCCGATCGTTACATACAACAATTTTAATATGCGCTGAATAATGCGCTTTATGTGTCAAAAAAGTATTGCTTCAAAGTGGGAACTCCGTCAACGCAATGGTAAGAGAAACTTTATTGTTTCTCCCTTACAAACCTGCTTCGTTGGAAGCACCATTTTTTATTGGGATAGTACTTGAAGAAGATGCTCCACCAGCAAAATCAAAGGGGGCTACAAGTGGTCCGTCTAATGAATAAATATTTTTAACAAGATACTTCGATCGATTCTCTAGAGGAAATTATTTGCATAAGCATAACAGAGCCAAAGTCATAGTCAATATAGACTCTTTTAAAATCTAAGTGCCCGAAAGTGAAGCAAAAATTTCAAGCTACATTGCAAAGTTTTATTTAAAAAATAATGTTTATTTACTCAAGTACCAATTTTTTCTAAAATTATTATAAAAAATTCTCGCAATTTATAAAATTTCTGGATTTAGAAATATTCGATTAATCGATTAATTTTAAAATTTTATTTGTTTAATCGAATAAGATATAAATGCCAAATATCGATTAATCGTTTAATCGAATAAAATTAAAACCCGATTAATTGAACACCCTAGTACGTACACTTAATGTTAGTGGGCTTTTCTCTATTTATTAATTTAAACTAAATAGAAATACTGCATACAAATTTTAAACTTCGACTTCGGCCATTTCCAAATCAAATTCCCATTTTTTTAAAACAAATTAACCTTTTTTCAAATCATATTCGACTTTTTAAAAATTAAAATCAGGCTTTCTAAAATGAATTTGATTAAAAAAAAGGCGGATTTTTAAATTTTAAGTGTTAAATTTTATTTGAAAAACGCTGAATATGATTTGTAAAATACTAAATTTGATTTCAAAAATTTTGAATTTGAATTTTTTAGAACCTGAGGGCTGATTCTGACAATTGTGATCGAATTCCTTTTCGACTTGAAAGCAATTTTGGTTCCAATTATTTCAGTCAATACTGAACGATCCGAAATAATTTTTTTAGTGTTATGAAAACTCAAATAAATGCCTTACAACACTGAAAATATAGTTTCAATCCGTTCAGTATCGACTGAAAGAATTAGAAATAAAATTGCTTTCGAATCGAAAAAGTATTCGATCACGACTGCCAGCACCATATCCGAATTGTATTTGTGAACATTTTTGAAAATTTTTCTTATAGTGTAATTCTCATAAAGGGCTGTGTGAGGGATATGACCACTGTTTCCAAGCCCTTCGATCTCAGGGAATCAAACCTAATAAAAAATGAAGACTATGGACAACGCTACCATAATCTTTAATGATCATAGATGCAGTATGTAGAGTTCCGCAATCAAATTTGTTACGTTCAGCAAAAGGCCGCAACATGTTAATTGCAACATTTTTAAATAAAACAGTCGAACTTAAAAGAAAAAACATTGTCAAACCTGTTGGAAAGAAAATCAGTTACAACACAATGGATCAAAACAACTGTTAACACGAATAAATTATAGTACCCTAGAAAGGTAACGTTATTTTTTTGTACTGAAAAGATAACGACACGTCTGAAAGACGTATCCTTGTTTCTATCCTTTAAAGGATATCACCGAAAATAATATTGATAAATTTTATTGTTGAAAATATTTATTTATTCTATTTCTTTAAAAAAAAAATATCATTTTTAAACAGAAAATTTAATAAAAATAAAATTCAATACTATCAAAAATTGAAGAGTTTTTACAAAAGACTTCAGTTCGGTTCTTAAAACTTAAATAAATATTTTTGATTTGTACTTTGTGTAGATAATGATATCTGTATTGACTTATATAAACAAAAAAAAAAGTAATTTGAATAACATTATGTGCATGATATACAAATTTAAGTTTTGTGGTCGCACAAAAGGGTATACCGCATTTGACACATGTGTGTGAAGATAAATACGTATTTAACTAGCGGAGACATCCACCGCAATTTCTTAACAGCAACTGTTTGCAGTTAACATTGCACTTAACAGTGCTGCTATAATAGAATAAAGTGAATTTAGGACGATTTTCAGGGAAATGGAACCGGTTGCACATAAAAATATAGTTCTTTAGAGGATTCTGGTAGTGGGATATCTAAAATAATTTTAGAAATTCAGAAATTCAGATTTGAAAAATTTCGTTTGTACGAAAATTTCTGGTTTGGATTAGTGACCATTTTGGAAAAATATGGAATGGTACTAGCAACAAACTATATGGAAATGGTGCTCCAAGGGGTCCTCTTTAGGGCCCTATTAGTGGTATATCTGAAATAATTTTGAAAATTAAGAAAATTGAATTTTAAAAAAATGCTATTTTGAAAAATGTTAAAAGTGGACTTTATGGACATTGGACAATTTGGAGAAATGGTGATAGGTACTAACTGCAAACAGTTGCTGTTAAGAAATTGCGGTGGATGTCTCCGCTAGTTAAATACGTATTTAACTTCACACACATATTTGACACATACCATTTTGTTGGACTGGTGGACTGAAGCCACCGTGTTATCTCTTTTTTGATTCACGCTGTTCTCTCATAGTTTACTGCATCTGATAAAATTTGTAAAATGTTGTCGGTTAAAGTTTTCGATAAAATAGGAATTTCTAGCCTTAAAAATTGAAAAATTTATGGAAATTTTGGCATTGGTCCATTGAACAATATCCGAAATTATTTCGGTAATAAAAAATATCAAAGCATGAAATTGGGTCGTACAGTGATTTGCATTCCCGAGTTGGTCCTCTTGCCGTACGAACTATCGTCATTGAAGAAACTCGGCCATCATTTTGACCCTTCGGTGTAGCCCACTTACTTTTACTTCTTAAAGTGGATCGAGATATGGTAATAACGCAGCTATCGAAAGAAGTAGTAACATTTTCAGGTTCTTTAGCATTTTCCTGAATCGGTGGTATATTCTCGTCAGGCTCAAGGCAGAATTAGTCTTTACTTTCTGTTCTGTTACGAAATTAATTAGTTTTTCTGTTCTATGACGGTCCAATCTGTATTATTAAAAACTTGTTAAGTAATTGTAAGTGACAGCAATAGAAACAGAAAGACTAACTGAGCCTTCAAGGATGTCAAAAGCTCATCTTCTACATCACTTTGAAGACTATCCTCCAATAATTCATCTTCCGATTCGCTCACATTTTCCAGTGAAACCGATTCCTCCAACACGCTTTGCAAAATAGCGCCAATTTCTGCGTCGTTCTAGCCGCGCTTACAAAACATTTTTAAGACAATACCTTAAAATTCAACCAAAACGCAAAGTTATGTTCGCTACAAAAGTAACACTAAAGATAACGATACGTCTCTCAGACACATGTTGTGTTTATTTGTGTTTATTTCTCAAAAGATACATAACTTACAACACAAAAACTGCCACCACCAACTAGGTGCTACTAACAACTGAGATAATTGAACGTGAGAAAGTTGTATGTTTACAAATGTGAAAGTAAGAGCACAAAATAGAAAAAGCGTACGTCTCGCAGACGTACATACCTTATCTTTCTAGGATTAAAAAAATTATGGAACTGTATGAGCGATGTTGAATGATCGAAACCAAATGCATAGGCAAATAATCGTTATAGCGTTGTCGTTGGGCATTTCGCAAAAGGGTACTTTTAAAGTAAAAAAAAGTAAGGTTTTTTATTATTATTATTTAAAATAAAGGGGGCGCAAAACGGTAGTGCATTTTAAAGAAAAATGTACACCGAGTTTTTAATAAACAAACAAGATTTATTTTAGCTTAAAAAAATAAACACCAAATTTAAACAATTATTTGCTCATGGACATGACATACTATTATACTTTCTTACTTGTTAATATTGATTTTCTACCGGAAAAATTATTTAGAGGTCGTAAAAACTGTTTTACAAAACCTTTTAACGCATATTAACTAAAGGGTGTGAATATAAATTCGTCAGTTAAATACGTCCCACACCTCTGTTAACTTCATTCCACACACTGTTAAATATGGTAAATTTTTAAAAATTAATATTTTTTAAATAAAAAGCGAAATTGTTTATAACTTTTGATTAATTAATAAAGAAAACATAATAAATTTAAACTTTTTTCTAAAAAATTGGAAACAAATTTATTTTAATAAGGAAAGTGACTCAGTACTAATTGGCTAATTCATGGTATTTTTAAGGGCACTTAGGACAGACCTGAATGGGGTTTGGGGATACCATTTGAAAGCCCCAAGGGAGCAGATTCCAAAACTGTATTGGACATTTTTCTGGGTTTCTCAGGAGACATGTTACGAGGGGTGGAATATAGGAAACTAAAATTATTAAAACATCAGTTTGGGGCAATTAGAACAGACCTGAATGGGGTTTGGGGATACTATTTGAAAGCCCCAAGGGGGCAGAATCTAAGACTGTATTGGACATTTTTCTGGGTTTCTCAGGAGACATGTAACGAGGGGTGCAATATAGGAAACTAAAAATATTAAAACATCAGTTTGGGGCACATAGGACAGACCTGAATGGGGTTTGGGGATATTATTTGAAAGCCCCAAGGGAGCTGATTCCAAAACTGTATTGGACATTTTTCTGGGTTTCTCAGGAGACATGTTACGAGGGGTGGAATATAGGAAACTAAAATTATTAAAACATCAGTTTGGGGCACTTAGAACAGACCTGAATGGGGTTTGGAGATATTATTTGAAAGCCCCAAGGGAGCTGATTCCAAAACTGTATTGGACATTTTTCTGGGTTTCTCAGGAGACATGTTACGAGGGGTGGAATATAGGAAACTAAAATTATTAAAACATCAGTTTGGGGCACTTAGAACAGACCTGAATGGGGTTTGGGGATATTATTTAAAAGCCCCAAGGGAGCAGATTCCAAAACTGTATTGGACATTTTTCTGGGTTTCTCAGGAGACATGTACCGAGGGGTGCAATATAGGAAACTAAAAATATTAAAACATCAGTTTGGGGCACTTAGGACAGACCTGAATGGGGTTTGGGGATATTATTTAAAAGCCCCAAGGGAGCAGATTCCAAAACTGTATTGGACATTTTTCTGGGTTTCTCAGGAGACATGTACCGAGGGGTGCAATATAGGAAACTAAAAATATTAAAACATCAGTTTGGGGCACTTAGGACAGACCTGAATAGGGTTTGGGGATATTATTTGAAAGCCCCAAGGGAGCTGATTCCAAAACTGTATTGGACGTTTTTCTGGGTTTCTCAGGAGACAGGAGACATGTACCGAGGGGTGCAATATAGGAAACTAAAAATATTTAAACATCAGTTTGGGGCACTTAGGACAGACCTGAATGGGGTTTAGGGATATTATTTAAAAGCCCCA
This sequence comes from Pollenia labialis, assembly GCA_949318255.1. Taxonomy (NCBI): domain Eukaryota; kingdom Metazoa; phylum Arthropoda; class Insecta; order Diptera; family Polleniidae; genus Pollenia; species Pollenia labialis. The sequence continues at coordinate 134,466,571 of OX439140.1, forward strand.
AGGGAGCAGATTCCAAAACTGTATTGGACATTTTTCTGGGTTTCTCAGGAGACGTGTAAGGAGGGGTGCAATATAGGAAACTAAAAATATTAAAACTTTAGTTTGGTGCACTTAGGACAGACCTGAATGGGGTTTGGGGATATTATTTGAAAGCCCCAAGGGAGCAGATTCTAAAACTGTATTGGACATTTTTTTGGGTTTCTCAGGAGACATGTAACGAGGGGTGGAATATAGGAAACTAAAATTATTAAAACATCAGTTTGGGGCACTTAGAACAGACCTGAATGGGGTTTGGGGATATTATTTAAAAGCCCCAAGGGAGCAGATTCCAAAACTGTATTGGACATTTTTCTGGGTTTCTCAGGAGACGTGTAAGGAGGGGTGCAATATAGGAAACTAAAATTATTAAAACATCAGTTTGGGGCACTTAGAACAGACCTGAATGGGGTTTGGGGATACTATTTGAAAGCCCCAAGGGGGCAGAATCTAAAACTGTATTGGCCATTTTTCTGGGTTTCTCAGGAGACATGTTACGAGGGGTGGAATATAGGAAACTAAAAATATTAAAACTTTAGTTTGGTGCACTTAGGACAGACCTGAATAGGGTTTGGGGATATTATTTGAAAGCCCCAAGGGAGCTGATTCCAAAACTGTATTGGACGTTTTTCTGGGTTTCTCAGGAGACATGTACCGAGGGGTGCAATATAGGAAACTAAAAATATTAAAACATCAGTTTGGGGCACTTAGGACAGACCTGAATAGGGTTTGGGGATATTATTTGAAAGCCCCAAGGGAGCTGATTCCAAAACTGTATTGGACGTTTTTCTGGGTTTCTCAGGAGACAGGAGACATGTACCGAGGGGTGCAATATAGGAAACTAAAAATATTTAAACATCAGTTTGGGGCACTTAGGACAGACCTGAATGGGGTTTAGGGATATTATTTAAAAGCCCCAAGGGAGCAGATTCCAAAACTGTATTGGACATTTTTCTGGGTTTCTCAGGAGACGTGTAAGGAGGGGTGCAATATAGGAAACTAAAAATATTAAAACTTTAGTTTGGTGCACTTAGGACAGACCTGAATGGGGTTTGGGGATATTATTTGAAAGCCCCAAGGGAGCAGATTCTAAAACTGTATTGGACATTTTTTTGGGTTTCTCAGGAGACATGTTACGAGGGGTGGAATATAGGAAACTAAAATTATTAAAACATCAGTTTGGGGCACTTAGAACAGACCTGAATGGGGTTTGGGGATATTATTTAAAAGCCCCAAGGGAGCAGATTCCAAAACTGTATTGGACATTTTTCTGGGTTTCTCAGGAGACGTGTAAGGAGGGGTGCAATATAGGAAACTAAAATTATTAAAACATCAGTTTGGGGCACTTAGAACAGACCTGAATGGGGTTTGGGGATACTATTTGAAAGCCCCAAGGGGGCAGAATCTAAAACTGTATTGGCCATTTTTCTGGGTTTCTCAGGAGACATGTTACGAGGGGTGGAATATAGGAAACTAAAAATATTAAAACTTTAGTTTGGTGCACTTAGGACAGACCTGAATGGGGTTTTAGATTCTGCCCCCTTGGGGCTTTTAAATAATATCCCCAAACCCCATTCAGGTCTGTTCTAAGTGCCCCAAACTGATGTTTTAATAATTTTAGTTTCCTATATTCCACCCCTCGTAACATGTCTCCTGAGAAACCCAAAAAAATGTCCAATACAGTTTTAGAATCTGCTCCCTTGGGGCTTTCAAATAATATCCCCAAACCCCATTCAGGTCTGTCCTAAGTGCACCAAACTAAAGTTTTAATATTTTTAGTTTCCTATATTGCACCCCTCCTTACACGTCTCCTGAGAAACCCAGAAAAATGTCCAATACAGTTTTGGAATCTGCTCCCTTGGGGCTTTTAAATAATATCCCTAAACCCCATTCAGGTCTGTCCTAAGTGCCCCAAACTGATGTTTAAATATTTTTAGTTTCCTATATTGCACCCCTCGGTACATGTCTCCTGTCTCCTGAGAAACCCAGAAAAACGTCCAATACAGTTTTGGATTCTGCTCCCTTGGGGCTTTCAAATAATATCCCCAAACCCCATTCAGGTCTGTCATAAGTGCCCCAAACTGATGTTTTAATATTTTTAGTTTCCTATATTGCACCCCTCCTTACACGTCTCCTGAGAAACCCAGAAAAATGTCCAATACAGTTTTGGAATCTGCTCCCTTGGGGCTTTTAAATAATATCCCCAAACCCCATTCAGGTCTGTTCTAAGTGCCCCAAACTGATGTTTTAATAATTTTAGTTTCCTATATTCCACCCCTCGTAACATGTCTCCTGAGAAACCCAGAAAAATGGCCAATACAGTTTTAGATTCTGCCCCCTTGGGGCTTTCAAATAGTATCCCCAAACCCCATTCAGGTCTGTTCTAAGTGCCCCAAACTGATGTTTTAATAATTTTAGTTTCCTATATTCCACCCCTCGTAACATGTCTCCTGAGAAACCCAAAAAAATGTCCAATACAGTTTTAGAATCTGCTCCCTTGGGGCTTTCAAATAATATCCCCAAACCCCATTCAGGTCTGTCCTATGTGCCCCAAACTGATGTTTTAATATTTTTAGTTTCCTATATTGCACCCCTCGTTACATGTTTCCTGAGAAACCCAGAAAAATGTCCAATACAGTTTTGGAATCTGCTCCCTTGGGGCTTTCAAATGGTATCCCCAAACCCCATTCAGGTCTGTCCTAAGTGCCCTTAAAAATACCATGAATTAGCCAATTAGTACTGAGTCACTTTCCTTATTAAAATAAATTTGTTTCCAATTTTTTAGAAAAAAGTTTAAATTTATTATGTTTTCTTTATTAATTAATCAAAAGTTATAAACAATTTCGCTTTTTATTTAAAAAATATTAATTTTTAAAAATTTACCATATTTAACAGTGTGTGGAATGAAGTTAACAGAGGTGTGGGACGTATTTAACTGACGAATTTATCTTCACACCCTTTATTAACTATTATATAAAAATGTTCATTCTATATTTTTATACCCTCCACCACAATTAGTTGTGAAGAGGGTATATTAAGTTTGTCATTCTGTGTAAAACTTTTTTATTATTCATCTCAGACCCCATAAAGTATATATATTCTGGGTCCTTGAGTGATTCAAAGTCGATTTAGCCATGTCCGTCTGTTGAAAACACGCTCACTTTCGAACAACTCAAAAGAAATGAACAAACTTGGTGCCAAATTGCTTGTAGTTATCCTAAGCAGTTTGGGATTGAAATTCAGCAAAATCGGTGCAGTAGGGCCAGAGCTATGAATCAAAATGTGGAACCACTACCTAAAAAAAATGATAATTTTGTTACAAAAAATAAAATAAATGGTGGAACAAGGCACGGAATGAGATAAGATTTTGCAAAAATTTGTTTTATTCGACTGGAAATCACGCTGTTAATTTTCGTGAAGATCCGTCCATAATTTACCCTAGGCCCCATATAAACACTACTCCCGGAAAACAGTTTAGTATGTCTAAAACCGCAAAAAATGATGCAATTATAACAAAATTTGGTAGGTCACAGTTTGTTAGGACTAGAAATAACACTGTGAAATTTCGTGAAGATACATGTTGAGTTAATATTTTCGTTAAATCTATTTTTTTAAATTTCCAGTCATTTCTAACACTAGAAATTAAACCCAATATGACAGATATTTAGTTTAAACACTTTTTCTGTGATAATTAACATTTATTTTATAAAAAACATAAATAGTTGAAATAATTTAATTATTATAAAATAAGTTAATTTGAACATTTTACACACTTTTCACAAAAATTATTGGCAACATTTTAATAAGTTAAAAAATTTTAATTTTAGGTACTTTTAAATTGATATACATAAATATTTTCCCGTAGTTTCTTTTAGAAGCATAGGGCCAGAATTTAAGGTTAACTTTTAAGTTTTATTGCATAAATTTTTGACATTAATTTTTTTATTGTTAGTTCGTTTTTATTTATTATTAAAAAGAAGTAATATTCTTGGTTTCCCAAATTTATTTTATAAAAAGACAACAAAACAAGCTTTAAAATTGGTTAAAAGGCCTTTGGAAAAAGTTTAACATAAATATTAAAAAAATTGAATTATTTTAAAATAAATTCATTTAAACTTTTCACACACTAAAATATTATATAAAAATTATTGGCAACATTTTATGAAGTTTAAAATCTTGTATTTTTAGGTACTTTTAGATTGATATACATATGTATACTTTAGTGTGTCAAAAATAAAAAAAAAATTTGGGGCTCGAGCATAATTTAAAAGCTTATTGGGTTAAGTATTTTTGAGATTTTTTCAGGTTTTTCGGAAGAGGTTTAGAGGTCTCTCAAGCCGATTTTTTGCCAAAAATCGGGTTTGCCAGTCTTTTTTTTGAGTTTTCTTCATAACTTTCTTAAAAACAATTTGGATATGGTGCTTATAGATTATAGATAGCCCTGTCCATAGTCTTCATTTTCCATTACGTTTGATTACCTGAGATCGAGAAGGGCTTGTACACAGTGGCCATATCCCTCACAGAGTACTTTCATGAGAATTTCACTCTCAGTCAAAATGTATAAAAATTTTCACAAATACAATTTGGATATGGTGCTTATAGATTATTGTAGCTCTGTCCATTGTCTTCATTTTCCATTAGGTTTGATTACCTGAGATCGAAGGTCTTTGACACAGTGGCCATATCCCTCACGGAACTCATTTATAAGAATTTCCGCCTGTCATATTTATTAAAAAATCATACATTTTAATTGAAAAAGACTAATAAAATATCAAATAAGTTTTTAATATTCAAAAAAAAATTATGTAAAATTTCGTTTAAATATTCGTATTTTCTTCATAATACGCATGCGATATTTTTTATATATTTTTTATCGCATGCGATATTTTTTAAAAACGAATTTAACTTTTCATATTTATCTTCACTCACGTCAAAATTGTCACAATTGTCTCATTAGTATTTCTCATAGCTCAAGCAGAGAATTATACTCTTCATATATGTGACCCTCTCCGAGAAAAGGGACCTAGTGTGTCAAAAAAAGGGATTGAACTTAAGAAGAGTGGATTCTGGTACCTAAAAAGGGTGTAGAATAACTTTAAATGCGTTTTTCTCAAAACTTCATTTTCAAACACTAGGCCCCATTTCTCGGAGAAGGTCACATATATTGAAGAAAAAGTCCCATTACTGCCTAGGAGTCGCCTCTAGCGGGGATAAAATGTACGATATCCATTAGTTTTTCTCAAAAAATACAAATATGGCATTATATGAAATTCTTAAGTTTAATTAAAATTTTTCATCTTTTGCGAATCTAATCAAAAGTTGTTGACTGATTTTATTCATTTATGAAATTTTTAAATTGTACTAAACATGGAGTACTTTAGTATTTTTGCAATACCAATAGTACTGAAAAAAGTACAATTGTAATGAATTTGTAATCCCTGGATTAGAATGATGCGACACATGATTAAAATCACAGAGCCAACAACAACTGAATGATTGGAATAAATTGGCTCATAGTTTATAGACCCCCTATAAAACTAACTCTCGAAATATTTTAACGCTCAGTGAAGGATATCAAAGATTCGACACAGCCGAATATAAAACTTTTACCTGCTTAAAACAAAATAAATGTCCAATTCGTGCCCGATTTTTTGTAAAAAAAAAAAGTAATAATTTAAAATGTAATTACAAATTTTTTATTTTACTTATTGATTTTTTATTTATTTCACATAGCGCTCATTTGCTGCAACAATGTCATTAGACGAAAATCTCAAAATGTTTACTTAATATCACTTATTCATAGTAAATTATCCTTTTGAAGATATTGGAAATATTTTATATAAATATATTGTAAACTTAACTCTTAAGAGGAGAATGAAATTTTCTTTTTCCGATTCTGTTGTGTGTTAATTTTAAACTTTAATGCCGTTTTATATAAAACAAATATTTTTGAGATATGCAAATGTTGCAGCAACTGAACGGTATATATTTTCCATATATTTAGCATAAATCAACTCCAGTATAAATACAATAAAAGAAAACGATAAACCAATTACAAGAAAGCGAAATAAGGTAGAGTAATAATTAAAATCTAATAATATCTTATCGCTGCTGTCAGAGTCGTTAAAGAATCGAATTTCTCCACTACGAATGCCATCGAAATTATTATCTGCCATAAATTTAGTTACAATACCCGATTGAGTGATATATTTCAAATAACGATTGAATAGCTGCAGATAAGCTAAATCTCGCCGTGCGGTAAAGTACTCCGGCATGATAATGATTGGATCGTTTATTTTATACATACGAGGAATTCTTAGATTACGCTGTTGAAAGAATAGAAAATCGACTTTTTTATCGACAACTAGCAATAAGTATGAATTATTCAGTGAGAGGTGGGCAGCAAAATTTTCGTTATAACTAGCAAATTTTGCCTTTTTAGCTGCAATTTCTTTTACATCAGGTATATTGTCCATAAAATTTAATTCATTTGGAGTTAATAAAAGTTGATATGGAATTTGGTTTAAATCCTCCAATTTTTCTATTTTCGCTTCGTAAATGTCTTGCACGAATAGACTGGATAACTTGGCCAAATATAAATTGGTCAATATGAAACCATTAATGAATATCAGAAAGTAAACCAGCTTCTGCATAAAAGTTTCGATTTTAAATTTTGCCTGATACTGGGAGATGAACAAGGCTAAAACATATAAAGCGGATTTGCCAAAATCTAGTTCATTCGCACTGTGTTTCCGGTAGTAAATAAAAGAAACAGCCAAAGTACAAAATAATATCAGTAGCACAATACAAATCCTGGTGGGAACGGTGTAGGGATGTAGAAAATATTCAGCTCTTGATAGAGGTGGGGGATAAGGGGCCAACACAAGGACTTTGTTATTCCACATCACATCGCTACTGCTACCAGCTAGACGATCGTAAAAATACAATTGAAAAGGAATAATATCGAGCGTTTTGTTATTCACACCCTGTTGAAGTTGCTGATTATCAAAGTTTTTATAATAACCTTGCACATCTAATAATTCGAAATTATAATATTGAGCAAAAATTTTAATAATTTTGTATAAATATCCAGTATTTATGATTTTACCAGAGCGATCTCGAAAACGATAGGCACGTGGAGGCATTGGTATCATGGGCACTTTAAGGGGATAATCTTTAAAATCTATTATTTCCTTCCTCTCGACATACTCTGTTATATGTTTGATATGATGAATTGTTATGTTGGGCACTGGGTGGTAAGTGAATAATCCATTATCTGTGTAATACAAAACATTCATGTAGCCAGACAACCAATTTTTGTCTGCTAACTTCCATAAGTCTGTAATTTTAGCCTCCGGAATAATCCATAAGATATGGCTAAATTGTGAATGTTTCAAGAGATTTTGGACCATTTCATAGACATCATTTAAAGCTGAAAGTTGTAAATAGACTACAGTCAGAACTTGTTTGCGATATAGAAGATCAATATTTGTGTCAAAATTCTTAGATATTAAAAACACTGGTAAACTTATAAATTTCAGGGCATCGTTCATTTCCTGGTTAACTTCGAGAGCGACAATAGCATTCCATTTTATATCGAGTCTGTCATTTAATTCATTGATTACATCAACAGGAAAGTTATGTTCATTTCGATTTTCAACAGGGTTTAATTTCGCAATGGAAATCTTTACCGTTATAAATAAAATAAGGAAATTGTAGAATTTCATTTTAATATTTTAAATAAATATATTTTCAATTCTCGGTATTCGGTACTCGTGTGTTTGACAATTTCGAAGAAAGTGGCTACTTCTTTGTACTTTTTTTTTAATGGAATTCCAAAATTAAAACACGGTTCAGTTTTCTAGTTTTCTGTGATACGCTGTGAAAAAAACCGTTAATGTTTTGAAGCGAAGCAGAATTAGAAAGATGTTGAGGAGCAAAAGTTGAAGCGTGTGAACCCTTTTAAAGTAACACTTTTTGTTTCTGTGTTTACTGGTTTTATTTTGTTTGTCTTTTGCAATAATGTTTTCTTTATATTTTGCTAAAACAAATTTTTATTTCTTTTATTATAACAAAGTTTTTATATTTGTAGTTAGTAATTCTTTTTTAAGTGTTGTTCACTTCTTTACTATTTTAAATCGACTGTGCACAAACTGTTATTTAAAATTATAAAAGAGTCCCTTTTGTGGAAGAAGTTTGATTCTAAATCTAATGGAACAATTTAACATAATACAATATAAACCAATTTAATAATATTTGTATTTATGTACTACAATTTCACTTACTGCAATATTGATACAAACCATTGTATAAAAAGAACAAGGTAGGTTCATTACACAGTACAACACATGATTTCGGGACACAATTCTGATAACTGTTTATGAAAGTAGACCAAAAAAGAAGAACTTTTGCATCATTCGTTGGGTCAGGGTGGCTCAAATAATAATTTAAAAATTAATTTGAAGTTAGTAAGTATCATATAGGGGCATTTGTCACGTTTTAGGCTCTTTTGTTTATCATAACTCGAGAACCACTAGTCCGAATAAGCTTTAAAAAAATTAAGACTTACAATTTCTTTAATCTGTTCATACAACGTTTCGCTACATAAGCAACAGTTTCGCAGTTATAAATAAATGTATGAAGAAAAAAAATATTTTTTGCCCAAAAAAAATTAAAATTTTTTATTTTTAATTCATAAAAAATCCAAAACGGTAAAAAAGTGTCAAGTCCTATTACTTTTACGTAAAGTCGCATAACCTATGACACATAAATCATTAAAATCGATGAACGCGTTTAGCTTTTATTCACAATTATTTAAAGGTATGAATTTCAAAAATTTGCTCGAGATATCCACAAAACAAAAGAGCCTAAAACGTGACACATGTCCCTATACGATACTTACTAACTTCAAATTAATTTTTAGATTATTATTTGAGCCACCTTGACCAAACTAATGATGCAGAAGTTTTTCTTTTTGGGTCCTCTTTCATAAACAAATTTCAGAATTGAGTCCCGAATCAATCACCTGAAAAATGTTGTACTGTGTTAGGGAGAGTTGTCATTATTTACGCATGTAATGTCAAATACATTTTTGATGCTTGTTTTAATTTTTGTTTCCTTATTTTGTTTCGTTTGACGTTACATGGGTTTTAAAATTGAGAACAACATTTCTAATGACAATCAATACCTTGTACTTTTTCTAACATGATACAAACAAGTTATTTGGAAGGGTCGTCGGGGTTGCGAGGGGTTAATTCTAAACATTCCGGCCATAATAATAGCAAAATATTTAACTGAGTTTATGTTCTTCAAGGGGTCAAGGATTGTGTTTAGAGTATTCGTTTCACCTAATATTCGCCTATACCATGACATTCGTATTCGCTTTCGCCAAATTCAAGCGAATATTTTGCGAAAACGTTCCAAAAGTGAAAAAAGTGCATAAACTGAAACAAAAATATATAAATTTTTTAATTTAATAAAAACGCAAAATATTAATCTTCCAATCGGTTTCCGAGATATAGACGAGAGCAAAATTGCATGTTCTTCGGAAAAATCTACTTTTCGCCAAAATATTAATGAGGCAATAAAATCCGAACGGCAGCTAAACTACAAATACAATTTTGTTGGTTTCGATAAGTACTTTGAGAAATTCAACACGAGAAAGAGTGGTCACAATTTGAGCGATAGACCAAAAAGGACCAACAAAATTCAATTTTTGAATTTTTTCCTGGTTAGATTGCTTAACACTTTCTTAGTTTATAGCGACAATTATGTTGAAGGCAAAAAAAAACAAAATTCCACTTGGTTTCCGAGATTTAGACATGAGAAAAATTTCATGCTCTTCTAGAACACGCCCGTTTTTTTTAACAAAATAGTTCAGCGTTTACCTCTTTAGAATGAGATTGGTTAAAAAATATTGTACGAAGGATAAATCTAATAATGGTAAATGTAACAGGTGTCTAAAATGTATTTACGTAAATGTTCTTCAACAACTTCACTAATTTATCACTTACACAGTTACTATAACATATTACTTGAAGATGCTGCACCAACAAAATCAAAGGGGGCAACAAGTGGTCCGTCCAATGAATAAATATTTTAAACAAGATACTTCGATCGATTCTCTAGAAGAAATTATTTGCATAAGCATAACAGAGGATGGAATATCCGTGAAAAGTTTCAAAAAATCCAAAGTCAAAGTCAATATAGACTCTTTTAAAATCTAAGTGCCCGAAAGTGAAGCAAAAATTTCAAGCTACATTGCAAAGTTTTATTTAAAAAAGAATGTTTATTTATTCAAGTACCAATTTTTTCTAAAATTATTATAAAAAAATCTCGCAATTTATAAAATTTCTGGATATAGAAATATTCGATTAATCGATTAATTTTAAAATTTCATTTGTTTAATCGAATAAGATATAAATGCCAAATATCGATTAATCGAATAAAAATAAAACCCGATTAATTGAACACCCTAGTATGTATATGTACACTTAATGTTAGTGGGCTTTTCTCTATTTATTAATTTAAACTAAATAGAAGTACTTCATACAAATTTTTAACTTCGAATTCGGTCATTTCCAAATCAAATTCCGCTTGTTAAAAAACAAATTAACATTTTTCAAATCTAACTCGACATTTTAAAAATTAAAATCAGGCTTTCTAAAATGAACTTAATGAAAAAAAGGCTGATTTTCAAATTTTAAGTGGTAAATTTGATTTGAAAAACGCTGAATATGATTTGTAAAATACTAAATTTGATTTCGAAAATTTTGAATTTGGATTTTTAAGAACCTGAGAGCTGATTCTGATAATCGTGATCGAATTCCTTTTCAACTCGAAAGCAATTTTGTTTCCAATTCTTTCGGTCAATACTGAACGAACCGAAATTATTTTTTCAGTGTTAAGAAAACTCAAATAAATGTCTTACAACACTGAAAATATAGTTTCAATCCGTTCAGTATCGACTGAAAAAATAAGTATTCGATCACGACTGCCAGAATTTGATTTTGAAAAAATTAAGGGTGCTTTTGACTTATCCATTATTCTGCTATCTTTTCGTTATCTTGACTAATAAGTTTGCATGTATGTATATTTGGAATGCATCATATTCGCCATATAATAAGCTAAAGTAAGTACGCTTTCCATTTGCTTTGCAACAATATCCCGTTTTGTCAATAGTATTTCAACGTCCGTTGCAATTGTAGCAGAGTCACTTTGTAAGCACTTAGAAAAGTGTTGCATAAGTGTTACATGTGACTTGGCAACATTTTTAAATGCTCCCCTAATTTTTAAGAAGTGTTTCATATTTTACGTTTACCAAAGAACACAAATTTTGGCATAAAACATTAAAGTACAATTAGCGCAAGGTAAATTCAATTACAGGTGGTGGCAAGACTACAACAATTCAAAGCCAACAGAAACAACAGATGTTTATTGTAATGCATTGTTAGTGTTTACGGCTCGAAACTTGCCACCACCTTGTACTGAATTCGCATTGATCTAGTGCTGCCCTCATGCCCATCAGAAAAGAACGCTTTACACTTTGTCTTTCATAAAAGAACATAAAAAATGTAAAAGGCAGAATAAATGCAGAATTTTACTCAGAAAAGAAAACGCCATTAGAGTGACATTTGTTGGAGGTTTAAAGCTTCATTATACAACTGAACGTTGTTTTAAATTTTTGATTTGAATGTCATTATTATTTGGACGTAAAAGTTCAAAAAAATTCCACTGTACATCACTTGGCAGCTAAGGCATATAAGTATTTAAGGACTTACATATATAAGTCCTAGCTTTTCTTTTGACAATACATGCGTTTGATGATGATGCCATTAAAAAAATATTGAAGATTTTCTTGCTTAATCTATACCGCAAAGGGATGAGGATTACACAAAAACCCATAAAACCCTAATAAAAACTAAAAAAGCCCATGAAAAACCCGGTGGGTTGGGGTTTTTCTTAAAAAAAACTCGGGGTTTGCCAGCCCTGCTCTAAATATAATTTTAAAGTTTTCTGCGACAGAGTCATACAAAATGTAATCTCTCAAATCTGTTCTACCTTTGTAAAATGTTGTTCGTTGTCCAGATATTTAAATAAAAAAAAGTAAAAAGCTGTTTCTTTAACATTGAAAGGCCGATGTTGAGAAAAATTCAATCAAGCTGTCATCGATTCCATTTCATCATACGGTCGTTATGGGAAATCTCTTAAGGCGGGTTCGATTCCCGCCAGAGACTCTGGCTTCTTTCCTGCAGACAAGCGCAGAGCTTCGCGGGATTAGCTTAGGATATTAAAAACAAAAAAAAAACAAAACAAAAATATTGGTTTTTTATTAATGAAAAAAATAATAATTTTTAACTACTAAAATTTCTATTGCTTTATAAAAGATACATTCAAATCACACTTTTATTTTAAATTCCATCCGCCATGATCAAGCATTACTGAGATCCGGCTATCAGCTCTTTTAAACCAGTACCTCTGTTTTGTAACTATGCTGCGAACTTCTCGCAACGAAAAGATGTGAAACAAAATATTCCATCGTTTTGCGAAAAGCGAGAAAATCGTGTCTGTAACTCATGTCGATAAATATCAACAGAGATTACGTGGTTACGTTATAAATATCATAATGTATGTGAAATTGCAGACGTTGCGAACGCCAGTCAGACACATCGTTGACGGCTACCAAAATTTACTAAAATTGAAAAAAATTTTAAGGAGGACTGCGAAACGAAACCGTCGGCTATACCAAATAATGTAAAGTGCGACTTTAATGTATGTTGTTTACAAAATTGCTTTGAAAACATTCGTATATTTTTTAAAAATGTTAAAAGCAAAAATATAAAACAATGCACAAATCAGCAAATAATAAAATATCTTTGCGTATTATTATTTATTGCAATTCTAATTAATTTTTGAGTGTTAAAATTTTTTCTCATCTCGTTGGCACAGTGTTTGGAAATAAGCTTTATATAATGTTCTTTAGTGTTTGTGATCTTCGAACACAATAAAAAGACTGTACTAATCCAACTCAGCATAAAGATGAGAACATTTCATTGCTTTCTGGTTTTCGTAAAACAAACAACAAATTTCGTGGTGTTCGGCTTAGCACATTAATTTTCGTTCGTTTCAGTTAAGTTGAGCGTCCTTCTGGCTGGTAAACACAACAAAAAATGTTTACAAAAAACATTTACAAAAAAAAAAAAATAATTGTTTACAAAAACAAAACATGAATACAATACACATACCCACAGCCTATTCGTGCTGTGTTCGTGCAAATTATGAAGGAACAACAACAATACCAGTGGGAAGCGATTTTTTGTTTGCTCATTGCTTCATCAACGTAAAAAAACTAAAGAACATTAAAATATAATGTATGTATACAGAATCACTACAATTGTTCTGTTTTTTTTTTAACGAAGAACAGAACACTACATAATTTTTGTTACTTTCCTGAAAATGGTTATGAACGGTATACTTGTGGACAAACTCTAAAAAAAAAGATATCGTTTCTGGGTATGTCTGTGACGTACGCTTAATAACGTTCGGTTTATATTCGAACACTGCTTTAAGCCCACATTTTATCTTTATTTGCTTTAAATCGTCCAATTTAACGTTGCTAGAGTGTCAAGTGCAACCTCATGATCTTTCAGTTGCTAATGATTTCTAAGCGAATGTTGAGGTGGTTATTAGAGTGGCCATAGTGGAAATTTTTTTGATGTTTAATTTTTCGCACTGAAAAATATGAGGTGGGGGGGATAAAAATAATTATGCATATTTTAGTTTTTTTAGTTCCGAGTACCTCCGGGTTGAGCCCAAACTTGTATTTTACTACCCATTCATCACTATTTTTGTTCCTGTTTATATTTGAATAACCACAAAATCTGACTGTATGTTCCCAAATGAATTTCTTCGATACCTATAATAATTACCTTTCCAACGAGCCGATAAACTACGGATAAACTTGCCCGGAATACCCTAAAACCAAAGTTCCAAAAAATATGTGAATTTTTTAATTTTTTTTTATTGTTGATAATCTGGGGTGTGCTGGAAATCGCAAACGCAAAACGCAAGAATTTGGAAGTTGTTTTTAATCAACTTTAAACCAAATTCTTAAATTTTTTGTTTAAAATCCTGTTTAATAGGGAAACATTTGTCATAAAATTCTTTTATAACAGAAATCTTATTTAAAAACGAATTTTAAAATTCTTGCGTTTTACGTTTGCGATTTCCACCACACCCCTGAATATTATACTAATGATTTTTTGTGGGATGAAAAAAAAGTTGTTTCTGTAGTGCTCCACAACTTGAAGCAAATACTGCTTATCCTCTTTGTCGTATGTCAATGCCCGATTGAAATCTATAATTAGTTTTATTGCTCTTTCTGTCGGGTCATTTACAACGGTTAAGTGTTGGCATATTCGTTTTGCGGTGCATAATTCAAAAAATGTCACATCGATTTGTAAACGGTGAAAAAAACGCTTTGTGCGAGGAGTGACGAAAGAACTTAAATCCTTATTTTCAAACGATTTCACTTGTTCCAGCGTTAAGTTTAATCTTTTCGGAATAACTTTGTCATTTTCGTCATCATGAATTGTAAATCTTGGCGCGGTGCAGATACAGCGTTAACGAAACATAAATACGTGTCAATAAAATGCAACGTTGTGACAAAAGCCACAATTTGCACTAAATTATAATTATCAATCTTCCATTCGCGTAGGAATTTTTCAATGCCTTCAGCGATATTTTTACCACAAGATTCTTAAAGTTTCGCAATTCGTTCTCTGTGGTTATAATGAGAACCAATCAATCAATTTTGTCCCTGCCTTTCATATCTGAAAGCATTTTGTTGATGTTGGTCTTTCAGAAAATCAACTTCCGGAGCTGAATTGTCCATTTCTACGCCTTCGTATACAATAGTTTCTTGATATTTTCGATTGCGCTTTTCTGCTTCTTCCAGTAGCTTCGCATTGCGTTCTTGTTTTCGTGACATCCTGGCCTGACATACAACCTGTCCGACCCTTTTCTCTTTTCAACGGAAGGAAATCGTTGTCCTCTTCAATAGTCATCGTTTCAAGTGCATCCGCAGCTGTGAAATCAAATATATAATTTTCGATCTCATCTTTTCTATATTTTTATACACCGTTAGGTCACTTTGTCTTGTTGTCGCTAATAGCACAAAATTTTTAGAAAGGGTGATCAACGAGTAATATAATAAAACTTTGGACTCAACCGGGAGGTACTCGGAACTAAAAAAAAAAAAAAAAAAATTTTAAATATGCCTAATTATTGTTATCCCCAACCTCATATTTTTCAGTGCGACAACTTTTGGATTTAACATTTTTTAATTTTTCTATACATATAACGCTATGGCCAGTTTAGTGGTTATCTAGAGTATCGAAAAGCAAACCAATTTTGTATTGGTATTTGAGAGTGCGACATCCTAATAGTTAAAGGGTTACACATATTAAATGGAGCTTTGAAGTCTTAATAAAGTAACTTTAACTTTCAAAGCACCAAACTTCTAAACGAGTTGCACAATTTAAATGAAATTGAGTTGTAAATAAATTCGTGTCAGCTAAATACTAAATAAAATAACAAAAAAACATGTAAAATAATTTCACATTTTGCGAACTTAAAACTGAAATAAATGGAATAACAAAATACAATTCTAATACATGTTTCAATTTATGCATGCATTTAAATCAAATAACATGATACCAGAACATTTTCCAAAGAAATCGAAACGAGGGGGAATTTTAAAAGATAGTAAAAGCTTAAATTTTGGCTTTACTAGCTGTCATTAATGGGTATGCGTTTCGAGATGTCTGGAAAAGTCGGTAGGTATAAACAACACTTGCCGCGGCGAGAACATGTCATGAAGGATATTGTTAATATATCCTACATACACTGGAAGCTATGTGATAGCAGGTTTTTATCATCAGCGTAGTCCAGGTCATTTAATTTACTAAATAGGCATCTTTGAATGACGTTTGGTTCCGTGACGTTTGCTTAACAGTTTCGGCTTACCTGGCGGTTTTAATTTTGCCTTTTTTTTTATTGGTCGCGGCTGTGCCAAGTACAATTTCGTTTCGCAGTAGAATTTCTTAGAGATTCCGGGTTTTTGCTTGTCGTATAGGGCGGATTTCGTTGTGCTGACCGATCCTTCAGAATGGTACTCGTTTTCCACGAAAGTTACTTTTATAGTTATTTCATCAAGATAAAAAGTTAAAATATTTTTTTTTTATTTTCTTAAAGTAGCGTTTCAACTTAAATTTCCTATCAACCCTCGTTTAATGAAACTATTTATGTAAGTGGTGTATGCAAAAATGCAACAAATTTATACAAGAAAAACAAAAACAATATTGTGTACTGAATAAATTGTATCTATGCATTTACAATAAACAAATCACAATATTTTTTATTTTACCCACTCTTTTGCAGGAGAGAGTTTTATTTGTAAATTTTCCTGCAAAACAAACAAGATTTATATTGGAGGAGTGGATTCGCTTGGATTGAAAAATATAAAAATAATTTCAAGCAGGATAGAAAAAATATGTTAATTTTATATTTATTTATTTGATTTTTTGTTGCGTTTTTTTGATGTTGTTTGTTTGCAGCGAAGCGTTTATTGAAATTTATTTATTTTTTAATCATAAACAATACTTGGGCTCGAAAGAATTATAAAAAAATAACGCACACTGGAAAAAACACGGACGATTGATTTTACGAAAGTTAAGATAAGAAAAAAAATGTTATGTTTTATGTATTTCTTGCTATTAAAGGACATTTTTCACATTTTTATATAATTAAATTGAAACATTTTTGTATACATATTTGTTCTTGATAATATAATTTTTTATATTTGTATGCCATAGAAGCATTATTTTGGTACGATTTCACATATTGGAGAAACTAACCTTAAAACTGGAAAAGGGTACACACAAAAAAAATCAATGTAAAATCGTCGAAAACAAGGTTGATTTTACCGTTTTCGATAGTGGTTTTGCTTCATTGTTACTTCATGTTAATTTAACATGATTTTCCAATAACTTGCGAACAACATTCTTTTCTTTTAAAATAACTATAATTCATGTTAATTTAACATTGCAGTAAAGTTAGAGTAAAATGTCATTTATATTGCAATAACAATCCGAATCACGTTGATTGAATGAAAGTTATTTCAAGTTGAAACAACGTGAATTTCATGTAGAATCAAATTGGTTTGAGTGTGTTATAACAGTGTGAAGAAGCTTCAGAGACAACATATGCATTTATTTAAGAATAATTCAATAGACTTACCCCTGTAACACATGATTCACTTATTTTTTATTATCCTTTATCAACAGCAACATCTTCAGAATGGCCCGTAATGGGTTTCGTCATCATTCTACTTTGAAAACTTGATGTACTATTTAACTAAATCATTTTAATTAAAAGAATACGGGAATTTTCTTCTTTTTATAACATATTTTAAACATGAAAGTAAAAAAATGCACATACTTAAGTATGTATGCATGTTAATTTAACAAGATAAACTTTTGATTTTAATATAAAACAGGTTGTTATGGATTCAATATTGAACAATGTTATTTTAACAGTGAATAATATTAAACATACGTGATCAAAGGTTATTTTTATATTTTTCATTTAAAATTAATATGAAATAATGATAAATTTAAATAAAGGGCATACTTTTGCAGAAATTTACTATGATTCTTAAACAACATTTCGCCATGTTAATTTAATATTGGTATATTTTTCTGTGTGTATGTACATACATATATAACAATATTGATCTTAATTACTGGCCGATGTTAAATGTAAACCACACTTAAACGTCAATTTCATTTGACATTTCTAAATTTCAGACTAACTCAATTTGAACAATGGAGAGGTACGCAATCGAGCAACGCGTTAAAGTTATTCAGGCTTATTATGAAAATGGGCGTTCAAATCAATATGCATATCGTGCACTTCGTGATTTTTTCGGTCAATTTAATTGTCCAAATGTGCGTACAATCGGAAAAATCGTGCAAAAATTTGAGCAAACCGGGTCTGTAGATGTGAAAACACCAGTACAGCTCGTACTGCAGAAAATATTGCTGCTGTTCGCGATAGAGTGGCTGAAGAGACGTTTACCTCAAATCGTCATCGTGCCCAACAATTGCACCTCTCACGTTCGTCGTTGATGAACATTATGCATAAAGACTTGCATTTACACGCTAACAAGGTGCAATTGATTTAAGAACTAAATCCTCTTGACCATTCCAAACGTCGTCAATGGTCAGAATGGTGGCAAGAAATGGCAACAGTGGATGATCAATTTTCAAAGAAAATCATCTTCAGTGATGAGGCACATTTTCACCTCAGTGGATTCGTCAGTAAGCAGAATTGCCGCATGTGGGCGAATGATATTCCAAGAGTGATTGTCGAAAAACCAATGCACCCACAAAGAGTGACTGTTTGGTGATGTTAATGGGCAGGCGCCTTCATCGGGCCGTATTTTTTCCAAAATGAGGCAATTTCAGGCAGTTACGTTGAAGGGTGTTCGCTACCGTGAGATAAAAACGAACTGGAATTGGAAGACGTGGATGTGGACGATATGTGGTTTCAACAGGACGGTGATATATCTCAAGTGGTGGCGATGTCAATTGGCCGCCAAGATCGGCACATTAACGGCATAGAACCTCAATATGCCTCAGCGTCATCGAAAATTTGGACAATCGAACCATACCAATATTATCATAATTAAAAGAAATGACAATAATTTCCTAAATAATATGTGTTTTATTTAAAATCAACATCGGCCCTTAAAATTTAACCACCCTTTATACCTATTTGATGGACCAAGAAATGCTGTTATTTTTCTCAGATCCCTATTGAGGCTTTGAATACTTGAAAAACTTTATATGTTTATTTGACAAATTGAAGCAACTTTTATAGACTTCCGATTACATTCTAAATTTTTGTTTAATTAACTCTTTTTTTCGTCGTTCGGTCATCTCTGTTTTCCGTTTGAAACCTTTTCTGTCCACAATTAAGTCATCTTTAACTGAAATTTGTAAAAATTAGTTTACAACGAAAACAAAATACACTAAAATATCTTATACAAGGTGTTAAGTATCATATCAGATAGCCCATCATAACACATGTGATGTGATGCGAAAAATCGTTGGTGATTTTTTTTATGTCAAATAAAAAGAAAACAAGAAACCAGACGTAAAAAAGATATTTTATTGCATGTAAAATAAACCAAAAAAAAAAAAAACTCAGTCTCTTTCCATTTTTCTGATCTGTTTTTGTTTTAAAGTTCAAGTTTCATTTGTGTAGTTTAAAACTGTTCTTTGTTATGGTTTTGTCTGTACGTATGTTGTTGCAAGCAGCTTTTAGTGGCAGTTGCAGAGCAACAGACTTTTTATAGTTTTCTTATTGTCTTTTTACATTGTTGTCTTTTTTTTTACTTATTGCTGCATAAAAAACAAGTTTAATGTTGCAAGTTTTTTTCAACAAAAACTTAAAAATAAAAGAAAAATAACGATAAAAATAATGATGATGATTTCAAAGATAATAATGAAAATTTACTAAAATGAAATGATACATTTTAAGAAAAAAAAAACACAATTACGATCAAAACAAACAACAGGTAAATTCTTATTGATAATTTATACTAAACACTCGCATACTCGTTCATACACACACACTCTTCCTTCACTACCATATTTACGAGAAACGTCATTTCCGGTTTTTGTAGTTGCAGGTTCACGCATTGAGTGTCAGTGTTTTTGTGTACAAAATTTTATAAAAACTGGAATTGTAGTAAAATAAAAAACATTGTAGAATGGAAAGAAAACAACCACAAGTTGTTAAAAAAAAAACACAGAGAGAAAACAAAGCAGAGAATACAGAACCAGTTCTTGAATAAAACCATAACAAACGAAGAAAAAAAATTTTCAAAATATACCTACCTACCCATTAAACAATTGTTGCAATATACAGCAAATGGGTAATATGGGATAAATGGGTAAGCAAATGGGTTTAAATTCTCTTCATTATTTTAAAATTATTTTTTTTTTAATATTTTCCGTGTACACAGTTGACGATCGAACTACATAAAATAATCAAATTTTATTTCGAAAACCGGCGTTTAGCACTCAATTTACATGATGAATTTTATGACGTCCAATTTTAGACGTCGTTTTTTGTTTGGTAGCAAGCGGTGAAGAGAAGAAAGAGAAAGAGAAAACAGAAATCATGTCTATTTTTCTACCCCTCTTTCTTCTCTACACCGCTTGCTAACAAACAAAAAAAATGACGTCCAAAATTGGACGTCATAAAATTCATCATGTAAATTGAGTGTAATTGTGGTGAACGCGTAGGCAGCCATTCGCCGTAATCGAAAAAAAATTTAAGCGAAAGGCAATCGCTTAGCATTCTGATTTGAAATTGCATAATAAGTTTTTCTGTAAATCGCAATCGCAAGGAGTTTGGCGATTTCTTATTGCAAAAGTATACTAAAGGGAACTGAAATATTACAGTGGACTCCTGATTATTCGTAATAGCAAGGAACCGGCTACTTCTTACGAATTAAAGGGGTTTTCGATTTAGCGGGGTTTCTATTTAACTGGGTTTAAATAAAATAAATACGAATTAACGGGGTTTTTCAATTTATGTTCTTAAACGATAAAAAAAATCATAAACATCTTAAGATCTTAAGAAAATAAAAATAAAAAAAGCGGTAAACAAAAAATCATTCTTTCAATGTTTCTGTTGTTTTTATTGCGAATTATAAGTGGGAGTTAGCAACGAATTACGATTTATAAGAGGTAAAGACGATTTTATTTGAAAAAAAAATTATGAATTAGCGAGGGGACCAAAATGTATTAAAATTTTACGAATTAACGAGATTTTTTCAAGTGACCGACAGTTTATTACGAATTATCGGGAATTACGATTTATAGGTGTACGAATTATCGGGATTTGACTGTATTAAGAAACTATGGCAGATTAAAAGCAAAACGCATGAGTTTCAGAATCGTTCGATTGTCAGAACATGGCTAAAAAGTAGTTGCGTTATTGGCTGTTAAAGTTTATTTTTTTAAGTTCGGTGAAAATCTAAAACAAAATGGAAAAATCGTATGTATAAATTTTTGTAATAACTTTTTCACTATTTTTAAAAATTTGAGCGGCTTGTCCAGCTTTTTAAGAGAAACTTAGAAATTGCTCGCGGATGAAAAATTAATGTAAAGCTAAGATCCCACTATCGGCTCAAATAGCACAATCTGTGACGATTTTTATCGTGCTATATCGGCGCACATTTGAAAACATTGCACAATTTATTTTTAGGCAGTCCCATTATCGTCGCACATTGTGACAATTTTTTTCGGTTTATATCGGCCAGAACTCAATTGCGAAAATAATCGGTACAATGCGGTCACACTATCGTGCTATTTGGGCAAATAAAATCATATGTTTGCTTGTTGGCAGACATAATTTTAATTTAGAAATTCGTAAAATTCTCTGTCTGAATATTCCATTATGTTTTCTAACAATTTTAAATAACACATTAATTTATAATACAAAATTTATTAAGGCCCTAATTTTGTAAAACACAACGCAACGACAAAGAATTACATTGAAAGCAAAAACAAATTCATAAATATTTTGTAATTTTGTTGTTGCCTCTAACAGAAATTCACATTGGTTTTTAAGATTTCATACGCCATAATGCTTGTGGCGTTGAAAATTTTAAAACGGTAAATAAATTTCTGTACAAAGCAACAACAAAATTACAAAATATTTATGAATTTGTTTTTGCTTACAATATAATACCTACTTTGGCGTGCGTTGTGTTTTACAAAATTAGGGCCTAAATTTTATTCAAACTTACTGCATTTGTTCTTTTTTTTGTGTAATTGTTGTTTTGTAAACAGATGTTTGTTTGCAAACCAGGGATGGCAACATCGATACAACTGCAATGTTTTGGTTAAAGCGAATTGTTTTCTTTCATTTAACAGTACAAATGTACTATTTACCGTTTTAAAACATAAATTATAGATAAAACAAATGTAATTTTGGTACAATAAAACTCAAAAAAGTAAAATTTTAGTATCCAGCGGTGCAATTTAAAAATTTCGTTTTGCCATTCTTGTATCGACGCTGATTGGCGACTGTGATCGGCGCACAAGTGGCCGATAAAAATCGGTACACATTAAACAATATGATTGCTCCACATTGTGCAAAAGTGTGTTCACATTATCGGCGCATCAAAGTTAATTTAGATTGTCCACAGTTAGCACAATATCGGCACAGATTGTCGCATATTAAAAAATTTTGACCGTTCACACTATCGGCTCATGAAATACGGCAAAAATTAGTACATTGCGCCGATAGTGGGATCTTAGCTTAAGGAGTTATGGGAAGATTTTTCAGTGGAGTTAAATAGTTTGGGACCACTAAGAACTCTTGCTTCTCATTTAGTTTATATTTTCTGTTTTATATCTAAATGTATGCCCAATTTTCAGGTTAGTATTTAAATAAATATTAAGTTAATTTTCACGTAAACCTAAATCGTATTTAAATACAGATCGATATTTTTAGTTTTATGTAACATATGTAAAAGTGTTTTAATGTCAATCCTAAAAATTGGCCATAAGTTTTTAATGTCAGGTGTATAACGTGTATAATGTTAGTTTTACTTAAATAAATCTCATTTTGAGATTGATTCAATGTTAGTTTTACTTAAATAAATCTCATTTTCGGATTATTTCAAGTACGAATTCGGAATTGATTATGGATTAGTTAAGTATTTCGCGATTAAAAATCCGTACTTGAATCAATCTTTCTGTACTTGACTCAAGAAAATCCGAACTCACCGTACTATTAATACCGATTCGGATTGATATGAGTACGGATGGATTGATTTTTCTTTTGAGTGTATGGAGTAAAAAAAAGCAATATATGAGAATCCTGCATAATTTTTTTTTTCAATTTTGTACACGATGATAAAAAATTGGTTTCTTTTGAAAGAATTATATAAAATTCCTTAAGTATCAATAGGTATTATGTTCTTTAATCGCTTTTTTAAAACAAAATTAACTGCCACTAAACAGTTTTGAAAGGAAAACATATGATGCATATCTATAGTTAAATATCTAAAAATACTAAGAATTTAATTAAAAAAAAAAAATCATATACAATTCTATTTAATTTTCTTACCTGCTGGAAAGAAATTATTTAAAAACGTTGACATTTTTTCAAGCAACACACTTGAGAGATGGCCAAATGATTAAGTAGAAGTTGTTGAATTTTGTTTTTATTTTTTTCTTGTTAATGTTTTACTTTAAAATTGTTAGCAATCCACAATGATGACGATGGTAATGATGTTAAATTGATGATAATGATGAAAAATTTGTATGTCAGTGTTGGACGTAAGTTAAGCTGTAACGCATTAATGTACATACATAAGTAGCAGTGATGATCGTTGAGTTTAATAATTGAGGTTAGATTTTGTAACGAGGGTTTAAAATTACATTTGTTGGACTTTTCTTGTATATTTGGTTATTTTTTATTAGTTTGTTTTAGTAAACTGCTTGAAACTCAAATGCAGTTTAATATAGAGAATTATTATTAAACTTTTTTTTTAAACTAATTATGTATATGGAAACTTTAAGTAATTAAATAATGTAGGTATGTAGAGCTGTGTTAATGTTTTTCTGTTATTATTTATCTTTTAAAAGCCCTTCTTTTTATCCCCTCCATGAATTAAAAAGACTACAATTATACAACAACAACAACAACAACACAATCATCACCATACATACCCCTTCACCATCTATTTTTGGTACATACATACATATTTGCTTTCAATTTATGGTTTGTTTGTGTGTGTCAGAGTTTATTTTTTCTTTTACTTTTCTCGGAGACCATTCCATCAACAAATCCAATCAGCGTTGCCGTTTAAGTTATTTTGTTCCTAATGTGTAGTTTGTGCACATTTTTTTATACCTATATAATTAAATAAACTATAACAAACACTTCTTTAATTACATTTGAAAAAGTTGCATAAGAGTTTCAAAATTGCATTAGTTAGCAACGCGAATTCGATAAACGCAAGATACAGAATAACTTCCACTTTCGATAGGAACTGATTTCTGTGACATGCCTGTATAATTAAAAAGAGTTTCCATGCTAAATGTACACATGTATGCAAACTAATAATGATTTTGTAAATTGCATATGTAAGAAACAAAAAATGATAGATAGCGCATGTTAATTTTAAAAACATATTTCTGCGCATCTACATCACAGTACTAAATTACCTACAACATATGTACATATAGATGCCTTAATACCTTAAATTCGTAACTTAAAAAAATACGGTTGTGACTTTTTCATATCAAACGAAGGCAACGTACAAATGCTTCTTAGACGCAAAACACAAGGCCAATATTTGTATACATATATAGACCCAAGAAAGACCAATGTGATATCTGCTTTGCTTATGAAAAGAAATACTTTTCAAAAGATGAATATCAACTTCACTTAATAAGTAATGAGAGCGCCAGGAAATAAAAAGCCGAAGACAGGGAACATTGTTCAAAAGGCGATATTCAAATGTTAATGGTGGACTTTCAAGCAGTACAAAACATTCCTCTATTTTCAAATGGAGCAAACTACTTTAAAACAAAACTGTGTGTGCACCAATTCACAATTTATAACGAGTTTGACTCGCATGTAGATATTGCTAGTTGGACTATTTACAGAATTTGAAATACAAATCAAAGTCTATAATAATTTACAGCGACGGGTGCTGTGCCCAAAATCGTAATACGACACTTGCGAATGCCTTGCAACATTATGCAAATACCCACCAAGCAGACATTGAGCAAAAATATCTGGTGGGTAAATAGAGTGCGATTCTGTGCATGCCTCCTTAGAGCGGAATAAGAAAGGAAGATAACTATATATGCCAGCTGATTGCAATATGATTTTAAAACAATCCAGATTGTTGCAACCGTATCAAGTACACTATTTAAATAATACATTTTTAGGGATTTCTCTTCTCTCGATTACTTAAAATCAATTCAACAAGGTACAAACAAAGGAGACCCATGCGTTATAAATTTACGAGCTCTCAAATATACATATGTACTAGGGTGGGTCACTGATGTATGAGAAAAAATAAAAGTTATCGAATCACATTCTAATAGCAATATTTTTTGTCTTACGTTAAAACAAATAAAAATTGCAAAAAAAAAATGTTGAAAAAGTCCCATCTTGAGCCCGCGCAGGAGCTCCTAAGAATTAAGTATATTTGAAAAAGGTAAATTTTTTAAATTTTAATAATTTATTTATTATCAATTATTTTTAATTAAAACTAAAAACATTTTGATTTAAACTTAAAAAAAATAAAAATTTGGTTCTTATACAACATAAAACAATCATATTATTTTTGGTCACATAATCTTGTCAAATCCGGGCATCTGTCGTCTTGATTCAAGTTTCGTCTATATTAAACCATATCTTGACTTTTTTAGCGCAAAGAGTCATGAATGCTACTGACTAGTGTCACAAACCTAAAAGTCGCTAAAATACAGTAATATGCTTTTCTGCAATACAATGCTATTGTTCCTACATACATATATTCAAAATTTAACAAAATTGAAGGTAAAAGCGCGGGCTCTTACACTAAAAATAAATTAATAATATTTTACAGGGATCAAATTCAGACAAAAATACAACATATATACGCTATTAGAAGTCGATAAGAGAAAAAACATTTTTTTGACCCACCCTAATATGTACCTTTAAAATTACGGTGTTCAACACAAATCATGTTTTGATGAAGATTAGCAACTATTACTTCATCGTAAAATGCGACCAAAAATGCAGCACAAGGATAACATTTTACTACCGGGTCTCTACAATCAACAACTACCTACATATTTCAAAAAGAAAATATTACGACTTGCAAGATTTAAAACTTATTATTCCGCACCACCAATTATTATTATAAGTTATAAGTTATTAATTAAATATGAATTCTTTTCTTTTTATAATTTCTTGCAAATAAAACATTTATGGCCATTTTCTCAATGTACCGTCAAACTGCCTGTTACTTAATGTCAACATAAATTTATTGGACCGATAAATTGTCTGTTAACAATTTTGGGTTTCTCAATATACCGACAAAAAACATGTTTTTAAGTTGGCAACACATCTCAAAATACATGTAAAAGTTGGGAGTCAGCTGATTGAATTTATCTGTACGGCAAATTAAAGGAAAATAAATAATCGGCAGATGAGTGCTGGTTAGCTTTGCGACAGAATAGAAGCAAATGAGACATTGAGAAAACCAAATTTCTTTAATGTGCAGTTTTTCGTTGGGAAAAAAGTTAATCGTGTAATGAGAAAACGGCCATTAATCTATATTAAATATTTTTTTCATTGAAAAATTGTGGTATAACGGGGTTATTTGTTCGGGGTTATTTGTTTGTATAGCTGTGAGTGCAACAAACGAGTAACAAGTTCATCAAGTATCAAGAATTAAAATTACTGTTTATGCAACAAAGTCGTATCTCAGTATATGCGTTTCATGCTTAAACTAAAAAAGATTAGTATACTATTACTACTAATATACATATGTACATATATGTAATCAAGTCTTTTGTTATTGCATTTGAACTTTTACCCAAATACCGAAGGTGAACCTCCCCTGAAAAGTTGTCTTTTTTAAGACACAAATTTGAGAAAAAAGGCATCGATATGTAGAATTATTAGAGATGAAACATCGTTCTAAAAACATCGATATTTCCACGATTAGCATCAATACTAAAAAACATCGGTAAAAAACACGACACATCGATGTTAAAAACTACTTTGTAGTAATACTTACGGACGGCTCAAATTCTTCATTGCTATGCAATGCATAGTATGCATGTATGTACGTACTTTATACAGCTATGCTTTGAAATACATACACTTTTTTTAAATAAAGTGTTTAACTTAAAAAAATAAAAATTAAAAATGGTAAAAATATTATTAAAAAAAATTTAATATGTATGTATGTATATGAAAATATTAAATGGTCGATGTATCGTTTGTATCCCTAAGAATAATAACATTTTAGTTTCTTTTTTTTATACTGTAATATTTTTATATTGAAACATAAATTTGTAACAAACATACTACATAGGTATAAACAAAAAATAAAAGAAATTAAACTTTGTAAAAAACTTAACTGGCAACATGCTTTTGCAAGTTGTTTTTGTTTTCATTTTGTTTTTTCTTAACGAACTTACAACTACAATTAATGTTGGAAAAATTCCAATCAATTGTAGTGGGGAATGTAAGTAAGACGAGATAAACTCACTGTTTATTGTTGATGTTTTTGTTTAAACTTTGATATTGTTACAAGTAGAACTGTTGCTTATAATTCTTATACGCTTAACAGTTTTATTTGGTTTAATATCTTTGGTTTTTCTAAAATAAAATTTTTGGATGAAGTTTCCTGACGATCTGGCCTAAGCAACCAGTGAAATGCGCATCGGAATAGCTTATCCCATCAACAATAAATTTCAAGTGTTTTTATCAATAATAAAAACTGAGAATTTAGCACGAATAACAAAATCTTTTGAAATTTAAATTTTGTATTCCCAAAAAATTGATATTACTTTTTGATAATAAACAGGCGGGTGCACGGCCTAAAAAACACTTAATTGACAACATCTTTTGTAAGTTGTTGTTGTTTTTTATTTTGTTTTTCTTAACCTACTTACAACTACAATTAATGTTGAGAGAATTTAACTAATTGTAGCGGGGAATGTAAGACGAGATGAACGCACTGTTTATTGTTGATGTTGTTTTGTTTAAGCTTTGATATTATTACAAGTAGAACTGTTGCTATAAGTCTTATACGTTTAACATTTTTACTTGGTTTAATATCTTTAGTTTTTCTAAAATCTTTATGGATGAAGTTTCCTGATGATCTGGCCTAAGCAACCAGTGAAATGCGCATAGGAATAGCTTATCCCATCAACAATAAATTTCAAGTGTTTTTATCAATAATAAAAACTGGGAATTTAGCACGAATAACAAAATCTTTTGAAATTTAAATTTTGTATTCCCAAAAATTGAAATTACTTTTTGATAATACTTTTTATTTTTTTATTATTGTTTTTATTTGGCTATATATTTTGTGGTTAAAATTTTTTTTGGTCATGGCAACGCTGAATTCAGGTTCACTTAACAAACACACACCCTCAAACATTTATTTGCTTATTTTTATAGTCTTTTCTTCAACTTGTTAGAGGAGAGCCCAGAAAAGTTGGATACACGTTAATAAAATTGTTGTAGCTGGGAGACGGTAGAATAAAAAGAAAGTTATATAGAGGTCGAAACAGATGGTTGGTGCGTTCGTTTGTTGGTTGGAGCGGTGCTGAGGATTATTTGTTTTGGTTATACATTTTAGAAAGAAATCAAGATAAGAATAAACACAAACAAGTTTTTTTTTTTGTCTTTAATTTTCTTATTTCTTTCTTTTATTTTTATATTTTTTTTACCGACTTTTTAAAGAGAATATGTTGTGGATATTTTCTCTTTTACTTTATCATGTAATTCTGAACAGTTTTTTTGTTTTTGAAATTTTGTTACCACTTTTTTTAACTGTTGCAACTTATTTTTTATGTTGATTTTAGTATTTTATTTTCCTAATAAGTATTTTACTTTATTTATTTTTTTTTTTCATTAAAATTTACGGAAATAGGATATTTCGTTTTTTTTTTAAAGTGTAGGTACTGTGTAAAAAAGCCTTTTAGTACATTTATGATAAAATAATTTATGGTGTAGGGTTGCCATTTTAGGTTTGTTAAAATAAGTTATTTTAATTTCCTCCAATATCATAAAAACATTTTTTAAATAATAAGAAATCAATATTCAAATATAATTGGTGAAATTGGCCATTTAGGTATGTTGTAAATTTCTTTCTTTACAAAAAATAATTAATTGAAATTTAATTACTGCTCGAAGTCGTAGTGTCATGAACATCACCAATCTCTCCGTTAAACATTTGGGCGTTGTTTCAGAACAGGCTCGAGTTAAAGCATTTTTGAAGGTTTCACGACTTGTGATATAAATTCAGATGTCTTGGTGCATGATAAAGAAAACTGGCTCGAACAACGTGTGCAGTTTGCTTGGGATCGTTGTCTTGCTGACTTCAAATGTTGTTCCAATATTGTCTTATACTTATCTCTGTCCATTTTACCTTCAACAAAAACCAACTGGACTACTCCAGATGACGCCATTGCTTCCCAGACCATTCCATTGCCACTACTACAGTGTTTGTGGCAAAGTTGATGATTCTTGGCTTAATAAAGTAGTTTGTAAAACGTTTGTTACACGGAAAAAAGTTTTTTTTTTAGAGTAATCAATTTCGTTTCTTAAAACAAGAAAATCCATAATAATTTCTTTATTTTTACTTATTTCGTTCGTATTAAGTAAAATTTTCTTATACATACATATAAAGAAATAAGGAAATGTGAAAAATCGGGCCATACTTCGGCGAAAATGAGGTCGGCCAAGCAGTTACCGTAAATGGTGTTCGCTATCTCGAAATAATAACGAACTTCTTGTGGCCAGAAATTGAGGATATGGACCTGGACAGTATTTGGTTCCAACAGGATGGTGCCACTAGTCACACAGCCAAAGTAACAATAGCTCTAATGCGCGAGAAAATCACTGGCGGTCTTATCTCATGTCGTGGCAATGTTAATCGGCCGTCACGATCATGTGATCATGTGACCGTTAGACTTCTTTCTTTGGGGATATTTTAAATTATAATCCAGTTTCTTCGACCTTTTTTATTAAATATTATTCTTTAATAAATGTGTTGAAATAATAATAAATAAAAATTATTTAAGCGTAAGGTCACTTTTGTTTGTCTTTTTTTTAAATTTTTGTAGAATGGAATTTTAAATTGATTATGATAATTTTGTTAATTGAAATTTTAAAATTTATTTTTCCATCTTATTCCATTTATTGTCAAATTTTGAAATTTTATTTTATTGTAAAAATTTCCTGAAGAAAATTTCCAACGGAAATCAAAATATTGAAAATTAAAATTTTAAATAAATTGTATAAAAAAGTGACCTTAAGCTTGAATAATTTATTAAAGAATAATATTGGGATATTTTAAATAAAGTGTAAGCCAAGAACAATTCAAAAGCTAAATGATGAGATACATTATTCGGCACATTAACGACATTGACAATTTTGTCACAGAGTTATTAAAAATATGGACCATCGGATAGAGGTTTGCATCGAAGCCGTGGCAAGCATTTGGCCGATATTTTGTTCACTCATAATTGTCATTGATACTTCTATCATAATAAAAAATATTAAGATAATTCCCTGAAAACTTTAAGTTTTTTTTACTATAAACATCGTGCGTTGTGTTTGGACCAACCTTCAGTAAATTTTTTTTAACATTTTTAAACAATACATATTTTTAAATATGTACAAATAAAATGGCAACCCTAACAAGGATATACAAAAACAATTAAACACAACGAGAGAAAATTCGGAGTTATGAACATATTTTATTCACTCTCATTTTTTTGGGTTTTTGTACACATCATAAATAAAAAAAAAATTTATTTTTATTGTTGCTTTCACAATGTAAATTAAATTGGGAACTTGTAGGTGGATTTTTTTTTTAAATTTTTGTTTGATATTTTGACATTTTCGTTTTCTTTGCTAACATTAATGTTCGATTATGATTATTATTAAACACTTTAATAACTTATTTATGTACATACAAGAGCAAAATGAAAATTTACGTACGTTTTTTTGATGGGTACACTTTTATTCTTTATGGAGTTTTTATAAGATTTCAATTTTGAATAATGTGAGTTGGGACATTTTTTTTATTAGTTTATTTTAATAATTTATTATTGAAATGTTAATAAAAAATGACCACATATTGAAGCTGGAAAGAGGAACAATTTTAAATTATTTCGTTTTGCTTAAATTTAAAAAAAAAATAAATGCAAAAATTGTTTATTTTGTGAAAAAGAAACTTTTAACTTGCTGTTAATTCCTTTTGTCGGGCTAATTGTTTTTTTTTTAATTTTTATCTTCAAATAGGAAAATTAAACCGAAATTTTTTTAATTTCTCTTTTACTTGTAAATCAACCAACATTCTCCTCGAAGATACCAACTCAAACTAAAAAACTGAAATATTTTCTGTTCCGTTGTTGTTGCTTTTTCCAACACAACAAAAATACATTATTGCAAAAAACCTAAAACCCCACCACATACTCAGTTAGGGGATCACAATCATCATCAGGACGTTCATTTTTTGTTAGTTTATTCGATTTACTTCACCCATTTTGCTTTTGTTATTTTCTTTGTCCCTACATCTTCTTTAGGCAAACAGACAGACAGCAAAAAATTAAAAGGAAAATAAAAATAACAAGAAAGAAATAAACCAAACAAATCAACCAATACCAACAACATGAAAAGTACCTACATGATTGGGGTTCGTTCGAACAAAATACAACATTGAACAAAAACAAGAAGAAAAACTGCAGAAGTTAATAAGAACAAAACATAAACAACAATATTGGATGTGAGGTTCTACTAAAAACAAACATTATAAGTGCATGTGGATATGGTTCAGTAAAGCAAAATGTGGCATAATTGGACCATTTGTGGCAATTTTAAATGTGCGATGGCCCTGTGGTACTTTCTTATCTATTTTGGCCCTTTCAGATCAAAATATAACCAACTACTTTAAAAAGTTAGAACATTTTTCAAAAGCGGAAATCCCTCTTTGTTGCATTTTTGCAATTTTAGCATACAAAGTAGCCCTATTCACAATATTGTGCATTTGAGTTGTATGCAATTGTAAACATTTTCTAGGAATTGTAAATGCAAAACACAAAATTCACAGCTGATGGAAAATTTTGGTTGTCTGAGTGTCAGCTGTCAGTTTGTAACTAACCTTCCTTTACCACCCAGCAAAAAACTTTGGAAGTTGTTCAAGTAGAAGGGATATTTTCATGACTTCTTTAGCACTTATGTAACTATTTGAATGAATTTAAAATGCCTTCCAAAATTCGAATAAATTTTAAATAAGTGAACCCATGAAAAATTAGATGCAATGCACCCTTTCAACTCTTATTTAGGAATAAAAATGTTTCACTATAATTTGGTATTCTTTTAGGATTGAAAGGGGACGAATATTATATACATACAATTGACTTTAATGAATGAGTTGAATGAAATTGTTATTGAAATGTTAATAATATAACAATTAAATCACATTAAGTACATTGTGAAAACTAATTTGCAATTCTAAATATACATGAACATCTATAAAAAATACCCTGTATAAAATACGTATGTATAAAGCATATTTGCATGAAAAAAAATTTTTTTTATATTCACGCTTGAGTAGTTTATTTGGCCTATGTTTGTAAAACAAAATCATTTGTTTTATTCACACAAACATTTTGTTATTTTTGTTGTCAAACCACTTGTTAAGTTAATTTAGTCCTTTAAAAAAACTCTGCTTTTATTTGGAATTCAATCTTGTTTTACATGTTTATAAACAAATTGTATACCAAAAATGATTGACCTATTTTTGGCATTTTTCCCCTTTTAAATCGTCAAATTAGTTTAAAAAAGTAATATGTACTATAAAATGCATCACTGGTATGTATAGAAACATGTACAATGCATGTAAGTATGTGTATCAAAACATTGAACAAGTCTGACTGCCTTACTGAATGTCTGACAGCAACAAATTTTCCTTCCATGTTGTTTGTTTTGTAAAACATAAGAAATTTCGTTATCTGGTGTCCATCCACACTTGAAATCTCCATGGGAGCAAAAATCCAAAATTTGTTGCAAATACGATTTTGCTTTATGCATCACATACGCACTGACTCTCACCAACACTGCGTTTTAAGGGCTGGTGAAAGAAAAATAAACTGCAAAATAAGGAAGAAGAAATAACCTGCATGTGTTTATTACGGCAGAGTTGTCAAGAATTTTTATTTGGGAATTGCGAATACATATTAATATTTTGGATTTTCTTTTTTATTATAATTATAATAATGGTATTTTTGTTCTCATATTAAGAATAATATTAAAAATAAAATTAATATTTGTAAAAATTAAAAAAAAATAATGGCATTAGGCTTTTAATTTAATTTGTTTGATAAAAGAGATAGGTATGTATTGAAGTCTTTTTATTTAGATATATCGCGCAAAAAGAAATAGGTATGTAAAATGTATTGACAACATTGTGCATTACGAACATGTGTTCGTTGGTTTCAGTTTACTTTTACAAGTATTCAATATCAAATTGCGCCATATACATACATAGGTATTTGTTTTTTATATTGCCCAACTTATTGAAAAATTTAGAGCAAATCGACAATGTACTGCATTTCATAGCACCATTTACAATACTTTTCATTTATAGTCACTACTGTTTTTAGAAACATTAGCGATATAGTTTATTGTATCTGTTTATTCTGCCGCTGTAAGTGATTTTAATATAAAGTATTTACGTTATATTCCATTTAGCGATATAAGCGAAAACGAAAAGCCAATTATTAGCTTTATAGTCACATTAGTAAAATGTACTGTTTTTTTTAAGTTTCGAAACCACAAACCATCTAATGCACTAAGAATTAAATCAAAATAAAAATTAGTTTTTGGCATTTTGGTATCAGTTATAAAATATCTTATTCGACCATGTCTTGTAAATCGTCATCGAGTTAAATTGAAATAGAAGGTTATTTTCAGTTTAATTCAGTTTAAAGTATAACGTATGTATATAAAACGGTTTTTTTTATGAAACATAAAAACAGGACCGAAAATTAGTTCGATTTCATTTTAACTCGAATTTGATTCCATAACATGGCTGATTATTGTTTTTACTTTTTTTTATACAGTAGGCTACTCTGTTGCAAAGCATTAATCCTGCCGCTGGTTTTTTATACAAATTTTTTATTTTAATATTCACATAGCTTTATTGTATTCGAATTCGGTTATATGCCACATAGTGGCATTTATGTGATTTAGGTTTTTAGTCGATATAGTCTACGATTTGGGTGCAACTAAAGGATATGACTATAAGCAAAAAGTACTGTACCAACTTAAATTGTTTAAACAAAGTACAGAAATTTTTAAAAACGAAATACATGCATACCTACTTACAGTTCAGGAAAGAGCTCTACATAGACCACTAATTCATCATTGTTGCACAATTTAAGTTTCGAAGTGTATTGAAACTAGGGAATGGTAAATGGATTCCAAAATCGATTTTCGATTTTTCGATCGACTTTTTTTATTTCGGCTTTTGAAATCGATTAATCGTACCTCAAAATCGATTTTAAAATCGATTTCAAAATCGTTTAAGATTAATTTGCAAACTTATTCCTTATATTACAAAGGGGGATACACTAGAACTTTCTTGGCAAGCTATTAGAGAAATTTAATTAAGATTTCTATAGTGGGTTAATAAGACTACTGTTTATAATTTTCCTGCAAAAAGTTAAAATGTGTAAACTTTGAGACGGCCTTTATAGGATCAAGTGCGATATGTATGTACATTTCACATTAAAATTGTGTTCTTGTGTAGTCAATCAGACCTGTCACATAAATCAATTCCGATCGAAAGTGATTTTGTATCTTGCTTCACATAAAACGAAATCACTTTTGATCGGAATTGATTTCTGTGACAAGCCTGAATGTTTGGATCGTACATATTTCAAAGGATTATGGGAATAGTTCCTGATTGGTGGCGACTGTGTCTTTGCTAAGTTACTATTAAGTTAGATTTAGAAAACAAATCTAGGATAAATTACATACTTTTTTTTTCACTCTGCTTATAACTAGATTTAAATATCACACACACACACTGGTCTTGTTAAATATTAGCGTATTTCCACAGGAACGCCATGGTTTAATTCACCTGTTGTGCTTTTATAATATGTTGATTTTCACAAAGCTGAATTTCAGTGTTTGTTTCGGTGCGATATACTGTCCATTGATATCTTAAATTTCTGAAGAACAGGAGCCCCTATATTAAAGTTGAAAGTATACAGAAGGTACTAATTAGTAAATATGTATGTAAAACTACAACTTTAAGTTTTATTGTGCATGCCCATAATTTATCCATTTAATTAAGATTTAAATTCAAAACTGCCAACATTTTGATAAAAATAAAAAAATCGATTTTAAAAGCAAAAAAATCGATTTCAGTATAAAATCGCATACGTAAATCCGATTGCAAAAAATCGATTTTTTTACCACAAAATCGATTTGCGATTGGAATCGAAATCGATTTACCATTCCCTAATTGAAACGAATTTAAACTTTTTTCAAACTAATTTCAAAATGGTTTAATTCTCTTTTGAAACTACATTTTTGTTTAAACACATTTCCAATTACACTCTAAAACTGGATAAAAGGTAAGTCGATCTTAAGCAATTCTTAATACCTACATACATACTATGTACTGAAATTAAGTAATGCTTAGTTAAACTTTTGTTTTTGTAATAACCTATCTATTTTTGGACCTTAATCAAATCTATCCAATTACTTATTCCTCTTCTGCACTCAGTAATAAAGAAATTGGCAACCCTTTAAAAATCCTTAGCTTTCAAATTTATTACTTTTGATTACCAGCATTAATTGGAATAGGTATGAACAAAAAACTAAACAGCTGCAAATTGCTGCAGACGCCATATTTGATGTCGTAAAAAAAGGATAAATAGAAGAGGAATCAACAAAAAATATTCGAAAATAAAAATAAACAAAGGACAAAAGAGAGAGAGTTGAATAAAGGAGAAAAACAACGGTAAATTTGTTAAAACATAGTTCTGGTAAAATAAAAGTGTAAAGTACCTACATATTTTACATAATAAAAAAATAAAATCCCTTGGTTTGTTTTAAATTTAACTGCAAAATAAAATAAATTAAACATTCCAAACTGCTTTCATAACATAAACTGATTAAACTTGTTGTGGCCTATTGACAAAAAAAAATAAACGAAATAAGTGTTGTTAATTAATTGAGCAACAAATTTTTGCTCTTGGAAGGAAAAGTTTGGAATTATGTATTTTAATTTTCTGTCGTTTGTTTTCAACGCAAATTTATACAAATTTTACGTCGCAGTTTTTGTCTGCATGAACAATTTTACTAATTAGCCGGGTAATTCTATTTACATATTAGCTTTTGTTTTTACATACAAAATGTTTATAATAAATACAACAATTTATGACGCGTTGTGTTTTTTATTTATCTTTTTTACTTGAAAAAATATATTTGTTTTTGCATATTTTGCAGAAAAAGTAAAACAAACGAAAAATTTCAGAGAGTAAAAAAGTACAATAATAAATCTCTTTTGATTAAACATTCTCGTTTCATCAAACATATTTTTAGCATCATTTTTAATAAACAATTTTTGCATCCATTTTCCTTAACATTCAAATAAATTTTCTTATTTATTATATTATAGTTTTATGGTTAATTTTCTCTTCTGTATATTATTTTTATTTCTTTTGCACAACACTTTTTTTTAATAAAATTTTTTTTCTTATTGGCTGCCTTCTACGGTGAAGGCTTCGCTTTATTTTGCACTTTTTTTTGTTTTAAAGATTAAACATTTATAAAAAATTTGGTTTCTTAAGTTAGAAAATATATTTTAGAATTAATTTTAGTTAAAATTCTTTAAAAATTTACTTTTATTTGAGGTAATTTCGCATTAATTACCGCTGCGTCTTTAACAAACAGCTGTAGTCACCATCTTAAAAAATATACCTAATAGTGTTGTAGAAAAAGTTGATGCATGTAATCGGTTTTATTGTGTTTGAGTTACAAATGTCAAAAATGTAGCGTGTCTACACTAACACAAGGCCATTTTTACACGATTTAGGGAACAGGGATGGAATTTTAAGTAGTGTGGTGAAAATTTTTGTACTTTTTTATAAGAATAGAGGGGAAAAATAAAAAAATAATATACAATAATGAGACACTTAAAAATTAGAAACACTTTAATAAAAGGCAATTTAAATTTTAAAATATTTCTGTTTACTGGACCAAGGCGAATTCATACAGGTGACTGCATCTTGAGATAGCGATATGCTAGCTATACCTTTTTTTTTTTAAAAATTGCTATGTATGTATTTCGTTTTTGTTAAAAGTTAGAGTGAATGTCAAAATTATTTGTTGAAAATATAAAAAAGGGAAATTGTTTGTTTATGAAATATACACAATTGCTTTAGAAGGTAAATGTTTTTCCTGTATTTGAAATTTATTGTGGCTCCACTTATTACTTACGCTCTTTAAAATCCTTGTGTTTATATTTTATGTTTACTTTTTTTTGTTTTATAACATTTAAATAAGTTTTTTTGCAAGTATTTTAAAGGACTTTTAAATTTTAAAAAAATTTTTTCAAAATGTAAACAACGCTTGACATATTTTGTCAGCTCTAGTTTTCGCGATGTAGTATTACACAATCAAGTTTTGCCTATCAAGTTTTAATACACTCACACTTTTTACCAATACACTCATACTTATAAAAATTGATACGAACTTGCCTTTAAAATTCTCTTTCCAGTGAGTGTTTCAATTAACGTTTATGAAAACAGCTGATTTTAAGGTTAGTGAGCAAAATTTTCGTTTGACTTTATAAATTGTTTTCTTGATGACATCTTGAAAGTAAATTGCTCAAAAATTGAATGCAGCCTACGTCACAACTTGAAATTTTTGGAAATTTTGACTAACAGTATATGTAAAAGACTATCAAGAAAATCTTGATCGTGTGGCTGCACTGTTATACCAAGGCTAATTGAACAGGTTTGCGCAAGAATCCTGA
Source organism: Pollenia labialis (assembly GCA_949318255.1). NCBI lineage: Eukaryota > Metazoa > Arthropoda > Insecta > Diptera > Polleniidae > Pollenia > Pollenia labialis. Next base: position 134,504,498 of record OX439140.1, read on the forward strand.
TGATCATTGTTTTTGTTCTTTTGAGCTGTCAAAAGTTGCTTACATTTTGCTTAGTCTGGGTTCACACTATGAAAGTTTTCTTTCAGAAAGTCTGAGTTTATGGGTGAGAGAGGAGAAAAGAAAAGCATGTTCTCTTCCCCTCTCACCAATAAACTCAGACTTTAGAGAACTAAGAAAAAGACAAACTGCAAAAATTATGCAAGAAATTTTTACGGAAAACGAAGAAAGATTTAACTCAAGTGTCGTAGATGGGGTAAATAGGGATAATCACCCTAATTGTGTCGTTTTTTGTAGTAGATTAAAGAACACAGGTTGTCTGTTATTTTCTATCTATCTATTACATAAAACAACACAGTCGTATACGACAACGACAATCACAATAAAGTCTCAGCAAGCCGGGAGACAGTAACTTAACCTTATCGTTAAAAAGTAAGACAAATCTATTTCTTACAGTTTCAAACGTAACATCTTACTGCTAACTATAATCGTTCTAATTGCTTTACAAACAACAAAATGAATCATCTGATTTGCAACGTTACTGTTACTCCCGGCTAACTGAGCTTTTATGCTGGGTACACACAATGCAATTTAAAGGATATAAAGAAGGCCGTGATGCAAGCTTTGAACGAGAATCAAGGTAAAAACAAAGCGAAAATGCAAAGCACCTAGAAGACGATCAAGATATTCTTGCCGCCAAGAAACCAGAGTGCTAATCACTAGTGATCAAAGGAGTTGCCGTTAAGGCTGAGAAGAGCTAGAATTGCGAAGGAAGCTAAAGGTCCCACGAAAAGTGAAAACGAAAAACAACAATATTACGACTTGCGGTTTTATCAATGGTGAAATCCGCATTTTGACTATCGACACTGCTGCAGCACAATTTATTAAAAGAGCTGATTTGATAAGGGACTAAGCGGAGTGTATTTATGAACAGCTACGGGATAGCTTGTTATTGTCACCGGCAAGGCAAGAGTGGAAGTAAAACAAACCAATGTGACCGTTTTTTAAGAATTTATTGTGGCTGAAATTATGGACGAGGAAATAATTGGGGCAGATTTTATGATTCGTCACAGCGTTAAGGTGGATATGGGACGAAAACTCATGAATTGGTAAATCTGACATTGGGAAGGGAAGTAAAGCTCATGAGCGACAGGTAGTCATTTGTGATCATAATAAATTGTCATCCTAAAGTAACGATTAAAAACGTGGCAAAGCTAACACATATTCAAGACGACCCAGCAAACATAAGAGCAATCACTGTATGGAGGTTGCAAACAAGCAATGCATCAATGGGGTTTACTTATCACATGTAGAACCCAGCGAAGACTTGTCAACGGCGCAGAAAAATTAGCCCATATTGGCGCTAATTATAAAGGTTAAGAAAGAAGGTAAAATACCGATTCATGAAGAAATTAGATAAGAGATTTCACTGATTAAAGCATATTGGCCGCAGTGGAATAGTCGGCGGATAGTAATTGGCTGCCTTTACCGTACATGGGAAAATACTTATAGCAAATCGGCTAAAAACCCTTTTGAAGTACATACTATCTTCTAGAGTAAGCGAAGTTGTTAAGAAATTCCACGACGCTACTGGTGGTGACATCTTAGCGTAACGAAAAGAAGTTAAAATAAAGCTACTATTGGGCCGGTTGCCAGCGAGCCGTGATTGATTCCACAATAAAATGCTCCCAGTGCGTTGTAGTCAGTGGGCCAATTGGAGGAAGTAGAACACTGCTCCACCTGTACAACTTTATAATAAATTTCAATAAAATTTTGATTGTACATATTTAATTTCAAGCTCCAGGTCTTTTTATAAAAATTTATTTATTTATTAAATTATTTTTTTTAAATTTAAAAATTATTATTTTTTAATGGATAAAGCTCAATAAAACTGAATGTAATTTCAGTAAATTTTGTTTAGTTAAACAAGAGTGTGTATTTATTTTGATTTGTAATTAAAAGAACTCAAGGATTTATTATAAAGGGAATAAATCGAAACACGTTTGCTAAGGGAAAAACATAACAGTATTTTTTTTAGGGAGGGGTGTAGTAATCAAAACGAAAAAATATTCCCAACTCCACATTGAACAAACAAAATTACCAATTTAAGTTAGAAATAACCAAAAACCGCAGCTCTGGGCGCGACATCGGTGGCGCACCTCCATACGATGCTCCAAATTTTCGACGCCCAAGGCGAATTAACTACAGGTGGTGTCGAAACGGCAGTTCGAACTTATTTGTTTTGACTTGTTAGTGTTTTGCTAAGAATAGTTTACATTTCGAGCTAACTGCACTAGCAATGCAATGCAAAACCCCTATGTTGTTTTTGGATTGTTGTAGTTCCGACACCACCTGTAATTTGAATTCGCCTTGATACCCCCTAATAGTAATGATTTATTATATGATAAACATGTTTAAAATATTGTAAATTTATATGACTCTTATCAAGATAATTCGGAATTTTGTATTTTGGTCGTTTATTCCGGGAGTTAATTCAGTTTTCAGTTTTTTTTACCCGGAAATGTAAATTCTGTTCATGAAATTAATTTAATTGATTCGTTATTATGTTTAAATTTGAGGCAAATTAATACAATTCATAATAAATTAATGCGAATGTTGCACTTAGTAGTTATTTCTAATGATGTAAATTGCACTGTATCTGAAAGTGTTGCATTTCTGTGTAAATCCGACATGCATCATGTTCCACTAAGTATTGTAATAGATTTTTATGCTTATAATAATATCAATTTCAATGAAAAAATATCGTATAATTTTAAATTTTGTGGTTATAATCTTTTAAATGATTCTATAATATCTATCGTTTGGAGTGATCTCTTCTTTCAAAAATCTTTAAATAAATGCTATGATATTTTTCTTAATAAAATATATAAAATAATCTCCCTTTATGTACCGCAATCAGACTCTAAAGTATATAAATTGCCTTGGTACACAAATGGACTAAAGAAACTTAAGAATCTTAGGAATAAATTCTTTAAACAACACAAAATTAGTAATCACCCAGGGCATATGCATTTATATCTGAAATTTTCATGGGAATTTAATTTTTTGAATAAATTTTTATATTATCAAAATACTCTTGGGTTTGAGGATTCCATTAGAATTAATCCTAAATCATTTTGGCATTTTATTAATTCTAAAAGAGGCAAATCTACAATACCTTCTTCTGTATTTTATGGTCAGAGCTAAATCTAGTTCTCCTCTCCATTCTTTGTGTCACACTGGATAGTGATACTTTATAAATTGAATGTATTTAACTCAACTATTTTAACAAATAGAAACTGGGAATTATTTCCTTTCATAGGTTACTTTATTATATTCAACATAATAATAATAATTCCCAGTTTCTATTTGTTAAAATAGTTGAGTTAAATACATTCAATTTATAAAGTATCACTATCTAGTGTGACACAAAGAATGCTGACGAAGGCTGTAGCGGGCCAGAAAATGCATTACATTCTGCTGGTGTCTAATAATTGCAAATTTTTCTGTACATACAATATATACTTCATTGCTTTCCAAAGGACAGCTAAGGTAAAATGTAACAAGAAGATTCAATATAATAGCCTGGTAGTGTATAAAGTCATTTCTAAAAATTAAAGGAATAGGACTATTACAAAAAAGCTTTATAAAATACATCACTGAAATTTAGCTCCTAGAATAAATTCGAAAAAATAAAAATGTTGAATATAATAAAGAAACCTATGAAAGGAAATAATTCCCAGTTTCTAAATATATTTTGTTCAAAATTAACCATAATATGGTCAAAATTTCCCAGAATTTTGAGAAAAGTAACCATATTATTGTAAGTATTAACAATAATATGGTGAATGCTAATCATATTATGGTAAATCCATTTTTTCAATTTGTTTGTTAAGTGTCAAATAATAATTTTATTGAATTTTATATTCTTGATTGGTGCTACATTCAACTTTTATAAAAAATTCCATTTGGTTCATTTTCCAGACTGTAACGACCTTCATATTACCATGTTTTCTGTTCTAATAGTTTTTTCTACGTAAATTTATGTGTTTTAATCAATAATTAAAATAAAATGAATGAGAATTTTAAGCAAACCAAGTAAAATGCAAACGACCAGAATGTTGTTGCTTTTTAAGCATATTATTTTAAATTTAAAATTAATCATACAATGTTTTAAAATATTATAATTTCAAACATATTATTGTTATTAAATATTAACCATAACATGTTTGGAGGCAACCATAATATGGTCATAGCTTTTTGATGGATGAATTTAACCATAATATGGTTACCGTGATAATAATATGGTTAAGGTAACCATATTATGTTTAAGTGTATGGTTGTAGTTTTATTTTATTTAAACATTATATTGTTGAAATCAACCATATATGAAGTTTTAAGGGAGGTAAACACTTTATTGTTAAATAGAAACAAAATATTATCAATCGTGAAAAAAGTTTTTTTTAAAACAACAAAAGTTTGTTTGTTGCCATTGCAGGGACCATAATATGTTTTTTTTAACCATTCTTCAACCATGTTTTTTCACTACGTGTACGGTTTGTAAAATACTTAAACATGCAATAATTAAAAAGTTATGTTTCTTTGTTAGTCCTATAATAATTAAGGAGCAACATGGGTTTTTGCATGGTCGTTCTACCACTTCAAACTTAGCAGTTTTTACGCAGTATTGCATTTCAAGTTTTGGGTTAGGATTTCAGGTAGATACTTAAACGCGTTGTTCGATTGTGTATCTTTCCAGGGTTCAAATTGAGTTGGTCTGAAATTGAAAAAATGTCAAATGAAACGCAGAAAAAACCTTGACGTTTAGGTGTGGTTCAGATACAACATCGGCCCTTAATTTAACCAACCTTTACAAACAGAGGCCCAATAAATAAACATTTCCCAAGATCTTAAGCTTACCTTGATTTTAGTTACTTTATAATTGAAAGAAACATAAAATTATGGAATGATATAGATGACTTTTCAAAAAAAATTTAATTTTATTTAATATTTTTAAATTGTTACCATCTTTTTTTCATATTTCACTTAAATTTAACATCATATAATTTTAACAATTCTTTTTCATAATTAGTTAGACTTAAAAATTAGTTTAGTTTTTGAAAATAAAATTTTAATAGAAATATAGAATACAAAATATAAACGCAAATTTGTTAATGTTACGAAATTGTATTTATCCCACTAAGGATTAAGGATAAATTTTTCTATATGAAAAAAAAAACAAATTAAAACAATTTAAATTAAAGTTGATAAATTTTATACAAAAACAAAAACATAAAATGCGTTTATATTAAATAGAAAACGAAATATTTGGATTTGTTCTGATTTGAATAAGAGACATTTTTGAAATTAGCACTCGATTGTAATATTTTTTTTAAATTTATTTAAATATTTTAAAAAGCAATTAATTTATAAGAATGTTTGTGTGTATTTAAATGCAATTTTCCAATTGTCCTTAAATTTGCCTCATTTAGAAAACAAAACGGTTGACGTTTAAAAAATTTTAATTAACAATGACTTGAATGGCAGTTTTCGAAATTTATCGACAAACTTCCTGTTACCATGTACGTTACGTTAATTACTGCAGTGTATACTAAGTATATGAGAAATATCTGATTTTGATTACAAAACGATATTACAAAGTATAAGAATTGTATGAAAGTCGGATACTTTCTCGTACACTTGCTGGGTTGCTGGAAATCGATGAAAAGGCGGGAATGTCTATATAAAAGTAAGCCGAAAACGTATACAGGGTTCCGAGTACCCCGTACACACAAAGTATGCAGCGATGTCAGAAGTGCAGATTTATCTGAATTTTGCAGATTTTATACCCCAAAATTGCCTAAATACAGATTTGAAGATTTTTGGTTTAAAAATGCAATTTTTTAGCTCGGCTGAAAATTCTTTACATTGCCACTTATCGTTTGTAATATTTCCACTTCTTGCATTGATAACCGAAATATATCAACCATTCATAGAAGAACCGTTTGGAAATAGATTTATTAGTAGGAATTTTATTGACAAAAGATTACTTAAAAATTAAAAATTCGCATTGTCTTGACATATTTATATCGCCGGACTTATGTTATCTGATTTTATACGAAATACGTTGCTTATATTACTGAACTAATAAATAAATAAACATATTCATATGTAATTAAGTATAAATATTATTATTAGTTGCAATATTTGATCTTTTGTAAATTTTCAATAATACCCTTAAAAGTTTAAATATCATGTCATTCAATTAACTTTCTATTTGCTGTTTAAAATAACAAAGGTGTGATAAATCCCAACTCAGCCCGATAAGTTAAATTTAAAGAGATATTTTTAATGTAAAAATATCCAAAAACTATCAGCCATGTTCTGAATTCGCATTCGAGTAAAATTAAAATTAGCCTTTAAAAAACTGCAGTCAAAGAAGAAAAACTGCCATTTCTTCCACTTCTTCATTTTTCTTTGGCCAAAAACAAATGTTACTTTTACTCCGGATTCATTAAATGTAAATAGTCGAAGTCAAACGAACACAAAACGCGAAAAGTTGTACATAAACTTTCGTTTTTTATTTTACAGTGTTGGATTCGACTGCAGTTTCTTAACCCCTGTTTTAAATAGAACAAATTTGTAAAACTTTTTTGTGTTAAAAGTTCAAGTAGTGCTGCCACCTGTTCATTTCACCATGGGTGCGTGAAATGTCAACCATTCTTACCAAAACACTAACAAATCAAAACAAATAAGCTCGAACTGCCAAAATCATATGCCGTTTCAACACCACCTGTAGTTAATTCGTCCACTCCACGCGTTACTCGCTTTTCGCTGCATACGAAGCTGTCAAAAAAGTAGAATCTGTGTAGTTATATGTACGTAGTTAGTTACATGCACAAAAGCGTAGATGCCTTGAGGCGAAAAGTAGGGTTACTTTCTATTTTTGTAAGCGTCACAAGCAGCGTTCGGAGAAATCAGCTTATTTTGACGAATTAAGTTTTATTTTTACTTGTGCTGCTGCTACATAAACGGCGTTGCATGTAACTTGAAACGTAGAAGGCAAGTAAGGTTAGAAAAGCATGCACTGCGTGGAGACGAAAACGCGTGATATGGACCTCCAGCTAACCAAATCAAAACAAATAAGCTCGAACTACCAAAATCAGATGCCGTTTCGACACCATCTGTAGTTAATTCGCCTTGACAAAGTTTTTACTGGAAAGGAACCAAATAAAATAATGGTGGCTATTCTGAAATACGCATCGGAGAAGTGAACATTTACATGAAAACAAAAACCAAATTTACAAAAATTGTTTTTGTTATCTATACACTTCTTAAATCAAATTAACGCGAGTGTTATAACGAGTTTCTTTCTCTTTTAAAAACTGTACATTTTGTATGATAAACAAAAACAATTTTTGTCAATTTGTTTTTGTTTTTATGTAAATGTTCACTTCTACGACACGTATTGCAGAATAGCCACCAATAATAAATAATTTATAAAAAAAATACTGAATTTTTTAAACTCTGTTTTAGTTTTAATAAAAATTTTCACTTTAAAAAATACAAAAACTCGTATTAAGCTCACAAGTTAATAAGAGCTGTCGTGATTCTGTGCTTATACCGAGCTTTGTGACCCAGGATTTCAGGGTTTAATTCCCGGCTTGGCCAGTATTTTTTCTTTTAAATTAATTTTTGTTGAAATTGTTAATTTTATTTTAATTTTCTTCATTCAATTCTTTTTTAAAAAGGTAGTGAATTTTGGAAATAGAAAATTGAATTTTAATAAAGAATAAAATAATTTTTTTTTACCAGCTTGACCAAACCAATTATTTATGTACAGCATTTTCTGCAAATGAGCACAGATATAGAAAGCTAAGAAAATTTCCCTTTTAAACAAGCCCTCTTTCAGCGATTCAGGTCAACTATTCACCGATTGCAATAAATATTTCCGGATTTCCTAAGCACCAAATATTCCAGTCAAAAACCGAAAGCTCGATTTTGATTTCAGAACCATGGTATCTTTAGGAAAAGTTCTTAGAATTTTCCATATATTACGATTTTGCTATTATCCGCTTTGTCACGTTTTTTGGGCCCGAAGAAATTGACCCACCATAATGTATATTCAATTTATTTATGGCGTTTTCTTTTCTGATAAACGTGTGTTTTTTAAAAGTGTAATGCGTTCTTTTCTTATGATGTTCCCTTTAAAATTAAAAAAAATGCTACATATTCAACACTCATTTTAATTAAAGGGGCATGAGTGCAGCACTAGATCAAGGCGAATTCAGTACTAGGTGGTGGCAAGTTTCCAGCCGTAAACACTAACAATGCAATACAAAAAACATCTGTTATTTCTGGTGGCTATGGATTGTTGTGATCTTGCCACCACCTGTAATTGAATTTACCTTGCGCTAATTGTACTTAATTGTTTAATGCCGAAATTTGTGTTCTTTTGTAAACGGTAAATATTAAACACTTTTTAAAAATTAGGGGAGCATTTAAAAATGTTGCCAAGTCACTTGTAACACTTATGCAAAACTTTTTTTTAGAAAAGAAAACGCCATTAATCTATTCATAAATAACATTGAAATATAACAAAAAATATTGAGTACACAGAAAAAACTAAAATAAAAAATAATTTGATTCACAAAATTCGCCAACAATTTGTTTATTTTGCATCATTCGCCAAAAAAATTTATATCGTGAATCGCACGATTGTATAGGATAGTGAAATCCGTCCTTAAGTGAAGATCGTTAATGTAGAGTAAAACTGTTTTGTGAACTGTGCTATCGAGGTGGTACAATAGAGGTTGTTAACGTGTGTGTTTATTTTAATATTGCGTTTTCTATATTCAAAAAATTTTTTTTTTCAGTTGGGACAAAAAAAGGAAAGTCATTTAACAAGTGCTTAATCGATGCCAGTTCCCAATTGGGCTCTAATCAAAGCGAATTCATACGAGTGAGCGCAACAGAGAGGGGAGAGTTATGCTGGTTGTCCCTTTTTTTGTATGTTGTGGTATGTATTCTAAATGTCAAACTCCATACAAAAAATAGAAAAAAAATTACACCCTGTATGAATTCGCTTTGGTTCTAAACAACTTTAAAAGTTCTGTCTAGGAAAAATATAACATATTTTTAAATCGTTCCTTCGTTCATTTTAAATAATAATAAAAACAATTATAAAATATAATGAGAATGTTTTGGTAATTTTTTAATGGTTTTTTTTAAATACTTAAATTTTTAAATTTATCAACTACTTATTTAATAGATATTTTTTTTTATTTAAGTTTAATAGAATCTAACTTTGCCGCGTTTATTTTTTTTTTTTTTTTAATATTTTTCAAGTTTACATGTTTTTTAAGCCTACTGTTAATCATTTCCACTTTGTTTCTTCTAGTTGTATAATATTTTTAAATATTTTTTTAAAATAAATTTTGAAAAATTCTTTATTTTTTTGAATTACTATTATATAACAATAGTTAATTAGTGTTTAAGTGTAATTCTACTAAAGTATTTATCTTTTACATATTTTTTTTATTAAATTATTTTAATAGTGTGTTCTTTTTCTTTAATTTGTAAAAAATGTTTTCTTTCAAATAACATATTTTTTTGCTGTTGTTTGTTTAAAATCTGCTTTATCTTATTGCTTTTTTAAGTGTTTTAGTTTTCAATTTTAAATAATTTTTTATTTTTTATAAATATTTAATGCTTTTTAACGGAAGTTTTAATTTTGTTTATTAGATTTTTTAAAGACTGGTTTTTTTTTGAATATCTTTTAACAGATTTAGCCGAGTGAAAATTTTAAATTTAACTGTTTTGATTTTTTTTAAAGTCCTGTTAGCTTGATACAGCTTAAGGCTCAGTTAAGTACGAGTGAGTATATGCGGCCGAACCTTAAATTATAATTAAGTCTTATTCGTATTTAAAACGAAAAAATTTAACTGGCCTTTAAGTTTTTTTTATATCTACATATTTTTAGTTTAATAAAAAATGTTTTATTTATTTTTTTTTGGCAACAATTTGTTTTTCTTATAAACATAACTTTTTTACTTATGCATTCTTATTTTTTTAAATAAAACATTGGGAACAAAATGGAATTGACATTTTTCAAATGTTAAACTTTTGAAATCACAATCACTTTATTAACCTTAAGGCGAATTCATCCCAGGTAATCTCGGTACTACAACAAGTACAACTCGTACAAAAACCACAAGCAATTTGTTTTTGTAAAATCATTGTACAATGTCAAAAACAGAAATAAAACCAAACAGAAACAAAGATAATAAAAGAGAATAAGCAAAAATTTGACATCCAACTGTGATTTTAGCTAATATCAGCAGGGCTTTTAAGACCACCTGTAATAAATTCGCCTTGGTCGAATTCATACAGGTGACCGCATCATGAGATAGAGTTATGCGAGCTATCCCTTTTTTTATAAATATTTACTATGTATTCTTATTTGTAAAAAGTTAGAGTGAATGTCAAAATTATTTGTTAAAAATAAAAATTTTTTTTCCTTTAGTAAATATACACAATTGATTAAGAAGTTAAATCTTTTTCTTGTATTGCAAATTTTAGTGGCTCTACTTATTCCTTACGCATTTTTAATTTCTTGTGTTTATATTTTATAATTATTTTTTTTGTTTTATACAGTTAAAATAAATTTTTTAAGTCTTTAAATGTTTATTGAATTTTTAATATTAACAAATTTTTTTGCAAAATGTAAACAAAGCTTGACATTCAGTATGCACACAAAAAAAATTAACAATAAGCATATGACTCAAAAATGCCACCTTTATGAATTCGCCTTGATTAATCTCCTTTCGAATATTTACACTGCCTGTACACATGAATATAATTTCTTGATAGTTCCTGCAAGCAAATGGAAGATATCCCCTAAAGCAATAGCTTAGCAATATCCCCAAATTGTCATCTTAAAGAAAATAATCAAAGTAATTTTTTATTTTCTAGACATATTCTAAACATATTAGTACGCCAAGATGTTACGCAACACTCATAATGGATGTAATTTAAAAGGAGTTGGTTGAAACTTATGGCGGAAACTACATAATTATTTCAGTTTACTTAATTTAATTATAAAATATATTTTTTTGTAAGTACAATTTATATTTATGTTATTTAAAATATAATTTTAAATAAAAATTTATTTTTACATAAATGAAAATTTTTTAAAATGCAAACTCTTCTTTTTGTCATCTTAATGATATTTTGGCGATATCTTTCTATTTTCTCATTAGTGGTTATCTGGCAATACTGCTAGTGTATCATCTAGAAGAATCGCTTTCGTATCTTCCGCAATACGAAATCGATTTTTGCCGCAATTATATTTTTCCTCCAGGCGATACGTTTGGCAATACATATGGAGTATTTCTGTGTTTGCTGGGTTCAATAAACGTATTATCAACGCAAATTAAAAAAAAAAAATATAATAGAATTTCATGAAAATTTCCATGAGTTTGAATTTTTATTTTCAAAATGTCGTCAAATTGTAAACTTTTACCCAAGGTATATTTACACAAGGTAAACTCGTTGGCCCATATGTTTTTCAGCTGTTTACCTAAGTTGTAACACCAATGTCAAATTCCGTGTGTATGAGCCAAAATTTGTACATGTGTGCGTTAAATTTATATGAAGACAATTTTGACAATTCCGTTCCACTCGGTTATTTTTATAGAATGTCTACACTCCCAAATGAGTCTACCTTGTGTAAATATACCTTGCTTTTACCTAAAATTTGTCTTCTTTTTCTTTTATTGTTTTGCTTATTTAAAGTTTCAGAGTTGCCAAGACATTTACCCACGGCGAACTTCAGGCTTTAAATTAATATTTATTTTTCTTTAGTTTCATGATATTTATACATTTTAATTTAGTTGAACAAAAATTAAAATTCTTTATATAAACGCTTCATTTACTATGGCTTGAATTTGTTCATTCTTGGGACGTTTAAAACGTTTTTCTTTCACTTGACATCTATTAACTGGCAGTTAGTAAAGATTGAACTTATGAAACAGTTCGCTGTTAAACGAACTGTCATACTGCACTCACTCACTCACAGTATACTCTGGCAAATCGTCATGAATAGACTGACGCTAGAGCAACGCCTAAATTCTCCAAATTTACTTTGAAAATTAATCAACGATATTTCATCACAAAATTGTGTTCTTTTTGTTTAACGGGAGATCCATCTACAATGGACCCTACAGATTTCATAATGTCAAGAAAAACGCGCGGTTAGGCTCAGTTTACACCCTGGTGGCATCATCGAAACTCGAACTCGCGTTACGTACAATGGAGATCGTTGGCGCACCATAAGAAATTATTTTTTTTTTGAAAATTGGGATGAAATTAACTCGGGCGAGATATGGATTCAACAGAATTGTGCTACGTGTTATAAGGCGACCTCAACAATTAACTTAACGCAATGCAAATTTTAAGTTGGTTCCGAGAAATGGGTCACCTCTCGATTATTTCCTGTGAGGCTTTGTGAAGTCCCTGGCTAATGCTGAAAAACCAGCAACAATTGACGCCTTGGTTGACAACATTATTCGTGTAATTCGTGACACTGTGACAGTGATTCACAGCATTCGTGACAGTCGCCCAAAATTGGACGTCACAATGCGCTTCGTAAAAAGCATATGTCCGAAATTGTTTTAAAATGTTAATGCCATGTATTTTATTGTTTGTATTGTGTTATTTTTTTTTTACAATTTTACCGTTAATTATCAGCGACAAAGGCTGTATTAATTAACAAGGTACTGTAAGAAAAGATAAACTCACTGGTTCTTGTTGTTGTTTTTGCTAAAGCTTTGATATTGTTACAAGTAAAGCTGTTGCTTATAATTCTTATTCGCTTAACAGTTTTATTTGTTTAATATCTTTAGTTTTCTAAAATCTTTGGATGAAGTTTCCTGATCGGGCCTAAGCAACTACTGAAATGCGCATAGGAATAGCTTATCCCATCAACAATAAATTTTAGTTATCAATAGTATGAAATGGAAATTTAGCACATTTAAATGAAAACTTGTTTAAAAAGATTTTATTTTACGACGTCTTTCTTCGACAAGTTTTTGTGTCAAATTGTTAGGAAAACCTGGTCTCGGCGCAGTTCTGTTAAAACACTTTCTGATTTTTGAACAATTAAACAAATTCAAGCAAGTCAATGTATTAATAGCCCTATCACATCTAACACCTTAAGAAGCCTAGGAGTTACCCAGTTTAGTTTCCGAAGGCATATAGACAACGAAAATCGTTGCAGAAACCATAACAATGTAAAAGTGAAAACTAAGACGCGTAAAGGCAGAGTATCGCCTTAAAACGAATTTAACAACCAGATAGCTTTACGAGGTATTACAAAAAATTATATAATGAATTCAATTGTTGATTCGATAGTATTGCAAAAACTTTTAAAGAACTAAACTTTAATTTTACTAAACATAATCTTAAAAAATGTTTCAATTCCATTTGTTCCCCATGGCTTAACTAAAAAGCTTAATATGTAAGTAGAACTCAAAATTAATTTTAATAATTGATTATAATAATTTAAATGCAAATTCTCTATAATTTAGTATTTAATAATTCTTTTTTTTTCCAAATATTTTCTTTTTAACAATTTTACATTTTTTTTTCAAATACTAAAGAAAAATTTTTTACTACAATTTAAGCTCTTAAAATTTGTTTTAAAACTACTTATCAAAAATACGATTTCTGTTTTTCTTAATAATTTTGGAATGAAATTTTATAAAATTGAATGCTTAAACTAGTTAGAATTTGAGACCAATCAAATCGACCAGATGTTTAAGTCAAAATGGTGGCGCTCGCATACATAGAGAGACAAAAGTGAGTCAACATTAGCGAAATCTTTAATCGTTTTTTTTTTAGTATTTACTATTTCAACTTTTCAGGCTCATAATCATAGTTTTAAATAGAAATCAAAAACATTTTTGACTTTAATTATGAGAGATTTTTTTAATATTTTAAAAATTTTATGGATGAGATTTTCATGCACTAAAAAATCGAAAATATACGCATAAAATATGCACTAAAAAGTCCAAAATATGCATTAAAAAAATAAAAAATATGCACTTAAAACTTAAACATTTTCCAAAAAAAAGCGTTTTTTTTTAATTTTATTTGAAAACTTAATTTAAATTACTAAGAGCAAGTAACATGTATCAGTTTTGGATAAAATATTTAAAGCCCATTGGCAGCCTTAGCTATGTAAGGTGTTGCAATGGTTAAAAATAGAAGGATCTTTTGTCGAAATCTTGAAAATCTTGCATTTTAAGCCGAGCTTCAAAAAAATTTATTAATTGATTTAAAAATTTTTTTTTGAACATTTTTTTTACATGGATATTTTTTGAAGAAATTTCTTATAATATGTAAATTAAAAATACATCACTTAAAAAGGGTAAAATATTTAAAACCATAATATGCAAAAATATACATTTTAAAATATGCAAAAACAAATCGATGCCATTTTTACCCAAATTTAATGATTCGGAACATCGATCATAGACTATCGGCATGAAAATCGCATCCCTGGTAATAAGAAAAAAACACAAAGTTTTTGCCGGTGTTGACTTACTTTTGTCGCTCATAGTAGTTCCTAAGAAACTACTTAATAAATATTTATTTTTTTTTAATTACAACCAATTAGCTTTTTAATTAAAATATTTTAATATAATTTTTTTTTTTTTTTTAAATATAATATTTGTTAATAAAATATTCTATAAAATTTATGGAATTTTTTTTAAGTGTTTTATTGTAAGAGTGTATGTGTGTGTGTGTGGGGGTAAAATGTGTTCAGTTTTAGTGAGAAAATTTAGTGTGTTTTTTTTTAATCATTTTAATGCCTAAAATTTTGTCACATGTTTTTAGATTATTTGTTGCATTTTCTTTTGCAAATTTTTAAATAAATTTCTTTTTAGCTTTTATTCTCTTGCTGTTGTTGTTGAAGATGATTTTTGGAAAAAAAGTTTTCAAAATCATTGTCAAAATTCAATTACAATTCAAGCCAATAAGAAAATCTAGCGACTCTAGTCATCTGGGTCTAACCCGATTAGTTCGGCTTGCAAACGGCCCTTAGTCTTACAACATATTGTTAAGCAAAATACTCTGAGGGCGATACGAAATTGTGGTGACATTGTGGTCATAATGATTATTTTCCAAAATGAATTCAAAACACCAATCCAAACAACGCCAAAATTAATGAGAGTACTTTGTATAACATCACCGGTTACCAGTTCGTACATGCGTAACGAAATCCATGGCAACCATGACATCCAGAATGCAAACACTAATGCGAATGACATCATATGACTTGGATTCGATAAATTTTCAGCTAATGCAGTTGCGTATTCTTTATCATGTATGGGCTCACCCGATCTAATTTTACGCATCATAATGAAAATGTATGTATAATTGTGAAAAATGGATATAAGACTAGGACCTAAAACTAATATTGCTAACGTTATACTATACGCCGCCATATTTCCCCAATCGAGCATACAAATGTGAGCGACATGATTTTTAATTGGGGCGGTGTAACCGAGAATCGGTGGACTGCATAGTAAAGCTGCTGAGATCCATGTAAATGCCATCCAACATTGACATCTAAAGAGAAAGAGAAACATTTTAGTGATCAAACCGATTTGGGAAATAAAATTCTTTACCTGGTTTTCGTCTGCACCGTTTCGTAACGTAAAGGCTTGCGTACCGCCAAATAGCGGTCAACCGATATCCACATAAACGTATATACTGACACTGCCCAGAGTGTCACCTCTAGGTAGCCCGTAAAACGGCACAATAACTCCTCGTGTAGCCATTCTCCGGTGAGAGCGGGATAAACTGAAAATGGTACAACCAAAAGACCGCACAGCAAATCGGCTACAGCTAATGACAGCAAATAGTAATTAATGACTTCTGTAGGACCTGTAGCCGCAAATACAATTTTTGTTTTAAAAAAGAATAAAACAAAAAATTATTTCTTATTCGAGAAATGTTTTTTTTTTTTAAATTTATATTGAAAAACAAGCATTCATTTCCCTGTTCAACTACAAAGCATTTTAATTTAATAATAATTTTTTATAAAAAAAGCTGTTAAATTTTTTTTTGTTTTATATTTTGTAAGTTAAATTTAAAAACTACTACGCATTTACCTTGTTCCATTCCTAGTTTTACAGTTCTATTCACTCAAACACACACATACAAAACATGTTTTAATCTATATTTGTCCGAATGTTTAAAACGATCTTGTTTGTATATAGATACATATATATTTTAGTTATACATATATATAGATAATTAATATCTCAATGTTGTTTCATCTTGATTTTCATTTCAGATAAATTTTTATTGATTGTTCGTGTGTAAGTTTTTTTTCGGTTTTATGTTGACTTACCTTTGAAGTTGGCATATGTGGCGATTATTATTAGATTCGAGAGTACAATAGCTACGCCTAGTATGGATATGAGAACAGCTTTGGTAAGTGCCTCCACTTTGGAATTATCTTGCAGGTAATTCATTTCCTGCATTTTTGTAATATCTGTAAAGAAATGTTTGTAGAGGAGATTTTAATTTCTTGATTTTACATAAAACAAAAAAATGCCACGACTTTTGATTATAAAGGAACTATTAGCATATAAAAAAAACGCATGTGTGTCTTACTATCTGTACACAAATAAGAGGTCAATCGTCGCATTCGTGATCGAACGACTTTTACCGAACTCTTTGTTCTTGAGATCGCTTGAGAGCAGGGCTGCCAGATGTTCCGAAATTAACAAAATGCCGATTTGCTAATATCTTTTTAAAAAGTGACGATTTTTTTCAGTTTCCAAAGTCTGAATAAAACATTACATTTCCTGATAATTTCGGCTTAAAATCTTGGAAAGTTTAACAGCCGTATCTTAACAAGAGCGGAAGGCGAAATGTTTTCTTTCGCTTAGCTTTTACGCTGATATGCCATACCAAAGCAAGAGCGTCAACATTATGTCACGAACAGTAGTGATAGCTTTCTTGTTTAATAAAACCCACAAAATATTAATAAAAACGCTAGATTGACCAAAAATAGCTAAATTGTCATTACTAATAAACAAAAGCATCAGCTGTGAAAATCGGTTTTTGCAATTGCAAAGCGTTCAGGCCGTTCTATTTAAAACTAGAAAACGCATGTGACTTTTGTTTATGAACGGCTGCAATAAGCAAGTCTTAAGCAAGTCTTAAGAAAATCTTTGATTATTTTCAGAGTACAAAAACAACAATGTTACACTTTGTTTATCTTTCGTCGAACCATCATCGAATGAACCATTTACGGCTCTCTGTATAAATAAAATTTTCAGCAATTTTACGGCAATCATTTCACAAGCTGTAAGAGAATATCTACATGAGTCTCATACGCTTCTTGACATGAAAGTCTCGTTAGATT
This sequence comes from Pollenia labialis, assembly GCA_949318255.1. Classification (NCBI taxonomy): domain Eukaryota; kingdom Metazoa; phylum Arthropoda; class Insecta; order Diptera; family Polleniidae; genus Pollenia; species Pollenia labialis. The sequence goes on from OX439140.1 coordinate 134,521,941, forward strand.
ATCTTTACCCACGTCTTAAACGATTCGCTGTGCTACTCTTACTAATCTTAATCTTACTCGTGTTACAGTTTTTTCCGTGTAAGGAATCTTCTACGATTAAAAAAATGCTGTCATCGACTACCAAAGAAGCTCTTAACGAGACTCCCAGTAGCTCTTATCGAACAAAAATTGTTAAAAAAAATAAACAAAATTTTAATTTGTCCGATTTTTTTTGACGATTTTTCGAAACGATAAAGACGATTTTTTTATTTTTTCTCAGGAAACTGACGATTTTCTCACAAATGTATCTGGCAGCCCTGCTTGAGAGTCTGAAGACAATGTAACGATAAGTTATTGCAGTGCGGGTTTTCATACGATTTTGAAGCAAAAAAACCGCAGTGCGGAACGGCATAAAATTAAAATCTATTTCATTTTCATTGCGAACTTTCTTACTCTCTCAATTTTTAATACTCGTTCTCGTTTTGATGTTGCCATAGTTTATGAATAATTGCCCTACAAGAAATGAATTAGCGAGTAGTCACATTTTTCATTTTGGTGTTAAGAAAATGATAGAAAGAAATGACCGAATGTGACCGAAACCTTGATTTCGGTAATATCTTTGTATCATTTTCTTAACACCAACATGAAAAATGTGACTACTCGCTCATTCATTTCTTGTAGGGTGGCGATGTTAGCAACATAATTGTAAGCACAAAACATGATGGAAATGTATGCACTAATAAATTAATAAAAATGTAAACAAACAATGACAACTATTGGCGTCGCCGTCTTTCGTTTTATTATGTGTATTTTTCTCTCCCGCAACGAGAAATCGCACCGCACCGCAAACATTGTGTTTAGACTTTTACTCGATCAAATAGCTGGTATTGAAATTTGAGATCATGGCGTTCGATAACGAGAAGTCGATCGAATGAAAAATCATTCGATAGGTTAAGAGCTGTCGTAAACATACTTAATGTTTTTTATAAACAAAACAAAAACTGCATTTTGCATTATTGTGATTAATAAGAATCCTATATTTTACCATGTATGTATTCATATTAGTTTTCCGGTTCCAACTTTATGAATAGTGGGCACAGTCTTGACTCCGATTCTTCTATATGTACACAAGTTAACGAAATACCTAAAGAACATTTGAACATGCTCACAAAATAATAATTTTACGTGGCGTTCTAACCTTATTCGGGTAGCTTTTGTGTTCGAAATATACCGTTATTTCGAAAATGAGGAGGTTGCACAACATATATTCGCATAACTCAAAAATGGTTTAGTTTATTAATTAAAATTCCATTATTCAGAAAGTAAATTATTGTTGAAAAAGTATTGCCTGATGATTTATTTTGTTTTTTTTTTACTTTTAATCTTCTCGATCCTTTTCAAGGCCTATTCATTTTGCTTCAACTATTCCCTGGATTTTTGTTGTATCCGATGTTCCTATCAAGTTTTAAGCGAATCGTGCTTTGTTTTAACTTTTATTTATAAATTCTCTGAATCTACTGTCTCCACCAATCTCCCGGTGGTTCGTAGGGATGATCTGTAGGATATTTAATTTTCTGGTGTTGCATCCTCCGGGAAAATCAGGTGCAGGCAATACCAGAAGTTCGGCAGAAATTCAAAAATTACGGAATTCCTATTTGGTACAAATGGTACACCACTGGAGTCAGTATGCTCTTCCACAGAGAGTGTTTTTTTCATAGGAAAGGAATTACATGGTGGCTGTGGATTAGTTCCAAAATCAAGGAAATATATCGTCCATAGTAGGTACAGTTGCTTACAACAGATCCTGCTCGATATATCTAAAATAGCTCCAGCTCTGCCGTATTATACTCTTAAATTTCTATCTGTGTGGGCTGGTAGTTCTCGCACAGAAACGGGCATTTTGCAAAGGCTCTATTTGTCATCCAATAGTACAGATCCACCATGGAGTAGGGCTTAGAGCAGGTACCCATGGAAACCTTTTTTCACATTTGTCTTAAGACTTAACACTATCCGAACTGTAATATGACTTTATTTCAACTCTAGTTTTTTGGAATTGGGTTTAATTATATTCTAACATAACACAATCTCTACTTTTACATAATTTTAATTTATTCTACCCAAAATCCACCTTAAATTAGTTTAACTATAATTTCAGCCTTATGACTAATTTTACTCTAACTTTAACCTTGCTCTAAATCTATTATTATTCTACTTTAACTCTACTCTTACTCTACTCTACTCTAACTTAACTCTAATTCTACTCTACTCTAACTCTACTGTAACTCTACACTTACTCTACTCTAAATCTACTCTAACTCTACCTTAACTCTACTCCAACTCTACTCTAAATCTTCTCTAATTCTACTCTAGCTCTTCTCTAACTCTACTCAAACTCTACTCTAAATCTACTCTAACTCTACCTTAACTCTACTCCAACTCTACTCTAAATCTTCTCTAATTCTACTCTAGCTCTTCTCTAACTCTACTCAAACTCTACTCTAAATCTTGTCTAACTCCAATCTAACTCTTCTCTAACTATACTCTAAATCTTCTCTAACTCCAATCTAACTCTTCTCTAACTCTACTCTTACTCTTCTCTAACTCTACTCTTACTCTACTGTAACTCTACTCTAACTCTGACTCTACTCTAACTCCACTCTTACTGTACTATAACTGTTCTATAACTCCACTCTAACTCTACTCTATATCTTCTCTAACTATACTCCATTTCTTCTTTAACTCCACTCTGACTCTACTCTATCTCTACTTTAACTCTAATCTAACTCTACTCTAACTCTACTTTAACTCTACTCTAAATCTACTCTAACTCTAACTCTTCTCTAGCGCTACTCTAACTCTACTCTAACTCTACTCTAACTCTACTCTAACTCTACTCTAACTCTACTCTAACTCTACTCTACTCTAACTCTACTCTAACTCTACACTAACTCTACTCTAACTCTACTCTAACTCTACTCTAACTGTACTCTAACTCTACTCTAACTCTACTCTAACTCTACTCTAACTCTACTCTAACTGTACACTAACTCTACTCTAACTCTACTCTACTCTAACTCTACTCTAACTCTACTCTAACTCTTCTCTAACTCTACTTGAACTGTACTCTAACTCTACTCTAACTGTACTCTAACTGTACTCTAACTCTACTCTAACTCTATTCGAACTGTACTCTAACTCTACTCTAACTCTTCTCTAACTCTACTCGAACTGTACTCTAACTGTACTCTAACTCTACTCTAACTCTACTCTAACTCTACTCTAACTCTACTCTAACTCTACTCTACTCTAACTCTACTCTAACTCTACTCTAACTCTACTCTAACTCTACTCTAACTCTACTCTAACTCTACTCTAACTCTACTCTAACTCTACTCTAACTCTACTCTAACTCTACTCTAAGTCTTCTCTACTCTAACTCTGCTCAAACTCTAAGTCTTATCTAAGTCTACTTTATCTGTACTCTAACTCTACTCTAACTCTTCTCTAACTCTGCTCAAACTCTACTCTACTCTACCTAAACTCTAACTCTACTTTAACTGTATTCCAACTCTTGTTCTGACTATTCTTTAGCTTTAATCAGACCCTTCTCCAACTGTGTTCCAACACTTTTTTCAGTAAGACTTGAACTTGGTTCACATTCTATTTCGGGTGAAATCGCTTTCAATTGTTTCCAAGTAGGGTCAGGTTTACAAATTTCTTTTAAATTTCCGAAGGACCTCGTTTATGTTTTGCTTTGGTGCTTTTCCCTTTGTATAATTAGTTTCATACTTTAAGCGATAATATATGAACATAGATAACTTGTGTTTATTTAAAACACATAAAATTTGTACCACCCACCTCTACTTATAGCCATCATATCAGCCTCAGTTAGATAATGCTACGGATAATTGAAGGTTTTAGTTAGATTTTTTCCAACAAATTGAAATGTTGTTAAAGGAAACTACTTAACTTGACGATTTTCTAAAATTACTTATGAGATTGAGATTAACACAAAATTGATTAAGTTATCAAGGCAACAACAAAATTTGGATGAAAGTCTTTTTTTATTTTCTATGAAAATTGTGACTTCATGCTGTTGTAGCACAAGTTAAGCAATTTGCTTTAAATTTTTGATTTAAAAAAATAAGACTTACAAGATTATAAATTACAGATATTCAATAGAATTCAAACTTGGGTCTACAACGTATTTTCAATTTAAATTTTTTGAAGGATAAGTACAAGCAAATTAACCTTTACCTTTAGACAGCGTTACAAAGATACTCATATTCCTATAGATACTTTTGAGGCAGAATATATGTGCTTTATACAAATTTCAATAAACCAATAAACTAAACAAACTTGGCAATATGTTTTCTAGCCATATTATAACAGACAGTTACATGTGTTTCTTTTATTATCATTCGTTCATTTTGAAACACCCACCTTACAAATGCATTAAGAAACAAAAAAAAAGGTTGAAATGTGGTACCAGCAGTAAGAGAGGCACTAGTCCTTTGTAAAGGAAATTGTTAAATACCAAATGCTAAGAAATGCATAAATTTTTACACAAAATACCAAACAAGCAGACAGGTATTTTATAAAGCTTTTTTTTAAATAAACTTGCATGAAACGATATACTCCTTTACAAAACTACATAAATGGATTTCAGAATTTTTTCTTACAATGTTGTGCTAATTACACTCGAAAAAATATGTTGGAATATAGTTGAAATGGAAAATATTTCAAGAAGATTAGCAGTTGCAAAGCAGATTAATTACACAGTGCAACACGAAAAAAAATAACCATATACGGACAATAAATAACCATTAAAGACCAAAAAAAAAGACCCGTGTCTCCCAGTTTTGCCCAAAGTCATGCACTTTTTTTTATGGGCCCTTAAAGATTTAGGGCGTTGGTGTAATTTTTGCTCTTGCCATAAAGAACAAAAATTGTGAACATATTTAATCCAAAAAAAATTCACCTTCCAGATCAAAATCGCAAAAATTTTTAAAAAATTCGATTTTTTTTACCTTTTTCCCCTGTTTAGGTCCACACCGTTCAAAATTCCAAGAAACAATCAACTACAAAAATGTACCTAAGATCTTAATAAACGGCTTTTAAGAGCATATGAACTGCCTAGGAATGTTTCTTAACACGGCTACAACTTTGTCTCAAAGTGCAAATCAAAATTCCGAATGGTTTGCAATATATGAGCCTGACAAAATTATCACTTTTTTGCAAAAATGACACCGAGGCCCAAAATCTTTAAGGGACCATAAATTAAAAAATGCATAACTTTGGGCAAAACTGGGAGACACAGGTCTATTTTTTTTGGTTCTTTATGGTTATATTTTATCCGCATATGGTTATTTCTCCATGACTTAAAAAATTACACATCAGACTAATTTTTGGGAATACAAAATTTTTAATTAATAAAATTTTGTTATTAAGAAGATTTCTGTATGACGTGCTAAATCCAAAATTTTTCATATATGACAAAAACACTGAAATTTATTGTTGAGGGAAAGCTTTGCTTGTCGTGCTTAGTTTCCAATTTTTATTCTTGATAAAAACACAATTTTACATTAAATGTGTGAAATAAGACTATACCGAATCGTATATATCCTTCACCATGGTGCGAAACGAACAGAAGATTATATAAATACCGTTCTTCAAACTATGTTCACACCAATTCAATAAATGGCGTCCTACACGAAACCACTAGTTCTCCCAAAGAAATGTTTGCTTTTGCAAAACGTTTGGCTAGAGCAAACATTATTTAAAAGATTCTAAATAACATTATACAGTTCTCATCTTAGGAATAAAGTTTAGTAAACAAATAGAAATTATTAAAAATAAAGCTTAAGTTTGATCAATTTACTGGTCATGCTTTTTTTTTGATTTAATCGTCAAATTTTTGTTAGGTCTGAACATACTTTTAGATGTAAATAAGTCTATTACTTCTCGAATCCCGCTGAAATTGTGTCGGATGTTGTGTATTGATAAATGCTTGTCCCATACCTCTGATCTATTCTCGATCTCCGTTTTATAATTTATTTCTAATAACAATTAACTAGCTGAGTACCGTCAGACAATGTGGCAGTGGCTTTGGCTATGGATTTTGTAGCCTCTTCGAAGTAACTTGAAATTTTCAAATGAACAAATACATACAAGACTATAGAATTCGAGAACATTTCACTACATACTACGGGCCAAAGCAAATCGGCTAAAAGCTGGTGGTCTACACCAGGTGTAAAATGTGTTTATGCATCTGTCATAAAAGAAGAATCAGTGTAAAATTGTATTGACAAGTTACACAACAAACGTATCAAACGCATAAAGTAGGGTTACTTTTGCATTTGTCTTGAAAAAAAGTCTAGCAGGTATCAAACGCATAGAGCGCTTGGTGTGGACCCAAAATATCGCCGATACAGATTTTTCGGCAAACCTGAACTATCGCAAATATTAGGTATCGGTTACAACTCTAGTGAAGACACGTTTTCCGCTTGAACATGGCAAGAACTGTGGACCTTCGCGTTAATATTGTTTATTTTATCATTTGAATGCCTTTTAGAAGGCCTCTGTTCTCTTTCTTTTGGATATACAAGGCCTGCTCCCTCCATTCCATACTCATATCTTTTCTACACACGTTGTCATTGCGGAGAAGGCCTTCCGCTCTCGCTTCTAGCAGGTACATAAGAATGGTAAGGGGATCAGAAAAAAAATTATTTTGCGTTTGCTTGTTCAAACAAGCAATACATACAAAAAATGTTACTCCTTCTCTACTTCCTTCTCATAGAAGGGAGTGTGGAAGGTGTATCTTATCTCTTAACCAAAGAGCCGAGGCATTCTTTAAAAATAAGATAGGAAGAGGAATTGAATCGAAACCATTTTTAAGCAGGCCTTTAAAAAGGTCTGAAGTAAGGAAGTCTTCTGCTTTTTCCCGCTGGGTAGTGTTCGAACATAAACATTAACTATTGTTATTTAGTGTTGGGTATGGTAGAAATCACTGATGGGATTTGTGGTACAATTGTACCAAATTTGGTACAATCGAAACTATATTGGTTCACTGGTACAATTCATTCTTTTTTGGTACAATTTTATCATTTCTTTGAGGTGCAAAGTGAGTTACTTTTTTTGAATAATAAAATATTGTTTAACATATCTCTAACATTGACCAAAAGTTGAAATTTTGTTAATTTGTGTTCATGATGTAATACTAACATATTAAATACTCGTATCCCTGTAGGAAGCCTGGGATCAAGTGTCTCCAAATCGCTACTTTTGTCGATGGCTTTGGTGGCACTTTTTACACTTTTGTTAGCCGTTGACAAAAAAAGAGAAATAGAGAAATATTTGCATCTTCTTTATTTTGTATTCCCAAACCACAATAGTGGAGATGGTATTATGAGTTTGTGCTGCTGTATGAAATGCTAGAAAATATTGATATACCAATCGACTCAATATTACTTTCTGATTCGATTTAACGATGTGCTTGGGTGACTGGCTGGTTGGCTGTCCATGTAACATTGTGCAAAAAGTACAGGTCGCAATTTTGAAGGTAATTTGATAAAATTAGGTACATTGGTTTCAATTCATAAGGACGAAGCCGACGGAAAATGGTGAAAATCGGTTTATAATTTCACATAGCCGCCATACAAACTTCTTTCCGGAAAAAAGATCGTAACATATGGATAGGGAATCTACTAGTCGAGATGTACAAAAAAAAAAAAGTTTAAAAGCTTTTAAATGCGACTTTAAAACTAACAAAAATTTAGACCGAACTAGCACCAACTGTTTGTGCGTCTCCCATAGCGTGCACAAACATTTTAATATCTAAATCAGGGGAGGGCACTTTTGCAAATCCTATGTACGCGTGCATAGGAATAAATATTCTGCTTGTGTAACGTCGAGACATGTACACTATAACCTTCTTCGTGTGGTCTGTGCCAATGTACGTTCGGCTGTTGCTTTGTTGTCTTTTCTTGTTGATGAGCGCCATTCGTTTTCTGCTGCTTCCCACACAAGCATAAATGTGATAGTAAATGTGTGCCCTTCACTGATCTAAATACACATTTATTCCTTTAAATGGTTTTTTTTTTTAAAAACCCAGTTCATTAAGATGTTAAAAGTTATAAATCTCCTTAAGTTATTTTAATGCAACAAATGACTTAACAAATGAGCTGCTTATATTAATGCACCTTTTATAGCGTGATCTTTGCTGCAGCCTATTACGTTACGACATCAAATTACTTAAATGAACTTTACAAATTTGCTCAATCTACTCTTTTACAAACTTTTTGTACAAAATGCATTAATTAAACAAGTGAAAGTGTTTGATATTGAAAAATAGAAAAAAGAGTGGCACTTACCGTACATCCGTTCATGACGCTTTGGCAAAATTTATTGTTGTTTCATATGAACGCCAAAAACAAAAATACTGCAAACAATCAAACAGACAAATCCAATAGAATACAACAAATAACAAAAAAAAAAAAAAAAAAAAATAGAAAAAAGCCAAAAGGGAATTGCAATCGAGTTCTTTTAAGTCTTTCGTTAGAAAACAAGAAATTCCTCTTCAAACACGATGTGTTGCAAGTTGCAACTGTTGTTGTTGCTGCTGTTGTTTGAATGTTTTACAAAATGCAACAATGTTGTTTTAAAAATCTTTTTTTTTTTGATTTTTTTCGTATCGTTGCTGGAGTTTAAATAAAATTTTTCGTATACCAATATGTCCTTAAGGTGTTGGAAAGAAAAATCCTTTTTATAGCCACCTTTTTGCTTTCTGCTCGCTGGACTGACTGACTGACTGCAGCACGCGAAGGTCGACTGCTAATGTTGGAATTCGTTTGGGCTGGGTGTGTTTTTTTTCTTTAAAGGTGTTTGTTTGTATGTAATTTTTGTTGTTGTACAAGAGGTTGTTTGTGTTTTTTTTCTGCGATTTTTTTTTTTTTGGTTTTTAGCCAAAAAAACTTAGAAATAATTACATGTCTAGTTAAAGTTGGCTTTGGTTTTTTATTTTAACGCAAGTGAATATCTGTGTTAATGTGTTCAGTTTTAAAGCACAACTTTTTGCTAAGTTTAAGGTCAAAGGTAAAACTTAAACAGGCTGTCTATTTAATGAAAAAAGAATTAGTTTTTGAAATCTTTCAAAGCATAAATTGATTTGGAAACAGATTCTTTTTTTGTTTGTAGTAAATGATTTAAAGATTTTTATAAGTTTTTGTTAATAATTTTTATATTATTTATTTTTTTTTAATAGTTTTTTCTAAATATATATTTTTTAATTTAAGTTTATTCTTTTTAATTCACAACACACTTTTTTTAATTAAAATTTTTTAAATATTTCTACTATTTTTTCGTTTGTTAATAAAATGAGTTTGAGTAAATTTTTCTGTTACATTTTTTATTGTTTAATAAATATGGAAGATTTTATTGATCAATTAAAAATCTACTTGAGTTTAAGAGTTTAATTTATTTTTAATATGCACTTTTGTTTGAATATATATAGAGATTATTATTTAAATAATTATTATTTTTACCACAGCTTTCTTTTTTCTTTTAGTTTTTAATTATTTAAGGTTTTTTTGTTTGTTTAATATAATGTACATATGTAAGTATCAGTATTAATTAAAAAGATGAAAAGCTGTTAATTAGATGTAAGAAATCTGTAAAAAATAAAAGAGGAAATATATTATTAATTTTATTAGGAATTGATAACAAATTGTTGAAAAAATAGAGTGATTTCGCAATAAAATTTATACTCAGGCAAATTCATGTAAACAGTGGTGGGTGGCGAGACTACAACAAGTACAATATACGTACACGAGTGAATTCGCCTGCATGACAAGCATTTGACAAGTGTATTTGACCCTTTACAAACCTGATACATTTGAAGCAAAATTTTTTATTGGGTTATTAGCCAGAGTCTTCACCTACACCAACGTTGTGTACGATATTATTAGGTCGGGCTGTTCTTGCTTTTTGTTTTCTATCATTTTTTTCGTTAAAGTTGTGAAAAATTGATTGAAATATTTTTTAGTCGTAAACAAGTTGATGAGTTTTTAATTATTTATATGTATTCGTATTTGTTTCGAGTTTAACATGTCTTAGAAGGTTTTATTTTTTATTTTCGTTCTTTTTGCCTTATCAAGATAAAGCTTGTGCTATTGAAACAAAATAAAAATGGCATTTAATTAATTCATGGTATTTAAAAGTTGTTACAGGCTGACTTCTTTCCTCATTCAATGGGTTATTGTTTTGTTACTCCCACAGTCATTTAGACAGTCAGTAAGTCATAAATTCATTCTTTTTAAAAAAATTATTTATTTAGTAGTGAAAGAAAGTAGAGTTAATATTAAGAATTATTAAGTACATTTTGTTAACACCCAGTATTTGATTGGAAGGTTTGTGTGTGTGTGTAGAACGGTAAAGGTAAGAAAGAAAGAGACCTTACAAAAGGCCTTATTTAGCTAACCTTAAAAGTTCTTACGATTCCGGGACTCTACTAATAAAATGTTTGCTATTACGTACGCTTTTGCTAACAAAAATTTCCAAAGTCTTACATTTGTGCACACTACGCAGGAAATATTTTTTTCCAGAAAGTAATTTTTTATGAAACAAGACATTTTGCCTGTATCTTAAGCACTTATGGACGGAACTGGATAAATCCTTCTCCGAGAAAAGGGACCTAGTGTATCAAAAATCGGGTTTGGACTTAAGAGTGGATTCTGGTACCTAAATGGGTATAAAATAAGATAAGATGCGCTTTTCTCAAAACTTCATTTTCACACACAAGGTCCCTTTTCTCGGAGATGATCACATAAGTGATATCTATCTTTATATTTATAAATATATTTAAAATTCTTGTGTCACGGTGTTTGTAATTGAACTCCTCCGAAACGGCTAGACTGCTTTTTATAAAAGTTTGTATGTGTCAGGCAGGCGAATAGTTCGTTAAGTATATTTCATCTAGCTAGAGCGCGTAAAATAGGGCAAAAGGGGTTAAAGCTCCCCCTTCCTATTTTATTAGTTAGAGCGTGCAATAGGGCAATAGCTCCGCCACCCTATATCTTCATAACTTATTAACCATTTTTCTTAAAATTTGACATGCAGACACTGTAACATCTGAAAGGAACTTTAAGGCATACATTTTTTGGAAATTCCAACATTTAGGGCGTTAAATAGGCAACAACGGGTAAAAGCTTCCCCTATCCATGTTTAATTAATGTATTATCCGATGATTGTTTCAAGTCTTGACGGAACTACGGCTATACATTTAATCATTTAGGGCGCAGTTTAAAGAAAAAAGGGTAAAAGCACCCCCTCCAAATCCTTCCTAATTAATAAACCGATTCTCTTGAAAATTTTTTACTACAGACAATAAGAATGTTAGTTCTACCTGGTGCGTGTGCACTAAATTCAAATCATTATAACTTTTTTTTTTTTTTTAATATTTTTTGACATTTTCAAAACTTCAGCATGAGCTCGCAAATGTCGCATCAACAAATTTTCGATGTTTATTGTTCATCTGTGACAAATAATAAATATGAGCGCTTCTTGGATTTTATTTTAGGAAATATTAGCAATGGATCCAATCAAACTTTTGATCTTAAAAAATTTAAAACTTTTGTCAGTAAAATTTGTCATGAAATACTGGAAAAGTGGAGGAAGTCTCAAAGATCAAAATTGAAGTTTTTAAAATGCAACAGTGATTGGCTCGCACATAAAATTGATTTCTCATTACAGTTATGTAAAATTTTGATTCAGAGCCCAGTGGTGGTAGACAGAAAAAATATTTCGATGACTTTTGCATAAAACAAAAGCAAAAAAGCTAAGGAGTTTCTGAAAGAGACCAATCCGAATAAGTGGTTAATGACAGCTGTCTTACAACTCCATTCATCTGGAAAGCGATCTTCAAAAAATCCGAAAACTAAAAAACATGAAGTTTTGGCATTGTTAAAAGAGCCAAACATTTATAATAATGACTCTGATGTCTTTGATCTGGAATAAACAATTTAAATACCACTTTAAAACTTTATATAATTCTGTAAAAAATATTGAATGAATAACAAAATAAAAAATTATATATTTTTATGACCAGCTGTAACATTTTTTTCAGTGTAGTAAAGTCCGAGTAACTTTACATTATTGTTTTGGCGTAAGAAATCCTCTGCCGACCATTTTGCATCTTTAAGTGGGACACCCTATGCATATTTTTTGTTACTGTTATGTAGGGGTGGGCGTACCAGTTCTCCGATTTTCTGATAACATCTTGTTCAAAAATTCGTAGATTTACCTTTGATAGTTTTCAAAATACAGACTTTAGTTCCCCGAAAATGGCAAAATCTAACACTGTGCGTCTGAGGGCCAATTATCAAGAAGGCCTTTAAAATGTAAACCTTTCGGTTGGTAATTCTGGAAACGAAATATTTTCGCATTCGTTTTTGTAACAAAAATGTCAATGACATCGTTATTATTTTATGTTAAATTACGTTCCGTTTATTATTTTGTTTTTTTTTCTAATCATTATTAAGGATTATTTATTACAGTCATATAATTAAGGGGAAAGGGGAATCCAAATGATTATGTTTAGGTTTAAATGTAATTGTGGATTTGTTTTACGTTTGGAAAATATTAATGTTTTGTTCATTTATGGCACCAATGTTCTTTATTGTTTAAATAAGTTGGTGAAAAAAAAATTATATTTACTTTTATTAACTTAAAGCATGTTATTTACTGTGAAAATGGTTTTGGGGTAATCATTTCATGATAAAAAAAGTATTTAGTAAATAAACAAAAGGAACTCAATTTGCAAAATATCACTTTTGTATAACTTTGCCAATCGAGTCGGTTGTTAAATAAAATTTTTTTTATTCTACGGTTTTTGAGACAATATTTATATTATTGGCCAGTTATTAGCAATTATGACACTTTTATTTTCCGTTAGCAACTTGTAGAGTACCACGTATTTCGATTCGAAAGAAATAATTAACGAGTTCGAACAATTTATATTGGGTAATACGATTATCATTATCGTTCGAAACGTTGGAGTCGTCTTTATAAAAAAATGGGAAAATTAATGAATACTTATTGTTCGAATTGGACATTTTCTGTTTCGGAAGGAATTTTTTTCAAAAAAGGATAGAAAATTTCCGTTCACTCGAAATAAATAAAACCTGGGGCCAAATTATAACATCCGAAATAAAACGATATTACAAAAGAAATTCAATACGAATTTCGATCGGTGTCGAATGCCATAATTTGGCCAAAGGTCTTGTAACAGTTAGAAATTTCAGCTACCGGTTCACCTTTACAACCAAGTAATATTCCTGCATATTTTGAGAAAATACCAGTCGATAAAAACAAAATCGCAGGCTTGAAAAAAAACCTTGCAAAATACATTTCTACAAAGTTCCAAAAGAGATTTTTGTCTAGCCAACACATCAATATCAAGAGAATCTGGAGGATCGGTATTGTTGAAAATCTTTGGTTTATTGAGCAATCATTTCTAAAAGGGCATAAGTCCAAAAACTTCAATTGAAGATATCTGTATAATAACCGGCTGTTAAATAGAAAATTATTAACAGGAAAATAAGACATCATTTTGTTTGTCAACTTTCATGTTTGGTTATTTTGCTTCCGTATAAGTAAAAAAACATATACATATATTTGCCCTTTTCGCAATGATTTGTTCAATTATAGAAGTTAAAAATAGGATTTCAGGGTTTTTTTTTTTTAAATTTTTGCAAATGTTTTGTTTTTTTATGCCTTTTTTATACCCTCCACCACAACTACACAGAAAAAATTGTTCAATTAAATAATTAATTGGTGTACATTAATTGTTTCAATTAATTTTTTGTTTGCTGCAATTAATTTTTTTAATCAAAACCCATAAAATTAAATGTTTGTGTATATGTGGTGTATTGTTTGTTTATGCAATTCATTTTTTAATTGACTAAATTTGTGTCCCATGACTCGAAAATACAAATCCGTTAATTGATATGATCAATTTCTTTGCAGGGGCAAAATTAGTTAAATATTTAACTGTCTGAACGAATTATTTAATTAAAGTCGATTTTCTATTTTTTCTGTGTAGTTGTGAAGAAGGTAACTAAGTTTGTTATTGCATGTGAAACTTTTTTAATATTCATCTAAGACCCATAAAATATATATATTCTGGGTTGATTTAGCCATGTCCGACTGTCTGTCCGTCTGCTAAAATCACGTTCACTTTTAAATGACTCAAAAGCATACCTCAATATTTGCTTCTAATTGTTTCTACCTTTCCTAAGTAGGTTAGGATAAAAATCCAGCAAAATCGTTTCAGTTAGAAAAGAGCTATGAATCAAAATGTGGAACAACCATCCCAAAATATGTATATTGTTACAAAAACTAGCATAGTGGCGGAAGGCACATATTGATAATAGATTTTGCACAAATTTTTATATAAATAATCAATTAATTACATTTGTCGACTCTCATAAATGTCTTGGTGTTGTTATTGACTCGAAACTAAATTTTGAAAGCCACATAAACTCTCTCTCGAGCCAAATTTCATTTATTTTAAGAAGATTGTACGCCTTAAAGGCATATACGCCAAAGTGCATAAGATATCGTTTAGCACATGCCCTGCTTATGTCCAAACTCATTTACTGCCTTGAAATATTTACTGGAACAATTTCTAGAAATTTAGATTATCTAGAACGGATTTTCAGACGAATTGTGCGATATATATATAATATTTCTGTTGGAGACCACAAAAGAACCACTGAACTAGTCCCGCAAATACTAGGTTGTACTTTTCATAACTTTTTACATTTACGCCTTTTGCTTCAGTTCTACAAGATTATGAAATTTGGACTGCCTATTCAGGTAGTGGATGAATTCACTTTTATGCACTCAACTCGTTATATGCAACTTGAAATACCACAAATACATCTTTCAGTTTTTGAACGCTCTTTTCAAATCAGGATATGCCGAATCTGGAATAATTTTCCTATAACTTTTAGACGGCTTACGTACTCATATAACACTTTTAAAAGGGAGCTTTTAAGATTTTATAGTGGAAATACCTATGAATGATATATTTCTGGCTTAAGGGGGAAAAAAATAAAACGATTTTATTTAAATTTTTATTTTGTAATACTTATGTGGTTGGGGAGCCATAAAATTAATGAAATTAGAAATAACATATTGTACCTATATTGATAAATATTTATATAAAATTGTATTTGTAAATCATGGATAGATGTTAACAGCAATACATGTATAATTGGCCTTATAGGCTTTCTTTGTATTGAAAGAATGGAATAAATAAATAAAATAAATAAATTCGTTCTGTATGGCTGAAAATAGTGCCACAAAATTTCGGTCCTTGATTTACCAAAGGCTCAATAAAATGCCCACTCTCCAAAAACACTTTAGTCCGCTTGAAAAATAATAAAATTTGGTCAGACATAGTTTTTTTTAGACAATAAATCAAGAAATTTCTTGAGGATCTAGATTACAGTGCTACCATATGTCCCATATAAATCCCACTCTGGAAATATTCTAACTGTAGACTTAGGGTAAATTATGGATCGAGCTTCACAAAATTTGGCAGTGTCATTTATAATCTTACAAGCTAATCCGGCAAACGTTGTTTTGCCATATAATTTATTTTCTTTAGATGTTACAGTGTCTGCATGCCAAATTTTAAGAAAACCGGTTGATAAGTTCAGAAGATAATTCAAATTATAGGCTTCTTTATTTCCAGATGTTACACTATTTGCCTGCCAAATTTCAAGAAAATTGGTTGATTAGTTAAGAAGATATAGGGAGGGTGATATTTGACTCCTCTTGCACTATTTCACGCCCAAAATAATAAAAATTATAAGCTTTAGTTCTTTCCAGCTATAACACTATTTGCTTGCGGTATTTCAAGAACATCGGTAGATTAGTTAAGAAGATATAGGGAAGGGGAGCTTTCACCCCCTATTCCCTTATTCCTTTCAGATGTTACAGTGCCAGCATGCCAAATTTAAATAAACCCGGTTGATTAGTTAAGCGACCCATACACTTGCAATATTATTGTATATGATATTCGCCATATTATTTCCATTTTGTCCTATATTATGCAATAAGTCGCACTATGTTTTCATTCATTCAATAAAAGAGTGAACATAACCTATAGAAATAACATAAACAGCATTGTACAATGTTGCCAACACATTTCACTATCTTTTCGTTGTGTAATAAAAATCAAAAGTATTTTGATTGTTGCCAGTATCGTATATCACATACACATTGGCGATATAATTGTGCAATACGTAAAACTGAACAATTTTATTGCAAGTGTATGAGCCGCTTTAACGATATGAAATATACTTTACGATCTATTCTCATACCTTACAAATACACATACAAAATTTTATAAAAATCGGTCATACTGTTTCGGAAGAGTTCAAAATGGAGGGCATTTTGCTGATATTTGTATGGAAATATATAGAAAAATCTAATGGTGTTTTCTTTTCTGACAATAATGTTCCATGTATGCTACCATTCGCGCGGGTTTTTGTTCTATTCTAAAAATATATGCAAACATGTGAAAGGTTGTCGTTTTCCTTTCTAAATATGCTGCACAAAATAAATGCCAAATTTGTTCCATTTCTCACCCCCAGTTATAATTGAGTGTGAGATAATACCCTTTTTTGCATCTGCGTTAAGTTATTTTTTAATCAAGTAAGAATTTTTTATTAACGTTTTCTTGTGTTTGCGTAAAATTTGTGTTGTTTTGTTGTTTCATAATAATTTTTTTTTGTGGTACAAAATTTTTACAATGTAATTAAAAATCAGTGTTGTTAATTTTTATTGGAATTAAAAGAAAATTTAATGTTGAAAATTGCTACAACCGTGGTGAATATCGCTTATTAGTACCAACTTTGCATTCAATAATAAAAATGCTAAATACACATTAGTAGGGATGAGATCTTCATGAACTAAAAAAGCGAAAAGATGCACTAAAAATCCAAAATATGCACTAAAAAAATAAAAAATTTGCACTAAAAACTTAAAAAATTTTCACAAAAAACTTTTTTCTTAATTTTACTAAAAACAAAAATATAAAAAATTCAGTCTATTGTTATTCAAATTTCTTTAAAAAACTTAAATAACTAATTTTAATTTTTGTGTATTAATAAATAAGTACTGTTTTATTAAAAGTAAAACTTTGTCTTGTAGTACTTCAAGAATGCCAATGCATTTTGCAAAAATTTTTTTTTCATATCCCACTTTGGTTCTAGATCACAAAAATATTTTAAATATATTTTATAGGCGGAAGAGAACTCGAGGCAGTTAACTTGGCGAACGCAAAACTGTTTGAGGCATCGAAAGCGGAATTAAAGGCGTGGGCTAGAGAAACCCACACGGGCTTTTGGAACAACTGTACCGGATTCGACGGTCAGATTCCGACGAGTGTAGGCGTGCGGCGAAGAGGGCGATACGCTGGAGCACTTTCTCTGCCACTGTCAGACATTTGCCGAATTAAGATCCAGGCACCTCGGGAGCGATGTTATATCGGACCTAGAATCCCTGAGGAACGTCGACTGGAAAACATTGAGGAGTTTCGTCCGAGAAACTAGGTTTCTGAATACCGGGCATTGACAATTGAATCTCCATGTTTTTAAGGAGCGCACAACAGGCCCAGCAGGGGCCTAGGTGTATATCGTGGATATGAGGTTGCATTTCGATGCTTCATCCTCCTTTCGACCTAACCTAACCTAACCTTATATTTTAAAATCCTTAATATTTTTTGCAAAACATTTTAATTTTTTTTATTCTTCCTTCCACATTGTTTCTTTTACTTTCTGCAATATCAATTAATTTGACTTGAGTATTAAGTGAACTAAATCCTTCCTAATTATTGTTTTACCAATAACTACATATATTATTAGTTGGAAAACACAAATGCGAATTGACTTCTGATGTTATTTAAATTAAATATTTCTTTTACTTTTTTAATTGCATAATCATCGATGTCAACAAGCTTTTCTAACATTCCTTAATTACCTACTCAAAGTTTTTTGAATATAATTCTGATAAATTTCTACTGGCTGTGGTGGTAGGAGAATCAAGGGATACATTTCATAAACAATTGCAATATTATCGAATTGGCTTCTAATTTCCTCTGTAGCACGGTATAACCCATGTGACAAGCAAGTAATTTGAATAGTTTGGATCACTAATGTTTAACCTTTTGGAAGACTTAACAACTTACATTGCTGGAACGGTTTAAAATAGATGGATCTTTTGTTGAAATCTTGAAAATCTTGTTTTTAAAGCAAAGCTCCAAAATAATTTTTTTTATTAATTTTAAAATTTTTTTTGGAAGTTTTTTTTTTTATTTTAAAATTTTTTAAGAACTTTTTTTATAACATGGAAATTAAAAAAAATCAATCAAAAATGTCAAAACATGCAAGAATATGTAATTAAAACCTAAACATGCAAAAATATGCATTTTCACCGAAATATGCAAAAACAATTCGATGGCATTTTAACGCAAATTTAATGATTCGGAAGGTAATTGGTCGACATCGTTCTTAGACTATCGACAAAAAACATGCATTTGCATAGAAATCGCATTCCTACACATTAGTGTTAAGTGTAAAACGTAGCTATTATTTTGGTCCATTGTTATTTAGAAAAATATATCACTTTGTAAGGGTGCGTGTAACCTGATAAATATATTACACAATTATAATGCATTTTATTATTTTTAAGTAAAGAAGACACCATAAATGCCATATCTCCTAGTCTGATTTCGTGCAAACTTGACATAAGCCGTCTACAGACTATCCTTAACGTATCCTGATTTTTGAATTTTTGTTGAAATCGATGGACCCGTTTCCGCAGTTAGTGGTGACATCAAAGTGTACATTTCTTTATATACATATATTATATTAATAGGTAAAACAATGGCAGACCAAATTTCACTTCAATAGCTTTATTCATTACATGTACGGGCGTACTAAAGTGTTCTCCAAGAGTAGGTTTATATCGGGCCTTTTGCAAATTATGAACCGATATCTACGGATTTAAGCACTGTGATTTGCAGTCATATAGAAGGTTGTTGCACATTTATGTTTATATGTTGTTCTATTCCTACTGAAGCGATTGTGCTGGATTTCAATCCCATACTGCTTTGGAAAACTAAAAACAATTTGACTAAATCAACTTAGAATTACTCAAGCACCCAGAATATACATAAATATATACATACTTAAAAAAAAGTTTCACACGCAATGGCAAACTTAGTGTACCCATTATCTTCAGTAGTGGTGGAGGTTATAATAAAATATTATGCTGCTTTGTACTTATTTATTTATTATACCTTCAGGACCTTTAAAACGTTTTGCTTATTATTTCAAAATATTTTTATGCATATGGAACATATAACCACATTTTATATGTTTTAAAAACACACCCACAAAATAAATAAAATTTTCCTCGTTTGTCAACAAAATGTGTATCATTTTAGCGATGGTTAAAATATAAAAAGGAACTTTTTTCCTTTTTATACTTAACAAAAAAACTAATAAAAAATTTATAATATAAATTTTTTGTATGTGTTTCATACAAAAAAGCATATAAAAAGTTTACCCTGCAAGTACGCGTGTAAAATGTAGCCCACAAGGGACTAGAACTAGTCCAAAAGTAACCCAAACGTGTGGAAAAAACCTGGTCTATTTAACATTACGATGTCCTAGGGCAGGATCATATGAGGAGCCGCAGAACAAAACGTACTTTTTCACACATTTAAAATTTTTGGGAAATTGAGGATTATTTATTTCGACCCCTTAAAAAACTGCATGAACCTGGAAATGAAAACAAGTTTTTTGCTTACCAAAAGATGAATCAAACTGCCGTAAGTCAACACATTAAATGTCAAGGATGTTTAATATCAAACCAATTTTATATCGAAAAAGTACGTTTTGTTAAAAAAAAAATGAAAAAGTACGTTTTGTTAAAAAATATAGAAAAAGGAACGTTTTGGTGTGCGTTTTTTTAGACGATAATATTTTGACTGAATGTTTTTAAACCTGAACCATTAAAGTAAAAAATAAGTAAAATGAAAACTTTATTATATTATTTCAAATTAAATAGAAAACTAAACAATTCTTTTTTATAATTCAATACAGATTTTAAAGTTAATAAGTATAATACTTTTTAAATAGTTAAACTTTTTTCCAGAGTACCGAAACGTTCGCTCATTTTTCAGTCATGAGCGAGCGTGAAAAATTTTAAATTGTATTGCTTTTTCTCATTCATGAGGGTGAGGAAAAAAAATATTTTGAATTTCCTCATTCATGAAAAATGAGCAAACAAAAAAATTCATATGTGAATTGTCAGATATGAAAAATTTAAAAAAATTCACATTCAAATTCCTCATAAAGAAAAAAAACGCGGTTGTCCCGACCATTAACAGCGGGAAAATGAAAAAGTAAAGAGGCCTTATAGAATGCCTTATTGGCGATATAAAGTTTTCCAGTCGCATTTCAACTGTATTTCTAATTTACACAGTATGTCATTGGATACCAAAGCCTTGTCTTCTTGCATCTCGTTTAAATGTCTTCTTAAAATAATTAAGAATAAAGCTTTATCCCAGTGTTATTGTTGTTGCTAATAATGTGAAGTGAGTAATTTAATAATTAAACTTGCTACAAATTCCAAAATAGCTACTAATAAAACGATTTCGACAGGCCTTATCTTAGAAAAGAAAATCTCAATTTCTAAAATATTTAATAAAAACTATTCTAAAAGAACTTTTAAAATAATGCAGAGTGGAATAAGTAAAAGTTTATTAAAAATACAGTTGTAAACCTTCTTTAAGGCCTGCAAAGTGAAAGCACTGGCAATGTTTCCCACTGGGCAACGCGAAAGCATGTGTGTGTGTTTTGTTTTGTAAAATTATTTGTTGGCTGCAGCACCATGCTGAACCAAAATGTATGTGCTGCTTTTTCGCATTCAAAAATTATTGGAAAAAAATTAAAAAAAACTGCACATATCGTCATCGTAAATGCAGAATAACATAACAAGTCATAAGTTTATATGTAAAGCAAAAAACTTTGTAAAATGTTAATTATTTGAGATTTAAAATCAATTTTAAATATTTCAGATACAAATGCGATAACCCATATATTTTTGAAGTAAAAATATAATTTTTATTATTTTTTAAGATGTGTTATTATATATTAATTTGTATTTTTTAGAAACAAAAAGACATATCGTAAAAGAAAGTATATTAGTATTAAGTGAAACAAACATATAATATATTAAATTATTAAATATTTTTGTTTAATTACCGGAAAAATGGAATATATATATATAAATATATGATAATCACACGATTAATATGTAGCATCATAAGGATTGCGTTGACATGGTAAAATAAGTTTGCTTTTCTGATGCTTTTCTGAATGCATTTAACAATGTGGAGAACTTATATTGTTATAGATATTATGACATACCTATTATGTATAATTTTTTTTATTGATTTTAATTACTAATAAGTAGTGGTTTAAACTAAAATATGTACTTGATTAAATTTAGCTATGAATTGATTTTAAAAATACATCTTTTTCATTCTAATCTAAACGTATTTTGATCTCCATAAAATTAATTATCTTAATGATTTATTTTTTTTACAATGAACAAATTTTGCAAATAAATATTTGACTCATATTCATTCATACCTATTTGTCTCCAGTTCACGAATTATTTCAAAATAACTCTGCATCATATACTTTCAAAGCTAATGCAACAAGTTAATTTTAATTAGGTAATTTCTGAAAAATATAAAGAAGAAGGAAAGAGTAGTCCAACTAAGAGTAGTTGTTGATAGCAGCTCCGCTATTAAATAAACGTAAATATTGGACAAAGTAGTACTTCTCCAAAGAAAGATATTATTAGAATTTAATAAATCTGAAGAATTAACAAAATATAGCTAAACAGTCTATATTCCACTACTTAATAAAAAATTAAAAAATGCGTTTATTCTAAAAATTTATAAAAATTGTCTTTTTTAAGGATATTGATGAAGGGCCACTTGGAAGAATGCAATTCTAACAAAATTTCAAAATTACTAACGGTTCGGTTCTTTTAATTTTACAGCACTTTGTTATTTTTTCTTATGCTATACTGAAACTTATTATTATTAATTATTATTTGATCACAAATTTCACTAACACCGTAGTAACAGTTATAAAACAGATCACCCAATTTTGATGTTGTAAAAAAATGTGTTCTTATAAAAAGAATTAAAAACTCTACTAATTTTTTTCTTGAGTGTGATTATACATTATGTTGTTAAGAAAAATGATATATGTAGGTATTTGATAACACTTAATTTTTCATTTTGTAAATAACTTGGTTATTTTTTAGATAGAAGTTTAAAATTTTATAAAAATATGTTGTAACGTGAATCGTAATCAACAAAACAAATCAATTTCAAATTTTCCAATAATATCTTCATTGTTTTGCATTTAAGCTAACGATATGTGTTTTGTTTGTGAAAAATAAAAATTCTTTGATGTCTTTAAAAGGGTTACCACAAAATGGTAAGGTTAACTCTTTGGGCTCTGTTATATAATTGTAGCATAAAAAAGTAAGCAATGCATTTCGTGCGAAACAATAAAGTTTCATTAATCCGTCAATAAAACACATCTTCTTACCCAAATACTTTACCTACTGTCACATTTGCTTTTATGTATATAGGTTATTTACACATAAATTGTAGCAAAACAAGACCTTTTCATTTTTTTTTTTTTAAATATTTTTACTTGCTTAAGAAAAGTGTTTTCATAGAAAAAAAAACCCACCGTCGCGACGCGATTGGTACAGAAACCAAAATATTTTTACAATCACAAAATACCAACAAGTTCTTGTGGCTATTTTTTCTCTTAATATTTCTGCCTTCAGGTACGTCTTTTTAACGAAACGAAAAAGTAACCCTTTTAAAGACATCAAAGAATTTTTATTTTTCACAAACAAAACACATATCGTTAGCTTAAATGCAAAACAATGAAGATATTATTGGAAAATTTGAAATTGATTTGTTTTGTTGATTACGATTCACGTTACAACATATTTTTATAAAATTTTAAACTTCTATCTAAAAAATAACCAAGTTATTTACAAAATGAAAAATTAAGTGTTAATAAATACCTACATATATCATTTTTCTTAACAACATAATGTATAATCACACTCAAGAAAAAAATTAGTAGAGTTTTTAATTCTTTTTATAAGAACACATTTTTTTACAACATCAAAATTGGGTGATCTGTTTTATAACTGTTACTACGGTGTTAGTGAAATTTGTGATCAAATAATAATTAATAATAATAAGTTTCAGTATAGCATAAGAAAAAATAACAAAGTGCTGTAAAATTAAAAGAACCGAACCGTTAGTAATTTTGAAATTTTGTTAGAATTGCATTCTTCCAAGTGGCCCTTCATCAATATCCTTAAAAAAGACAATTTTTATAAATTTTTAGAATAAACGCATTTTTTAATTTTTTATTAAGTAGTGGAATATAGACTGTTTAGCTATATTTTGTTAATTCTTCAGATTTATTAAATTCTAATAATATCTTTCTTTGGAGAAGTACTACTTTGTCCAATATTTACGTTTATTTAATAGCGGAGCTGCTATCAACAACTACTCTTAGTTGGACTACTCTTTCCTTCTTCTTTATATTTTTCAGAAATTACCTAATTAAAATTAACTTGTTGCATTAGCTTTGAAAGTATATGATGCAGAGTTATTTTGAAATAATTCGTGAACTGGAGACAAATAGGTATGAATGAATATGAGTCAAATATTTATTTGCAAAATTTGTTCATTGTAAAAAAAATAAATCATTAAGATAATTAATTTTATGGAGATCAAAATACGTTTAGATTAGAATGAAAAAGATGTATTTTTAAAATCAATTCATAGCTAAATTTAATCAAGTACATATTTTAGTTTAAACCACTACTTATTAGTAATTAAAATCAATAAAAAAAATTATACATAATAGGTATGTCATAATATCTATAACAATATAAGTTCTCCACATTGTTAAATGCATTCAGAAAAGCATCAGAAAAGCAAACTTATTTTACCATGTCAACGCAATCCTTATGATGCTACATATTAATCGTGTGATTATCATATATTTATATATATATATTCCATTTTTCCGGTAATTAAACAAAAATATTTAATAATTTAATATATTATATGTTTGTTTCACTTAATACTAATATACTTTCTTTTACGATATGTCTTTTTGTTTCTAAAAAATACAAATTAATATATAATAACACATCTTAAAAAATAATAAAAATTATATTTTTACTTCAAAAATATATGGGTTATCGCATTTGTATCTGAAATATTTAAAATTTATTTTAAATCTCAAATAATTAACATTTTACAAAGTTTTTTGCTTTGCATTGAAACTTATGAAATGTTATGTTATTCTGCATTTACGATGACGATATGTGCAGTTCTTTTAATTTTTTTCCAATAATTTTTTCCTACAAAAAATGCAACAGACACTTTGGCTGGTTGCTTTTGCCAAAAATATTTTACACAAACAAATATACACACAGGCATTTCGAGCTGTAGTCATGCAAACTGTCGAGCAACAACAACATTGTTAGTGAGGATCGTTTTTAAAACTTTTTTTTTCCTCATTTTACATGACTGAAGAAAGGCAAAATTGGATTTTTCCTCAAAAACATGAATGAATTTGGCGAAATATTAACAATTCATTAATGACTGTGAAAAAAGTTACTTATTTTACATTTTTCATTTATGTAAAAAATTCAAGAATGGTTGAATATGAGCGATCACATATGACTTTCTCTGAACTCTGCTTTTTTCCCAACGTCTTCTTCTAGGCAAGTACACACAATATCTTCTTCTATTAAATCATCCATATTTTGATTTTGGTTATATAAAATATCCTTGTACCAGAGTAATGCCTGGTTTTGAATCCAGTCTTCACCAAACTGTTTTTTTAAAAGATTTTCCACGTCTTTTCTCTTATCGACGTTAATCCAACGGCCTGTTTTAATTTCTTTCGGCCCAGAAATTGAAAAAAGAAGAAATGGCAAAAACAATGAAAAAAGCACGTTTTGAAAAGAAAAAAAGTACGTTTTGTTATGCACCAATTTTTTTAGAACCCAATTTCTTGGTAAAAAAAAAAAAAAAATATGCTAACTAGATTTTTTCTTAAAGATTTCAACCCAAATATTATAAAAATATCAAAAAACCAATTTGTCAAAAAATGCGAAAAAGTACGTTTTGTTCTGCGGCTCCTCATATAACCCAGCTTTGGATTACAAAGGCGAGTTACACCTAATTTTCACGATGATTTAAAAGACATGTCTTTTTTGTAGTTCTTTTTTAAAGAAACTTCTAAAAACATGTTAAATTTTCACAATGTTTCTAATTTTGTTTGATTTTTTTTATTTTCCTTATATATGTATGTATGTATTAAATTTTTTTAAATTAAATTTGTTTATTTTTTTATATTTTAGTAAGTAATTGTCATTTTGAAATAAAAATACAATATAAATTAAAAAACAAAAATTTAGTGCAAAGAGGAATGTCAAAAAAAACACAGAAAATACGATTCATGTCTTTTTTTCTACCCTGCTTACTTCTCACCCCCGCTCGCTATCAAACTAGAAAAGACATGTTTCAAAAATAGGAGAAAAAATCATCATGAAAATTGGGTGTAAGTGTTCATGCTTTGCTAGATCATATGTACTTTTGAAGTACAAATTTATTTGTGCAGGGTCTATTGTATACACAAGAGGATTAGTTTTAACTTTGTGTATACACGAAAACATGGCGGTTAAAAAACGAAGACATGTCGTCTCACTACAAACACTTTTTAACATTCACATGGTCCATGCTTGCATTACATCGGTCGGACCAGTCCAGGAAGTAGTCCATTTGATCAAAATGGATCAGGGAGTCCAATATAATTTGCAGGGTAAATAATGTAGAACGTACTCTGTATGCTGAATAATTCTTTAATGTTAAAATAAAAGCCAAAGTATTAAAAGTATAAAAAATATTTTAACTTACATGACATACATACAAAGATACATACATACATAATGAAGACGGTGATGTTGGTATACTTGGACATTTAGCCGGCTAATCAGGACAGTAAAATGTATTTTTAATAAAACAAAAATTTCTTAAGGAGGGTAGTATTCGTTTCAGCTGTTGGTGGCACAGAGAGACGTTAATTTAGATCAACTTTTTCGTATACCAATTAGCTCAGACCATTCGTCTCATTTCAGAAAACCACAAAAACTCCTTGAAAACGTTAGTTTCTTTCCAAAATTCGACGCTGAACTAAAACATATTTTTCAATGTTTCGTTTGTATGAAACAGTGATGGACACATTTTTACGGTTTTAGGCAACAAGATTTTGCTCATTGAAAATTGATTTGTTTAGGAAGAATAATTTTTCTACAAAGCGTCAGTGAATTGAAAGTGCTTAAATCAAGGAATTATAAAGTTACTTTTTTTTGAGGCCTAAATTTTTTTTTAAAAATAAAACACAGCAAATTCACTGGAATGATCATAAATTTAGATAAAAAATAATTTCTGGCAAACGGCTTCCGCGACTACGCCTTATGAACGGCATCCTGGAGTAACCCAGTTATAATTCGTCAATAGTGCGTCGAATGTTGGCTTTTATAGGATCAATTGTTGCTCTTTTATCAGCAAAGAGACTTGACGTACCACCACAAAAAGTTGTCCAAAGGTGGCAAACCACACGAACGAAGTGGTCAATGGATAATTTCTAAAGAAATTCGGTCACAAAACAGTTGGCTAAACAAAGTGATGTTTTCATGCGCTGTATGAGAAGTTGCGCCGCGGCGCACAGTGCTGTGGCCCATAGACATAAATAAAAAAAAAAAACAAGTCTAATATTGTACTTAAAAATGTACAGATCGATAGATAACAAAATAATTCAAAGGAATTTTGAAGAATTTTTAAGATTCAACTCTTTTTGGCGGCGCTAGAGGGCGCCAAAGTTTGAGAATTTATAGTAAAAATAACTAAACAACTACTTGAGTTTTACATGCTTCAGGAAAACTGTTGTAAAACTGTTGTTTTTTAAAGCACGAGATTTTTTTCTGTAGTAGTTAACTATATTTAGAGCTAACTGTAAAGAAATTTTATTGAATTATTTGCTCAAAAGTGTTTTTTATTGATTTGAAAAATGCTTATTATTTACTTAAGCTCTAAAAATTTCTTAACTTTGATGGACTATTAAAAAAAAAAAGAAAAATATCGTCTATGGGTTTTTTTCTGATTTCGAATATTTAGACTGTTTTCTAATAACTACAAGAAAAACAATTGAACAAATTTTACCACAACTTGAAAAAAAAAATTTTATTTAAATGGCTATTTTCACGATTTTTGCTCAAATTTTCATAGTTTTCAGGAGTTTAAAAGACAATTAACTACAAATACTATGAAATATTAATTCAAACTTATACCATTCAATAAAAAACAACAAAAATCAAAATATGTATAAAAAATTGTTTGTGTTTGTGTGCATTTTACGGCATAGGAGGGCGCTGAAATCACAAATACCCTTGGTTTTTTATGGTTTCAAGAAAATAATTGTAAAAAATTCATTTTCTGGATCACGAGATTAAAATTTTTTTCTGTAACAACTAACTATATTCTTAACCATCCTATACATATTTTTTAGTGGTTTGAAAAATGATTGTTATTTACTTAAGCTCTAAAAATTTCTTATCTTTGATGGACTTTTAAAAAAAAAGAAAAATATCGTCTATGGGTTGTTTTCTGATTTCGAATATTTAGACTGTTTTCTAATAACTACAAAAAAACAATTAAAAAATTTTTACCACAACTTGAAAAAAAATGTATTTAAAAAAATGCTATTTTCGTGATTTTTGCTAAAGTTTTCATAGATTAAATTAGTTTAAACAAAATAAACTAGGAACATAATAAGAAATAAATCCAAATATATATACATACATACTATTGAATTAGATAAATTGACAAGATAAATTAAAAAAATTAGTTAACCAGTTGTGTCTGTTTCTTTTTGTCGCTACAAGATGACGCTAAATTCACAGATGACGTAGGTTTTTCATCGTTTAAAGAATGTTTTCAAAATGTGACTTAGTGCCGTTATTTTTTATTTAAATTGAAGATGGGTACGTGACAGAAGTTTTTTTTGGCAATAGCCTTTGTTTGTAGTAAGAGCAATTCTATTGTGGAGTGTTCGAAAATATTGCATACAGGGTTTTCAATTTAAAAGAAAATTAATTTTGTTCTGGCGGGTCCATGATTGCCCATGGGTCCCAAATAGATTACACTCTAGGAACTTTGTTTTTAAATACTATGCTTTAGGGTATCATATGGTCGGGCTTGACCGATTATACTTTTTTACTTGTTATTTTTGCAAGAGCATTTTATGCGTTTTTAACTCATTTTTCATTAAATGATGTTTTTGTATTTTTTACATTAATAATCGGATTCTACCAAAATTTGGCATACATATATATCTAACAAATATCAATTTTCACACGAAATTTTATTACGATTGGACAATTTTTGTAAGTGTTATAGCATTTTTAAGAAAAAGGATATATGGCAGGACCTTGAGTCCTTGTTCAGATTTAAATCAAAATATACACACAAGTTGCTAGTTGTGTGTGTATCAGCATGACCATTTTTTGTAGTTTTGTGGGCATTTTTGAAGCTAAAATTACATTTTTCCATTTCAGGACACGTGGGAAGTAGGCGTGTCCTTGGACCGATTTCTCCAAAAATTCATATTTTTCTTAATTAAGCTATTTTATGCTAGTGTACAAAATTTCAAAAATTTCTGACAACTCCTTCTATTTATGTCCCTTCGTTATATGGGGACAAAGCACTGTGCGGCGTCTTGTTGGAATCATTTCTCCTCCAAATGATTTGGAATAAACAAATGATGACTAATTTGCCTGTAGCGTTCGACATTCATGATAATGGTGAATGGTGAATAAATGTTACATGCAATGCATTTTGTACACCAGAAAATAAAATCATAAGATAAAGTTCGATGTGGTCTTTTTTCTACGTCAATGATAATAGAACTGCGTACGCACATTGCAAGTTGTGCAAAAAGGTGTTTAAAACTTTAAGAGATTCTACCAAAGGTCTTTTGACACATTTGCTTGAGTTTATTTTATTAGATTAATACTTGCATTTGTATGTATATATTTGATAAAATATAAATTAAATATTGTCATGTATCATATGCACATGTATCTAATTATTAACGATACCACCCAGAAGTGTTTATTGCGAACATTGCTTTCGTTGGCAGCATATGTTTTCAATAAAATAAGGTATCGATTATCAGACGTCATTAGTTTCTTTTAGAAGCTTTTTAAAATATAAGTTTTAATACATAATTTTTCCATATTACTTTAAAAGAATACATTAAACTGTTTTATTTTGTAATGAGTTTAATATTCTTCATGAATTTATTTGTTTTATTACTTATAAATAAACATTTTATTATTACTATGTATATGAATTTTAAAAATTGGTCTTTATATATGAAATCCCAAAAAATCCCGATCCGTCCCGGGATCCCGTTTTTTTGAATAAAAAATCCCCGATCCCGGGATTCAAAAAACCTGGTCCCATTTGGCATCCCTAGTCAGGAATCAACATTGTCAACTTGGTACTTCTTGCCTCTTCCGCCACAAACTTTTTCTGTCTGGCAAGAAATGTCCATAATGTCAATTGCAATTTACTTTGGTTTATTTCTTTTATTCATTTACATTTCAATATCATTGAAGTAACCATATCTTCAGAAGATAAAATATGGCATCTTCAAATTCTTAAAGTTCACTTGCAAAGTTACCATGAGAATAACATACTGTTAGTTTGTCAGTCCCTTTTTAGGTTAATGTTAACTTGTAATAGCCAAAAACCATTTATCTTAATACTCTCAAGTAGTATATATTCTACAACGTCAGTCTTGACTAATTAGAGTTTAACCTTTTTTTTTCATTTTAAAAATTAAAAAAATATGTTTAAAATTAAATTCATGGCATTTTCCTGAGCGATAAATTTTTAAGGACTAAATTTTCCTATAAAAAAAAACTAATTTTTTCCTTCCCTACTGTTCCATTTGCTTCGTGTTTGTTTGTATGTTGAACATGTTTGATTACAATCACATTTGTTAATATTTTTAAGCCTTTAGGGCAACACTTGGCAATATTTTCTTGCATTTTTGCTATTTTATGTTTGTCAGCCAGTGCGATAAACGTGTAAAAATCATTTAAAATAAACTTAAAAAGGAAATGTAAAATGGAATCAAGATATTTTCCCATAATGCGTACTTAAGCTCAAAAACACAGTCATAGAAAAGGAAATAAGGGAAAAGCTAGAAGCGAATAGAAAGCAACGTCAAACTTTACACATGTGAATATTATTAGAGCAATGTGTAACATTTTTCCGCTAACGCATTTAAAGATGTGGATTTTCTTTTAACAACAGCTTTAGGTTACCAACTCAAATAGAACCTTCGCTTCTGGTCTTTTTCTATAATTATCAAGATTAATTCCTTCTCTCAAACATTTTATTTATTTGTAGGCACATACTCATACATGTATTCGCACTTATGTTGACATTAAACGGAAGTAACAATAGCCTTTTGCCAAAGGAAGGAAGTGAAAGTTAAGAATTCTCACATAAAAATTTATAAGTATTTTTTATTTTTAATTTATTTAAAAAAATTATGCAGCAAATACACGAGTACTTTTATTCAATAAAAATTACTTCAGTTTTTTTTTTTAAAGATAAGAGCAAATGCAATTAAACGATATTGTTAATTAAGGACATTTTTATGTGCCAGCAAAAGTTTGAAAAAGAATAATTATTAAGACATATGGCAGATAAGTCACATTTAAGTTATAAACATAGTTTTAAACTTAACATAGCACAGTGGGGTAATTAAAAAAAAGTCAAAACTGCACATTGAAAACAGATAGTTTGATTTCATACATTCAAATTAAAGAAAGAGTATTGGCCCGATTACACTGCAACGAAAGCTAGTACTTACGAGATTTCAAACAAAATCTATTTGATTTTGACTAAATTTCCCATACAAAATAAAATCTACTTCGTGATTTGATTTTGACGAAATCTACACAAACTCTGGTAGTACTTAGTGATGCAACTATGGTTTCTCGCTTATAGTACTAAAAAATACTTCCCTGCAAAAGAAAAAGATGTAGTTTTAATAAAAAACAATATAACTAGCCGCTAAAACTTGGAAAGAAATTGGAATAGTTACCCTGCAAATTATATTGGACCACCTGATCCAATTTGATACAATGGACTACTCCATGGACTGCTTCGATGTAATGCAAGCATGGACCATTTCATTGTTAAAAACTGTTTGTAGTGAGACGACATGTCTTCGTTTTTAAACGTAGTTAAAACTAATCCTCTTGTGTATACAATGGAGTAGTTTTAAGACTACTCCTTTGTAATCCAAAGCTGGGTTATATGGTCCTGCCCCACGACATTGTAATGTTAAATAGACCTTGTTTTTCCATACGTTTGGGTTACTTTTGGAGTAGTCCTAGTCTACATTTTACACGCTTGTTTGGGCTAGTCCTATTATTTGCATTGTAAATAATAGCTGCGTTCGAGAACACAAAAGTTTTACTATTTTTTTACTGAAGTTTACTGCATTTTACTAAATTGCGTTTGCGTACACAAAATACAGTAAATGAGAACACAAATTAAGATCGTAAAGTAACAGTTCTTGTCTGAGTATTTACAAATTTTTACTGCAAAAATTTTTGCAGTAAAATTTAAGGCTGAGTTGGTCTTTACTTTCAGTTCTGTTACGAATCAGCTGATTTGTTTTTTTGTTATTAAAAAACCCTGTTATTCTGTTCTGTTACGGTTGTTAAGTAATTTTAAGTGACAGCAACAGAAACAGAAAGTAAAGACTAAAGACGACCGTACACGACATATATTTGTCATCTGACATGTCAAATTTCCCACTGCAAAATACATACATGTCGTGTGTTACCTTTTTAACTTTGCTTCTGTTAAAGTCAGACGCAAAGTCATTTGACAAAATTACAATTAGAGCGTGCTCTATTTTCTTCTGACAAGCCATCTGACATCAGAAATCTATGCCGGGATGAACCGGCAGCGGCGTCCACTATTGACGGAATTATTAGCCGGCTGAAGTTAATATTTTACAATACCGATACATGTATGATAATTTCACCATTGAATAGAAATTATAATTATAAATTATAATTATGTACATATATTAAGAAAAAACGTTTCATTATAAAATCCTAAATTGGTATCTTCCAATTTAAAGAAAAAAATGTTAAGATGGCTGAACTCTTTTTCGGCGTAAACAAAAATTTGTATGGCGGCTGCACGCTATTTTGAAACCGAGAACTACTTTGGTTTCTGCAATAACTATGCGAAAAAAACATAGACAATGTCAGGAGCAAAATACATGTACGTTTGTGACCGAATATTATAAACCTTATGTAAAACAGCGATTTTGACAGACATGCCCAATTACATGTGACTTGAAAAGTTGACAAGTCAGATGTAAAAAACATGTCGTCTACATACATCTTAACAGAGCCTTTAGAAAAACATAGAAACATATGTTTCAAAAGGTAAACAAACAAAAGAAATTAAAAAAATCTTACAAATTGTGAAAAAATAAATAAATAAAAAAAAAGTTGAAATAAAAATTAAACCAAAACAAAAAGTGAATAAATATTAATTAAATTCACTTGTTTGTGAAGCATTTATTTGGTTTAATACCAACTTTTGAAACTTTTTTTTTATGTTAATTTTTTAGAGTTGTAAAAGTGTGAAGTATTTGGGTACTTCTTAAGTAATCAATAGCAAAACATTATTCATGTTCTTTTGAATAAATAGCCCTTCCACAAATTAGTAAAATCAAATAAAATAAAAAAACAAACAAATATGAAAGATTACATAAAATAATTTTTTTGTATTTTCCAAAAATGTACCGAGTTAAGTAGTCAAAAGTGTAAACATTTTTCATCACTTATTTGCCATCAGCTGTTGCCTTTATTTTACGAATTTTTACAAATTTTGCGTTCGCGTACTTTTTTGTACGACAGATTTTTGTGAGAGCAAATTTTTTAGTTTACTCATTTACTGGATTTTACTGTAAAAGTTCTCAAACGAACCTAATATTGATACATTTACTTGAGTTATAAAGCTTGGACTCGGGGAGATCTATGGTTCCCGAAAGTGGGTATTTAAAAAAAAAAATTTAATTTTGGTCATAACTTTTTTGTTTCTGAACCGATTTTTCCGAGAATTTTATAAAATATGTTCTACTAAAAATTTCCGAAATTATGAACCGATTTTCACCATTAGGCTTTGCCCTTATGAATTGAAACCAATGTACCTAATTTTATCAAATTACCTTCAAAATTGCGACCTGTACTTTTTGCACAAAGTTACATGGACAGCCAACTGGCCAGCCACCCAGACACATCGTTAAATCGAATTAGAAAGTAATATTGAGTCGATCGATATATTAAAATTTTCACACAGCAGCACAAACTCATAATACCATCTCCACTATTGTGGTTTGGGAATACAAAATAAAGAAGATGCAAATATTTCTCTATTTCTCTTTTTTTGTCAACGGGTAACAAAAGTGTAAAAAGTGCCACCAAAACCATCGACAAAAGTGGCGATTTGGAGACACTTGATCCCAGGATTCCTACAGGGATACGAGTACAAATACTTATGAACGTATGTACTTAACATGTTAGTATTAAAAATAAAATGCAAATTTTGGTCAATGCTAGAGATATTTTAATCAATATTTTATTATTCAAAAAAATGATAAAATTGTACCAAAAAAGAATGAATTGTACCAATAAAGTTTCGATTGTACCAAATTTGGTACAATTGTACCACAAATCCCATCAGTGATGTATGTATGTGCTAGGCAAACTCTTTCAATCAGCTGTTTTTGTTATGAAAACAAAATCTCGCTTTATCAAAAAAGTACAATGTTAAAGGCTCAGTTAGCCGGGAGTAACAGTAACGTTGTAAATCAGCTGATTTATTTTGTTGTGAGTAAAGCAATTAGAATGATTATAGTTAGCAGTAAGATGTTACGTCTCAATCTGTAAGAAATAGCTTGGTCTTACTTTCTTACGGTAAGGTTAAGTTACTGTTATTCCCGGCTAACTGAGCCTTAACGCACTGGATTTAAGGAGCAGTCGTGATCCAGTACTTTCTCGATTCGAAAGATATTTTATTTCTCATTGCTTCAGTCGACCCTGAACGAATAGAAATTATTTTTCAGTATTGTGTAACTCAAATAAATGGTTTACAACGCTGAAGAAATAATTCCGAT
Organism: Pollenia labialis; assembly: GCA_949318255.1. Taxonomy (NCBI): domain Eukaryota; kingdom Metazoa; phylum Arthropoda; class Insecta; order Diptera; family Polleniidae; genus Pollenia; species Pollenia labialis. Next base: position 134,556,416 of record OX439140.1, read on the forward strand.
TCGTTTAGTATTGTCTGAAATAATTAGATATTTAATTGCCTTCGAATCGAGAAAGTACTCGATCACGACTGCCAGAATCTTTGCAAGTCACATGTAATTTTGTATGTCTGTCAAAATTGCTGTTTTACATAAAGTTTATAATATTCGGTCAAAAACGTACATGTATTTTGCTTCTGACATTGTCTCTGTTTTTTTCGCATAGTTATTGCAGAAAACAAAGTAGTTCTCGGTTTCAAAACAGCGTGCCGCCGCCACAAAAATTTTAAACTGCGCCGTAAAAGAGTTCAACCATCTTAAAAATTTGTTCTTTAAATTCGAAGATGCCAATTTTGGATATAATAATGAAACGTTCTTATGTTTTATTTCACTAGGGGTCTAAGAAGACCAAAAGTTTGTAAAATAAATGTAAAATGCTTAATAAAGGACAATTTAAAAGTAGCATATAAATATTTTTATTTTTCATCAAAGAAGACGTAATAAAGTGAAAACAGTGTAAAGTATTTCTGAGCAAAATGGTATGCTACCCCTAGTGAAATTTGACAGAGAAAATATTCGTAGAAAATTTTAACCCCCTTTTAGTATACTTTTGTGTGGAAGTTGGGAAAAAGGACAAAAATGCCTGCCCTCTTAATTTGAGAGTTAGAGGGTTAATATATTTTAAGAAAAGAATCACCATACAGCTCTACTGAAGGCATCTAAAATAATTTTTTTAGCTCACAAGTATATTTAGTATATTTTTTTTAACTTATTCCAAACGCATTTTCAAAAATACAAAACCTTTAAGGACCGAAATTTTGGAAGCCCGAGCTAACTTTACAACACCCTTTGGCAGATTTGCTCAACCTTCACCTATTGGGGATTGTTTTTTTTGTTACACAGTGTAATTTTTAAAAATTCAAATCGTTTTTTTTGAAAGTATCTTTCTATTTTTGTAACAATTTTATAATATTTACGGTGTTAATTTTTTTTTGTTTTTAATCTTTTTTAAAAAATTTGCTAAAAGTTACTGACTTATGCAAAAAAAGTTAAAGTTTACATTAGTTAACCAATACATTAAGGCCCGTTTTTACAACTTACCGATGGCGAAAGGTAGGATTTTATCGGCCGTATAAAATGGGGTTCATTATAACAACTTTACTTTTTATTTTTTTTTTGTTTTGGTTAACTGAATTAAATTTGTATTTATAGAACTGATATCTATCTAAAGAAAGTGGAAGAAGAATTAAAAGAATCTCCCCAATTCCCATAGAGCTTAATTGGTATTATAGGTAGCGCATATTCTGATGAATCTTAATGTGTAATTAGAACCGTTACATAAATTAAATATGTAGTGGGTATAATCTTCAATGGAATTTTAATATCGTTGTAATAATTTTTAAAACAAATTTCGTGGCTTTTTACTGTTGATTACAATTTCCGGAATTTTACAGGTTAAGTTTTTTGTTGGGAATTTGTTTTTGATTTTTTTTTATAAAGTTTTGTGAACTTAATATTCAATGCATTTAAAATTTCCTTGAAATCGCTTTTAAACCCAAATTGTGGCTTTTAGTTGCTGCAACAAAATTGTGTTTTTTTGAAAGTGTTTTCATTTGAAATTTGATCTGAATTCATTTCGTTTTCGTTTTCCTTTTTCTCTTTTCTAGATTCTCTGTTTAGCTTATTAGTCTACTTTATATTGATTGGTTTTTTTTTAGTTTCAATCTATTTTTTTTATCAACATTGTTTTCCTCTTGACCATGAAGTATACAGATTATTTGTGCCTGTGTGTTTGTAGTTTATTTTACAGTTGTATTTTCTTTTTCCGTTATTTTATTTTACCGTATACGTTTGTTTGTTTGCTTTTTTACGTAAAATGTATCTGCTGGATGACGCCCGCCTGATTGTGTCAATTGCGATAAAATTACAAATTCAAGGTTGTTTTGTTTCTTCTGCTCTTCGATTTTGCTCACAGAGATTTTGAAAAAAAGGAAGTTGCAAAGAAAAATGTAATTTATTTATATAAACAAAATGCGAAATAAAGAAAACTGTTTGATTTGGTCAAAGGTTATTTAATAAAAGAATTTTATTTTGGAATATTTAAATTAAATTTCGCACAGTACAGTAACTGTTTTAAAACATTCCTGACATTTCCTCTTACTGTGCTCAAACTAATTTGTCTCTTGTGGAAAGCACTAAAATTAGTTTTTAGGAAACAGAAAATAGAGTTTTTTTTTTTTTGGCGTTTAATAATAAAATAAAAGTGTCAGGGGTAAAAATAAAAAAAAAAAAAATTATTTCTAAAAACCTGGTGGTCAGGTCAATAAATGAAAACAAGCGAAAAATCTGTATTTTCTTCCTATCTTTCTATTATAAATTTACTTTTCTAGATAATTTTAAATCAGGGTTTTTTAAGGGAGAGATTTTAAAAAAAATCTGAGAATTCCAACTTTAGGAACACAATTGCACCGCATGAACGTTAAAGCATACGACACGAGACCAGTTTTATATAATTTATTTATTTTCGATACCCTTCGGATATTATTCTCAAGAAAAATGAGTACATAACAAAAAAGGACGTCACAATAACATCACATTCAATATTTTTCATTATGTATTCTTTAAAATCTCTACCTTATCTGCTTTTTTTTAAAATGGTATCATTTTATATAAAAGACTATTTATTTTATTTTAGAAAAAGGAAAAATTTTGTCTTTGTTTAGAAAACAATTTCCTGTTTGGATAAAAGTTAATTTTTGTCGACTAATAGGCTTTTTACACAACATTTACCCATCAACCATTAAAGATGCAGAAAATGTGAAACACTCGATTACATTGCCCACATCCAACATCTAGCATCAAACAAAAATGTCACCATTTTGAAAGAAATGGGTTTAAAATAAAAAATGCTATTTTCTACAGAAGTGCCAAAATTTAAAAAGAAAATAGAAAAAATACTTAACAAAAAAAAACATTGCAATAAAAAAGAAAACTTGACAAATGGTAACGTTGCTTTCAAAACCAATTTTTTTGTCAGTGATGATACTAAAATAAACGAAAGATGTGGAAAGGAATAAAATGAGATAGGAACATCTTTTAAAGATGTTGGTTTTTAGCCCTATGTATTTCTTATGGAAGGATGTTAACATCTTCGTAAAGTGTGGCAAATTGATGGTAGATGTTAGATGTTGATCAGTGTAAAAAGGCTTTAAAGTATTTATTTCAGGAACTTTTGTTTTTTTTTTGCAGAAAAGGCGCTTTTATAAAACAGTTGTTTTAAAAAATACCTTTAAGAAAGTAGATTTTCGTTCGGAAATGGATGATACTGACTGTGTGGAAATAGTTATACTTTCAAAAGGCTCTAATTTTGGGAAAATTAAGAAAAGGATTCTATACTGCAGACAAGCTTAAATCTTCGCGATATTACCATAAGAATTTTTTGTAACCGAGAATTTTTCAATAAATAAAATTAAAAAAATATCGGATTATTCTGACCTGGAGAAATAGAAAGCATTGTGGAGTGTGTGGTCATTGCTTAGGAAGTGCGAGGACACAAAGGAGATAGAGATTTTTGAGCATATTATATGTCACTGTCCTAGGATGTAGAACAGCGACTAAGATGGCTGGGTAGAAAAAAGCAAATTGGCAGATGTTGGTCTGTGGGCTAGAGAATCTGACGGAACTCGTAATAGACATGACTTGTACCCAATGGGTACTACCCATGTTCTGTAACTTAAGTGAGAACTTCTCGCATCGAAAAGATGTGAAACAAAATATTCCATCATTTCTCGGAAAGTGAGAAAAAAGTGTGCCTGTAACTCATGTCGAAAACTATCAAAAGAGATAACGTCGCTACGTTATAAATGTTATAACATTGCATCCGAAGCCGCTGTGACATTGCAGACGTTGAGCACGTCAGTAACACATATCGTTGACGGCGACAAAAATTTATTCAAATTGAACATTTTTCAACGGCGATGGCGAAAATACAATCGTCGGCTATAATAAATAATGTAAAGTGCGACCTTAATGTTTGTTGTTTGCAAACGAGCTTTGAAAAAATTCGTATATTTTATAAAAATGTTAAAAGCAAAATAATTAAACATTTTTTCGTGAGTTTATTTTTCAGTTCAAAGCGCGAACTTTTCTCACAAAAATTTTACAGACACACCCCTACAAGAAATGAATGAGCGAGTAGTCACATTTTTCATTTTGGTGCTAAGAAAATGATAGAAAAATTTGACCGAAATCAAGTTTACGGTCACATTCGGTCATTTCTTTCTATCATTTTCTTAACACCAAAATGAAATATATGACTACTCGCTCATTCGTTTCTTGAAGGGACTTTTTCTGTCAATTGGCAAGTAATTTCCTTAAGTGACAGCGCATATTCGCCAAAAATGTTACACACACAGTTTAGTGCGAAAAACAGCTGTTTGTTTCAATTTATGGCATTTTTGTTGCATTTCCACATTTCAATCGAAAAGTTTATCGACCCGAGAGTTACAGAGCATGGGCACTGGGTGTACAGCCGGCGGCTGGGAACTGGGTATATGTAAGACTATGGCTGACTACCTAAACGCAATGTTGCAATGCTATTTAAAAACTCGACCGTTTTATGTAGACAATGCCTTGAGATAGTTCGTTATTGCATGGTAGCCGTATTCACTGCACAACGGTTGCAAAACTTGTGCATTGTTTTTATTTGTGATGATTTTTCAACGCATTTGTTTTTAGTGATGCTTTGCAAAACTGCGTAAAGTAAGTCAGCCTATTTATTTAGTAGGGCTGTTATTCTTTCTGAGTGCCCCGGTAGGCCAGAGGCCCTGGCTTCTTCCCTGCAGAGAAGCGTATAGCTTCGCAGGATTAGCTTAGGGAATTAAAAAAAATATATAATTGATCTGTGTAAACAAAGCTTTAAGCAAAAAAAAAAAATATTATCGTTCTTTGTTTTCACAAAACATTTTTATGCCAATTGATATTTTGCGCAGGAATATTCTTTTATTTTTAATATTCTACATATTGGGGGTATGTTTATTTTAACGGTTTTATCGACCACAAGTTTATCATCTTGATCATCAATAGTTTGGAGCGGAACAAAATAATTTTGATTTTCCGTTCTCTGAGAACTGTTTGTTCTTGGTTTTTATACCCTTGATCACCGATGGAAAAGGGTTTGTCATTCCGCTTGTGATTTCTACAATATTAATCTTAGACCCTTATGAGAAGAGATATGTGTTTTCCGAAAACTCCAGACATGATAGCGGCTAGGTGGTTTTACATTTACGTCGCATATAGTCCACCATTTCTTGCTATTAAAATTCAGCCAGATCGGTCCACAAATGGCTGAGATATGAGCAAAACAACACGGCTGCCTCTAATTTTACCAAAAATCCCTTGTTGTTGAACGACAAGAGCCTAAGTTTCCAATAAGGTACATTTAGGTTATCAATACACAGCATCCCACAAAATGTGGGCGGGATTGAGGAAGTGGCCGTGGTACCTCCCATGAAAAATTTTATAAATACTTGAATTTTTGGGCTGTAATATGACCAATGGATACGCCTTACATACCAATTTTTAGTAAAACATATTTTCTGAAAAGCTCGGAAAAATAGATTCAGATACAAAAAAGTTATGAGCAAAACATATTTTTTTTTTGAAAAATACTCATTTTCGGGAACCAAAGGTCTTCCTGAGTCCAAGTTTTATAACCCCAGGTAATGGAAAATTTCTTTCTTAACTTAAATTAGTCGAATTAGTGAATCAGTACCCGAGTACCCAGTACCAATATACTGAAATCCTAAGAAGTACTCTTTTTATACCCTTCACCACAGGTGGAAAAGGGTATATTTAATGGTGTTTTCTTTTCTACAAAAAATTCCACATTTTAAAAGATGCACGTATAAAATGTCCTGCCTAACATGTAAAACTGCAATTTTTTATTTGACGAGAACAAAACAAAAAATTGGATCGCCCTGTTTTTACCAGCAGGTAAGAAGTTTGTTCTTCAATATATAAAAACAAATATGTACATAAATCAAAAAGTGTGTTCTTCAAAATATAAAAAAATATACAGAAACCCAAATTTGTTAATAGACTGATATTAAATAAATAAATAAATGAACAAAATGAATGACGAAATTCTTATTTCTTAAGTTTGTTTCTCATAAAATATGCAAATTTATTAACACCAAGTTTTTACGATCTCTTTATTTAACGTTTTTTTTTTCAAAAATAATTTTATAACACCGAATTCATTTAAATTTTATACCACTGACAACCTACCATTAACAATGTAATGCTTTCTTTTGTTTTTAACTATAAAATAATAGAAACATTAACTATTAAGACTTAAAATTTTTACTGTCCTGATTAGAGGCGATTTTTTCCCAACTTCGTCTGGTAACCCCATTTATAAACAGAAGCCATCTTTTTACAGGGCATTATCAACACTCTCGGTTTATACGGGACGTAAAGTGCCAATGCCTTTTGACATTTTAGGGTGAATTATTTTAAAAGAAACGAACACCAAATTGCATTTTTTTAAATAAAATGTGAAATTTTTTGTAGAAAAGAAAACACCATAAGTTTGTCATTCCGTTTGTAATTACTACAATATTGATCTCAGACCGTATAGAGTATATATTCTGGGTCCTCATGAAAAACGAAGTTGATTTAACGATGTGATGTCGCGCTTTATTTTTTTCTTTCTTTTCTTCTTAGTATTATTTTATTACCTTAACCTTTACAATGGACCATACTGGTCTCTCGTTCAAGACTGCCTTTTTTAACCAAAATCTCGTTGAAAAAGTACTTCTTCAAAAGAAAAGGCGTTTTTAAAAAGTGAAGGATCCTCTAAAAGATTTTTTTTTGTATATTTTTTAACACCAACGTACTTTCTTTGAATATTGAAGAGAACTTTTCAAGAGAAACTCTTAGGAAAGTAACTATTTATGCAATAGTATTATTTGTTAAAAAAGTACCTATTTTAAATACGTTTTAAAAATTACCCATACAAACTGCACCTTTTTAAGAGGCTTTATTATGTCGGTCAATTTACTCTCAATGGAATTTCATGCATTTAGAAAATACAAGTTCCTCTTGAAATTAAAACAAATTTTCAAAATTAAAATATTTAACCCAGTTTTCTGTCCAATAAAGTGCATTTTTAAATATTGTTATTTATTTGTATACAAACTCGTACTTTTAGTTACAACATAAAGGAAAACTTTTAACTGCAATCAATATTCAGTAACAACAGTTTTTTATTGCCACACTTAACTAATCAATTTTTCATGCAACACAGAAAAATTGCAATAAAAAAAAACAGTACTGAAGCTAAAACATGTTCGTATCAATAAAGTTTTATGCGTTACATTTAAAATGAATTGATTGTATGAAAATAGTTTTTATCGAGAAGTGTTACTGTCATGTGAGTGTCTCTATTTTTCTAAGTTTGTTGGGATTTGTAAATGTGTAAAATTCCTGTAGATGTGAAAGTATAAAAATCGATTTCTATTCGAATTTCAAAGAAGAAATTCAGAATTTGATTTTTTTAAATATATTCTGACTACACTTTAGATTACTAAGGGGCATAAAGTTATAATAAAAACTACAGTAAAAACCAAAAAATATTCAACAAAAAACTAAAATTTGTGTACAACTTTTCGCTTTTGAGTTGGTTTAACAGCGACTGTTTACATTTAATGAATCAGAAGTAAAAGCAACAGTTTTTGTTGGTCAATAACAAATGAAGAAGTTGAAGAAATGGCAGTTTTTCTACTTTGACTGCCATTTTTAAACGCTGATTTTACAGCTGATATTGAACACTAAAGAAACACCATGAAATAAAAAAAACCTATTTTCAGGCAATTAAGGACACTTTAGGCTTCTTGTTATTTCTATAAAGTACTGGTAAACAGCTTCAGATAATCAGCATCAGAACTGCTGGGTATTTCTTAGTATGTCCTTGCATTTATGTTTGTAACTTAAAATTCTTATCAAATTTCATTTAAAACTAATACATCATCTGAAAACAAATTTAGCTAGTTTGTTGTTTTTTTTTTAGTCAGCCACTTATTTAATTCAGCAAGTGATTAAGTAACTGAAGTGTTTGAAGTGGGTGGCAAGGATAAAAAAATAATATTGTGTGACTTTCAATGAGTATGTGGGTGTGTCTGTTAAATAAACTTTTTTTACATGTATGCATGTATCAATATTCCAATTGGATTCACACACCCACGCAAAAAAAAACTTGGTTAAAAAAAATCGTATTAACGGGTTATCCATTCTTCGGTTTCAAAAGTAAAGTTAAATAAAACACACATAAAGCTATGACTTCGATGAAACTTCTATTTAATTACAATACTTGGACCTTGTCATTACGAACGAAATACAATGTCATTTAAATTACTGCCTCTAGATTGGCTGCAGCAGTCGATCCTTTAGAAGTAGTTTTCGACCATTTTTTGCACTTTTGGGCGGTATCTTGGCGATTGTTTATTTTAAAATGCGCTAGCGTTAGGGGATAATCCGGGTAGACACAGTCTTTGAAATAGCCCTACAAAAAAGTCTAACGGCGTTAAAGAGCATAAAGAGCATTTAACATCATAAAATATTCAAAGAAACATTATTACTAAATAAGAATAGAAAAATTAAATCAACATTTTCCCAGCGTAGACTTGTTTACGTGAAAAAGTTTGATGCAGACGACCCTGTCTTAATTGAGTTTTCTGAGGATTTGAAACGGCTTTTTCTTGAATAACGCTTGGAAATTTGACACCTCTTTTACAAAATTTTCTCAACTGGAAACTTATTATTTTAAATTAGTAAAATGTTTAGTAATTTTTTGTCTTTATGCCCACACCACAATAGTTGAGAGGATATTATGCATTTGTGCTGATGTGTGTAACACCTTAAAATATGGGTCCTGGGCCCACCTTAAAGTATATCGATTGACTCAGAATCACTTTCTGTGTGGATCTAACGATGTCCGCCCGGCTGGCTGGCTGGGTGTCCATGTAACCTTGTGCGCAAAGTACAGGTCGCAATTTTGGAGATAATTTGATAAAATTTGGCTTATAGGTTCTTATTGGCACCAGGCTTTTTGAAAATGGTCCGAATCGTAGGAATCGGGGAGATAGGGGCAATTTGTTGCTTCTCGAAAACTTTCAAACCGATTTTAATGAAATTTAAAACATAGACAGATCCATATTTATTTGTCTACATAAGCTATGCATTTAGAACGGAAAAGGGAATTCAAACTTACAGTTTCAGAGATTTCAATAATAAACGTCGAAAAAATTTGCAGCGTGATCTTGAAAGAGAAGCTTACTTTTCCGAACAACTCAATACTGCAAATTTATAACAATCACGTGCCAATAAAAAAAATAAGATAATCAAAAATAGAATTAGGCCATGGTTTGGAAATGAAACTATATTTTTAGAAGAACTACGTGACCGTCTATACCACATGTGGAGAAGGTAAAAGACACCTGTGGCCGTATTCTGTAATTCGCTAAAGCTAAATCTCTTTCGCTAAAAATCTAAAAAGTTGATTAAGCGATTTTTGGCTACGAATACTGTAACGTGCATTGCTAAATTTGGATTTGCCATAAAAATTTAATTCGCCGCAATTTTAGCTTTTAATTTCATTGCAAAAATTTTTCAATTTTGTATTCTCTAAGAAATTTTAGCGGCTGCTGATCTACAATGTGAGTATCGTTTGGCGGGGAAAGGTGTTGTTTTGAGGATAAGACATGGATAAATTGTTTGGCGCAGATTACTGTAATTTAACCATAAATTCTCAACTGACGATATGTCTATAAATAATTACAAGAAAAATATGTGACTGCTGTGGGCAATCGCTTATAATTCAGATTTCTACTGTACAGTTGTGGCGAATCAATAAACACAGCATTAACATTTTTATTTTGTTTGAAACACTACAGTATTTTTTTTTAAACAATTGTAAAATATTAAAGTAACTTTTGGGAATACTTGGGAATATTGTAAAATATTATTTAGGACATTATGACGATATGACTTAATAGCACACCTTGTGAATACCCCCAAATATGTTTTAATTAAAAAATATGTACAGGGTGGCCCAAAATTACCGAAGGGGTTTGAATTGCTTTTAACTTTTTTATTATATTTTTTCTTTTCTTTTCTTTACTTTTCTCTTTTTTTTTACTTTTCTTTTCAGTATTTTGTAAAGAAGAGTTGGGGAATTTAAAATGGAGCAGTACTCAATTGAACAGCGTGCCCAAATTGTTGAGATTTATTAAATTATAATTTTATTCATAATTTAATTATGAGCGACGAAGCCAATTTCCAATTAATTGGGTTCGTTTATAAGCAAGACTGCAGGATATGGGCTACAGTTCAACAGCGAAAATTTCACCCACCTACGTGTACGGTTTGGTGCGGTGTTGAATCGGAAAGGATAATTAGTCCTTATGTTTTTGAAATTGAACACGGGGGTTATGGAAAATGTGTTGGAAAGAGCACGAATTTGCAAAGCAGAAAATGGCCACCACTTGCGAGATATTATTTTTCATAACTAAATTAAAAAAAATATTCCCCATTTATATACTGTAAAGAAAAAAAACATAAATTAGTAATTATTTCTTTAATAAAAAGTTATAACGAATTCAAACCCCTTCGTTAATTTTGGGCCACCCTGTATTACATAGTTACATTGTTTGCTCGTTTTAGTTCAAAAAGTGTTATGTTATTGTTTTTTTACTAATAAAGTCCAAATAAATAATTTTTTATTTCATTTATTGAAACTGCTTAATTTAGGAAAAAACCTTATTAACCGGTTAACCGATCAACAACAAAATTATCCGATTAAACCAAAACCTCGATTAATTAATCGAGGGATTAACCAATTTAAGAAAAAGCCCGATTAAATGAATACCCTACTATTGTCCGACAGCCACCGCATGTTGGGGTTTTAGTAAAAAGGTGTAGCTAAAAGTTGTGGAGTAGGGATATTTCCTGTTAAAAACTTATTATTTTTTTTTTATTAAACTGAGAATTTAATCACATGTTCATTTGCTTTGAATTATTTGAGCTTATTAGATTTTTTTCCACTTTCCCTTTAAAGGTCATTTTATTAAGGATAAAAAACAACTACAAAAAATATTATACCAATTTCTAGTTGTTTGTATGCATGTTATGTGTTCGAATGTGTTTGAATGTTTTTAATTATAAAATAAAAAAAATATTTAAGCATTCTGGGAATTTGTTTTGTTTTTTACGTCTTTCATAAATTGCAATTTTAATTAAAAAAAAAAAAATGTTGTTGCATGCCTCATGCATTTCTCCGGAAGCTTACAACATTATTTTGTGTGTAATTTACTGTATTTGAAGGAATAAGAAATAAAAAAAGAAACATACAACAATCTACAGCTATAAAGTAGAAAACGTCAAGGACAATGTTTTTTGTTGCTGTTCGTTTGCCTTCCTTTTTTTTTTTCTTAATAAGTTTTGCATAATTTAAGAATTGTTTTTAACAAACGGCGGGAGTTTATTTAATAAAAAAATTTAAAACCCACTTGGGAATTATTTAGTTTTGAACACAAGGGAAACTAGAAATGTTTAACAATTTTGAAGAAAATATAATTAACGAGCACATCCTGCTTACCCAATTCCTTATCCTTTCACTGTATCGCCACACAGAGGGATGGCTTTACCGACAACCGCCCATACATTCCTTATCACTTTTTCCCATAAAATTGTTCAGATCTAAGCAAAAATCTTCAAACAGTATCAATTTTTTATTTTTGACAGTTTTATACTTGTGCTTTGTCAAATAATAGTTATAGTTACTGGAGTGATGGAGGCTACACTGTGGGGATAATCCATCAGTTGGCAAGGGGAGTAGGATTGGGAGTTAATCCTGAGAAGGCAGACCTAAAACTCTTCAAGAATAGATACAGCATTGATCCTTCGAGAAAACCTTGGCTAGGGGGTACTAGCCTAGAGCTTAAACGTCACACGTCACAGAGTACCTGGGAATAATATTGGATAGCAAACTGTCGTTGAAACAAAATGTGAAAGAAAGAGCGAAAAAGGCAACAAACGTGCTCTATGCATGCAAGAGAAAGCTGGGCAAAACTTGGTGCCTAACCCCTGCTCTTACACATTGGAGATACACGGCAGTGGCGAGACCAATCTTACTCTACGGAATACTTGTGTGTTGGCTGGCTTTGGATAAGATATCTTAACGGAATACGCTAGTGGGTACTTCAAGACTCGCTGAGCTTAGTTTTACCGGAGATTTGCGTAGCACATTGACTGCGGCACTAGATGAAATCCTAAATCTACAACCGATTCATCTGGTAGCAGAAGAGACAGGAATAACTTGTGTTTAGACCATACGGTCACGGTGATATTATAGCGGGTATAGACTCTAGCAGCGACTTCATCATTCCGAGAATAACTTTTAATAGAAAACCGCGTTTTACTTCAGAGAAGAACGGCTGGTTGGCGGGATTCCAATCTGTCCATAGGGCTTTTGGTTTTTATACTGATGTTTCCAAAATGGAAGAGGGAGTTGGAGCTGAAGTCTTCTGCCAGGAACTTGGTATTCGGGAATCATATAAGCTTTCCAATTACGGCAGTATGTTCCAGGCGGAAATATTTGCGGATTAAATGGCTGCTGATTTGCCTCGTGTACTAATATACCTCGAATGTAAATATCTTTATAGATAGTCAGGTGGCGATCAGGGCGATATCCGCTAAATGTACATACTCTTCGATCGTCGAGGAGTGTAAGGACTCAATAGATTGACTTAGTGCCAACAGAAGGGTAAGGTAGAAGGTAACGATGTGACAAATAAATTGGCGAGACGGGGGCTCAATATCCGCACAACAGGGAGATTTCGTAATATTAAGAGGGATACGGTCTCTGCTATACTTAGGAAATCTGAGGAAGTTTGAGGAAACAGCGAAACGTGCAGGGTTTCCAGGGTTATGGGAGAAACATTTTTCTGTCACTTCCGAGAGGGGACTGTAAGCTTCAGGTAGGCTTTATATCGGGTCACTGTTGGGCGGCAGTATACGCCAAGAGGGCGGGGCAACTGACAAGTGACAATTGTAGACTCTGTGTGGTACCAGGGGAAACAGAGACGGTGGATCACTTACTCTGCCGCTGTCCGGCACTCATAAGCTCCAAACCGAACTGTCTAGGAGATCATTGCTTCCAAGATCTAGGGGAATCTCTGGAATTGGACTTTTGAGATTCCTGTCATTCACTCAGAGGGTGTGGGGGTACTTTCGGTATCATCCCATCAAACTAACCGTTTTAAGTAGGTGTTATCGTATAATGTGGTTTCGCTAGGGACCAACACATTCTATGCGGGGTCTTAATGACCGGCCACCTAACCTAACCTTTCTCAAAAAAACTTTTTTTCATTAAACATGGTTTTGTTTTTCTTATTTCATGATTAAGTCCTTTGCAATTGCAGTCAATGAATTATTAAGTAATAAATTATAACAGCAATATCATTAAAAAAACTGTCTAATTCTAAATGTATGCAACAGATTTTATTACAAACCTGCCCAGCAATATTCTTGTCTTCTTTAAGAAAATTTATTTATTTTCGGCGATTGGTGAAATTCCTTGGATTTTTTTTTGAATAAATTCAAACAGTACGCACTCACTCTTTATTTGGTTGCAGTTAGAAGCTGGAATTAGAAGAAACTAACTTATTCTTTTTCAGGAAATTCACTAAACTGCACGTGCAGTATAAATACATAATTTTATAATTAAAAGGAGAAAGAATCAACCAAACGGCATTTAAATGTTAGCAGTGAAAATATCTTATACTCGGAAGTAGGATTGAGATTTTAATGCAATAAAAAAATCCAAAATATGGACTAAAAAATAAGAACGAATTTTCCATAAAAATCGTTTTTTAATTTTATTAATAACACAAATTTAAAAAATTCAGTCTATTGTTATTCAAATATCTTTAAATAACTACATAATTTAAGCTTCGTTCACAAGCCTTTCACTTGGTGTTCATAATAGAGCAACAATTTTTTTCGCAACCACACACATTTTGCATTATGAAACTGTTTGCAAATTTTACCCACAACAATATTATGCATTTATTAATTTTTATTACAAATAAATACAAATTGTTGCTGAAGTTATAATTGACTCAACTTTTAAAAAACATTTTTAGTTACATTTTTGTTTATAAAATTAAAGGAAAATATATGAAATGCTTTGGGAAAAAATAAGATAGAAGAAAAAACGAAATTGTTGCTCTTATTGTGAACAATGCTTAAAATTTTTGTTTGTTAAAATCAAAAAGAACTGTTTTTGTCTCTTCAGAAGGAAAATTATCTCGCAACGTCAACCGAAGTAGTAGGACCATATATGAAGAATGCCAATGCATTTGAAAAAATGTATTTTCAGATCCCACTTTCAAATCCGGATCAGTAAAAAAATATTTGAAATTTATTTTATTTTTTGAAATCCTAAATTTTTTAGTAAATCCCTTTAGATTTTTGCTGTCGGGCTTTTCTTCCTTCCACATTGTTAATTTTACTTTCTGCAATATCCATCAATTTGACATGTGTTTTAAGTGAACTAAATCCCTCAAAAATTTACTTCTGATGTTATTTAAATTTAATATTGATTTTACTTTATTAATTGCATAATCATCGGTATCAACAAGCTCTTCTGACATTCTTTAATTCCTAAAAGTTTTTTGAATAGAATTCTGAAGCCCCCCATCATGTTACTACTGGCTGTGGTGGAAGGGGAATCAACATTTCATTAATCATTGAAATACAGTCAAATCCCGATAATTCCATTCATTAAATAAATAAATAAATAAAAAAAAAAAATAGTCTCCCAGGATGCTTTTGTCTCAAAGTCCTTGATAAATTCTTATAATTTTCATTTAAGCTTGGTGATCACGCTTCCCTTGTTCGTGCTCACCGCACTTTGTTTTTTTTTTTGGAAAAAATCTAAATGTGATTGAAGAAGATGCAAAACATTGTCGGTGTCCACGGTTTATCCAAGTTTTTGACTGCAAAACCAAAATTATGTAAATATGCATATTTTAATGATTCTGATATTGCATATCCTATTTTTCCCCCAACCAAATATTCACCACACTGAAGACAAAAATAGCTTGAATCACGATCTCCCTGACATACTTAAATGCTACTTTTTTGAAGATTTAGAATGAATGTGGGCTTTTGTCAAAAAAATAATTGTGAAATTGTAGTCATAGTATTGAGTGTTTTACAGTGTTGCCAGCATGCGATAAAAAATGAACAAGACTTGGTAGCCCAATTTTTATGCCAGTTTCGAATTCGCCGCCTAAAATTCAGATTACTTAAAAAACATGCTTCGTTTCTGCAGTCGAATTTTTTTTCCAAATTTTTAGATCAGTGTAATAGCCACAAAATCCCTCTTTGTCCTGTTTTATAAAAATAGTGGCGTATGTGCAATATAAACTGCAAATTATTATAAAGTATACGCTTCCTGCTAATTAAATTTTTTTATCTTATTTTTTTTCTACATTTATGTATGTTATTATGACATTAAAAATATCTTTTGTCTTTTTAGACATTTCAACTTTTCATAAATTGTTCTTGATTTTTTCTTTTCTTCCCAAAAAAACAACTTGTGTAGTTTACAAGAAACTTTATAACTTTTTGAACAAACAACGACAAAAATTAAAAGTTAAGAGAATATTTTTAATTAAAAATTTATAACTACAGAAAAAAAGAGTACAGAAAAGTTCTATTAACTCAAGGCAAAAGCAAGAAGGAAAAAGAAAATCAGAGTATAGAAATGGCTAAAGAATTCTGCAGAAACTTTAAAAAGTATAGTTAATTATAGCATTGCACTATTTAAAGACTATAATTCAAATAACAGTTTACACTTTAGTTTAGGATCTCATTTTGGGTTTCGATTCGATAAACAGAAAAATTCAAGAACCAATATTTATAAGAATGGAAATACCAGAAATTTTATTAAAATTGTAGTATTCAAACAAAAAAAAAAAAAAGAAAACAACATGGAAAGTTGCTTTACAAAATACATTCACGGAAGAGTTAAGTTTAACAACAGGAATAAGACTGAGGGTGATGCTACCTACAACAACAGCAATCTTTAATTTACATCTCAACCGTGCATTATCAACCTTAGATAGCGGAGGACATGTATTAACATGGTCGACAATAATGTGCAGAAAGCTTTTTAAATTAAATTAAGACTAACTACACACAAATGATGCGGGTCACGGTCGTAAGCACTCAGCAATCAATAACACCTCAACAGTATATACGTTCGAAAAGTAAACCGATTCAAATACCTGGGTGCTTTAATTAACAGCAACAACGACATGCACGTCCCTATAAACGATCGCATTCAAGCTGCCCATGGGGCATTCTATGTCCACATCAAAATATTTAAGTCAAAGCTGATACAACGCGCATTGAAAACAAGGCTTAACAGAACAATTGTGTTAACATACAGCTGTGCAACATGGCCTCTGATTCTGGCAGATGAAGAAAATCTAAGAATCTTTCAAAGGAAAATTATAAGAAGAATATACAGCCACACAGCTAACGAAACAATGGCTCTTTTGAGCGACAAATTCAATAGCCGTGTTATCTCACGTAGTGGCGAAGTCAATTGGATCATGTGATTTGACACCGTCGGACTTCTTTCTTTGGGGTTATTTGAAAGAAAAGGTGTACGTCGATATGCCGGCAACAAGCCAAAAGAAATTTGCATAAAAGTTCGTGCTATAAAACAATGGATTGAAATTTTACAGTTCCTAAATTGCTCTATTTCCAGGGCTTAGTTGGTACGATGCCTTACCTGAAATGTATGTAGCTGCACGCAGAGAAAAAATATGGTTGGGCATGGTTACGGCAACCACACTGTGTTTATTGTAACAATATATTGTTGTTGTACACAAATAATTGTTATTTTTATTAAATATCAGCAATATTATAGTTACTGTAAACATATTAATGTTTATCGCAATTATAAATTTTAGTATTGTTGACCGAAAAATAATTATTTTTCTAACAACTAAATTAAGATAACTTTCAAAACATATTATATTACTCACAGCCATAACATGATATTTAATAGCCATAACATGATAACTTTATATACATTAATCATAATAAGTTTAAGATGCAATCAAAATATCGTTACTCTAATAATATTTTGGTATCGCCATTTATAAAATAATTTTGTATCAGTTGTGTCGTGTTTTACATAAACATATCGAATTATTTTTTAGTGAGTGGCTAAATAATAAAAAAATAACCATTAAAATAAACAAGAAATTAAAAAAAAAATATTAAAAAGAAATAGCAAAATAACCATTAAAATAAACAAGAAATTAAAAAAAAATAAAGAAAAAACATTAAAAAAGGGTTGTAGTGTCACAAAATAAAATATCTTTGCTAAAAAATTTTAATAATCTTAAAGTGGTGGAAAGATTTGTGAAATATTGGTGCAAAATATTAACCATTACTGGTAAGTTTTGTGTTATTTTAAGAGAAAAATAATGAAAACTCCATAAAATAATTTATAAATAATTGCGACCTACGACAAAAAGATTACAGTAACTATATTATGTTTTTTATTTTATCATAAGTATTTTGTCCAATAAAAATATTATGTTTAAAGTTGTATCATATTATGATGTAAAAAATTTATGTATAACAGTTCATATCACTTTGCATCATAATATGATTACTTCTAAGCTTATTATGATTGCCATGACAATAATATGATTACTTCTAAACTTATTATAATTGTCATGACAATAATATGATTACTTCTAAACTTATTATGATTGCCATAACAATAATATGATTACTTCTAAACTAATTATAATTGTCATGACAATAATATGATTACTTCTAAACTTATTATGATTGCCATAACAATAATATGATTACTTCTAAACTAATTATGATTGCCATGACAATTATATGATTACTTCTAAACTTATTATGATTGCCATGACAGTAATATTATAACTTCTTAACGTTTTATGATTAACAGGATAACAATATGATTAAGGGAAAAATATTATGATGTTATATTACGAACATATTTGGTCATAATATGATTTAATAACAATCGTAATATGGTGACTACAATCATGAATCTTATCATAATATGTTGCTCTTAGAATATGTTTACCACAACCATGTTTTTTCTTTGCGTGTGGGTTAAGCTTAAGAAGTGGTATGTAGACTACCTAACTACCAACTAGTCCACCACGCACCCTGTACTCCATTAAATGACTTGACTTAAAAGTAAACAAGACTTAAAGCTCAGTTAGCCGGAAGTAACAGTGACATTGCAAATCAGCTGCTTCATTTTGTTGTATGTAAAGCAATTAGAACGATTAAAGTTAGCAATAAGATGTTACGTCTCAATCTGTAAGAAATAAATTGGTCTTACTTTTTTACTGTAAGGTTACTGCTACTGTTACTCTCGGCTAACTAAAATTTAGTTTAAGACTTATGTCCTTTTCGTACAGACTTAAACAAAATCTGCAAAAGAGTATTTGTGTTACTTCTTAATGTGTTACTTTTACAGGAAATATGTAAAACCGTTCAATTGCCTTAAAAAAGTGAAATTTGAAACAAGTCAATGACTTGAAGCATAAATTAAGGGGTATAGAGCAAGTAAAGCAAGTTTTCCTCAAATCCAATTCAAGTTTTAGGAATAAAACTTATAAAAAGTTTAAACAGTTCCTGGAAAAAATATATGACAGCCTTTTAGTTCTACACTCCTCAATCGTTCGAAAGCCAACGTCAAACAATCGTAAAAAACTGCAGCAGCAGCAGCAATAATCTTTAACTTTGGAAAAAAGTGTCAATGAAAAACCTCACAAATGTCTGCATTGTTGTGATATAACAAACAAACAAAAGTATCCACAAGTTCTAATAAGTGTGTAAAACTTTGACAATTATTTTCTTAAGAACGAGCAAGAGAACGAGCTTCTCTGTTATTCTAAGTTTGATGTTTGTATTTGCTAAAATGCTAAATTTTATTTGTGTGTGTCCTTTAATGATAAATTCTTATTTGTTGTTTTTGTCATTTGGGAAAATTAATGGTTTTTTTGTCTAAATATTGGGACCATCATGTCAGTTTTTTCGATTTTCTTTTAAGGTCTTTTTTTTGTAACACTTTTATCTTCTAAAAACAATTGTTGGTATAACATTAAATCCTGCAAGATAAATAATAATTGCAAAAAGGTCGAAAATATAATAATTAATTATGTGGGATTCAAAGAATAACAAATATTTGCGTTTCTTGGGGGTTTGTTTTTGGAGCGACATTAATTTAGGGGTTTTGCTGTAGAAAAGCTAATGAAACACAAGTACAAGTGCTATAATCGGCAGTGAAGAATATTTGATACACTCTATCGAGAGAAAGAATATTTCAGGACTGCGCTTAACAAGGGATCCATAAATTGTTAACCACACTTATACAATTATTACAGTAACTGATTGTGGGTTATTAAATTCGTTTTCTGTACTGTTAAAATTTAATAAAAATATAGTTATTTTACGAATAATTTTATTTTTCAACATTTGTGTTTGTTATTCAAAAAACAAACTACCAAAAAATAATGTTTTTCCATATTTATTTTGTTATGTAGTTTGATTTTTTTCTGTTAAAATATATTTTTTAAAAGTAAAAACTATTCAATTTTACGGTATATTCTGTTTAATAGATAAAAAAATTAAAAATAAATGGAAAAATCATTTGTTTTAAATGAAATGTAAATGATCCGTTTTTAAAATGAATTTTAAGTTGTTTCAAATGAATATTCGTTTGAATTTAACTACATAATTTTTTGAGTGCAATCTTTATAAAACCTGACCTCAGAGTATTTTAAATTGTTGTGGTTTTAGAGTATAAAAGTCTTTTTTCAAAAATAACGCTTTATATGAAACAAATTGTTAGTAATGGGCATCTATGGGCAAATGCAAAATGAAAATGCAAAAAGAGCGAAAGATGTGTATACATATAGAAAAAACAAAGAGCAAAAGAGCATAAAACCAACAAATGCAAATGTAAACTCACAAATACAATGCCACACATGCAAAGCTTTCAATGTAGTGGTGCCCATACCTGGTAATGGGCCAATCATTCAGAGTTTAATGATTTTATTTGTAAAGATATACACAATATTTTTAGGAAGGGAGTTTATACTGAGCATGAGGCAAATTTAAAACGATTATCACAAAATTCGGTACAGTTAAATACAGTAGCGGCTTTCATTCACTCTTTATGTTTAATTTATAAATCTGTTATACTTACAACGATTTTACACTAGAAATCATGAGTGTCTTTTCGTATGTATTGTTTTCTTAAAAATCAGCTGATTTTTGTTTTGGCTTTCGTCAGTTTGAATGCAAAACGATTATCTGTTTTATTCTGGTAAATTTAACACACGTGCCTGCTACAGCTTTTCGTGCGATTTTTTAAACACAGCGTAGTAAATTAGAATTTAATATACAGGGTGGGCCAAAAGTTGCCATGGGGCTTAAAAGTTTAATAACTTTTTCGTTTATTATTTTTTCAGATTATTTAAATAACTTTTGGAGAATAAATAATGGAGAGATACACAACTGAACAAAGAACCAGAATAATTGAATTTTATTATTTAAATCAGAGATCAATTATTTTAACGAAAAGAGCATATCGTCGATATTTAAACGAATTTTGCCCTCTAAAGCAATGATTCGTTGCTTAGTTGATCGTCATCACCAACATGGCACCGTAACAGATTTGCCTCGAACCAGTAGACCACGTTTAAGTCGCACTGCGGCAAATATTGAACGAGGACGGCAAAGTGTTAACGAAACACCAGAAACATCTGCCAGAAAGCCACAGAATATACAGAACTGTGAAAAGTGACGTGTGAAAAAGGCCCAAATCAGTTGCGAGGGCAGCTTTCGAAGAAAGAGAAAGAAAATGTTTTTTGGTAGTAACGTGGCAATGTGTAAAAACAGGCCGCTACTATCAACACGAATTGCGTAATCAAAACAAAAAATGCAAAAAGGGCAACTTT
This sequence comes from Pollenia labialis, assembly GCA_949318255.1. Classification (NCBI taxonomy): domain Eukaryota; kingdom Metazoa; phylum Arthropoda; class Insecta; order Diptera; family Polleniidae; genus Pollenia; species Pollenia labialis. Next base: position 134,577,496 of record OX439140.1, read on the forward strand.
CGCAGAAAAAGACAGAAAAAAACACAATATTTTCTGTCTCGTGACCCCTCTGTATGCTCTGTGCAGAAAGCGTTCTGCTCAGCTAGTAATGTCTCGGATGTCGCTACGGCGCATTAAAAAAAAAGAATTACAGTTAAACCCACATAAGGTGCAATCGGTGCAAGAATTAAAACCCGCAGATCATCGTCAACGTCTAAATTTTGCAGTTAAATTTCAACAGTTGGCCAGAAATGAAATCAACTTTATTGAAAATTTAATTATGAGTGATGAAGCTCATTTTCACTTGAATGGCTTTGTTAATAAGCAGAACTGTAGGTTCTGGAGTTCTGGAAAGCCAAGAGCCATTCATCAACGCCAATTGCACCCCATTAGGTGTACAATATGGTGTGGGATCACATCTGAAAATATCATTGCGTCTTTCTTCTTCGAGAATGAAGATGGAAGTGCTGTAGCCGTAAATGCAGAGCGCTATTGGCTTATGATAGAAATTTTTTTACGTCCTGCTCTTGAAAACAGACCTGGTATGTGGTTTCATCAGAACGGAGCCACTGCCCGAAAAAATGGCACTTTTAAGCCAAATTTTTGGAGAGCGAATAATTTCCAGAAATTCGGAAATTATTTGGCCAGCGCGATCGCCAGATTTGACAGCACCCGACTATTTTCTTTGGGCTTATTTAAAGGAGCGAGTGTATTTGAACAGGCCAGAGACAATCCTTGAACTCAAGGCAAACAGTGTTGCAGAAATTCGAATGCTACAGCCACAAATTTTGAAAGATGTTATGGAAAATGCTCTAAAACGAGCCCATCAGTGCGAAGCTGAAAAAACGGTGGTCATTTAAGAGACACTATTTTTCAAACTTAGGGTGTGTGTGAAACGGTAGCAAAGTACTCGTGAAAGTAAAATTTTAACACTGTTGAGGTGAATAAGATTTCAATAGCCCAGGGGACTAGTATAAATTTTGACATTAGCGTAGAAAGTCTTGACAGTTTTAATTCACCATAGAACTTTGCTACCGTTTCACACACTCCCTTAGTGTTTAAAAATTTCCCTTTTTTATACATGTTCTATAATCTGAGAAAATAAATAAGCAAAAAAGTTATTAAACTTTTAACCCCCATGTTAACTTTTGGCCCACCCTGTATTTTGTTGTTGCGTTGTGGTAAATACTAGTACTTTCACTACATTACAAGGTCTAAAATGGTACTTTACTGCAAAGAGTGAACACCACTAGTAATTAAAGGCCTAAATTGGAACAAATGTCAATACAGTTTTACAACTATTTCTAGTGTTTTTTTTTGTATTTTAAGCAGTGTTGGAAAATAAACCGAACATTACTTAGCGTACGGAACACACACATACTCAGAAACGATATCTACTTTTTTTTAGTGTTTGTGTATTAATACACAACCCTAAATACCGTTCAAAGCTATTTTCACGAAAGTAACAAACATTATTTTGTGTTCTGCTTTTCGTTATACAACAGAACAATTATAGTGGTTCTAAAGACATATAATTTATTTTAAAGTTCTTTAGTGTTTTTTTTTTCACATTGATGGAGGAATAAGCTAACAAAAAATTTTAACAACGATTCTCACTAGTTTTGTTTTTGTTGCTGGACAATTTGCACGAAGAGCTTGTGTGTGTATTGTATACATGTTTTGTTTTTGTAAAAAATTTTTCTTGTGGTAACCTGCTAAAAGGGCGCCAAACTCAACTGTAATGAACGAACATTAATGTGCTGAACCGAACACGAAAAAACCGAACGCAATGAAATGTTCTCATTTTTATAATGGGTTGGTTTGGTATAGTATTTTTATAGTTAACTATATTGTTACACAAACACTACCAAGCCTATAGTACACGGAATGTAAAAAGACATATGCGCATGTGGTTATGACGTAATTTTGACGTCACTACAAAACCACAATAGCAAGTTTGTGTTGTGTGATGACGACAAAATTACGTCAGAACCATATGCGCATGTGACTTTTTACACTCCGTGTTCTATAGGCTTTTGCGATTGTGTTTTTCCAGTTCCTACTGAACCGAACACAAAAGAACACTATTTATTGTTTATTTTCATACTCAAATTTGAAGGGCTTTTCGGGAAACCGTTGCTAAAATAAACATACACATCTAAATTGCATTAAGTTGCATTTCGTGCAAATTATATTGGAATACGTGATCCATTTTGATTTAATGGACTACTCCCTGGACTGGTCATGCAAGCATGGACCATGCCATTGTTAAAAAGAGTTTGTAGTGAAACGACTTGTCTTCGTTTTTAAACGGAATGTTTTCGTTTTTAAATTTTGCGTCCGTCTGACCTTCTGTTGAAAACACTCTCACTTTCCAAAAACTCAAAAGAAACAAACAAACTTGGTTTCAAATTGCTTGTAGTTATCCAAAGCAGTTTGGGATTGAAATCCAGCAAAATTGGTTCAGTAGGATCAGAGCTATGAATCAAAATGTGGAACCACCACCTTAAAAAATTGATAATTTTGTTACAAAAACTAACATAAATGATGGAACAATGAACGGAATGAAATCAGATTTTGCAGAAATTCGTTTTATTCGTCTGGAAATCACGCTGTAAAATTTCGTGCAGTTCCGTCCTTATTTTACCTTAGGCCCCATATAAATCTACTCCCGGAAAAAAATTCAGAACGCTTAAAACCGTTATTAATAATGCTATCAGAATAACATTTAATACTTCACAGTTTTATAGGAATAGAAATTACACTAATAAATTTCGTGATGCTCGGTTCATAATTTAGTATAGGCCCCATATAAAGCCCACTCTGGTAAATTAATTTAATACGCCTAAAACCACGTAGCAGATATATTTATTGTGGTGACATTTCTTCCAACTAAGTTTCATATGACCAGAAAAAGTGTCATGCAGTTTTGTGATTTACCTTTGATTCCATATTTAGCAGCCTTTTGAAATTCACTGTAAACGCAAAAACTTATTTCACCGCTGTATTGAAATTTATGTTTTTTAATACCAGATATCACTCTGCAGGGTTTGGGTTCATAAAGTTTTTATAAAGAAAAACTAATAATAAATAGACATCATATAGCAATCGCTCCTGAAATATTCGAACTGTCGGTGGAGGGTATCAAAGATTCGGCACAGCCGAATAAAGCACTCTAACTTGTTTTTTTAAATTAAAAAATGAGTTTTGCTTTTTTCTTATTAAAAACCTCAATTTTTACTTTGTAATAAACATTCCCTAATAATCCTGGCGTCTTAATGTCTGTACTCTAATTTCATCTCTATAAATTTTATTATTATAAAAAAAAATAAAACAAAAAAATTATTTTGTACACATGTTACAACGCATTAAACATATAAAAAGTTCAATGACTTGAGGAAAATAAAATAATTCAGTTAAACCATGAAAAAGTAAAAAGATTTAAAAATTTGAAGCAGAAAATTAAAACGCCTTAATTTTTACGTTTTAATTATGTATAAACATTTAAAGCCTGGGCCACGATTGCGATCGACAACTTAAGCTAGCGACAACAAGTCACTCATTATCGTTCTCTTAAACGGGCCACTAACTATCAACTTGTCGGTTGTAGGGACTTAAGGCCCAACTATAATATGCTTAAGTCGACTTAAGCAACTGCGCGAATACATGTTAATCATATGTGTTAAGCCAAGTTGATTTTTAGTAAACTTTTTGTTAAGTTTTATGAATCTGGCATTTGCTTAAGCAAATAGAATTAACAAAGTCATTTTTTGGGAATACAAAAATTTTCAATTTACAAGATTCTGTTTGTCGGGCTTAATTCCCTTCAACATCCTTTCAACAAGAACAAAAATTGTAAATTGAAAATTTTTGTATTCCGAAAAAATTACTTTGATAATAAACTGGCAAGTGCACGGCAAAAAAAAAATAAACTGGCAACATGCTTTATTTTTTGCGAAAACAATAAAGCAAGTTGTTTTTGTTTTCATTTTGTTTTTCTTAACCCACTTACAACAACAATTAATGTTGGAAGAATTCCAACCAATTGTAGTTGGGAATTAATGAGAGATAAACCCACTGTTTATTGTTGTTGTTGTTGTTTAAGCTTTGATATTGTTACAAGTAAATCTGTTGCTTATAATTCTTATTCGCTTAACAGTTTTATTTGTTTAATTTCTTTAGTTTTTCTTAAATCTTTGGATGAAGTTGGCGGACGAATAGCTTATCACTTCAACAATTAGTTTCAGTGTTTTTATTATGAATAAAAATTAGGAATTAAGCACGACAAACAAAATCCTGTAAATTGAAAATTTAATAGAATTTTCTGAAAAATATTTTATAAAACTACATATGTATGAATACCATTTTATTAGTGTCGTTGTTTTAAAAATATTTAGTTAAAAAAAAAGAACTAATTTCGTTAATTATTCCAACAAACAACTATAACACTAGTGGCTGATCTTGACATTTGTGGTCACATAACATGTCTTAGTTGGCCGCAAATTTACAGGAAAACTGTCATGATATCGGTCTTTGTCGGTAGTTGTCGTTGAAAATTCAAGTGGACGATAGCGGTCGACATCGTGGTCCAGGCTGTTATTTTTACTAATTTATAAATTAAATAGCATTTAACTGGGTACTTCGTTTCTCTTTCTTTCGTGCACATATGTATATGGCAAAGTTTATATTTCTAGGTTTTACCAAAAATGTACCAATATTTTTCATCTTAAAGTTTCCCATGCACTTAGGAACTTGCACTAATAACTTTATGTTTCTAAGTTCAATATTAAAGAAAATATAAAAACTACCACAAGTATATGAGAAAAGTAACAAGAAGAAATTTAGTTTCCCATATTTCCATATTCTGATACTTTTCTTCTTCTTATTGATGCAATTTCAATATTGTTGTGGGAATTTAATACGTAGTAAATATATGAGAAAAATGTTTATAAAAAAAAGTTCCAAACATAGAAACGATTCGAATTTCAAAACATGTACCAATTTAATATTTTTTTTTATTTTTAGACAAGTTACGAACGTGGTGTGATTTTTTTTTATATTTATTAGTTTAAAAGATAGACGGAGTGACAAAAAAAAATCCACTATAGAGGTTTTAGCCGTTCACTCCCCCAAAAGGGTCGAATATCAAGAAAATACCATACACCTGTCCGCTTATTTTCTAAATGCAAAACGATAAGTATTAAATTTTTTTGTATCTCTTTTAGTAAAGGAGATATACAGCCCAATTATGAATAAAAATTCGGCGGTAGTTTTCTCCCTTCTCCCATTTTTCCTATGTAAATTCAATTGTAAAAATGGGGAAAGGGAAAAAACTTCGGGGGAATTTGTATTCATAAATGGGCAGATAAAGTTAACGAATTTACACGTTTTACCCTTTGTTACCCCCTAAACATTCGAATTTCCAAAAATCTCGTCTTGGTGGATAATTGGCGGTTCAAATGTCAAATTTTTGGCTTCAGGCGCTTAGGCTGTGCAGTGATTAAAATCAGTCAGTCTGTCAGTTACAGTGGTGGCCGCATAATTAAAGACGTTGTTTAAGAAAAAACTTTCTCCGTGAAATATCTATGAAGACCTTTACTTTAGTGCCGGTTCACACGCGTCAAGTTTGACTCGTCAAGTATTGAGCTTTTAGGAGAGAAGGTAAAAGAGAATGCCATTTATTTCCCCCTCTCTCCTAAAAACTTAACTCTTGATGAGTCAAACTTGACGTGTGTGAACCGGCACTAACTTTTAAGAACAATTATTGAAAGAGAAGACCATTTGCATTGTTGTCAATACAAACCATGTGAAGTTTAAAGTTTATTTTATGTAGTTGTTTTTTGGCTGGTCACGCAATTATAAGCGTGCATTTTTTTAGTAAAATTTCCTAACTTATCTTTCAATAATTGATAAAATGAGTGTAATTTGAAAAACAAGAGAGTAACTTGCAATTAATTTAATACATTTTATGTACTGTTTCCAAAAACAGTGATTTTCATAACAATTTTCCTACAAAATCAATTGCTTGTCACCTAGAAACAACACATAAATGAGGGGAGACTAAGGAGATGCATTGCACAAAAGAAAACCGCACGCCTAACAAAAAAAATATTAAGAAGGAAAATGCTTGGAAAAAATCCACGAAACTGGAATATAATTCTCTGGAGCGATTAATCAAAATTTAACTTATTTCAATCTGATGTTATTAGTTTTAATATTTTGAGGTTATTTTTATAAATATATTAAAATATACATACACATATGTATATGTACTGCAAAGCCGTGTTTATTATAAGGGCGCCACTGTATTTAGATTAGCACTATAAATTGACTACATATTTACCTTTAAACTTCCACTTTTTTTGGCTCTGCCTTAAAAAAAAATTAAAATTTTCATGACCAAATTTCAAGGTTTCTATGTCATCCTTTTTTACGTTTTGACGATAACAATGATTCGTGACAAAAGTCTATATATGTACACTATTTAAGCCTTAATGTTTTATTTTGCAAGGCTTTCAAACTATTTAACCTCCACTCTTTAAATCATTTGAGCCCTCTAAATGCACACACACCTTAAAATTGTGTCTATTCTTTCAGATGTTCGCCAAACAAAAGTGAATCTAGAACAAAAAATTTGGGCACAAAAAATCAATAGAAAATAAATAATCCTTTCAATTCTGTTATTCTTTTTTTTTTAACCAGATACCTTCAAAACTAACAGCAAACTGTTACATACAAGAGTTTTATATACAAACATATCGCTTGCCTCATGTAGAAAGGCTCCGACTTGATTTTTTTCTGTTTTCTTTTGTGATTCCAATACATTTCACAGAAATACACCACACAAATCTAATTCAATAGTATCAAAAATAACGGGCTTGCCAGCAATTTAACATATTAATACAAACAGTTTCTATAACATACACCGAAAAAAAATTAAAATTGATTTCGATAAAAAAATTTGTGATATTAATTAAAAAATTAATTAAATTTGCACCAGTAAACAAATTAATTGTATCAAATAAACGTTAAATTTACTTGATTAAAAGTTCAATTCACTTGATAAAACGTTTAATGCACTTGAATAAATTTTTAATTAAAACTGATTTTATTTTTGATTAAAGCTTTAATTCAGGGCTGTGGAGTCGGAGTTGAAGAAACGGAGTTGGGGTTTTTGTGCCGGAGTCGGAGTCGGAAAATTAAAAAATTAGAACTCATTTAAAATTTAAATAAGGCGATGAACTTAGTGCTTTTCATATAAATTTTACTACATAATCAATCGCCTGTCATTTGCAAACAGCACATTAATGTTTGCGTACGGTAATTTCTTCTCAAAAACTCTAATTTTTAGAAGGCCGTTCGGTAATGAAAAACTAAAAGTTAACATCACTGAGTCTCATATACATTTAGCATCAAGATTATAGTAGGAGTCGGAGTCGGGAGTCGGAGTTGCACTTAAAAAATATCAGCGTTTGGAGTCGGAGTCGGAGTTAGTACTTTTTTCGGACGACTCCACAGCCCTGCTTTAATTGGTGAACAATTGTTTTTGTGCAGAAAAAAATCAAGATTAATTTAATTAAAAAGGTTGTGATATTAATTTAAAAAAATTAATAGTAATCCATCTGAGGAGATCGAGTGGTTGCGATCGAAACATGTCATGGTAACCTGCCGGCCAGGGTTCGAGCCCCGGCCCCGGCCCCGGCCACGGTCAAGAATAAAAGATTATCAATAACAATTTTAATTGATTTTCATGTTGTAAAATTCCTTTCTTCATAAAAAAAATTTAATGAAAATTAAATTTGATGAACTTGAGCCGAATTAAAATAAGTATTAAAAATTTGGATTAAAAACCATAAATACTTCAACAAAATAACCACAATTATAATTATTAATAGTAACAATTAAAATTTTTTTTATATTAACAACATTTTCTGCAGTAATGTTGTTGATATACGTAAATATTTAATTCACTTGATTACGTTTTTAATTTAAACTGATTTTATTTTTGATTAATGGTTTATTTTAAAAAAGTGAAAAATTTATTCTGTGTATGTTTTTATTTTCTAATAAAAAGTGTGTGTTGGGACCTTTCTACATTGGATCAACGATATTCACATTTTGTATTTAAGTATAATGTAGATGAATTGTATAAATAAATTTAGTATATACGATTTTCAAAATCATGTCGATGTTCTTTTTATGATTGGCTTAGTAAAAAGAAACGTAATAAAAAGCAAATGACTTTCAAGGATAAAGATCGTCATTATGAAATAAATGTTTGCTTTTTAATAAGAATACTCTCTTTTGTGCCGTTCTGCCTTATTCAAAAATAAAAAATGTTAAAAATCAACCAAAATGGAAGGTTAATCCTTAAATACCTTGCACTCTGTAAATTAAGGGATTGTTTGGTAGGTTTTATACAAAGGGTGGTTAAATTTTAAGGGCTGATGTTGATTTTCAATAAAACACAAATTATTTAGGAAATTATTGTCATTTCATTTTATTATGATTATGTATGAAACATGCCAAATTTTCGATGACGCTGAGGCATAATTGAGGTTCTCTGCCGTTAATGTGCAGAACTATCTCATCCTTTAGGTCTTGAATTTTTGCTGGCTTATCGACGTACACCTTTTCTTTCAAATAAACCCAAAGAAAGAAGTCTAACGGTGTCAAATTATATGATTTTGGCGGCCAATTGACATTGCCACCACGTGAGATAGCACAGCCATTGAATTTATCGCGCAAAAGAGCCATTGTTTCGTTAGCTGTGTGGCAAGTGGCGCCGTTCTGTCGAAACCACATATCGTCGACAGCTATATCTTCCAATTCGGGCCATAAAAAGTTCGTTCTCATCTCACGATAGCGAACACCATTTACAGTTACTGCTTGACCGGCCTCATTTTGGAAAAATACGCCCCGATGATGCTGCCAGCCCATAAACCGCACCAAACAGCCACTCTTTGTGGGTGCATTGGTTTTTCGACAAACACTCTTGGATTATCATTCGTCCAAATGCGGCAATTCTGCTTATTGACGAATCCACTGAGATGAAAATGTGCCTCATCACTGAATCACGAAGTGCTCGATATGCATTTTGCTTTGAATGCCCATTTTCATAATAAGCCTGAATAACTTTAACGCGTTGTTCGATGTGTATTTTTTCATGATTCAAATTGAGTTAGTCCGAAATTGAGAAATGCCAAATGAAATGCAGGTGTGGTTCACGTTCAACATCGGCCCTTAAACCGTAAATAATTTTTTCACTAGAATCTAATTTAAAAATAACTTAAAATGTTTAAAAGTTAATAATAAAGTTGTTCTATTTAAATTCAATTATTTCAAGTTCATCTGTAAATCTATTGTAGTCCAGTTCTTGTTTCTGAATTAAAAGAAAAGCAACAAGTAATTATTGCTACAACTTCCTGAAAAGTCGCTCAAAATAGTTCAAACATGCCATCAACTTAAATTAAGCTTTAGTCAGCTTAAGTACTTTTCAGTTTTTTCCATAAATAGTATTCCATCTAAAATCAACATTAAACTTGGTTACGAAAGTTAAATTATCTAAGAATTATTTATAGTTATAGTTATAAGTTACCTTGTAAGTTATAGTTTTATGTCATATAAGTAACTTAATATTGTCATTTATAATTTTTTAACACAACTGTATTACCGCCTAAAATTGTGCTTCGATTTTAGCAGTTTCTACATAGTTTCCCAGTCATTTCTAGAAATGGTTTCAGAACATAATAAATTGTTATTACAGGGAGCAGCGTTGCCAGAATGAATATTTTATCTTATTTTTGATAATTTTTTTGACCAAAATAAGATTTGAAGATTTTTTTTCTCAAATTAAGATTTTTTATTTTTAGAAATGAAGATTTTTAACTTAAAGTTTGTACAACATACATATTTTTTACAGTTTTTTAAACAGTCCATTTTTAAAACAATGAGATTTTGTATCTTTTGGTTTTGCATGCTTTTGAACACATTGTCTATCATACAAAAAATGCATCATTATTTCTGGGCATACAAAATATTTTTAAAAAAGAATCTTAGATTAGCGGTAGTTCGTTTTGGGGATATTGATGAAAAAAAATTATTTGTGAAAAAACCGTATTTTAATAAGGTTTAGGCCTGTTTTCACAACTTACCGTTAGCTAAAGGTTGGATTTTATCGGATTTTCCTTTAACCTAACAGGTAGGATGAACCTTAATTTACGTTATCGCTTACTTTAGGTTAAAGTAAAGTTTTAATAACGGAACACTTTTTAAAAGGCCGGTTAAAGTCTACTTTTAGCTATCGGTAAATTGTGAAAACGGGCCTTAACACATTAACGTACAAAAAATTCATGTATTCAGTACCAAAAGGTAAAACTAAACTTAAGAAGCGTTAAGTTTGAAAATTCCACATTCCGTGTTTATGATAATTCTTAAGTAAAGTATTTATAAGTCCATAAGTGCTTAAGAATATCTTTGAAAAGGTGTACGAACATTATTTCAATAACAATTCCATTAGGAATACATTTAGGAAAATCCATATATTTTCAATGAGCTTTTTTTAAATGCAATTTTTCCAAAACGCCTTCGATATGACAACGGTATAAAAAATATAATATTAAATTGAGAACGCTTAAGATTTCTTATGATGGATGACGTTCATAGCTACACTCACAATATTATTACAGTAACGGGCCCTATGCTCCTTATATGATATTCGGGAACATATAGAGCAATTCCATATGAAAACGATCAAAATTGGCAAATTTTTGGACGACCCCTCTCCGATTTTAAAATAAATAGTCTCAATCGATTGCCCAGCAAAAAATAATGTACCTACATATTTTTTTTTTTTTTATGGTGACTGGTTTAGTGGTGGTGTACACCACTGTCATGTGACAAAATTGAAGAATTCTTCATAAGGGACCACATTGAAAGTTGTTTTAAAAAACTACTAAAGCGATCGCAACGAGTGATAGCTCGTTGGAAAGGTATTGAATCAGGCTTTAATTGAAAAATAAAATTTTCCTAATTTTTCTTAGAAATTTACCTTTAAATTTTCCCATGAAAATTAAATTTTCGGATTGTCCACAGAAGCTCCTAAATTTTCCGGCTAATTTTTTTTTTTTTGGATTCCTCATAATTTTTGCTTTAAGAATCAGCAATAAAAAAATGGGCCCCGACTCCTTGTTTGGACAGGAGAAGAGCATTTAAGAGACCACCTTGTTAAAAATACATTTTAAAAATAATTTTACAGTTAAAAATACATTTATGAAGAAAAAATCTTTCTTATTTTGCTGCTTATACTTAATTACAATATTTATTAAAAATAACCCGACTGAGGCTACAGGTTATAAAATGTTTTGTAAATTTTTTAAATTACCAGGTAATAAATATTTCGCCTAAAATGACACGTGCAGAAACAAGTCATAAAACACGGATTTTCCATATATATGGCGAAATATTTATTACCTGGTAATATATATATATAAATATATAACGGACTGTAGTTTATTTAAGCAGTATTCCGTTCAGTCATTTTTAAATAAATAAACATTTAAAATTCCAAGCAAATTTATTTTAAACAGATTCTAACAGTTATTCAAAAAACTAAGTGCATATTAACACGGATTTTCAGTTGCAGTTAATATTGTCCGTTGATTAAAGCGGCTCATACACTTGCATTAAAATTGTTCAATTTTACGTATTGTACAATTATATCGCCCATGTGTATGTAATAATTGCGAAACCATATCGGTCTGTAAACAAACGAGGTCAGTACAACAAAAGTAAAACATGCGTGGGAGAGAATAATAATGTTCTCTCTCATTAGAAAAACAGGCGGACAGGTGTCTGCCTGGTGTTTTTTTAGAAATTCGGCCCTTTTGTGGAGTAAACGAAAATTACTGAATTTAATAAAACAACTGAATATTTCTTTGTTTTTACGGAATATTCAGTTAATTTTTTGATACTTAATTTATATAAAATAACTGAAAATTTTTTGACGCCCTATGTTCTCCGTGAACATTTTATTTAAATATTTAATTGTACATTTTTTTGTATTCATATTATTTTTTTTTATATATGAATCAATTTCAAAAAAAAACGTACACATCGATTTTAACGGAATTTTCATTTATATTACATATATTACAAATTCAGTTAATTTTACGTACAGAATATTGTGAGTGTACAAAACTAAAATTTTCTTGCCCAAAATGTAAACACATATCTCTACTATTAGAATATAATAACTTTTAATGAAACTCCTTTATTTAGATGGGCTTTTTACATTCTTATTAATTAGAAATTAAATAAATTTAATATGTAGGTATTTTTAGAAAAATTTTCATGGAAAATATAACTAAAAACACAATACAAATCTTCAATCTAATTTTGTATAAATACCGCAATTATGTATTTCAATTTAAATATTTTCCATTTTCCCCTGTTTAAAAAATTTTAAGATTTTTCTCTTCAAAATAAGATATTTTTTAGCCAAATGTAGATTTTCCTTCTAAATCTTCTGGCACCGCTGACAGGGAGGTTCAGGAAAAGTCTAGAAATAGTTATGAAATATAAAAAGGGGCGACTCATGAATAGTGAGTATGATTACAATAAAGTTTGTTAAGCTAAACGCGTTTATTAAAGGAAAAACGTGACAATATTATTAATATCAAACAATTTTTAATATACATATTTAATATTTCCCTAAACAGATTTACATTTTTTTAATTTGTTATATGCAAATACATTTATTAATGTGTAAATTATTTGCTCATACGATATAACAATTACCATAAAAAAGAAATTTTGTAAAAGAACAAATAGCAAATCATTTTTCTTTAAGATATTTTTAAAAATTTATCTCGGAATATGGTAGACTAAACTCTTAATAAGAGTAATAAAGTCAAAAAGAAAAAAACACACACAAAACAATTTATATGCAAAACTCTTCCAATACAGACTGATAAAATAAATAAATATAAAAAAAAAAATGGAACCAACAGGACTTATGCATAAATTGACAATAATTTGTCTATAAAAATGATTTATGATCGAACAAATTTCACATATGGGTTCATACGTTTGTAGAGAATTGGTATATAAGATAAAGTATTGCATCTGTATCTCCTTTTTAGGTATCTTTTAGATTTTAGTTAGAGTATGTAAAATTTTTCTCAATATAAATTAAAGATTATCAATTTATTTTTGTGTAAATTTAATTTAAATATGTATAAATTTCCACAAAACAGTGTTGCCAGAAGATTTTTTTTAAATACCAAAACATACCAAAAAATCTGATTTCGAAAAATGTTCCCTACAAAAATCCCTACGCTTTAAAGTCATTAAAATCTAAGAAAACACAAAAGTTATAAAACACTTTTTTATTCCTAATCTTAAAATGATAATTTTAATTTAAATTTAAATCAGGTACAAAAGCAACAGGTTATTTTACAAATCTATATATATTGAAGAAAAGTTGCATTGTGTTAAGGCCGTTACATACTATCCCACAAAGTCTTACGTATTTTATGAAAATGCACCTCTGTCATGATTAGTTGTTATTGTTTTTTAAAAATTTATAAACAATAATTAGATCAGGGAAGCATTTTCATAAAATACGTAAGACTTTGTGGGATAGTGTGTAACGGCCTTTAGTAATTGATGTTCTATGATTTTGTTTCTGCAAAGTTCACGTGGAAGTAGATGCCAATACCAAGGTTTTTATGTATCAACGGTCTTCAAATGTGTGACTGCAAATGTGAACACTGCTTTCATTCCGAAACCGGTATTATTTCGTGCATTAAAATTTTGTAAATTCAAGTTAATATTTTGAGAAACTGAAATTCAATTCGATTTTAAATTCATTACGATTCCATTTAAGTTACGTCAATATTTTAGTTTAGCTGCTTAGCAATCCCAGATCCAATCTTTGGGGATCAATAAAGAAGAATAACATAAAAACACATCACTAAAAATTTAAATATTTAAATACAATTTGTAAATAGCTTTCTGATATACAGTCGGGCCTCGATTATCCGTGATGGTCGGGACCAGTAGCATTACGGATAATCGATTTTTACGCCTGTATTATGCAAACCCACATTTCAAACAATAAATCAAACAGTTAATATACATTAATATTTAATTCTGAATAGACATTTTCTTCAAGGTCGCGAGCTTTTGGGTGCATTCTATGACAGACATTTCATGATCAGCTTATCTGCCAATTTCTGCTAATATTGCGTGATTGTAAATCCCATCTTCGGGAATCTTAAATATGTATTTAAATACAATATGCACAGCAATAGCGGATATTTCAAACATTAAATCAGACAGCTAATATATATACATTCTAGCATAAACCCGCTACTTCGTTAGCGTCTCCTTTTCCATGGTGGACATATTTTTATGCCAAAGTTTATTTTTCTATTATTAATACGATTTCCGTATGACGTGCTTAATTCCCAGTTTTTCATATTTGATAAATACACTGAAATTTATAGTTGAGGGAAAGCTAGCTTTTTTCTAGTTTTAAACTTGTTTAAATTCTACTACTTTAATAGAACCAAAAAGCTAAAGAAAAATATAAAATTTCCCGTATTTCCTTTTTTGGGTACTATATTTTTCCCACATTAAAGTATCAAAAATTTCAGTATTATATTGTGGTATTTACTTTGTTTCTATGTTTATTGATTCAAAAGATAGATGGGGTGGCAAAATGGTTCTTAAATTCAGATTTTACCCGTTTACTCCCTAATAGGGCCGAATTTCAAAAAAGTACCAGACATCTGCCCGCTTATTTTTCTAAAGAACAACGATAATTATTACATTTATTTTGCATCTCTTTTAGTTTTGGAGATATAAGGCTACCAAATTTTCCCGCTTTTACCTTTTTTACCCCCTAAACATTCGAATTTCGAAAAATCCCGTCTTAGAGGATCGATTTGGGGAGTTACCAATCGCTAGTCCAAATTTCAAGTGTCTAGGGTCAGCGGTTTGGGCTGGGCGATGATGAATGAGTCAGTCACTCACGCAACTCTTTCTATGTAGGTATAGGCCCCTATTATGAGTTACATTCGATAAACGATTTTTGCTGGCTATCGAATGTCGACTATCAATTGTTAATTTGGCATTATGAGTTGGCAGCACTATCGAAAATTTCGTTGTGCATCGAATTTTTCAACGAAAACATATTTGCTTTCGACGGTGCTAATAAATGTAAAAAACTTGTTGAAAATGTAACTATTTGTAATTTTTTTTTGTGTTCGTATACCAAATACCATATTCTTTATCAGTTTTGTTAATTTTATACAAGTCCAACGTCGTAAACAGCAATTGGAAACGCTCATATTCCTTATGGAACAAAATTCTTTTTTGACCAAATGATTTGCATCAAAGTTCAGCATAATTCCGCCGTGGTCACGATTAACTTTAATTTTTTTTTTAAATTTGTAAGCAAAAAATTTTTATTTTAAGTGCAGCTGCTCGAATATGTACTACTGTGAATTAACAAAATCACAATAGTAAATTTTTATCGAATGCGCGCCATAATACCAAATGAAAATTCGTTCGATCAGCTAATTCGACTGCTGTCGAAAATCGAATTTAGTTCATAATAGGCACAATATGTATATAGATTTCGTATTAGAACTAGGTTTAACAAATTTTATTTTCCCTTATAACTAAAAAAGTACTTTTAAATGATTATTGAGTTTTTAAGGAGATGTTTTTATTAATGCGTCGATTGCGCATTTATCCGGGTTATCGGTTAAATGATACCCCGTTTAAATGCGTAGAAAACTGAAAATTTTCCAATGCGCACTTAAGCGGGAACTACTGTAATTTAAATATTTATTAATAATTTAAAAAATGCATGCATCAACTACTGGGCATAATTCAGGGTGGAGCAGAATAAGTTATATGAGTTGAATTATTTACAACTAATTTTAATTATTATTTTTTCTTTATTTTTTATCGGTCTTTGGTGAAGCAGGCTTGGGGAATTACTTATGAACGACTAAAAATCCCATAAATAAAAAAGGTTATAAAAAAATTAAACCAACTTAATTACAAATGCGTGTAGGTGTATCAGCTATGTATTGTAATTGAATTATCTAGAAATATGTATGTATGTAAAGACACTTTCTGTACTTAATTCCTGTTTTAGTTATTATTTTCTAGTGGTATACTCTCATCATAATTCATCATGAATATTCATTATGAATAATGGAAACAGGGGGCAAATTACGGCATTCGCTATCGATCGAAATTACAAAACAATATTAATGGAAACTTCGATCGATATCAAATGCCGTTATTTGCCCCCAGGTATCTTTTACAATAGGATGTTTCTGGTTTGCAATAGTAAGCTTTAAAATAAAAGAGTTAAACAAATTTTTTTTTGAAAAAAGCTTAGCTTAAGTTTAATTGAAAACTTTATTAAAACTTTTCTTATCGTGACCGCCCTAATACTACAACAAAGTGTTTGGGTATGTTGTAATTTTACCTGTTTCTATTGTTATATGTTCGTTCTCCTTTAAAAATCCTCAAAATTTTCAAAACTACGCAGTTGTTTTTATATCCTACCTCAACAAAGATTTTCAACAAACAATATACAACAATTACATACAAATCCAGATACACAGCACCATTTCACACATAGAAAATATTTATAACTTATATACTTATACATATGTACAAATGCATTTATATGTATACATATAAATTTAAGTATGTTCACAAAACACTTTGATTACATACATACATACATACATACTCTTAACTGTATATAACTTAAACTCTGTCTTCTTTATTTAAGGAGACTTTTTGTCATTCCTTTTGTTTTTATTTCTGTATCCCAATTTAAGAGTTTGTTGAGCAACAATAAATAAAAGCAGAAACGCTGAGAAAGCATTTTTTTAATAAAATAATATTATATGAGTTTTTGCAGTAGTTGTTGTAGTCAACATCCTTTGTTAATGTTTTTGCTAGACTCGTGTCGTCTAACCTCAAATAAACTTTGAAACTTTTTGTGTATTCGTTTTAATAGTGTCCCAGCAAACTTTTTTATAATTTTGATATTTTTTTCCTTAAACGATTGCAGCCGCTATCATTTAAAATATTTCGCGCTAGTGGGCTCGGATGCAATTTAAGCCTTTTTAAGTTTCTTACTGCATATTTCGTAATCATAGTTTTAACTAATGGAACACTGGGATTCTTGGGAATATTTGAGTTTTTAACATAACAAGGGGCAGTTGTGATATTTCGAAGAAGTTTATTTTGGCACTTTTGAATTTTTTTCGATATTAGACGCCGAGGCAGTGCCCCATAACTGAATTCCATAGCACCAGATTGGCTTTAAGATGGAGTTGTAAAGTAGAAGTTTGCAGTCGAGACTAAGGACAGATTTGCTTCCAATAAGCCAACGAATTTGGATGGATTTTAGTTTCATTTGAGTAAATTTTGCCTCTATATGGCTCTTCTATGTTAAACGGCGATCAAAATGTATACCGCGATATTCTACATGCGAATTTTGAGGTATTATTTGATTATTGATTTTAATAGGGGCGCATGATTCCCGACGCAAGGTGAATGTTATATGTATGCATTTTTGCTCATTGACCTTTATCCTCCATTGCTTTAACCATATTTCTATATAAAATATATGATCCTGTAAGTAACGGGATGCTTCATGACAGTTTTCGTGCACGCTTAGAAAAGCTATATCGTCCGCAAATGTTCAAGTTTAGGTGTAGTTGTTTGTTGGCATGCCCGAAGTATAATTGAGGGCCCAGGATGCTGACTTCTAGGACTCCAGCGCCAATTGGCTGAGGTGAACTTATGAAATTTCCTTCTTTAATAAAAAATTTACGACCAACTAATTATCTTTCTAACAGCTTGTGTGTGTTTGCTGGTAAATTTTTCTTCAATTGATGTAATAAGCCTTCATTCCACACTTTATCAATAGCTTAAGAAACATCGATGAAGAGAGCGTAACATATTTTCTTATGGCGTTTACTATTCGATGGGTTTGCTCAAGTGTGCTGTGTTCTCTTCTAAAGCCGAATACATTTATTTTCTTTTAAAATTGGGGTTAATTTGACACTAACAGCTTCTCAAACAGCTTTGATGTATTATAAAGTATGGTTTTAGGCCTATATGACTCAACTTTTGTGTGATCCTTCCCTTGTTAAGGTATTATCGTGACCAAGGAAACCTTCCACTTTTGATGATAGTATTTAAGGTGTAAAATATTTTCTTTGCTGTGCTGGGTAGATCCAAAAGCCTTTTGTTGCTAATTTTATCAAAACCAGAGGCCTTCTTAGAGTTTAAATCACAAATAGCCTTTTCGATTTCTCTTATCTCAAAACTTAGGGGAACAGCTGCTCTAGCAGCAACAGGTGGTAACTCGACCGCAATATCGTAAGATATATTTGAGATAAAAACGTTTTTTTTTGATTAACAAACAGATTTCTAGCTGCACGTCGTAATGAGTACATAGTCTGATTGTGGAGTTGCATCAAGTTCCTTAAGATATTTTTGCAGAGAATCTGCAGTAACTTTCTTTGCCTTTTTGTACACTCTTTCAGTAATTTCTTAAGTTGAGGGGATCTGCGCAATTGCCACTCTCTTCGAGCTCTCCTTATTTCAGACAAGATACGCTCGGCATCTGTGGAATACATTCTTATATTTTTTGTTTTGTTTTTTTTGGTGCAATACTACAATTATAATAAAAATTATGATAACAAGTGTAATAAGTAGTTAAAATGAGCAGAATTCTCTATAATGCCACATTCTAGGAAGCTATCGATATTGTAGACGGTATTCGGTAGGAATGTATACTTCCACCTCTTATATTTTGGGTGGTTATGGATGAGTGCAGCCAGAGGTATCGTTTGGCACTCTATAAACATGGAGCATCTTAATGATTTGACGTATGCTGATGACATCGCATTGATCAAATGCCGAAAATTTATTAACGGATTATCAAGGGTGAGACTAAACCCATGAAAGTAAACGCATCGTACTCTGGTAATCTGTAACTTGACAGCAAAATAACACCTGTCGGCGGCAGTAAAGACGATATCGATGATAGGCTCTCCAAAGCAAAAGGAGCATTTGCAGGGCTATACAAAATATGGCGGTGTCGGCAGTTATCAAATGCAACTAAAATAAAATTTTTCAGTTCCAATGTAAAATCTACACTTTTATGGTTTCGGAAAATGGCTCTCATCCGCTAGGGGCAGGGTTGCCAGGCTTGGGGATTTCATGCGAGCAAAAAGTACAAAGAAAGTCATTTCGGAATTGGGGAACAAGATGGTTGCAACGTCAAAAAGTAATCAACAG
This sequence comes from Pollenia labialis, assembly GCA_949318255.1. Lineage (NCBI taxonomy): Eukaryota > Metazoa > Arthropoda > Insecta > Diptera > Polleniidae > Pollenia > Pollenia labialis. Next base: position 134,596,828 of record OX439140.1, read on the forward strand.
AATTTTGGAACAGTGGGAGACCACTCCATTATTATTTTACTCCGAATAATATTAAAGGAGATTTTCGGACTTTCTACTCCTTTCCTGTTTTGTGCAGTACATATTGAAAATTGTAAACACAATAAATTTGGAAATGCACATATTTTTAGAACGGTCAAACATTTTATTTTCGTTTAAAATTCGAGATTGCATTTTTAGAAGTATTCGTTAATTTTTCACAAAAAAGACGATCAATTCTAAAAAGTGTATAAAATCGCTCGCTGGCGGTAATCAAAAATTAAAATTAATGGATTTCTCGACCTTAAAAAAGATCAAATACAATTTGTTTGCCTTTATTATTGAATATTTTGAAAAATCCAGGGATCGAAATTAATTTTTCACCTATGGTTTCTTTGGAAAAGTTTCTTGGAATAGAACAAGAATAGCGATGTGCTTTTGATGCCAAAAATTTTTACCCACCGTATTATTACGCATAATTACCTTTTTTTGTTTTATTCAATTTTAAAATAAAAAAAAAAAATTTATAAAAACTGACTTAGTACAATTGGGGCCGACAATTACGATTTTAAAAGTTCTTTGGTACGATATTGGTTTTCTCATTTATCATCCCTGTGTTCTAGGATATTTGAAATTTTTTATTAGGCGAATCATGTGAATAGATTCATAACTAAAAAAAAACAACAAAATATGCACTAACACATGTGCGTTTACAAATAAATTTCGTTTAGCAAGGTAACTATATTTATCAAGTATGTACGCATCTCTACTACAAAAACATTGTGGTTTTTCTTACTGTCAATCAAAAAAGCAACAAAAAAAAAGCAACATTATATTTATGCTTTTGCATGCAAAAAACGCTTTTTCCCACACATACAGTGAAATAACAAAAATTTGTGTGTGTAACAAAAAAAAAATAAAATAAAATATAAAAGAGTGACTTAGCAAGTTGCTGTTGCTTGATAAATTTGCTCACAACTGTGATTCGGGATTTATCAGTAACAGTGATTAAGTCATAGGTACAGAAATATCGCTCATCTCTCAAAACACCAATTTATAAAGTACTTTACACATGCATGTATGTAGCTCAGTTGACTAGAGCGAAAAAAGGCCACACTGGGGCTGTAAAAGTTTTCTTTTTACGACAAACATTTGACGAAAAAGCGTGACTACTAAATCGATTAACCATTTATTTCTGACTAAAGCGGCTCATACACTTGCAATAAAATTGTTCAGTTTTACGTATTGTACAATTATATCGCCAATGTGTATGTGATATACGATGATGGCACAATATATTGGCAACAATCTAAATACTTTTGATTTTTATTGCACAACGAAAGGATAGTGTTGGCAACATTGTACAATGCTGTTTATGTTATTTCTATAGGTTATGTTCACCTTTTTATTGAATGAATGAAAACATAGTGCGACTTATTTCATGTTATAGGACAGAATGGAAATAATATTGTGAATATTATATACAATAATATTGCAAGTGTATGGGCCGCTTAAGACATTTTTATTGAATTAAGTAGATTTTGTGACAAAAAAAATGGCATGTAATTAATAATTTTTTTTTAAATATTTTTTGTTTTTTTTGAAAACGGCATGTAAAATTAAATATTCAATCAAAGTAATGGCAACGTTTTAGTCGTCAAATATTTGCTAAGTGTTAAGAGTTGTGCTTGTAAAGCTTCCCATTTGTAAGGAATGAGCTCTTCGCTTAAACAAAACATGGTGAACACAGTTTTTTGCAATATTATTTGATAGATTACTTTGTAAGTAAAACTTTTGCTGGGTTATTTTACACTTTTCTAATATGTACGCATTAAAGTATGTAAATGCATTAGAGAATTTGTTTTTAATCAAAACAATGAAAAATGTTTGCTGTCTTGAATAAGATAATTTTTAAGCGTGTAGCAGCATCAGCATTAATTTATTCTGAAACTATTGATTTAAAATTGCTTTTAGACAGCTTTATTTAGGCAATTAATTTTTATTAGAAGCAAACTTGAGCCGTAGTATAACTTTTCATAAAAAATTGATTTTTGGGGAAAAATAATATGATTTCAAATTAAGGTTATTAGCTGGGATATGGAATTCATGCACTTCAAAACAAAATATGCAAAAACATGCATTTAAGGCAAAATATGCAAGAAATATGCACTAATAAATTAATGCCATTTTACTGGAAATATTGTGATTCGCAAAGATATTAACTTTAGGTGGGTCTCAGAGTAACGACAACAAACATGCATTTGCATGATGTCCCTTGCCATGATTATTAACTATAAAAGAATACAGTATTTACTGAGTTATAGAAAATTGAAATTTTAATCGAAATTTTGCAAAAACAAATAAACATCTGGCTTTTGCGCCGTCCTAATGGATAGGCCTTTGTTTTGTTGTATTTCCAGTTGCCAAATATCAAAACACTTTGTTTAGTAATTTGTGTTTTGCTCACTAAACACACTTGTCACAATGGTGCATTTTAATTTTACTCAATATTTATAACAATTTCGTATTAATTGAGCAATAACTTAATTGCAATTTATTTTAAAACAATTTTAAAAGTAATGCGTGTCGTTCCAAAGACACGTTGTGTAATTGAAAAATTGTCTTGTAGACGTTAGATATTTCTATTTTTGTGTTTTCCACGTGGTGATTGGGCAAGAAAACAGCTAAAGGACATCACTCTTGATGAGAATGACACACTGGTTTCGTTTGACGTCGTTTCCCTTTTCACTAATGTTCCTGTTTACACAGCGATAAAAAATATTACGGACCAATGGAACACTATTGAAACGAAAACCAGCATCCCGAAATCCAAATTCTTGGAAATTCTGAAATTCTGTTTGAATGACAACAACTACTTTACATACAATAACAAAATATATAAACAGATTTTTGGTATGCCAATGGGAAATCCCCTTTCTCCTACTATTGCCGATATTGTATTGGATAATTTACTAGACGCAGCCTTGACAGAATTGCACAACAAGAACGTTAACATCAAATACGTGGCCTAGTACGTAGATGACATACTGGCTGTAATAGACATTAATGACAAAGACGTTATACTTAAAGCACTCAACGGGTATCACCCGAAAATTAAATTCACAGTTGAGGTTGAGACGAATCGAGAAATAGCATACCTCGACACAAAATTACATAGAGAAGGCAATAAAATAACGTTTGATTGGTATGCAAAAAATTCATCGTCTGGCACAATTATCAATTTCAACGCTACTCAACCTAAAGCTCAAATAATAAATACTGCAAAAAATTTTATACGTAGAGTTCTTGATATTAGCGATGAACAATACCACAACAAAAATAAACTGGTAATCACGAAAGTACTTCAAGATAATGCTTTTCCTACAAATTTAATTAAAAATTTAATAACTGCCTATAAACCTACAATAACAAACACAAATGGTAACACTGATAAGGAGGAAAAATATTTTTACAGTGTTAAATACATACCGGGCCTCACGGACAATAAAAACATAAGAAGTGCAATAGATAAAAATGACATGAGCTTTGCTTACAAACCAAACAAAACATTAAGTGCAATATTTACAAATACAAAAACTCCAATAAACAAACTACAACAAAATAATGTAGTGTATGAAATACCATGCAAAGGAGACAACAACAACAGCTGTGACTTAGTTTACATTGGTACGACCAAAAGAAATTTGGAGACAAGAATGGGAGAACACAATTCAGACATAAACAAAAATAAAATTCGAAGACGATTGAACCAAGGCCCATCTATCAGGTCTGCTTACTTGAACAAAAACAAAATACGATTCTTTTTAGTTGTCAAAAATTTACCACCACATATACAAAGCAAAAGGAAAAAACGTGTATGTGTGGCATACTATAAACGTATACATGCACATATAAGCAAAATGTAAACAACGTTTGACAACTAAAAAGAACATAAACAATGATCATCAGGATTCTTGCACAGACCTTTTCAATGGGCCTTGGATTGAACAAAATTGATTTTTGAGTTGTTAATATGAAGAAATCTATTATCAATCAGTCGTTTTTTATTATTTCTTGATATGAAGATGTATTTTGATTTGTCAGGGTTTATGCACAAGCCGTTAATAAATGTCTTGTCTGTTACCGGCAGCAAATTGTTCCTTATACCTTAATCGTTGCCCTTCCTGTAGTTTTCACTGTCCCAAAAGGCCTACAAATTTTTAGACCTTTGGTTAAGACCAACTTTTTAATATTCAGAGAAGTTCTTCCGATGTATGCAGTCATCTATCATAACAACATCAGGTATCTGTCAGTTGACTCCCGTCAGAATTTAAATAAGCTGGGTCTTTTAGTTTGTATTTTACAGCCATTGATAGCAGTGATCACAGAATTTTGCCTCTTAAACGAAATGGACAACGCAGCTCTGATTAAAGGCATATGCCAGCTGGGGCCTTTTAACATTTAATTAAGCAGCGTCATTTAGCGATAAAACAGAATTGAGTCTTCAACTTCAGGCAAAAATTCTACAGCCAATAATTAAAACGTCGGCAGTAACTTCAAATTCTCTCTCATTTCTTTTGTTTTCTTTTTTTCTGATTTTTCTTTGTTTATAAAGTTTATGAAATTGAATGAAAGTATGGTAGCATTGTTAAGAGAATAAATGTCTATATGTGAGAGCATAAGAAAAAACGTCCTTAAAATAAAATTGCTTTTATTTCTCGTCCGCATTCTCTGGCATAATTTTATGTCAAACTGTATGAAAAACATCGTTCAGCCCCAGTTCTGTTTCATCATTTAGTTTGTGTTTGACAGCCACTGATAGCAGACTACGTCGTGATTTGAAAAGAAAACAAAAAAAGGGAATTTCATATACACATTAAGGCCCAACCAGAATGTGCATAACGTTGCTTGATCAAATTGGCGAATACATGTAAATCTTATGTGCCAAACCATATTGAACTTAAGGAAACTTTTTGTTAAATTTTATGAAACTGTCATTTGCTTAAGTAGAGTGCGAAACTGATCGCATATTCCGTACGGAACCAAATTATTTTTTTTTGTTTTTGTTCTTTTAAAAGCATTTAAGAGGCTTTTCGTGACAGTAGCTTAAGCTTGTTTATGCATGTATATACCGGTTGGGCCTTTACGTATTCCATTGCAAAATTCTCAAATGAGGCTATTTATTGCTCCATCGTCTGCCCTTTTCTACGAATTTAACACCGAATGACTATTTCTTATTTCCAAACGTAAACAAATTGCCAGACGGAAAGTTATTTGACTCCAACGATCAAATCATTATACGAACAATGAATCACCTGACAAATCTTATTTCTGAAAGGGATAATAAAATTGGGGGAAAGTTGGAAAAAGTTTGTAGAACCCAACGAAGACTACTTTGAAAAATAAAATGATTTTTTATCCAAAAACCTGTGTTTCATTTGAAAAGTCGCGTACTTATTTACCCGCCCTCGTATTTAAGGAGTAACAGCCGGTTGAAAATAAAGTCAAAATGTTTTTGAAACAAATTCAATTGTGGTCTAAAAAAATTAAGCTGAACAAGGATTATCTTATAGAATATTCACTAAATTGCAATCTTCTTGGACTTTGAAAGAAATTTTTATCCGGATGAAAAGTTAAAGTTTCCCCACCGCTCAAAATTTTATTTTAATTTGCTTTTTTTATTTAATATTTTTTATTAAGGATTTTGTTAAACTCATTTTTTTTTTCTATTTGTTTTTGTGTTATTAAAGACCACTTCTACATAAAAGAATCCTTAATCTATAAAAAGCGTTTTGAAAATTCTTTTTTGTTTAAAATAATAGAAACACGTTTTTCATTTATTAAGTTTTAAAAATAGAAATGCTTATTGTGGTTAAAAAAGCTTTATATTTCCAACAAATGGTAGGAAATACTTTTGTTTTGAATTTTCTTTTTTTAATTTTATATTTATGTATGTATATTTCAAAGGGATCATATTTTAACCTTGTGGTGTAAACACAGATACAAACAATTATTCAAGTTATAAATACCAGATATACTCATTCTAATAAATAACTTAACCACTTAATGCTATTTTGAAAAACTAGAGGGTGATATGAAATGAGGTTTTACAGATTTTTAGGGAAAACAAATGAATCTTAATCTTTCCCCCGCAGTAATATTTGCTGAGATTTTGAAATTGTCTTACAGATTTTTGCTGAGACATTTTTCTTTGCATTTCTTCTAAAAATACAACAAAATGGTGTGTTTTCTTAATGAAAAGTCTGTTTTGCATCTCAAAGTTTAACGTGTTGAAAATTTAGATGAACATTTAGATATCATTGAATAGCAAACTCTTCCTTCTTTCCTCTTATATTTACAATTTGTTCTAATCCAAAATAACCCTTACTGCCTGTTCAACGATTTCGAACGTAGACGTTCGGATAAAATTTTGTATGGAAAATATTTTTAAAAAAGTGTTAAAAAAAAGTGTTTTTATATAAATTTTATATTCGAACGATAACGTACGAAATCCTTGAACTGGCGTTTAGAAGTCAACTTGAAAAAATCACAATCTTTTGATTTTTCTTCAACTAACTCGACAACCGTCAAACTAATCAATTGCCAAAGCCATACACGCTTTAATTTGGACAACAACCGACTCAGTTGACAATTGAATTGATTCGTGTATGTCCTGCTTTACGTCAAAAAATATTTTAAACAAAAATCGAAGCGCACCGCTGAACGTGATTAAATAAGTTTTCAGCCAAATTTTATTTAATTATGGCCAATATGTTATTTATTTTAATTTAAAATTATCAAAAACTTTAATAAAAACAACAATCACAGCATAAAAGTGGACTTTTTGTAAATATAAACAAAACTTTGACTTAAGAGTGGACAAACAATGCAAAAGCAAAAAATCGCCATCTGGCGTAGTCCTGCCACCTGTATTATTTCACCATGCCTTTGTACGCTAATTAGGACTTTGGTGTGTCGGTTTCGATTTTTGCTCAGACTTGGGTCTGCTTCTATACATCAGGCAAGATTTCTTAAGTTAGGTTATGTTAAGTTTTAAGCCAAAATCCATGATGTTGGAATATTCTTCAAATTAAGCACCCTTTTATTATGAATTAAAGTTTTCCTTTTTATTAAAAAAAAAATAAAATCCTTAAGGGAACAATTAAATTTTTCTACATTGTCTTTTTTTTATCTCCTTCTTTCTTTTTTGTTGCTTTTAGTTTTAGATTAAACGCAAATTTTTGCATATAGAAAGGAATACGGCTGTCATAACGTACCACACCTTGAAGTGAAATGTTTTAAAAGTTGTTAAAAATTGAACAAATACAAAAGGGACTTTATGCCATAATGTAAATAAGGTAAGTTTGATTAACGTTTGCTAAAGTAACGAACAAATATTAAAATACTCGGATATTTGCAAAAAATAGCTATAAAATTATATTTAAAGAAAATTTGTGTTTGCGTTGTCAAAGGTGTGTTTTCATATTTAAAAATAGAACAAAATTACAATTTTTTTTAAAGGTATTTAAAAAGAGGGAGTGCTAAAATAAATTTGTAAATAAGTTTTTTAGGGTTGAAGCCGAATTTTCGATAGGTGGTGGCGAGACTACAACAAGTCAACAACACAAAAAACAACATGGGGTTTTGTTTTTCTTTTTCGGTCATGTTACCCTACAGATAATATTGGACTTCATGGTCCATTGTGGCTTAAATGGACTACTTACAACATGGTCTAATGTACTGTAGTATGGACCATGTTATAAAAAAATTAACATGCAGTGCTGCCAACAACTGCATGATGTATACTTTTCTATAGTTTACAGTATCACACATTGGTAGCCCTGATGGTGCCCATTATTAACTGTTTATTTAAAAGTGAAAGAGGAAAGTTTGTATAATTTGTGAAAAAGGCATGACAAATGATACTAACGGGTCCGCCATCTAGCGTTTTTTTCTTCAACTAGTGCTTATAACTAGTATTTAGCTCATGTCTGATTTGACAGATAATAAGTTTTATGCTTCCGCTGAACGAATACGCTTGAACAACGCTGGGAAATATTGCGAGATTACTTTGAAAATCATGGTAATGTTGCAGAATGTGTGCGAACATTGCGTACGGATTTTGGAAAAAAGTGAAAGAAACTTGCATCCTCATCGATAAACCAAAGCGTGAAAAGCCAAAAACAGTGCGTACACCCGAGAATATTGCTGCTGTGGCAGAAAGTGTGCGTGAAGCACCATCAACATCAATTCACCGTCGATCTCAACAATTGAACATTTCAGAGACATCATTGAGACGAATTTTGCATAAAGACCTTGGTATGACGCCATAAAAAGTCCAATTAGTTTAGGAGTTGAAACCAACTGACCATCCAATGCGTTTTCGCTTCGCTAAGTGGGCCTGCGATCGACTTACAGAAGATACCGACTTTGCCAAAAAAATCATCTTTTCAGATGAAGCTTATTTTGATCTTGGCGGGCATGTAATGATGCACCCAAAACGAGTCACTATTTGGTGCGAATTTTGGTCCAGAGGCATAATTGGGCCATTTTTCTTCGAAAATGAGCAAGGAGTGGCCGTTACAGTCAATGGCGATCGTTATCGGACCATTTTTAACGAATTTTTGTTCACAAAAATTGAAGAGGAGGATATTGGCAACATTTGGTTTCAAGAGGACGGAGCTACGTGCCACACAGCCGAAGCTACACTCGATGTTTTGCGCCCTGTTTTTGTAGATTGCATTATCAGCCGCAGAGCTGATGTCGTTTGGCCACATCGGAGCTACGATTTTCCGTCAAAGATAAGTGTTACGCCGACAAGCCAGAGACAGTTGACGCTTTAAAGGACAATATTCGTGAAGCCATTGGTGAAATACAGCTGCACACAATCGATAATGTGCTTAAAAATTGGACCCTGTATATTTTAGTTATTAGGTTTTTTTCTAAAACGGCAAATTAATTAATTTAACTTAGGTTTTTTATAAGGATAATTAAAAAAAATGGAACCCTAATTTTCTTCAAAATAACACAACATGCAAACTTAAGTCCTTTACCGTATACATACATTTATAAATATATTATATGGGTGAGAAAAGGATTGTTTTTATTATTATTTTATTTTTAATAAACAAACATACAAAATATTCCTTAAAAATATTGCAGGATTAAGACTATTAAAGTATAAAACTTTTGAGAATTGTAATTTGACTCAGAATACACATTCGAATGATATGAAAATTTGTGAACACAAAAAAGCTTAATCGTAAAGTTATTTTTAGTCTTGCATTCAGTAGTGACATGAAGTGGTTCAGTAGTGACATGGAGTACTTTTGAAAGTAACCCTTTTAGTTAATCCATGGAGTAGTGACATGGAGTACTTTTGAACTACCCCTTTTGTGTACTCCATACTGTAGTGACATGGAGTACTTTTAAAACTAACCTACTTTAGTACTCCATGGAGAAGTTTAGGGACTACTTCGGTGGGTTATATGCTCCACTCCTAGGACATCGTAATGTTAAATGGACCACCTTTTACCCATATATTTGGAGTAGTTTCGGAATACTCCTACTCCTACTCCTTTATGGACTACTCTTTGCATGCATGTATGGACTAGTCTCGCTATATGCAGGGTATGTCAAAAACAAGGCGAATTAATATATAAATAAATTTGCCTTTTTTAAAACAGTTGAATAAAATAGGGCTACCAGATTGAGGGTTCTAATCTCAATTTAGATAAAAAAATAAGTTCGGGCTTATATTGGGAATGTTAAAAAAAACTATTTTTGTTTTTGGGGAGATTATTGATAAATTTGTTTATTTTACAAGCCATCAAACGCATATAAGATCTGCAAGATATTTTATGCACAAAACTCATTTTAATACAATATTTATGAAACAAATTATAACGCAAATACAATATAGGACGGCTAAATAATGATTTAATGATCGCCATATCAGTTTTTTATTTAAAATTTATCAGCAGCAGAATTTTTCTTATCTTCAATTTTAAAACCAAATTGTATTTAACCTTTGCTAGATCAAAATTTGCTCTGAACGATAATCCACTTCAATTAATTTACATGTTCTTCCTTACTTCGGTTTTTTCGTACTTTTTGTCAAGAATTCTTCTGAAAATTTTTCTGTTTTTTTGCCTTTCTTTTTCCTGAGTTGGTTCCCAGCTCAGTCAAGAATGAAAAGTTATCAATCAATTTTAATTAATTTCATTTTGTTAAATTCCTTTCTTCATGGAAATAATTTAATAAAAATTCTATATCTTCAGTTTGTTTTAATTAAAACCAAAAAAAAAAGGTTAATAAAGTTTAAAATACAAAAACTCCGAAAAAGCATTCTTGGTCTTTTAAACTACGTATGCAAGTATTTTACAGGCCAACCTTAATTAGAGCGACAAACGTTTTTAAAATATTAACGCACGTATTTATCTCGTATTATATTATCAATTTAATAAACGTTTACAAAACAAATTTTGTGTGAAATTTTGCCTTAATAAACGTTTGTTAAATTTAATAATCGTTTATAAATACGGGGCTAAAAATTCAGTTTCTCATTAAACGTTAGACTGTTATAGGGCCCAAAAAAATTGGCTGAAAAGTGGATTTATTATTACAATTCTTAAACTGTCATTTTTAAAATGGGACCAAAGAGCAAAACGGAGCTTAAAATATAAAATTTACTTCCAATCGTTAAAAGGAAAATTTCCAAGAAGTTAATTAAAAATATCAAATAACACTAAAAACTTTTATAAATTAGCTGTCCAATTTCCAAGCTCTGTCTTATGGCTAATCGTTTAATAAAATACGATATTTGTAAATGCCAAGCAAATTCATCACAGGTAATCTCGTTAATACACCGTAGAACTCGTACAATGTCTAAAACAGAAACAAAGATAATAAACAAAATTTTGGCATCCAACAATGATAAAGCAAAAAAAAAAAAAGTTAGCAGCAGGGCTTCTAAGACCACCTGCAATGAATTCAATTTCAATTTCAATTTTATTTATTTAATAATCTTTAAGCCCTAAAAAGGCCAAATTGATTACAGTATAATTGTTTATGGCACTATAATTATTGACATTTACAAAAAAAATTTTTAAATGTATATTAATACTTATAAACTAAATCTCTCTCAATCATGGGTATGAATTTCTTCTAAAAAAATAAAAATTTAAAAATTTATTTCACCACCACCAAATTAGAGAACCGAAAAAAGTTTATTTTTAAATTCTTTAAATGAATAAGCAAAGTGTCTATCAGGATAGGGTAAGATATTATTCATCATATATCATTACTTTGTCATATCACTAAATGCAAACAATGGAAAATATCAAATCAATGTACTTTTTTCAATTCACTTTGAGTAAATTTTTAAAGAAGATTGACAAATTTCTTTTTACTCAATAATACAAAAATATGAAAAATAAGACCAAAAAAAAAGCCAATTATATAATTTTGGTTATAAATTTTTTGTTCACTCTTGGTTTTTATTCATTTTTTCTTCTTCTTTAATAAACTTTTTCATTCAGATTGGATGATACCATGCACTAAACCCAGGTATGGGAGTTTAAATTTGTAATGAAATTTTAATAAATATTATTTGATAAGCAATAATTGTTTAAAAAATAAATTAAAACGAATCAAACATATATAAATAATTTAAAATGATCAAATTAATGGTGTTAGTTATCACATTCTAAAAAGATTTCTAACAAGTTCACCAAATAAATCGAAGTTTTCCAGGCCTGGCATAAATACAACATTTTTCAAAACACTTAAAAATCAATCGAATAATGAGACAACACTTTTGTATTAAAATCACCAACAACAAAAATCCAATATTTTATAGTTAGACGATTATAGAACAAATACGACAAAACTTGGAGCTTCGATAAATATTAAATTTGTCACTTTAAAAATTGTCGAATTAATGCTATAAATCGTCTTATTGTCACTAAAATCACCAAAATGAGGATCAATCGTCAAATCTGGTAGCCATGACTTTATAACATAATTTTGTGCTGTCGGGTCCATTATTGCCTATTAGTCTTAAATAGCGTGCCGTTTAAACAGTTTGTCTGTAAAAATGGTGTAGGGTATCACTGGGCTTGACCGACTATTCTTTCTTATTTTTTATATTATATAACTAGTGTTGTACTAAGTTTGCCATTCCGTGTAAAACATATTAAATATTCATATAATGCCCCATAAAGTATATATATTCTGGGTCACTGAGTAACTCCAATCTATTTCAATTTAGCCATGTCCGCCCGTCTGTCCGTATCTATAAAATACACGCACTTTCTAACAACGTAAAAGAAACTGAATTGGTATGAAATTCCTTACTGTTATCCGAAGAAGCTTGGGATTGAAGTTCAGCACCCACCGGTAAAAATTGATCTTTTTTTTTACAAAAAGTAATATAAATGGTAGCATAATGCACGGATTGATATACGATTTTGCACAAATTCGTTTAATATGACTAGAAATCATACTACTAAATTTCGTGAAGATCCGTCCATGATTTGCCATAGCTCGCATATAAAGCCCACTCTTGGAAAACAGTTAAGTATGCATTTAACTGTAAAAAATAATGATATTGTTATAATATTTGGTCTATCACTGTTCTATAAGAATATAAATCACCCTGTCAAATTTCGTTAAGATCGGTCCATTATTTACCATAGGCCCATTATAAGGCCCACTATACGAAAATAATGTCCCATATATGCCACTCCTGAAATATTCCAACTATCGGTGTAGGGTATCAAAGACAGCCGGACATAACACTCTAACTTGCTTATAATTAGATTTGTTTTAAGTTGAAGTAGCCAAAGTGAATTCATTTTACACAAAAAAATTGTTCCTTGATAATATTTAAAACAGAACTTATTCTACTTAAGGAAATCCTTATAATAATAGTCGACTAGTTTTTAAGTGTAACAGATGCATTTGTTTACATTTTCTTAACGCACGTGATGTTTATTTAATTCGTAGAATGTAAATTTACTCTTATAAACGCACGCACGCACACTTAAATTTTTGTGGCTTTAACCAACAACTGTCATTTAATAAAAAACCCCCGCATTTTACCTTGAACAATTCATTGTTAACAAAAGGAAAATAATAAAATGTGTGTGTGTGTGTGTGTGTGTGGGTGAGAAAAGAAAACAAAAATTTTTAATTTTTATTATCCGGTGGCAGATGGTGACATTATTTATTAACACATTCACTCGACCAATCAACCATTTATAAAAACAACCAAACAACCCATCATTCTTCATTCATCCTTTCCTGCTTTTCTTCTTTATTTTAAATGAATGATGATGATTTGTGTGTTAAAGTTTGAGTTGATACGCGTAGTAATTGTCATATGGTGCGTATAAGTGTGTGTAATTATTTTAAATTAAAATATTAATTATACGACAGAGTGTTATTTTGTGGTTTTGAAATGTGGAGGGAGAAAACTGACTACAGAAACATTTAAATTCATGTTGGTCTTATTTTTAATTAAAAGTTGAAATGACCTCTTTTAAAAATTAATTTCTTAATGAGGCCAAAGAATTGGTGACACAGTTTGACTTTTCTGGTAATTAAAATACTTGAATAAAAGCGTATGTCTTAAAACTTGAAAATTTCGGGCTATTTTTTTAAATTCTAGCAAAAAATTTAAAGCTTATTTTATGTTCCTTTTTGTATCCAGATGCTAAGATTAAGTTTTAAATTAAGCTTTTTTAAAAGAATATTAAAATTCATAAATATTTTCAGGATTCTGAAAATTATTAAACTTTTTGCATGTTTTGTTCTATTACAAATCCAAATTTTGTAGCCCTTCCTTTTTTTGTATCTTTAAAAGCTACAATGGGCCCTTAACTATATATTAAAAAAGCATATTCTTAACTCTTTTTAAAATGTTTTAGGAAATATTAACCATTTTTTCGAATGTGTTTCTATGAGTTGAATATCATTATTAAGCTTTTAAGCTTTTAGTAATAGTCTTATTCACACAATATTTCGCATACTTTTTGCTTAAGCCAACCTTTGAATAAGAAATAATTCCCACATTCAAATTTAGGAAAAAGTTATTCATTTTGCAAACTATTTACGGCATAATATTGCCTTAAGTAACCAGTTAAAGTGATGTAAAAAAACATATAAAAACCCGGCACAACTATTTTATGAATCAGGGCTTTACTTAACAAACGAAATTTTAAATTTCTAGCCGAATTCTCAAAATACCCCTGATCACTAACAATTATTTTTTTTTATACTCTAAGGAAAGCTTAATTTCCAAAGATTTGTAATAAAAAGAAAAAAACTTACCATTTGTTGTGTGGTCTGGAACAATTTTCAATCTGAAGGACAGGCTCTTGAATGAAAACTAAATACCAAAATATTACAAAAGCTGAATACGTACGATTTTATAACTTTTATTTTAAAACAAAAAACGGGTTTTGGGATAAAATCTTTGCAATTTCCATTTAATAAAATATTCTGTTTTTGTGTCAAGGTTAACAAATAAAAATCTCTGTTACTTTAACAATTTTTTTGTTTGTATAAGTTTTCCTTTATTATGATACTTAAGGAGTTCTACACAGAGCGAAAAGATTTACTTAAAAAAACAACGCACTCACAATACCCGTTGTATCGATTGTATGTTGTATTAAAATACATTAGTTCACTATGGTATTTTAGTACAACCTCTAATGAATAAAACGATACCAGCCAGGGGTTTTGTGAATACGGCAAATTGTCATATTTTTTACAACATTCGTTGTTGTGAAAATAAAAACTCTGTAAGACCCTTGAATTTTAGTGAAAAATTCAAATTCTTAGTGGAAAAAGTTAATTTTCAGTAAAAAAATTTTTATTTGTTTAAATTTTTGATGCTAAATTCAAATGAGTGTTAAAAATTTCTAGCGAATAATTTATATTTTTAGAGAAAAATTAAATTTCTGACCACTTATTCGTAAAACAAAAATCAGGTTTATAAAAAGTGTATTTTACAAATTTTCATAGAATATTCGTTTCATAAATCTTCTACACCCCTGGGACTTCTGACAATCGTGATCGAATACGTTTTCACACTTGAAAAATAATTTCGATCAAAAAAACAGATTTGTAATAAGTCTGGCAAACTTATTTAAAAATAAGTTGAATGTAGGTCTTTCTAAAAATGCAAATTTGTATAGAACTTAATTCAGATGTAAATAAATATTTATTTGTTTTTTAAATCTTAACCAAAAATCTTTTTGCTCCATTTTTGCAAAATATTTTTATATAAAAAAAACGAATTGTGGTTTATTTGACTACGTAAAACTTGATAACGACTGGACAAAATTGGATCCTTAATTCTTCGGGGCTTATTGGTAGTTGCTATGCAAAGGCTTAAGGTCCAATCATAATGTTAAGTTAAGTTGGATTAAGCAAATGTGCGAATACATGTAAATCATATGAAGCAAACCATATCGTAAAGTTTTATGAAACTGTCATTTGCCTAAGCAAAGTGCAAAACTGATCGCACATTCCGTACGGAATCAAATGTTTTTTGATTTTGTTTTTGAAGTACATTTGAGAGTCAGTAGGTCTACATATTATGGTTGGGCCTTAAGGAAAAAGAAATGTCGACTTTTTTAAAAAACTTTTTTTTGTGTTTTTGAAGTTCATTTTTAAGGAAAATCAGGTTAAAAATAACTTGTTGTACTTTTTATTAAAATGCTGGTTTTCAAAATAATTTAGCGCCAACTTGAACCTTATGGGTGTCTATTAACATAAGGTTAGGTTAGGCTAAGAAGGGTTATGTGCCCAAGGGCATACTTCCATTTGGAGACCAATGCGGTCCATTGTGAATCCCTTCAATGATAGAAAGAGAAAAGTAAAGAAAAGAAGTATGAGGTGGATAGAAATAAGAAAGTTAGAAAGTTAGTAGGTACCATGTAGAACTAGTCTATTACACATAAAGGCAACAGACAAATAAAGTACATTTGAGGGAAACATTGGGTAAAAATTCGTAATTCTGGTACTTTTTGTAAACCAATACTTTTGAAAATTATTTTCCGCAAAATTTAATCTTTGTTCTTTAGCAAGAAGGCAGCAAGCAAATAAATTTCCTTTTTGCGGTAAAACAGGGTAACAATTCGTACTTTTGGTACTTTTTGTTTAAACGGTTTTTTTCAAAATAATTTTCATCGAACTTGAAACCTTTGTTCTTTAACAAGAAGGCAGCAAACAAATAATACATTTAAGGGCCAAAACAGGGTTAAAATCCGTACTTTTTGCTTAAACGTTTTTTTCACAATAATATTGTTCGAACATGAAACCTATCTTCTTTAGCACAAAATCAGCAAAGAAATAAAATTCATTTTTGGGGTAAAACAGTTTAAAAGTTCGTACTTTTGACAAACGCGTTTTTTTTTTAAATAATTTTGGTAAAACTTAAAATCCTATGTCTTTTAACATCAGCAAACAAATAAAGTACATTTTAGGGGAAAATCTGGGTTAAAATACGTACATTTGGTACTTTTTAATAATAATAATAATTCTTTTAAAATAAATTTCCGTCAACTTTAAGCCTTTGTTCTTAAGCAAAAGGGCAGCAACAAAATAAAGTAGATTTAAGAGCAAAACAGGGTTAAAATCAGTACTTTTGTTAACACGTTCTTTTCAAAATAATTTTGCAAAAACTTGAAATCTACATTTTGAAACAAATGGCAGCAAACAAGTTAAGTATATTTAAGGGCCAGAACAGGGTAAAAATTCGTACTTTTGGCACTTTTTGTTTAAGCGTTTTTATTTCTCAAAATAATTTTTCTCGAGCTTGAAACCTACATTAGAGGGGCAATACAACTTTTGTTTTTAAGCATAATGGTAGCAAGCAAATAAGGTACATTTAAGGGAATAAACTGGGTAAAAATACATTCTTTTGGTACTTTTTTAAACACGCTTTTTTCAAAATAACTTTACATAAACTTGAAACTATGTCTTTTAACATAAAGCTCATAAAAGGAGAAAAACGGTAAAAATACGTACTTTTGGTACTTTTTTTATTTTTCGCAAATTTTAAAACTTTATTTTTTAGCAAAAAGTCAGCAAACAAATGAACTTTATTTTAATGGCAAAACAGGGTAAAAGTTCGTACTTTTGGTACTTTTTATAAACACTCTTTTTCAAAAATTAAAATCCTATGTTTTTTAACACAAAGGCAGAAAACAAAAAAAGTACATTTAATGGGCAAAACAGGATGGAAATTTCGTAAAGTTGGTACTTTGTGTTAGGCAAACCGGGTTAATAATTCGTACTATTGATCATTTTTGTTTAAATGTTTTTTTTTTAAATAATTTTTCTCGAACTTGAAAACTATGTTCTTAAAGTAAATTATATCAGGGTAAAAATTCGTATTTACGGTACTTTTTGTTTAGACGTTTTTTTTTAAATAAGTTTTCTCGAACTAAAAACCCATGTTGTTTGACATAAAGGTTGCAAGCAAAGAAATTACATTTAAGGGCAAACCAGGGCTAAAAATCGTACTTTTAGGACTGTTTGAAAAATGTCTTTTGCTTAAAAAATATTTGATGTTAAAAACTAAATAAAATTTCTGTTAATTCATTTTATTGGATAAACCCTTTTCCTTAAATGTTGCTCTTATTTTAACGTTAACACAGTCACGGCTAAAACCCAGTTTTCTTTAAAATGTTATAATATTCAAAAACTTCATCGATTAAAAAAAATTAATTCGGATAAAATTCTTCGTTATAAATAAATATTGTCTTTCAAATAATTTACACTTTTTCGATTTTTCCAAAATAAAATATATTGTAAAAAATAACCCATAATAAATAATAATAAAAATATTTTTATTTTCTTTTTTAAGTTATTTTTTTTTATCATCTAAATTTTTTAGTCCTTTCACGGAAACTATTTTAGGGATTTATAGGAAAGAAAATACACCCGTTAATAATTTGTTTATGTTTTTTGGTAAATTCCGTTAATAGATTTTTCTGATTTCTTTTGCTTTTGCTATTGTTAATCAACAACAATTTTCAGTTATATTTATATACTTAGTACGAGTATCTAAAAGTTTGTGTATCTTTATTGTGTTTAATTTTCAAATAATTTGTAGTTAATTTGTTTTTGGGGTAGTTTCACGTGCTTTCTGTTATAGAACACCCACATGCGCACGTTCTACTTGTTAAAGAGATATAAATTAATTGAATTGGAAAAGACAAAGAAGAAGAAATAAACTTGGAAAAAATTTGTAAATACAAAATTAAATATTTGAAAACAACATTTCTATTTAAAGAAAAAGAAACAATTTTATTCGTTTATGTCGCTTTTAAATAAACAAATATTTTATTATTTTTAAATTGATTTATACACTTTTTTTGGCCTAAACGACATATTTTCATCTGTTTCTTCTTCACAATTTTTGTTTTCATTTTTTTTTTTTTTTTTTATTAATTTTAATTCTCCAAAAATTGCTGGCGTCTAGCTGGGTGGGTGTTGTCGTTTTTTTTTTTTTTAAAGAAAATTCTTTTTTTTTGTATACTTTCAATTATTTTTACAGATATTTAAATTTTCTTTTAGATACAAAATAAAACAAACAAATTAAAATTTTAACAACTTAAGGTCTTCGATTTGCCCACAAAAAAGCACCTGTTTTTGTTGTTGTTTTAAAAAAATTTAATTAATTAATAAATTGATTACTTTATTTTAAATTATTTAGTGGTTTTATTAAACTATTTTTCTTGTTTATTTTGTGGTTTTTTTTATTAATTTGTTGTATATTTAATATTTTTATTCATCCACTTTTTTTCATTTGTTTTATTCTTGTTGTTTTCCAAACACACACTCTCAAACATGACAATTTTTAAACACCGCACTCGTCGTCGTCATCTACGTCGTCGTCTTCTGCGTTTAGGCACTTTAGACCAACTTTACCGCATAAAATCTTCACATCAACTGTTTTGTGTTGGAAATTTGTATTTTCTTTGCGGACTCTATTGTCTCTATCGTTTGGACTGAAATTGTTGGCCTGGCTAAAAGACAATAACAAAAACAAGTCTACTAAAAAAAAGCTTTTATTAGTTAGCTGTTTTTCTTTCTTGTTTTTGTTGGTGTTGTTTTGCTTTTAACATTTCTTGGCTTTTAGCTCTTCTAATGTTGTCTTCAACTTTCACAGGTTGGTGTTGCTTAATGAGTTAAATTTTTTTTAATTTAAAATTCTCATACGCCTGAGTTTACCTTGCTCATAGAGAGAAAAAAGAGAGAAAGAAAAAGTGTTAAAGGACGTTTTTGAGATTTGACGCCTGCGCTTTTGTTTCATAAACAAATGTGTAAAACTGTTAAACTTTTTTTTTTTGGTTGGTTTTCTTTATTGTACACAACATGATGTCAAACAAATTTCTGTTCTTTATGTTTTAAAAACGTCATGGTCTCTTGTAGTTTTATGCTTGTGCCCATCCGTCCGTCTATCCGACCGTCAGATCTTTTTGTTTGTTTTTGCTACAAGTGATGACATATAAGGGTTGACTGTTTATAGCAAGTGCTGGCCTTTTATAGCTGCTGACAAATGTTTTGTTGTTTTAAACTTTTTTTGTTTTGTTTTTATGTTCAATTAGGTGCAAACAAAAAATCAATGTAAACTATAGCAAATTTGACTTTGAAAACGTGATTTGCTATAACATTTGTACAAATTAAATGATTATTTTCTAAATGTGTGTGTGTTAAAAAGTGTTTTTCAAAATGCAAATATGAAAAGACTTGCATTTATTAAACTTAAAGAAGACTTCTTGCAAATTTAAAAATAAAGGAATTTAAGAAAATAAGCCGGTAAAAAAAATTACGAAAACCACGCGAATGTTTAAAATTTTAGAAACGCCTGGTTGTCATTTGTTCTCATTTTGCCAACAAATTGTTTTCATTTTTACAACTTTTTGTTTTCATTTTCACAACTTATTGGTTTCATTTTGACAATTTATTATTTTTATTTTGACAACCCATGAAAATCAATAACTCATCAAAAACATTCTTTTTCTTTTTCATTTTCCTTTTTATTTATTTATTTAAATTAAAACTTTCGATATGTATAAGAAAAATAGCAACAGAAAAATTGTTGACTAACAATATTTTTAAATTCATTAACGCATATGTTGTAATAAAATAATTTTTAGCCCGTTTTTGCCACTATTTTGCAATATTTTGCTCACAAGTTTAGCAATTTTTGGTTGTAAAGACTTGGCAACACTTAAACTGAGCATTAGGGCAACAAAACATGTTTTACGTTTGATAACATAAAAGTATTTAGTTCTTGATTAAACAGAAAGCATTTAAAACTAAACAACTTGTGATAGTTTTTATACTTTCGTTGTTGACTTGACAATATTTCGTCCTTGATTTGAAATGGCATGGATTTCATATTTTTATTATTTTAACGAAAGCAAAAAATAAAAAAGTTTTTTGTGGTGAAGTTTCTGTTCAATAAGAGATTTGCTAAATAAAAAAATGTATTATTGAGAAAGTTTATATCCCCTCTTGCCGTTCTCTAGATATTAAAAATTCTATACTTTATGACTGTAGCTGTAACCGTTCTCCAGAAACACGGACTTCATATTGTCTTGGGCATGCGAAATGCCACGTCCATTTACCCAATAACACTCAGTTTCTGCCGGATTTTATGTATTGCCATCCAAGCAAAGTGTACGTTATTTTTAAAACTAAATATAAAATATAAAGAAATATGCCAGGTCGACTCTCAAGTTTCATATATTGAGATCAAAGCTATTTGTACCAAATTTGGAAACTTTAACTACTACGATTTTTCAAACATAAATATATCTATATTGTATTTGTATAGGAGGCGTTACTCCCACTTTTACTATCCCGCCTACATTTTACTGGATGTTGTGTTTGGAAAACCAAGATTCGTGTACCATATTTGGAGACTATAGCTCTTGCCGTTCTCCAGATATACAGAAATCCAGATTGACTTTGTATGAGAGGTGCCACGCCCACTTAAAATTTAAAACGAAAATAAATTGCCTTTACGCAAAAAATTTAAATAGATAAGTAAATTTAATAAAAAAAAAGGAAATATGATTAGTTCCGTGAATTTAGTGGCATCTGTCGGGCGACACTTGAGAGGCAATTCTAATCCACTGGAATCACCTTGTTTACTTATAAACAAGTTTTCTTCCTTTAGGGCATTCTTCTTCTTCTTAAATAATAGAGACTATAAAGAATGAACACAAATACATCGCTCAACAGCATTATCTCCAAAAAAAATATCTTATCAAATGTCCAAAATTAAACATAAAAACTTTTTACTTAAAAGATCTACAAAGCAAACAAAACTTAACAGTTGACTAAATATTTGTTATCTGACAACTGAAACCGATACCAGTTGCCATCTGTAATATACATTTTTTCGGCAACTGGCAAATTAACTAAAACTTGGTTGCGAAAAATAATCGACGCATAAGTGTATTATTTAAAGGTGCAAACCTTTAAGTAATAAAGTATATTAAATAATTGGCATTTTGCCGAAAACCTCTTAAGCCGAAAAAACATAGCAAAAAAGTTTAAAAAATTTAAAAACATTTTTATCAAATAATAAAATTAACCAAAATTAAAGAAAAATTTAATTTATAATTAAAAAAGTAAACTAAAATGTGTTTTGAATGAAAATTCGTATGATTAACCATCGAGGGTGTGCTGGAAATCGTAAACGTAAAACGCAAGAATTTTAAAAGTCGTTTTTAATAAGATTTCTATAAGAAAAGAATTTTATGACAAATATTTCTCTATTAAACTGAATTTTATAACAAAAATTGTAAAAAATTGATTCAAAGTGTATTCAAAACAATTTCTAAATTCTTGCGTTTTACGTTTTCGATTTCCAGCACACTCCTGTATATTTTTTCAACTTTTTAAATTTGACTTAAGATGTTTTGTCGAAATGCGACAGGAATATAAAACAAAAGTTTTGCGCCATAACAATTTTAACACAACATATTTTCTCTTTGACTTACTTTAAAGTTTAAACACTTTTGCTTCTTACTGTTTATGTGTTTTTTCTTCTCTAATCATACCAATTTAATAGTATACCTTAAGGCTGCCATAAAAAAAATAAACGCTAGCAATGAAAGAAAAGTTTCATACAATACATTTTAATTGTGTTAAATAATTAATTTACTGTTTTATTTCTTTTCAAAATAAATATTGTCTAAAAATTAGTTATAGATAAAATAAAAATATACAAAATGATAAAAAAAAAAAAATTTGCACAAAAGTTGAAATTTTTCTTAATTTTAATACTTTTCAGCTAAAATTTATGCAATTTGTGTTTCAAGTCCACCAAATCAATTATCTTCATTATCACTAAAACTGCCATAAATAAGACCACTACGGGTTCTCTTCAATACACATGATTTTCGTTTAGAGTCCGCCTTTTCATTAGGTTCAATATACTGACGCACAGTTTTGATAGCGTTGCGAAAAATTTCATGGTCACGATAAACGGCACCAGGGCGACGACGTTGAGGAACTCTTAAATAAAATTTTGAATTTATGCAAATTTAATATGTAAATTTTGTATACCTTTCATTGGCTCTTTGAAGATTTTCTCTACGTCTTCTTAAATTCAAACGTTTCTTGCAATCGTAGATGTAAAAGTAAATGCAACACAGAAAAAGCAGAGTCGCGATTAAATAAACAAACCAACTGCAATTGTTAAGGAAGCTGAAATAAAGAGATTTATTTTTTGTTGATTGATTTTTTCATTTGGGTTTGAAAGATTTATGTGCATGTTTTATAAACTGGATAAGTGTTTTTGTTTTTAATAGTTTCGAAGATTTTGTTTATTCTTTGAGTCTTTAAGGTGATGGAATCTAAATGGTTATTTTGAAAGCTCAATTCCAAAACATACTAAGTCGAAAAAGTGAGTTTTGCGAAAGAACATTTAGCTTGGATTAGCCAAATTACACTTCAATTTTACAAAATTTAAGTTGAACCAAACTAAATTAAAAATTAAAAAAAAAAAAAAACAATTTAATTAAATTAATTCGACTTAGCATGTTTTGGAATTAATCTATAGATTTAAAATTAAATTTTTATCATGTTCATCAAACCTTGAAATTTCTTTTTCTTATATTTTTTTATTTATTCGATACTCTATCGAACAAAAGCTAAAACATCGATTTGTTTTTGTATCTATAAAACAGAGTTCGGACTTTGAACTTAAACATTGATTTTAATCAAAACTGTTTTCTCACAAATTGATTTAGCATAAAAAAAACCTTCCCGCACCAGTTAAAACAAGGAACAAAAATATTACATCATATACCACAACTTTTCTTTGGTGTAGTTTTAGGTTACTCCTTCAACAGCAAAGCAACCGAAAAGGATTTTTGGGCTCGAAATATTCATAAAGCCTACACAAACTACGATGTTAGCCTGATGTGCCTCTCCCACAAGCTATCGAACGACCTACGCCTTCATGTTGGTAGTCGAAACTTCCAAAAACAGTATCATATTAAATTTTTGTGGGTACTCCACCAGTACAATAGAAAAAGGGCTTGGTTGGAATGGTTAATGTTGAACCCCGAAAAACTGTAATGAGGTACAGTTTTGTAACGCTTAAACACCAACTATGCAAACGATACAAAAACAAATGCAGCCATACAAAGAGGGCCTGATTGAACTTCAGAAATAATGACAATGCCACAGCTCCCGCCAGCGCAGTTTTACGGATGAAAACATTCTTTGATTATAGGGATTTCTCCATTGTTTTTTTTTAAACTTTCAAATTTGTGTATATTTTTTACTAAAGTCAAATTTTTGACCTTTAAAGGCCCAAATACATTGTCAAATTTCGCATCAAGCATCATAGTTGTATCGGTGAAAAAGGGGTCTTTACACGATCAAAATGCTTGCTTTCGAATATTTAAATTGGTTTGGTTTTCCATCCAGTTTTGTCGGTAGCACTACTAACTACTATCATTTTAAGCATTTCAATCGTTTAAGTATCCCTAAACAATTAAAGGACAACATGCACTATTAAATTGCTCAACATCACACGAATACGTGAATTCGCCTTTAAATATAAATTGGTATGATATTTTTTGGTAGATGTTTGGTGATGTCAATTATATTTTGGAAATGTACTGTGCCAAGGATTATTTATAGCAGGTAGTCTCGAAAAGCCAGCTGTTTATTTTTTATTTGCTTGTTTTGTTATACGAACTGTCAAATGTTGTTTAGCAAACAAGTTTTCTGTTTTTATCGTTTGTCTTTTTTGTCTCTTTGCTGTTTGACAGTTTGTTTCACATAACAACAATAAAAAGCCCTGTTGTTTGTTTTATTTTACAATTGTTGTAATCTCGCGGCTACCTGCTATAAATATATCTTGGTACTGTGCTATTAAGTCAAACACCAAGGCGAATTCATAAATGTGACCGCATCGGAGACAAAGAGAGTTGTGCTAGCTCTTCCTTTTTTGTTTATAGGTATTTGCAAGGCCAACTCATTTTCCAGGTGGCGTTAAAAGCGCTACTTTTTTTCTTATTTACTTTTTACGACCAACGAAAGCTACAAATAAAATACAATGTTGTGTTTTTGGTGTTGTACTTATTGCAGTATCGCCACCACCGTCTACAAAAATTCGCCTTGGGTTTATGTATTCTAAATGCCAAACTCCATACAAAAAAAATCACAGCCAGCAAAACTCTCTATGCATACATATTTCCCATTGCAATGCTTTCTTTCTGCGGTCACCTGTATGAATTTGCCTTGGCCAAAAACTTTCAAATCAACTTATAAAATAATCCGCAAATTAACAAACATTTTCTAAACCTAACTTTTAGTTGCTTATAAAAATTGTGTAAACCTTTCTACTTACATCTTGAATATCTCATTTGATTTGAGCAAAAATTTTGAAATCGTTTCAGTTTTTGTTGGTTGTATAATGTTTTCCGGTTTCTTCCACGCTCCTAAATACTTGAACATTTTTTTTTAACAATTTGGCTAATTTAAAGTTAAAAAAATGATGATGCGAAAAATGTAAAACAATTTAAAATTATTGCATAACACCAAAATTAATGAAAGTGTGCAAATTATGATATAAAAAAAAATTTTAAATTTATTAGAAAAATTGTATTGAAAAAGTCACAGCCGAAAAATACACAAAGTTAATATTTCAATAACACTAAAATCAAAACTACAATAAAGAAAAATTTTTGTGAATAAACAATTCGGCATAGAAGACTTAAAACGGCTCTATAGAGGAATTAATTTAACAATACAAACATCCCTGCAAATATTATTGGACCACCTGATGCAATTTGATTAAATGGACTACTCCATGGACTGGTCCGATGTAATGCAAGCATGGCCCATGTCATTGTTAAAAAGTGTTTGTAGTGAGACGACATGTCTTCGGGTTTTAGCGACATGTTTTCGTTTTTAAACGAAGTTAAATCTAATCATCTTGTGTATATAATGGAGTAGATTTAAAACTACTCCTTTGTTATCCAAAGCTGGGTAACATGGTCCTGCCCTAGCACATCGTTATGTTAAATAGACCATGCTTTTTCCATATGTTTGGGTTACTTTTGGAGTAGTCCTAGTCCCTTGTTACATTTTACACGCGTGTTTGGACTAGTCCTCTTATTTGCAGGGATTGGGTAACATATACACATAAATTTAATAAAAGTACATAATTCCTTCTGAATGGATTTCAATCCAAAACTGCTTTGAAGAACCAGAAACAATTTGATACCAATAGTTGTCTTTTCTTTTGAGTTGTTCGAAAGTGAGCGTGATTTCAACTGACAGATAGACAGACGGACATTGCTAAATCGACCTGGAATTACTCAAGGTCCCAGAATATATAAACTTTATGGGGTCTTAGATGAATATTGAAACCGTTTCACCCGGAATGCCAAACTAAGTACACTTATCAAAGAGGGTACAACAATTTCTTTATAAAAACGCAAAAAAGTTTATAACGATTTCGCTACTTTTAAGATATTAGAAAAAATTAGTTAGATGAAAGTTAGTCAAATATATTAATTGCGATCTATCTAAACAATTTAGATCAATATCTTACCCTTTGCTTAACAATTTTTAGCAAGCTTAAAGTTGTGAATTGTCAGCCCTAACAATAAACTAACTGTAAATCGAAAAAAATGTCACATACAATCTTCAGTTCAATAAAACTGCAGAAGTTAGAAAAAAAGTGAAAATAAACTAGAAGTTTTTAGCTAAAAAAAAATTAAGAGTAATCAGGGAAACCATAAATATGCAATTGCATGCTCTTCCTTGTGCGACCAACAGAGGCACAAACAATACTTTTATCCGTTTTAGAGGCTTTTATGAATTTTGGCATCGATTTTTTAGTGCATTTTTTACCGTCTGCAGCATTTTTGTGCATAATTTAGTTAGCCCTTCGTTTTCACATGCAAGTGCAAGTTCGAAAAACTCAATATACTCAAAATTGTTCACTAACATTCACACAATTTTTGTAATTTGAGCCAATCGGCTGTTTCCTCGATTTTTCGTTGATTATACGTATACACTACTTGCAAGCAATTACTTGCATGTGGAAACGTAGGGTAAACGAGCATTTTTGCAGCATGTTTTAAGTTTATAGCGCATATTTTGCCTTTTTAAGGCATATTTCGATACATTTTCAATTTTTTTTAAGATGCTGTACATAAAATCCCTTTAAAACAAAAACCCATATGGATGTAAATGTCTAGATAATAAGGGTATTCACATCACAAGTTGCACCCTTGCAAAAAAGCAAAAGTGCAAACACATGACATCAACTGCAAAGAAAATTATATACGCATAACTAATTGTCTGTGTGGTTGTTGTTATATTTTTGCACTTTTGCTTTTTCGCAAGGCTGCAATGTGAATACCTTTAATATTCGGCTTTAGCGATAATATTTTTAGGTTTTTTTTTATAATTTCGTTAGTCAATTGTTGAATATTTTTTTGCCTTTATTCATAAAGAAAATTTAAATTTAATAAAGTTTTAAAGAACAAATTTACTATTAAAAATTGTCCTTAATAAAACTTTGTTTGTGAAAACGGGGTTTCGTCTTTAAATTAGCCTTTTTGATTTTATGGCATATTATTAAAATTTTTCAGGACATATTTTTAAAATTTTTCACAAAGTATAAAATCTGTTTATTTAAAATTTAAGAAAGCCGTTGAGAGACGTTTGAAAATCGCTAGATTTCCCGCTTACCGCTAAAACGTATTTTCCCCCGCGATTGACGTTTCAAAATCGCTAGATTTAGCGGGGAAATCTCTTAATTGGCAACAGTGTTTTTACTACACATTTCCAGCGTATATTTTTCAGTTCGTATTTTACCCCCTGTTTCCACATGCAAGTACCTACAAGTTCGAAAAACTCAATGCACTCACACTTTTTTAATTAACACCATCACATTTTTCGTACTTGCAGCGCAACCCTGCAGATAATATTGGACTACGTGGTCCATTCTGATGAAATGGACTACTCCTTGGACTGGTCCAATGTTATGCAACCATGGACCATGTCATTGTTAAAAAGAGTTTGTAGTGAAACGACATGTCTTCGTTTTTAAACGAAATGCTTTCTTTTTTAAACGAAATTAAAACTAATCCTCTGGAGTATACCATGTAGTAGTTTCAAAACTAGTCCACTAGAGTATGTATGAACATGGAGTAGGCTACTCCGTTATAATGCAAAACTGGGTTATATGCTCCACTCCTAGGACATCGTAATGCTAAATAGACCACCTTTTAACCATATATTTGGAGTATTTTTGGTGTACTCCTGCTCCTTTATGGACTACTCTTCACATGCATGTATGGACTAGTCTCATTATCTGCAGGGATTTTATAAAAGTTAAATAAAGAACAAATTATAAAGTTAATTGATTTATATCGTAGCCATGAGGAGAGTCTATAAATGCAACGTTAATGTTGGCATTTTAAAAATGAACTTGCACTGTCCAGTGTAGCCACTCAAAAAAAATTCGTGTTTTTTTTTTTTTATTTCTCCTGATTTTCGTAATTAATACGTATACACTACTTGCAAGTAATTTCATGCATTTGGAAACGAAGGGTTAGACTTTGTGCTTTTTATATAAACGCAATTGGGGCAATTTGGACTGATAAAGAAATTAGTGATAAACGTGTTTTGTCCTCCGTTGCGCACGGTCTTGTATCTTTATGAAAAAAATATATATTGTACGTTAATAAGAAGAAAATTAAAAACTACGTTTGCATTTTTTAAATTTTTTGCTATTTTATTGAGGAACAACTTGTTGTATCTTATGAGATACACTGAGCACTCCACATACAATGAAAAACGCTCAAACATTAAAAGAATTTTTGAAGTCAAATTTATGTTTAACAGGGGAAAAATTATAATTGAGGTTCTATGCCGTTAATGTGCCGAATTATCTCATCCTTTAGCTCTTGAATTCTTGCTGGCTTATCGACGTACACTTTTTCTTTCAAAAAACCCCAGAAAAAAGAAGTCTGACGGTGTCAAATCACATGATTGTTTCGTAAGCTTTGTGGCAAGTAGCACGTCCTGTTAAAACCACACATCGTCCACATCCATATCTTCCAATTCGGGTCATAAAAAGTTCGTTATCATCTCACGATAGCGAAAACCATTCACAGAAAAAATACGGCCCGATGATGCCGCCAGCCAATAAACCGCACCAAACAGTCACACTGTGTGGGTGCATTTCGACAACCACTCTTGCATTATCTTTTGCCCAAATGCGGCATTTCTGTTATTTACGAATCCACTGAGGTGAAAATGTGCCTCGTCACTGAATCACGAAGTGCACGATATGCATTTTGATTTGAACGCCCATTTGCATAATAAGCCTGAATAACTTTAATGCGTTGCTCGATTGTATATATTCTCCTGGTTCAAATTGAGTTAGTCTGAAATTGGGAAATATCAAATGAAATGCAGAAAAAAACTTAACATTTAGGTGTGGTTCACATTCAACATCGGCCCTTTATTTCTAGTCTGTATGGAAAATTGTATATGGAAACCCCCTCAAGAAATAAAGAGATAGCGGTATGGCATGCCCAAAGCAAATGTTGGCGATGAAAAATAAAATGGGGTCGGTCATACATTTGACCCGTATAGTGCAATCTCAGGACCTGTAGGGCTAATTTTTGACAATTACATAACATTTTGAGCTTTGTATAAGAGCCCCCTTAAGAAAGAAAATGAAAATCGGTCCAACATTTTACCCCTCTAGGGATGTATCTGTGGCATTTATGTCAATTTCTTTTTGGCAACTATTTTCTTTTAGCTCCAACTTCCCTTCGTCCTACACAACAGAAACAGAAACAGCGTATCAAAATTCCAATCCAATCAAAGGTTTTAAATTATAGACCGCTTTATCTTGAAATAGTTCACTTTGTGCCAGGTTGAAGCCAATCGACTTGGCCATTCGTTCGGCTACAGATGTTAAGCCTTGTTTCTTGCTTTGCTCCCAAACTATTAAATAAGAATAACAACCAGATTTTTTTAATTTCAAATACCCATCAAATGTTTAACGGTCTTACTAAAGGGTAAAGAAACTTAATTATTGAATTAAAAATAAACCTGTCGTTAATCAATAGAAACTTAAATATTTAATGCAGACACAGAAAACCCAGAAGTATTAAATATATAATTAAAAAAACAACAACAACAACAATAAAAAAAAAACTGCATAAACTGGGTCAATGCCAATAAAAACGGCAGTAGTGTGTATTTAACACGTATTTCAAACTTAAGAACGAATACAATCTGTAGTCGGAGAATAAATGCATTTGTATAGTACTAGAAAATAGTACCAACAAAAAAAACACAACAACAATAAACATAATGTTCTTGTAATTACAACAAATAAATATGTAGAAGAAGCATGCTTACGAAGTTAACACCAACGAACTTTTGTTGTACATAGAATCGGCTACATAAATAGTTGTGTAGTACGTTCATCGATTCTGTAAATATGTAACAACAACAGCGATAGCATAAATAAATATTTAATGACGTCATTGATTGTATGTTGTTAAAATGTTAATAACATTTCACCTACATTTCAATATCTGCCTACAAGTGTGCTACAGTTTTTAGTAGAACTGAGTAGCCGTTAATGCTGTTATTGAATAACTGTTAAACTGAAAAAGCTTTTGTATCTTTCTCATTTTCCTTTTTCAACCATTTCGTTTCTCTTCCCTTTATTCTTCACTCTTTACACTTTGTAAATCTGTCAAGGATTCCCGGAGTTTATCTTAATCTTTACATCTGATTTGTTGTTCTCAATTGTAAGCTTTATGTGGCAGTTTGTTTATTTCTGTTTCTGTGTATCCAGTATCTGTAACTGTAGTTTTGTTGCTGTTGTTGTACATTAAAATGCCATAAAATGTTTTCGTACACATGTTAATGGGAATTCATGAGATAACAGTTTTTTTTTTGTACATTAAGGTACCAAATGCTGGTGGCATTGATAAGTTTGCATAACATTAATGTTTGAAATTCAGGTGTTTTTTGTTTGAAAAAATTAAATATTTTGGGAGCAAAATTGCAACTTTTGAAAATTTGACGTTATCATTTTGTCAGTTGAAAATAAAATTTTTAGAAACTAGAAATAATTTTCCTTGCAATTTCTTAAATATTAAAGACCAGAGTTAATGAAATTTGTTTAAGTAAATAATAAAAGAATGCATTATTAAAGAATTCTGCAAGGTTCTAAAGTACTTTGGTTTTGAATTTAACGGGTGATTCAAGTAGAAATACTTTTTCAATAGCTTTTTTTTTTGACAGATCACGTGTGAGACGTGTCATGCTGTCATGTTATTTTTGTTAAGTATTGTTTGGTATTTCATAATGGAGACTCGACCTTCCCAAGCGACATCGCTTCGCTCTATGGGCTCTTGAAAAGGTCAAAGAAGATCCGTTGTTTTCGAGGAAAATTTTGTTCAGCGATGAGGCCCATTTCTGGCACAATGGGTATGTAAACAAACAAAATTGCCGCATTTGGCACAAAGAGCAACCTAAAGAGATTCAAGAACTGTCACTTCATCCAGAAAAAACCACGGTTGGTTGTGGTCGGTGAGCAAATAATTTCACGTTTCGGCCGGTCGATTGGCCACCAAGATCGTGTTATATCACACCGTTAGACTTTTACCCGCGGGGAAATGTAAAGTCTAAAGTTTATGCGGACAAACCTACTTCGATTCAGGTCTTTACCAGTCGAAATTCTCGAACGAGTCATCGAAAATTGAACTCGACGAATGGAGCATATGCGACGTAGCAACGGCCAACATTTGATAGACATAAAAAATAAATGCCAAAGAATGTTCTTTCAAATGATAATAAACATTCCCCATTAAATTTGAATTTTCTGTTTACTTTTTTCTTTAAAAAAGTAGGGAACCTGGAAATGGATCACGTACAGGGTTTATCGCTTATAAACATTTAAACGAGAAATGCATTTATAACTCGCTTATATGCTTTATACTTGCTTTATTTCATCAGCATCATGAAAAAAGTTATTTTACTTGCATGAATTAGTTCAAATGTTGATAAAAATTTAGCAAATTTAGTTTTTGATACGATGATTATATGAGATTTTTTTTATTCAATTTGTTAATATTATATTATATTGTGATGCATATAAGAAAATGGTTATGGGCTAATAGTTCAGAGCAAGTAAAACTCTTTTTGATGTTAAATGTGTTTAAACCAACATAAAATTGGGCTTCCAATTCTGACCATATGAATTTGACAATATTTACCATAGTGCTGCCACATGTTATTTTTTAAACTACATACACACAGCGTTAAAAGTGAGTCAACATCAGCGACAACTTAGCGCTTCTTTTTACTACAGTTAACCCGTTATCTTAAGAATCATCTTTACTTTTGCTGCCTATAATCACAGTTTAATAAGAATCAATATCATTTTTGACATTAATTTTGAGAAATTTTTGATGGTAATAACTTTATTGTAAAAAAGGAAAATATAAAGCTTAACCGATGTCGGCTAACTTTTGACGCTGTGTGTATAGTACATGGGATACTGATTTACAGCTGTTGAGCTTAAAAATTTTAGATGAGTTAAACTAAACCAGCGCTTAAGCATTACCTGATTCATTAGCCATAAGAGGTACTTTTTAAAGGTTCTATTTTATACCCACACCATAAAAGTGGGTAGGGTATTTTGCGTATGTGCTGATGCTTGTAACATCTTAAAATATGGATACAGCTTTTAGTATACCGATCGACTTCGAATCACATTTTGTATCGATCTAACAATGTCCGTCCGTCCGGCTGGCGGGTTGCCTGCCCGTGTAACCCTAAGCGCTAAGTAAAGTTAGTAAGTATATTTAGTCCACACTTATTTCATTGCAACATAAATCAGCTTATCAAATTTAATTGGAATCGCTTCAGATTTGACAACAGCAGAAATACTACAAAATAGCTTTATCTAATACCATGAGGGGAAATATCCTTGAGGTTATCTCCTACATCCTCCGGGCGTTATATTGAATAATGTTAAGCCCATAGCACACGGTATGTGAAAAACCACAAACTACTGTGGTTCCGAAGTGGTTTTGACGTCATTACAAACCACAATGGCCATTGTGTGTTGTATGATGACGATATTCACCATGTCTGTTCATTTCCATTTATGAAGGCGAAAAACATGGGCAATGGGAGTTTGGTTGCTGCAGGAGAATAGGTCGGCATTAAAGATATTTGATTTTGCACAGACATTTTTTTACAAACAATTGAAGTTTAGAGGATATAGATTATTTTAATTATTAGTATTTTTCATTCCATTCCATTGACGACTGCTGGCAGTCAATTGTCAAACATCAATCTTTAAGCCAAATTGTATTGAACCTTTGGTAGACCGAAATTTGCTTTAATTAATATTTTTATTTGTGGAACATCAAAAACTCCCGCGTTTATCTGCTCTAATCTTAGCCCTGGAAATTTTGTCGTCATTTAAGAGAAACACTGGCCATTTTTATCCAGGGCTTTGACAAACTGCTTCATATATTATAATATATTGCAAGGGAGGCAATATATTTTTATCTTTTGGAACTTAAGATGGATTTATGATGTTATGAGATCCAACCTCCAACGCCTCACGTACTGGCCAATTTCGCTTTTCCACGTGTAGGTGCTTGGCCCGGCTGTCCTAGAGACAATCAAAACATGGATATTTGGTGAATCCACTTTGCTGTCCTAATACTAAATTACTCATCTTAAGATCAACAAAAATAATCCATTGTCAAGCACAAGTGCGATATTTAGGTATTCTTCTTTTAGTCTTGTAGCATATAAAGAGGCGCCATTAATTTGGCTGGTATTCGGAAATACCCATTGCCATAATAAGGCCTTGCACATCAGAACAAAATACAATATCGTCTTCCGAATGAAAAAAATTGTAATAAGTCTTGCTCTCTTTTGCGATAGTATGGCACTTTTGTATGTGATGCCAACAAGTTTCTTTCTTTTAGTTTAGAAGCCAATACCTCTGCTGATTCTTTAGGTAATTCAAGATCTGTTTTTGTTTAAATGGGTTAGGGTTTGTAGACATTATTTCTTCAAAATCACAACCGCTACTCATTTTGGTAAGGATTTTTTCAAACAAGGGTTCATTGTTAGAGAATAATTTTGGAACAGGTATTACCTGGGAATGTGGTAGAGGTCTTCTGGCTGATTATGCGACTGATAAATAATTTTTTTTCACTTTATTTAATACAGCAAAAGTATCAGTCAACTAAGTAATTTTTTTGTTCTTTCCACTGCATAGGCACTCCGAATTTCATACGACGTCTTTGACCATTCATGTTCACAGCACATTTTACAAACCATTTTAGGAATCCACGGATTATTTTTTTCCTCAATTTAAAAATTCAAATAAGAAAAATAAGCACTTTTTGTAAAATTCGTTATAGGTTTTCTAAATTTTTAACGGTGTAGTCACCACAAATGTAACAAAACACGTTTGCATCATTGATACAACTTCTTCGCGACGACGACATATTATTGAAATGAATTAAGTTAACAAAATTACCGAAAGTTTTTCAAGCCGGGCCGAAAAAAGTACGTTAGACGGCTACTATTAAAAATTTACATTATATCCAAAACAACTCGTAGGAAAACATTTTTTTCCACATTTTCAGTTCACCAGTGTCGGCATGTTACAGAACCACTAACGGTTTCTCGGCACCATTTAACTTTTTTTATTTTGTTGACTTGTGTAACTGTTCATTCTTGACTGCCGCGGCTGCCGACTTGTATTCACAGACACATATAGAAAGAATGGGATTTATATGATTATCTTGATGAAATATTTTCGTTTTTGTTCCATGAATGCATTTGCTTTCGAATTTGTAATTTTAAAAAACAATTTTATAATCACCCTTATCGTGGTTGGCGTATTTCAATTACGCCTGCGACTGGTTGGTAATAGATTAAAGGAAATAAGTTCACGTTCCCTTTAATCTATTACCAAACAGTCGCAGGCGTATTATTAATTCCCCAACCACGATAAGGTTGAATATTTATTAAAATTTTGGAGTTCTTAAGTGAATCTTCGAAGGTATTTATCTAATCTTATAAAGCGAATATCTGTGGCATTTTGAAAAAACATCTTATGTAAGCCAAATTTAAAAAGTTAAAAAAAGAGTTGCTAATCATTCGAATTTTCATTCAAAAACAATTTTGTTTACGTTTGTAAAATTTTGTGTCATAATTTTAATTTTGGTTTATTTTATTTATTTAATTAAAATGATTTTTCACTGAGGCCTTTTTTAAACTTTTTTGCCATTTTCGGGCATGTTCTACAATCGGCACGTCATACGGAAATCGTATTAATAATAAATTTTGTATTCCCGAAAATAACTTTGATAATATACATACTTGCATGTGCCCGTGCAAAAAAACTGAATTGGCAAATTGGTTTTTTTTTGTTGTTTTCTTACGAAGACAGTAGAATGAAGCAGTTTGTTTTTTAATTTTGTTTTTTCTTTTTACCCAGTTACAACTACAATTCGAGTCGGAAAGAACCCAACCAATTGTAGGGGAATGTAAGAAAAGATAAACTCACTGTTTATTGTTGGTGTTTTGTTTTGGCTTTGATATTGTTACAAGTAAGACTTTGAGGGTTTATAATTCTTATTCGCTTAAGGGGTTTATTTGTTTAATATTTTTGGCCTTTCTAAAATCTTTGGAAAAGGTTTCCTGATGAGCTGGCCTAAGCAACCAGTAAAATGCGCATAGAATCTAGCTTTCCCTCAACAATAAATTTCAGTGTATTTATCAAATATGAAAAACTGGGAATTTAGCACGTCATACGGAAATCGTATTAATAATACATTTTGTATTCCCGAAAATAACTTTGATGAAATGAAGTGAAAGTGAAATCGAGCGAGATTTTAATTTCAATTATTTACAAAATTATTGTAGTTTTTCCTGTTTTTAAGAGTTGGTCTTGCAAATATAATTTGTACTCAAAGTTTCAAGCATATAAAAAGGACTATTTTTATGAAGTTTCTTTACAGACTCGCTTTCAAAATTTGTTCGGTTTTAAATCCACTTCATTTCAATTTACAGAACATACCCGTTTATCTCGACTAAAGATGTTTTGTCAAAATGCCACAGATATATACAGTCCTAATAGCGAAAATGATGTAACCAACAACATTTTAGATTTTTGTTTTTTTAATGAAAATCGATAATTTTTTATCATTTGCATCATCTCTTAAAATCTCATATCTCTGGCAAGTACCGTTACGAAATAAGAGAAAAAGCAATTTCAAAAGAATACTTAGACCAGTGTTGCCATTAGGACACGAAAGATACATTTTTCGTATATTTTGATGACTTCAAGTACCATGTATAATCCTGACATGTTTCGTATCTTTTGAATCTGTACGCAAAATGTACAGAAATAAAATATGCAGGGGCCAAATTAAGGAATTTTATTAAGCCGCCATATTTGCATGGTACAGCAGGGCGTACCATTTATATAAACTAAACCGTTTTTGAGTTACGCGAATAAAAAACCGTTAGCAACACTGGATTCAGCGGGCCCCAATTATGTTGAAATGTCAGTTGCCCGGCTTGTTTATTTTTGCAAATAGTACAGTGTACTTATTGCTCAAAATCACAATATTAAAATTATTTTTTAAGATTATTTTTTAAAGGTTGCGAATGAAGAATAATCATGTTCGCGACAGAAGCGATTTGCTCCTGTAGGTTTTCTTATTCTTTACACCTTAAACGTTTTATAATTAATAGGAGACTTTGCTATCATGCCGCTGTTAGTCTGGGATCACACTATGAAAGTTTTTTTTCAGAAAGTCTGAGTTAATTGGTGAGAGGGGAAGAGAACATGCTTTTCTTTTCTCCTCTCTCACTCATAAACTCAGACTTTCTGAAAGAAAACTTCATAGTGTGAACCCAGACTTAGCAAATGTTTGCGAATTTCCGCTAGTTTAGCAATTTTTACCGAATTTTTGCCATTCCTTAGTGTTTTAGGAACTTTTAATCAATTTTATGGCTTGTTTGAAGTACTAAAAATTTTCGATATTTTTTAATTTAATTTAGCGATTTCAAATAAATTTTAGTGTTTGTTTAAAAGTTTGCAATTTTTCGAGTATTTAAGTCACGTTCGCGAACGAAGCGATTTTTACTTTTATTCTTTACAGCTTTTACGATTTTAAAAAAAATATTAGCCTTCGCTTAATGCGCGTTTTGCAAATTAGCGATCTTTATGAATTATGCGGATTCAAGAAATTTTTCGTTTGCAATTCGAGTAGAAACCTAGAATATACCTGATCATTTTCTTTACAATATTTATTAAATATA
This sequence comes from Pollenia labialis, assembly GCA_949318255.1. NCBI lineage: Eukaryota > Metazoa > Arthropoda > Insecta > Diptera > Polleniidae > Pollenia > Pollenia labialis. The sequence goes on from OX439140.1 coordinate 134,633,740, forward strand.
AAATTAAAATGCAATGTTAAGGCCCAAATACACTGATCAAAGTACTCATCAAGCATTGTGGTAAGATTGGTGAAAATGTGTTTGTATGTTTGACACCGACAATGCTTGATGAAAAATCAAAAAATTTAGATTTGACGGCGAATATTACGTCCAGCACACGTACACGTCGAATTCGCCGGCTGGACAAGCATTTGACAAGTGTATTTGGCCCTTTAAACGTTAAAATGTATTTTCAATTTTTTTTTTTTAATGTATCTTTTTGGGAAAAAGTGTATCTTTTTGGAAACTAAAATGTATCTTTTTCGAAATTTCACTGGCAACACTGACTTGAAGCAAAGTTATTTAAAAAAAAACCTTCTCCTGTAAAATTTTATTTTCGTTGGTTACATCCAAGGCGAATTCATTTTTCAGGTGGCGTTGAAAGCACAGCTGTGCTACTTTTTTTTCCTCATTAGAGAGAGGAATGTCAAAAGTTACTTGTGCTTTGACATATCGGCCAACGAAACCAACAAAAAAATACATTGTTGTGTTTTTGGTGTTTTTACTTTAAACCACGAAAATTCAAAAATAATTTTGGAAAAGGGGATCATCTCCGGAAACTGCAGTGACCGTTTTCTTTTTTAAATATTACTTAAAATAATTTTTTGTTTTTACTTTTTTAAAATTTTTTGGAAATACTCTGGCTCAAAAAGTCAAATATCTTAGTTTTATAAGTCTTCTGAACACTTTGTATTTTTGTTCCTGAGCCCTTTTCGTAAATAAATGATTCAACTACAAATAATGACTTTTCATGGTTCACAGCCATAAAGAAGGACTGATTTCACACCGAAGTTGAATATATTTATTATAATATATTATGTCTATTTGAAACTTGCAAAGATTTCCACACTATGCCCTTTAGACACTGGATTATGAAATTTTTCTGACCAATAAATTTTACCAACACAAAATAATATCTGTCATTTTTATTTTGGCTACCAAAACCTTCCTCTGAAACCATTTTCGTACTCTGTAACATTAAACGATTTTTACTTACTGGTAACCTATATTTCGCAAAACTTTTTTTTTTTTTTGCACAATCCATAAACTGTCAATAAATATATGACAACGTAAGTTGAATAACTTTTTGACATTTAGGTTAAGCATAACAACACTATTGACGGCACATTTGTCAAAATCGCGACAAAAAGAAAAAAAAACTCAAAACAAAAATTTAAATTCTTGTTGGTTTTATTAACAGACATTTCTGATTATTGTTTTGTTCGTATTAACTCCATTCTTTGGTAACAGAAACACACTTTGATACCCTTGATACATGTGTACGACTGCCATACACCCGTGGCTTTGAATTACTTTTTTTTCTTCTCGATTTTTTTTAGTTGGCTTTTTCGATATATTTTTTTAATATTATTGGGTGGGTATGTGGCGTTTAGTCAGACTCCTCGTGTTCAAGCTCTCGTTTGTAGGTCTCTTTAATGTGGTTTTTCGTTAATATGACATTGCATGTTGTTGCATGTCTTGGCGAAAATAATAATAATAAAAAACAAATGAAAACATTAAAAACATAAACTTAGTTACCAATATACCAGGTTATTGATACATGTTTCGAAAAAAACACACACACACTAAATGAATTGGAAGCGTATGCAAAACAAAATTTTGAAAACAATAAAAACAGACTTAAAAAACCAAGCCCAAATTTTTTTCCTTTGTATGCTGGCTCTGACACTTTGGATGATTTTAATTCTTAATATTTCTTTTCCTCCAGTCAATACCACCAACATCATCGACAATCGCATTTGACCAAAAAAGTTTTAAAAAAATAATAATAAAGCGTTTTCTTAAACAATCCAAATGGTTTTTCAACAATTCTTTTATTATTTTTTTTCCGAAATTTAGTGGACCAAAAAAATTGTTCATGTGTTCATTTGTATTAATTTTTTTTCTTGTTTTTAAAACGAAAAAAGTATCATGATACTCGCAATATTAATTTTTCAAAAATGTATTCTTGTAATGTTAAAAAATGTTTTTGCATGTTGCATTTTAAAAACTCATGACATTTGTACACTATAAGCTATTTAAATAAGTTTATTTTAAAAGAATGTACTTTTTTTTTTAAAAAAAGTACTTTTTTAAAACTTTACACAAGAGAATAAAGGCCCAACCATAATGTGCATAAGTTGACTTAAGCAATTGCACGAATACATGTAAATCATATGAGGTAAACCATATTGAACTTAAGGAAACTTTTTGTTAAATTTTTTGAAACTGTCATTTGCTTAAGCAAAGTGCGAATCTGATCGCACATTCCGAACGGAATCAAATGTTTGTTGATTTTATATTTGTTTTTTTAAATACATTTGAGAGACTTTTTGTTAATTTTTGACAGTAGGTTAAGCTTGGCTATGCATATTATGGTTGAGCCTTAACTAACGGAATGCACATATTTGCTCTAAATGTAAAGGGTTGTTACATTTAAGGGCCGATGTTGATTTTGAATAAAGCACAAATTATTTAGGAAATTATTGTCATTTCTTTTTATTATGATAATATTGATATGGTTCAATTATGCCAAATGACCGCCGCGACCTCGGCGGTACCCCTCTATCCGATGGTCCAAATTTTCGATGACGCTAGGCATAATTGAGCTTCTAAGCCGTTAATGTGCCGAATTATCTCATCCTTTAGCTCTTAAATTGTTGCTGGCTTATCGACGGACACCTTTTCTTTCAAGTAACCCCAAAGAAAGACGTCCAACGGCGTCAAATCACATGACATCGCCACCACATGCGATAACACGGCCATCGAATTTGTCGCGCAAAAGAGCCATTGTTTCGTTATCTGTGTGGCAAATGGTACCGTCCTGTTGAATCCACATATCGTCCACACCCATATCTTCCAATTCGGGCCATACGAAGTTTTTGACAGCTAGAAAACGCTTTCAGCTCTTGTTTAGGTACGGCTGTAAGTGTTTAAATGCAAGTCTTTATGCATAATGTTCACCAACGCCGAGCGTGAGAGGTGCAATTGTTGGGCACGACGACGAGTTGAGGTGGACGGCTCTTCAGACACACTATCGCGAACAACAGCAATATTGTCTGCAGTACAAGCATGCACTGGGGTTTTCACATCTCCTTCAGACCCGTTTGCTTAAATGTTTCCACGATTTTCCCGATTGTACGCCCATTTGGGCGATTACGAAGTGCACGATATGCATTTTGATTTGAACGCCCATTTTCACAATAAGCCTGAATAACTTTAACGCGTTGCTCGATTGTGTATCTTTCTACGGTTCAAATTGAGTTGGTCTGAAATTGAGAAATGTCAAATGAAATGCAGAAAAAACTTTACGTTTAGGTGTGGTTCACATTCATTATCGGCCCTTATATGTAAATCGCTCCATTATTTAACCTACACTGATAGAAAAGCGTCATAACACTAATGTATTTTGACATCACTGTTATGACAAGTGTCATCGATTTTGACCCCATGACACTTTACATCAGTGTGATGCCAGCCTTAACATCACTTTACCAAATTGTCATCAGGTTCAAAAACTTAAATTATGTCGTCAATGGGATGACACATCTACAACACAGTAATGACGAATCGTAGTCAGTTTCATAAAAAATTGACATCAGTACGATGACTAAGTAACATTGGAGAAAGGACTTATTGCAATCATTTTAATGACAAACTGTCATCAATGCAATGATACATTGGCTTTAAAGTTATGACTAATCGGCATCAATTTTATGAGAAAAAGTCAACATTCAATGTCGCACTAACATCAGGGGAATGATTAATTGACATCTGTTTATTGACAACCTGTCATCAATACAATGACAAAATAACATATGTTTAATTTCAAAATGTCATCAATGCAATAACCAGTATTGATACCTAATGACATGTTGTCATCAATATGATAAACTTTTTTTATTAATTTGATGACAAAATGTTTGGTTCAGATTCGTTATCGGCCCTTATATGTAAATCGCTCCATTATTTAACCGAGTCCAACACAAAGGTCTTGTTGCCTTTAGGCATTATAAGGCCTCAATATTGAAATTGATTATTGCCTTTATACAGAGTTGCTGAGTTCCAAAACGTCAGCTGCAAAGTCCTAATTCTCACGATTCAAGTTCTTTTGATCTGCTTGCTACTTTATGGGCGAAAGGGACGAGATGAAAAGAAACGAGTACTTAGCTTGATGTATTCTCTGTATTCTCAGTTTGATGCATTCTCTTTATTCTCAGTTTGATGCATTCTCTATATAAGTTTTGTTTTCTCATTCTTAATATAAAAAACGCACACATGCACACATTGTGTGAACGCCGAAGAAAGTTCAAAGAAGGATATGTGATAAGCTTATCAATAAGACTTGCAGCGTTGTACGTTCTAAAAAAACAGAAGAAGCAAACATAGCCAAAGTATGTGAAATCGAATGCATACATGCATTTCATCGCAGATTTGGTCATCGAGATCATAAAGTTATTAAATATGCAGTTAATACACACAGCAAAATATCAATGCAAACTTGTCGAAAACAAGGTTGATTTTACCGTTTTCGGTTGTGAGTTCAATATCAAAATTTTAAAACTTTCGAAATGTTGCATTCAAAAATCCGAGTTTTCGGTTTATTTACATCAAAAACTGTTCACCAAATTTAATCGAGGCAACAATCATCGGTGACAGATTCAAAGGTAAAGACGTACTTATTCCACAAATTCCGATGATTTCCAACGATTTACCATTCCGATTCAAGCGGCTCCAATTCCCTTTGCGTCTTGCCTTTACTATTACCATCAACAAATCACAAGGCCAATCATAGACTATTGCAGGCTTAATTTCGGAAAATTCATGTTTTTCACACGGCCAGTTGTCGCTCCCGAGTTGGCACGCCAAACAATTTATACGTTTTTACACCAAATAAAAAAACAAAAAACATTGTCTATCCACTGGCCTTAAGATGAAGTAATAAATAAATATTATTTCCAATTTGCCTTAAACACATGCGTTTCTTTTTTGATTGAGCCCATATCTACACCATTTGTAAGTAATTTTGTAAAAAAAAACTTTATGATTGGTATTCCATGGATTTTTATTTAAAGGCCGTAAATTTCGTTAAAAGCTCAATTTAAATCGTTTGCTTAGGGCCAGCAACGCGGGCCGGGTCAGCTAGTGCATATATAAAATTGGACTAAACAGTACCACACATTAAAAATAAATTAATTGTGCTAGCCGGGAAGGCCATACGAGTCATAAAAGTTTAATTTCGACGAATAAACAAAAGCTAAAGTAATTTCAGAAGATATTTTGATTTTTTTTCTTAAAACACCAACAAATTGCTTGAGAGACAAAACAAAATTATAATTTTAATATCTATTGATTTTGACCTAATCTTTTAAAAGAGAGTATACCACTGTATTCTACGTCCCAAAATTAAGTCTCGCCGGTTTTCTGTGTCATTTCGAAAGTGACAATTTTACTTACAGTGTATTTATATTGTATATATGTATTCATAAAAAACTTTATTATAAAACAGATTTTTATTGTTTTTGTGTCTAGCGGATTTAGGAAATAAAGTTATGCCAAGTGAGCTGGTTGAACTTTATTATTCTCCTGCCAAAAATGGTCAATAAGCTTAAGGAAAACTTTATAATCCTTACAACAATTAAGTTAATTAAGTTGGACGAATAAGACGAATTTGTTATATGGGATTGTAAATTATTTGTAATTTAATTTATAATCTTTTACATTAAGATCAAAATTATGGATACATACATACATATATAAATTTGTAAATAATTAAAATTAACTAACTTAAAAATACATACATACATACATATGCATGTGTTTGAATTAAACTAAACAATGTACACAGAAAAAAATAACAAAAGTTATTAAGTAATTAAAGAAAATTTGTTAAATCTTTTTAATAATTTTAACAATTTCTTTAATTTACATGTTTGTAAATTGTCATATTAACAATTTGTTTTTTTTTAGAAAATAAATGTGTATATCATAGAAAAAATATTTTGTGTCAAAAAGAAAAACCATAAAAAAAAATTCTTTTTTTTTAATTTTAAATCTTTGAAAGAATGAACGATGTGGCGATTGTTTTGAAATTTTACCAATCTATACGGTCAGTTAACTTATTATTTAATTATTCATAAATAAATTTTAACGGGTTTTCTATGAATTCTAGCTTTCCAAATAATACTATTAATGATAGCAAGATTCCGTTTTGTGTTGATGTCAGAAACTCGCATGCAGGACTATGTTTGTTCCTTAATAAGTTATAATGGTTTTTGTGATGTAATTTTTTATGAATTTTATTAAAACGTTAATAAAAACAACTTTTAAATGCATCTTAAATTTCAAACAAAGTATTTGGTTAATATGACAATTTAGTAATAAAAATTTATATTTAATTGTTAACAAATATTTTATTCAATATTACAAACTCATTGTTAAAAATATTTGTTGAATTTTAACAATTTTCATTAACAAAATAGTTTTTTGTATTTACAAATTCAGTTGTTGGTGCCTTTTCAAATAAAAAGTTAATTGTATTGACGAATATGGTATTCAATATGACAATTGATTTGTCGTAATTTTTTTCTGTGTAGAAACGATAAAAATAAAAACATTAACAAGAAGTTGAGTTTATTGGAATTATTTTAATTTTCTATATAAAAATCGTGTAAATGGTTGAAAAAAAAATGATTGACAAATGCAATCAAATCTTTTGTTACGAACACCAATTATGTGTTAATTCAGTTGCATCTATCATATATTCGGGTATAAGCATAATTTTGTTTCTAATAATCATATTAACAACTAACAATATCAATTGTTATAACTGATAGTGTACTTAAATTCAAGTGTTGCTATCAAAAATATTATGCTAAAGCTACGGTCACACTTGTCAAATATTTGACGAAAAAAAACGGTACCAACAAGCAAACTAAATAATTATTTCCTTTATTTCCAATATTTACTTTGATTATAATTCTAGCAGTATAATAAGCTTTATTTTGTGATACTAAGAGTTTGTTAAAGCTCACTAACTATTAACAAAAGTAGTGGTTACGCTTATTTGGTCAAATATTTAATATGTGTGACCGCAGCTTGAGTAAAGAATTTTTCAGTAATTGTAACCGAATTGTGTGATAGTGACATGCAACCGACGAAATTCGATTGAAGAAAAATTCGGTTGTGATTACAAATCTATTTTCTCTGTGTGTTGTTTATATACCAAAGGAGATAATGAAAATATGTAATATATATTTACTATTATATGTGGATGATATTCTCATCATTCGAAAAAATGAAATTGTAAAAGAAATTTCTAAATAATTTAAAATTACTTATTTCGGAGCTCTTAAACTATTTCTAGGAATAGAAGTAGAAACAACAGAACGAGTGGAAAAATATACATTATTTTCATGAAAAAAAACAAGATTGCGTGCGCACTCAGCCGTACAATAACAATTTCTAATACGCAACTACGTCATCATATACTGCAAATGAGTGTTTGTTGCTTACCTGCAAATATAATTGGACCACCTGATCCAATTTCATGAAATGGACTACTCCATGGACTGGTCCGATGTAATGCAAGCATGGACCATGTCATTGTTAAAAAGTGTTTGTAGTGAGACGACATGTCTTCGGTTTTTAACGACATGTTTTCGTTTTTAAACGAAGTTAAATCTAATCCTCTTGTGTACACAATGGAGTAGTTTTAAAACTTCTCCTTTGTAGTCCAAAGCTGGTCCTGCCCTAGGACATCGTAATGTTAAATATACCATGTTTTTTCCATACGTTTTTTTTTTTTTTTTTTAGCGATAAACCAACACTCAGGGGATGCCCCCTATATATGCAGTGCATTGTGTTGATCAGGAAAATAAGGTTTGGGAAGGAGGAAAGAGGGAATAGTGTTTGTGGACATTTGACTTGAATCTTAATAAATTATAAGTACCGGGGAAGACCTCTGCGGGAAGTTTATTCCACATACGGATAGTTCGACTGAAAAACGAATTTTCTCTATAATGCTTTGTGCGAAACACAGGACAATCGACTACAAAGGAATGTGATCCACTGGATGAGCGAGTATTACGAAGAAATACTCGGGCGGGTGGAATAAGTTCACTTATCTCAGTGGAACACCTCCCATGGTAATATCGATAGAAAAGTGCCACACAACCCACATTCCGACGATGCTCCAATGAGTCAATAGAGTTGGATACCCTACTGTCATTAATGAGCTTCACCGCCCTCCTTTGTACACGGTCCAGAAGGTTCAAAATATACTTTGAAGCCCCTGCCCATATATGGGAGTTGTATTCCATCTTCGGTCGGATATAGGTGGTATAGATAGTAAGGAGATCGGATGGAGTGAAGTAAGTCATGCACCGTTTTAAAAAACCTAAACACTTGAATGCTTCTTTCGACACTTTAAAAACGTGTTTATTCCAGCGGACATCGCACTGCATTCTCATGCCCAGAACATCAAGAGTATCCGATTCTTCAATATCAATGCCACCCATTACTACAGATGACATAGTTGGTCCCACGGCCCGTCTGTGGGTCAACATACAACATTGGGTCTTGCGTGCATTAAATTCGACCCTATTCGCTTGACCCCACTCGGAGATTTCAGCTAGGTCCTGATTAAGAGTGTCATTCATATTCTGCCTTTTGCCCCCAATCTCAACAAGGCTTGGCCTATGATCGAAGGAATATGAATGACAAATGTTGCTGTCATCTGCAAAAGAGTAGATAGGATTTGAAGTATGACTAAGAAGGTCATAAAGAAATATAAGAAATAGCGTAGGAGAAAGGACAGAAAGGTTACTTTTGCACTAGTCCTAGTCCCTTGTGGGCTACTCTTTACACGCGTGTTTGGACTGGTCCTATTAATTGCAGGGTTAAAACGTAACACACTCACAAATGCACATACACAAATTCTATTTCATCGTCACACACAAAAATAATGCAACTGCGCAATGCGCAGTTTTATAAGTAAAATCAGTAGCAAAAGTTCTTATTTAGTTTATATTTTTAGTTTAATATAAACAACAAAAATTTTAAAAGTAGAAAACATGTGCGGCATGATCACCGATGCCAGAAGTGAATTTTGAAGATTTTATCCCCAAGATCGAACGAATTTTTTAAACTTTTCTGTGCTGAAAGGACCACTCATATTTACCGGAACGACTTTTAAAACAATCACCGATTTTAAATTCGGGAACATATTTTGAAATTAATTGTTATATCGTTTTCTAAATTAACTACATAAAAAATTAAATAAATGTGTTTTGAAGGTTAATTGAAGATTTTTAAAACCTTGACGCAGATTTTGCAGATTTTTTGATGAAAAATTATGGTTTTTTTGCTGATTTTTCCTCTAAAAGTTCTGGCAACACTGGGCATGATGCTGGTTGTAGGTTAGAATCAATCTTATTTCACTTTCGGTCTATTTCAAATACAAATTCGGGATCAAATCTGCTTAATAATACTTGGATTCAGCGCGTTTTGAGATTGATTCAATCTTAGTTTTACTTAAGTCAATTTTATTTTCGGTTTATTTCAAGTACGAATTCGGGATTGAATATGGATAAGTTTAGTATTTTGCCCTTGAATAATCCGTACTTGAATCAATCTTTCTGCACTTGATTCAAGTAAATCCGTTCTTACCGTAATATTAATACCGCTTCGGATTGATTTGAGTGCGGATGGATTGATTTCTTTCTCATTTTGATCTTTTCAGTGTAGCATCGCCATTTAAAGTCTTATCTCACCGTATCGTTTATCATTTACAGTCCAATTATGAATTAAAATTCCCCGGGAATTTTATCCCTTCTCTCATTTTTCTATGATAATTCAATTGTAAAAATGGGAAAATGAAAAAAACCCCCCGGGAATTTTTATTCCTAATTGGGCTATTAATGCTTTTTTAATCTGACGTTAAATTTTAGATGACATTTGTGATATTTCGGATCCTTCCCCTCTAATCATTGTAAAATAGCACCTTAACAATTCGCTTAAATTAAGAACTTTATACTTTTTTAAAAAATACACTTTAAAAAGCTACCAATAAAAAGAGGTACCATTTCAAGTAAAACTTTTATAAAGCTTAACCATTTTTATTCACTCGTAGAATTTATCGATCTTTAAGTATTAAAATGAATTAAAATTTGCATGTTTCTTCTCCTCTTTTAGTATTTTAGACTGTGCGGCATGTACATATTTATTTGCATCATGGTATATTTTGACATTTATTACTTTGTTTAAAGCAGTTTCATTCTTTTTAAGTATTTTCAAAAAAAAAAACAACAACTCATTTTAGTAGGAGTTTGAATCGTTTGTTTATTTGTTTTATAAAGGGTTGTCCAATAAAAACGCACGATGTTAGTTCTAAATAAAACAAAAAGTTTTCAGAGAATTATCTTTATACATATTATTTTACTATGATAGAAGAAAATATGTATGACAATTATGTGTGAAACAAAATATCGGCCAAATGCTCGCCACGGCTTCGGTCCATATTTTCAATGACTCTGAGACATAATTGAGGTTCAAGGTCGTTAATATGCCGAATAATCTCAGCCTTCAGCTCTTGAATTGTTCTTGGCTTATTGACATACACTTTTTCTTTTAAACATCCCTAAAGAAACAAGTCCAACGGTGTAGGATCAGATGGTCGTGGCGGTCAATTAACATCGCCACTATGTGAGATAACACGGCCATTAAATTTCTCGCGCAAAAAGCCATTGATTCGTTGGCTGTGTGGTAATTGCACCATCCTGTCAGAACTTCTTATATTCCAGGTCCATATCCTCAATTTCTGGCCACAAGAAGTCTGTAATCATCTGGCGATAGCGAAACCATTTAGGGTAACTGCTTATCCGACCACATCTTTGGAATAGGAAATATCCTACAGACCGGGTTTGTTGAAATTTGCGCAGAATTCTCACAATTGTGGAGACATTTGGTCGATTATGCTGACGAAAAAAATTTTCGAAGTGCACGAAATGCAATTTGTTTTGAACGCCTATTTTTGGCTTCAACAATCTTAACGCGTTGCTCAATTGTGTACCTCTCTATTGTTGAATTTGTCAAACACTGAAACAAAGAAATACCAAAACCAGATGTTAAGGTGTGACTCGCAATTAACTTCATGCATAATGATTGGACCACCCTTTACTTATTATGCATGTAACAGTTTTAAATTTTCACAGTTTTTCAAAGGAACTCCTAATAAACATATTGGGCAAATTGTTGTTTGTTGTTTTAATGGTTTATACTTCGGTTTTAATATTCTATCAGTATCTGTGTGTTTCTGTTTATTTGTTGAATTCTTTGGCTCTATGTCATATATATTTTATTTACTATTAACTACTTTTGTTTCTGGGCTCAAAAGTTGCGTGTTCTATGCTAATTTTATGGATTTTAATGGAAACTATTTTGTGTTTGTATGACACCTGCAAGGGATACGTTTTTCCAATTTATAACATTTTTATCTTTTTTTGTAGTTGGTTTTAATATTTTTGGCAAACATGATAGAAATCGTTAGCTGGTTTAATAAATAATATCTGTGCAGAATATTTTGAACATTTGTAATTTATTTAATTGTATTTTTATACTCTTTTGTTCCCCACCGCCAATAAAATGACAACCAGGTTTGTATTGTCATATCGGGTTTGTATAGTATTGTCGACATATAAAAAACGCTAAGGTTTAAGCAAAACATAAAGCAAAAAATGGCGAAACAGAGTAAAACTATATCTTGTTTAAAACTAACAAGGTGGCACTCCCATTTCGAAAGCATCTTTAGCCATGCCGATACAACACCAAGAATGCAAATGGAGCCCTCATTACCCACCGAAAACACTGCCAACACAAAAGACACCACCATATGCAAAAACCCGCCATCCATTGAGGAAATTATCTCAGCCATTAAACAATTAAAAAATGGGAAAGCTGCAGGAGTCGATAATATTCCAGCACAAGCTCTGAAAGCTGACCCTACACTATTCGCTGTAGGCTTTCATTCGCTCTTCCAGGCCATATGGCAAGAAGAAAAACTACCCGATGAATGGCTCTAAGGACTACTCGTTAAAGTTCCAAAAAAAGGCGACCTATCTCTGTGCAAAAACTACAGCGGTATAATGCTCCTATCGACTCCTTCCAAAATTCTGTCTAGAATACTGCTTAACTGCATCAAAAATAAGATTGAAAGGTCTCTGCGTCGTAATTAAGCAGGCTTTCGCCCAAATAGATCCTGTACAGATCATACCACAAAGTTGAGAATAATTCTAGAACAAATGACTGACTGGCAACAAGACCAACACGTCTGTTTTGTAGATTTTACTATTGCATTCAACAGTACCTACAGGGATACGATATGGGCTTCCTTAAAATCAAGAAACATCCTGACAAAAGTTATAAAACTAATCAGAGCACATTAGGAATGTTTCAAATGCCGCATATTCCACAATAAGCTTTGGTCACCAAACATAGAACCCAAGACTGGTGTTAAACCAGGCTGTTTAATGTCCCCACTACTGTTCCTAGTACTAGATGACGTACTAAACAAGTCGCTAACAGAAAATCGGGGTATTTCCTGGGATATGTTCGGCCACCTAGAGGAGATAGCATATGCAGATGATATTGCACTACTGTCAACTAAAAGATCAGACATGCAAATAAAACTCAACCGCCTAAGCCAACATGCCGTCAACTGCGGCCTCCGGATTAATGTTAAAAAATTCCGAATTTCTCACCACATCCCAAAGTGCTCCGTCGTTCAACATTGACAATGAAACCATTGCACAAACAAATAATTTCTGCTGCTTAGATAGCATGATAACACAAAATGGTGGCACCAATGAGGATATTCAGTCCCGCATAAACAAGGCCAGGGGGACCTTCTACCAACTCCAAAAATATGGACATCAAGCTCAATACTGCTTAAAACAAAACTGAAAATTTTCAACTCAACCGTAAAGTCAGTCCTTCTAAATGGATGCGTGTCATGGGCTCTAACGGCAGTGTTAATAAAAAAACTACCGACCTTCACAAACCGCTGTTTGAGGAAAATTATGAAAATATGGTGGCCCCAAATTATATCCAACCAATAACTACTGAACGCAACAAATGAAAGTCCGATTGATCTTGAAATAAACGGCGTAAATGGCGATGGATGGGTCATACCCTCAGGAAAGATGTGAAAGAATCCTGCCGAACATCATTATGGTGGAACCCTCAAGGGACTAGAAGTCAGGGAAGACCAAGAACAATATGGCGACGCAATACCAACTTTGAAATCATCCAGTTGAATAAATCCTGGAATGAACTAAAACAATTATCAAGAAATAGAAACAACTATTGATCTTTCGTTATGACCCTACGCTCCACCCGGAGTTAAAGGAAATTATGTATTGTTTAAAATAAAATTGTAAGCAAAGGACACATTTCCGTCATACTTATAACCAGAACTTGGGAACAAGAAAAAACATATATGAATCCGAGTCACAAGCCATAGGAAGAGATGAGCTTTGCAAGGTCGATTAGAGTACCATTTCTGCTTACGAACGCACTCATTAACTTATATGCAGGTAAAATTATGAAAAGTGAATGAAACCGCCTTAGCAGTTGGTCTTAAGACAAATTTTTGGCAAAACGAAGACAATGAGTATAAACGTGAAGTACGTTAAAACTAACAGCTTGAGAATGTACACGCAGATAAAAAAACATGTTTAAATATCGTCACCACAAACAATAATATGTTTAAAGACAATTTTGACCATATTATGTTTAATCTTGCCATATTTTTTGCCACCGACCACCATATTATGGTTAAATTAGTCCCCTATCAATTAGCCACAACCATATTATGGTTGTCTCTAATCATGTTATGGTTAAATATGACAATAATATGTTTTTTAATTAATAATAGTATTTTCCTCTTTTTCAAGAGCAACATGCTACGCTTGAAAACCAGCTATACTATTATAAGTGTTAAACATATTTTAGTTATTATCAGGGAAGCCAGAAATATGCTCTAAAAACACGTTTTATGCGCATTAATAATGCACGAATAACTTGAAAAAAAACTTAAAAATTGATAATTTGAAAACAAAATATTCAACAATTTAATAACAGTTACGTTAAATAAAAGCAATCCTAAAATTTTAATCGGCAAAGCCTAAACGCCATAGTATTTACAGACGAATTTTCGAGATTTTACCCAATTTAGAAACGATGGGTCGTCATCAGCTTACAAAAACAGAGTTAAGCGGTTAAAATACATACTTATAAAAGTTATTTTTACCGAATTTTATCTAGATATTATTATTTATTCGTATTAATTTTGACATTTTAAAGGAAGTTAAAGCTTTTTATATATGGGAGCTTTGGGCAAATGTGAACCGATTCTAAAAGAATTTAATTTGCTGTAAAATATTTTTGGGTTGAATTTAATCTAAATACCAACATAATTAGATGGCTTACGGACACGGAGTTTAATTTGGAAAGAAGTTTTTATGGAGACTGTGTAAAATTATAGACCGATTCTCACCTTTTACATAGAATTCGTAATTAGTACAAACAAATGAATATGTATTTACCAAATTTGATCAAACTATCCACAAGATTGCAATTGTTCTTTGCACACAAAATAAAGATGAACAGGCAACTAGACAGACGGAAGGATGATTATCGCAATATCACTTTTAAAGTGATGCCAAATTTATCGGCATACTAAAAGATTGGTCCAGATTTCTATGTATTACACACATTGCCAAAAACGTTTATAATTGCTTTTTGCTTATTCATGTATAAAGTTGTATGTGTGTATTCATAAAAAATTTTTAAATTTAATAAACAAATTTTGCATGAAAATTTTCCTTAGTAAACGTTTGTTAATTTTAATAATCGTTTATGAATACGACGGTAAGAGTTTTAAATAATATCGAGCCCTAATCGCGAAAATAGTGTAAGCGACATAAATTTCAGTTTTCGTTTTTTTTAACAAATGACTTTGTTGGCAACTCTTGCATCATTTCCTAAAATGTCATGGTCACATAAGGTACCGTTACGATCTTATAGCAAGAACAATTTTATTGTAAGCGACAAATTTCATACAAAATTTATATGAAATAAAATAAAAAAGCTCTCTCCTGTAAAATTTGATTTTTGGCGCTTACACTATTTTCGCGGTTAGGGCTCGATATTTATGCTCAATGACAACCTGTTTTTTCTACAAATTTCGAGTAAAAATTTAATGTAGTTGGTGAAATTGAAGCAGCACGTTGGGTATAAAGATACTTAGATATTTAAAACAGAAAAGCCAAAATATTTAAAAAAAATGTTGCGAAATCTCTTGTAGGCATCTAAAAACAATTTTACATGCATCAAAATATGCCTCAAAAATGCAAAATATGCAATTAAAACTTAAAAAATGCTGCTAAAAGGTTATTTTAACCAAATTATGCAAAAAAATGCTCCAAACTCTTCAAGATAATTTTCATGATTGAGTTTAAGACAATCTAATAATTAGATTTTGTTTGTTGTGCTTAATTCCCAATTTGTATGCTTGATACATACACTGAAATTTATTGTTGGACGTTAATGTAGTTTATATGGGCATTTCACTGGTTGCTTAGGACGAAGCATAAGGAAACATTCTACTAAAAAAAATTAGAAAAGCCAAAGCTATTAGCAAATAAAACTGCAGAGTGATTGAGAATTGCAAACACTCAAAAAGTCTTATTCGCAATGATATCGAAACTTAAACCAAAAACTCACAATAAACAGTGAGATTATCTTTTCTAACATTCTAATAATATTAAAAATTTTTGTAGATAATTTATTATCATGCTATATTTAATATTTTACTTGTGATGTCACATAATATTGCATTCAATTTTTTTTTATCGCATTTTATCCTACAGAACACACTGTTCCGTATCAATGATTGTAAAACAAATGCATCTATTTTGTTTCTAATGATTAATTTTTTTAATAAAATTGCAATTTTTCTTCGTATTTAAAATCGTGTAGAAAATAGAAGATTTATTTTCAAAGTTATTTGCTTTACAAATTTCAATTATGTATGTTGGTATGTGTTTATGTAAAAAAAAGAAAACTTATTAACAGAAAACATTTCAAAGCCATTGTCGTCTGACGGAAATAATTATTTAGCAAAAAAATTAAGAAAAAAATCATTGTTCACGATTTTTTGGATAGATTCCTAACAAAAACAAAATAAAGTGAGCAATTTCAAAACAAAAGCCTTACATTTTTAAAACATGCTTAAATAAAACATTGAAGCCTAATTTGGCTAATTTACAATTAAAAATTTAAAAAAAATTAAACAATAATTACAACTCATTAAACAGGAAACAACAAGAAAAAAAAACAAAATGCACAACAAAGACTGCAACATTTTCGAAACAAAAAATTTCGTTGAAATTTTATTGTTTTTTGTTAAATGTTTTCTTTATTGAAGTTTGACTACTTTTTTCATCAATCGTGTGTATTTCTCCCAAATATGTTTTCGGTAAATTTTTATTTTCAATCGGCACTTCATAAACTGATTAAACATTAACGAAATAATAAAAATCGTTTCTATTGAATTTTCTAATGAATATTAATTTTTTTTGTTTGTAGTCTTTGTTATCAATTAAATAAACGCCCACTGTAGCTGTGTGTTGTTTTTTTTTTATTAAAATTTGAAAATTTAAATCTACATTTCTTCACAATGAAAATAAATGAATTTTAATTTTTCACGCTAATTAGTAGTATGTGACAATTAAAACGGACTTCTTGTCAACATGATTGGTTTTTTTTTTTTGATGAAAAAAGATATTAAATGTCATTAAAAAAGGCAAGTAAAAACTTATTTCATTCATAGCCCCCATAACTGAATGAGTTAAAGTGAATATATTTGGAGGTTTGTAATGAAATAATTATTTTGAAATCACTTTATGAACATACATATATTTAATACCCAGCCAGCAAAATAGTCCGACGTCGTCCAGATATCTGAGAGAAATGTCGATAAAAAAAATGTCGGAATCGTATAAGAATTCTGACCCAAAAACGTATAAAAAGGTTGACACGAATTCTGACAGACATGTCGTGGGCAATTCTGGTTTTTTTTTCGCCGACATTTCTGATAGATACTGGCGGAAATTAATGAAAAAGGCATGGAAAATTTGGATGAGCAAAATATTTATATAATTATAAACTTTGCATGTACGTACCTTTCATGAATCTTTTCATCTTGAAACAATAAAATAATATGGTTTTTCTTTAATCCGTCAATTGTTCACATTTTAACAATCCACCTTAACTAGTTTGATAGTCGCATAAAACAACAAACACCCACCATATGACATAATTAAAAAAAAGGTTTATGTTTTATTGTTAATACAAAAACAACAATTTCATATCTACTTCTTTTGTTTACCTTTTAATAAAAACTCGTTTTACGTTCTTAAATAAAAAGCCATTTAATACAAATTTTTTTGTAATCCAAAAGTAAAAAAATAACAAAACGACGTTTTATTGTTTTTTTAATTAGTGCATAATTTCTTTACAATTGCACGTAGTCTATAGCAGTGTTGAAAAGGGCAGTAATGAAAATATTACGCTTTGGGTTCAAAGTAGTTCTGGGATACTATCGATAATTTCTATTATGGAAATTTATCGATAGTTCTGATTTCGCTTTATGCTCGCAATTGCATTTGCATTTTGTTACAACATTACAAAAACATTTGACATTTTTGTTCCTATTTAAACATACACAAATTAACATAAGGGCCTCCAATTAGCAGAAAAAAGAAGCACAGCTGAGCTATCAATACCACCTGCTGTTCACCTTGTTTGTGTACATTACAGTAATTTAGCGCGAATCAACAGCGAGTAAACTTGCAGCGAAGAACTGTGATTATATCTGGTATTACATGTTTTCATAGCTGTATTTTTTAAAATAATATCGATATGGATATATTTTCTATCGATAGTACTAGGGTGATCGATCGAATAGTATTCGACCGGTTTTAACCGGTTATTTTAATTTTGCCCATTTCGAATATTTTAAAAAGTCCATTTTTCGAATATCGAATAAACCGGTTATTTTAGTAAAATAACCCGGTTATTTTAGTAATGTATTATTTATATACGTTTTCCTTACTTTTGTTATAAATGTACCCGTAATTGAAGTATTTTTCTAATTGAATATTTGGCAAACTTAAACTTTTAATAAAGAATGTCAATATTAAATGTAACAAAAGTCCAAAAAACATTATGAGCAATGTAAATACAAATCGCTTATTTAAGCGTGTGGTCTTGTAACAAAAACAATTCAAAACGCTACAAAAAAAGTGCAGGGGTCTAATCACCGCATACGATATTGAGCAAAATTGATCGAAATTATTTATTTTGGTATCATGAATCTCGATATAGAATGAAATTTATTGAATTTGAAATAATAGCATTCGATATCGAGTAACTCGACATTACATTTCTCGAGTTTTCATTCGATACGTCAGTGTCTATCGTATGCAAAAACTTTCGATAGTTTATTTGATACGATAGTATCGAATGCGGTGATTAGACCCCAGCTTAAAAAGTAATCAGCAATTTGACATTTGAAAGATGTCATCTCTGGTGATAATATCGAACTGATATAAGAGACAATGGTGCTTAAACGGCCCTAAAATAATAAGTTGCAAAGGTTCTTCAACGTCACGACTTATTAATCACTTTTAATTAGTCTACAATCTTGACATAAATATATGCCAAGTAAAACATGACTCTGTTCCAAGTAGTTTTTATGAGACTGGAAATAATACTTTACTAAAATATGCTGCCAATAATGAATGAAAATCTCTTAAGTAGTTATAGCATATCTTCATGCTTAAAACAAGAACATACCGGCGGAATCAACGTTAAGGGAAAATTCATCAGTATTATTTATTAAATTACCAAGAACTTAAAACAAAATTAAAGGAATCAAACAATCTCATGGAAGGGTTTGAATAGTGATCGATGAATTGACAGATATGTCATACAAAAAGCATGTTCATATTACTATTCGTTTCTATAATGCTGAAACAAAAAAAATTGAAAAATATAATCCTGGATAAGAGCTACTGTTTGCAATTTTTCAAAAACATGGCTCAAGTTTACTGATTCGTATAGACATGCTAAACCATCAACAAATTAACTCATTTAAAATAAATTTCTGTGAATATCTCAAATAATAAATTTATTAAATTCCTATATTTTTAAAACTTAAGTTTTTCAAAAATTCTAAAGTTATGTTCACACCTATTAAATATTTGATGTCCTACACGTAACCACTAATTTACTTAAAGAATTGTTTGCTTTTGCAAAACGTTCGGCTAGAGCAAATATTATTTATTATTTCTTTATTACATTATACATAAATACAATTATCATCTTAGACATCAAGTTTAGCAAGTAAATAGAAATTGTTTAAAAAAAACCTTTAGTTTAATCAATTAACTGGTCACGCTTTTTTTTGATTTTATCGTCTAATAATTTGTAGGTCTGACCAAACCTTGAGCCATATCCAGGTATTTTGTAGGTTCCTTACCTTCGTTATTTGTTTTGTTTTTATTCAAATTAACTTTTTATTACAAAAAATAATTTGATTTTTGTATTTTAATGTATTCGAATTAAAACTGGTTAACCGGTTATTTTTAAAATGCTTAACCGAAAACCGGTTTTTTTAAAATAGCAACTATTCGGAATATTCGAAAACCGGTTATTGAAAAAAGTCGAATAATCACCCTAGATAGAACTATCGATAGTTTACTAGCACTAGTTCAAAGGGTACTTTACACTTTAGCAGAATGTGCTATATGGTTAAACTTTTTTTGTTTTTCAAAACAGTATATTATTGGGGAATTTCATTTAGCTTTGAAATATGATATCCTGAAAGGGGTGTCTATTTACTCCTGAAAGTGTTGTCCATTTTCTGCTTCGCACGTGCGTTTTTTGTATTAACATATTTTCCATAACCTTTCGAAAACTTTCGGGTGTAATTATTTTTTTTTCGAATGCATAGTTATTCCTAATTAATACCTCAAGTTTTTTTTCACAAAATGTTGAAAAAACAAAGAAGAAATAATAATTAAAAAAGTTATAAAGAATTAAAACCATATATCCCATTAATACAAGACAAAAACTCAAGTACCGAACAAACACGGAGGTTTGATTTCAAATTGAAAATAATTTGAGATCAAACGTTTTCTCAAATAATGATTTGAAAATCATAGCGTTCTCAACAAAAAGGGGAAACTATTTTCATATTGAAAAATGCCTTTATTTTCAACTTGCTTTTAAACGTAATTCTCGAATGTTTTTCAAATGTGGATTATAATACAATGTGGAATATGAGTAAAAATATTTAATTTTTTAATTTAAATTTATTATTTATTTAAATAAACTTTGAGAAGTTTACCATAACTTAAAGATGAAATAGAGTTCTTTCCGTCCTCTAATTCTTGGAAAGACAAAATACTTGGCTCCCTTTTATTTTGAGGATTGTAGCACCGCGATCGTTCAACAAACTTTTTTCACTTTTCCGTACATTATTATTTTTCTTTTTTTCGTATTTTTAATCATTGTTATTTCTCACAAATAATTTTTATTTTTCAAAAGAAATAAACTGTTCACTTTATATTAAAATATTTTTTTAATAGTAAAACACATGTAGTATTGCCAAGTTTATTTTTGATTTGATTTTAACATTTGACATGGTTAATAGTCCTCAAGCAATAATAGAAAGAATTTCTTTATTTGTCTTAACAGTTTTTGCAAAAGATTACCCTGTAATAAAAAAAAACTGTAATCGACTACTTAAGATCATTTACTGTACTCGGTTTTTATAATCTTTTAATAGAATTTCTCTTAAGATGTTGGCTTTTAAGTTTGCCGTTGTAAAAAGCACTGAATTACCAGCGCTGTTCTGTAATGCTTTCATTATTTATCTTCATAGAATGATATGAACCTGTCTTTATCTTTGGATTAAATTTTTTTTTTATTTATGTATAAATATTTTTCTTAAGTTTTTGTTTTAATATTTACTTTGTATTGCTTACTACTTTGTTTTGTATCTAAAAGTTTTTATTTTATCATTTCCATTTAAATCTCTGACTGATAACGACACCACTTCATTAATTTAAGATTACGTGGGTTGTTTTAGCTTTAATGTATTTTTAGTTACAGTTCATTAATTGAATTTTTTGTTTTTTTTTAAACTAATTTCTCTAAAAAAGTTCAAGTTTATTTTTAGCCGGAACGATTGATATTTTTAAATCCCGGCTTTTCAGTCTCAAATGTATTTAAATAGGAATTAACGATATAAGCTAAAAAAAAAACTATTTCCATACGTGAAAAATAATTAAATAGAGCATATAAAACACATTTGGGGGATTCACAAGGTTGTCATAAAGTTTTAAAGTCATTTGTCATTAAATAATTACAAGAAATATATGTGACTGCTGTGGGCAACCGCTTATAATTTAGATTTCAACTGAATCAATCTAACGAATTCAATTTTTATTTTGTTTGAAATAAAACAATATTTTTTTTAAAAATTCCAATAAGCACACAAAAATTAAATTTCAAGTTCTTAAAATTTTACTGGAATTAACTTGAGTTCAAACGTATTTTTAAATGCTATTCAAGTTTCAAAATATTTTACTAATATTCACTTGATTTCAAATTCCCATGGTACTGGAGAATGCTATTGAAATAAAGTGTAACAAGAGTCAGTATATCTCAACCCCCTAAACTTGAATACAAATTGTTTTACACTTGATTTCCAGCAAAATTGCTTATTGGGGTTATAAAATATTATTTAGGACATTATTATGATATGACTGGATAGCACATCTTGTGAATTCCCCAACTATATTTTGTAAATACATAGATTTAAAATAAATTTTTAAATGCATGTGTTGCAAAGAAAGATAGAAAGGGACAGAACAAAACCTGCATTAAATAACCAAAATCTCAATAGGAGCAGTAGCCAAGAACGATATTTCAAATATATTCCATTCGTTAAAAATAAGTTCATTAAATTTATTGAACCAAAGAATGTGATCTTAAAGTATGTATCAGTTGTCAAAACATGTATGAATGAGTATTAATGAGTTTAAGCCAAACATCATACCCAACGTATTTATACCAGGCTCAACTTAATATGTTTTTTATTCCCAATTTCAACAATTTCATCCCCAAAAAGTATTATCCAAAATAATGGTCCCACTATTTTCTTTTTTGGTTATAGCTGCTTATTCAAATCAGACGATTTAAATTCTGACTTGTTCTTCATATGAAAATTTTGAAGCGGGCACTTGAAAAGTTTCAGTATATCTGCAGGTAGAGCAAAAAAGTAAATTTTGTCCCAAAACTTATATTTAATACTCCACAAAGATTCAAATATTTTACTTCATTGCAAAAAAAACTCTACCATAAGAATTGCTCGGGGGTATGCAATGTTAACACTAAATCTGGCTTAAAATTGTCTTGATCAAGATATTTTTTGGCTGATTCTCATTGTAAGTGTACATACTTTTTGTGTTCTTTTTTTATTTAAAAACTTTGCCAATTTAATTATTTCAACCATGAGATGGTAAGAATCATAATGTTGTTTTAGCATCGTTCAATGGCTCCTAAAATAAAACTATATTTTTCGAATTTGAAACATTTTTGTGTATTGAGCGCTACATTTGCTTTGAAGGTTGCTCTGGCAATAGTTTTTATGAAAAATGGTATGAAGGCACTTGATATCTCCTATCAAAAAAAAAAAAAACAAGAAAAAATTAAATAATCGTAGGTGGAAATTAAAATGTATGGCCTTTTTTTTTAATTAAGACCTGGGAATTAGAATTTTTAAAATTAATTTTTTCCAAAAATTTATACTCGATTTTATAACAGGCCATATCTTCTTTCAAATAATAAAAATTTTATCAAAATATACCGACAAGTTTTATGTCAATAGCAGCATTCGGAAGGAAGTTTTGGCATTAAAAGCTTTTTTCGGAAGTAGTATTTGTATGGGTGCTATGATCGAATATGGAACGATTCCAATGAAATTTTGCAATATGATTTGGCTTGTAAAAAAATGTTTAGAGCAAATTAAATTGAAATACCAACATAATTTGTGGTCTCTATGCCGGAAAGAAGGTTGTATGGGGGTTATGTGAAATAATGGAGCAATTCTCACCAATAAGCTTGGTCCTTGTTTCTACTAGAACCTATGAACCAAATTTTCCCAAATTATCTCTAAAGTTGCGATCTGGGCTCTGTTTCTCAAAACTACTACTTACAAATCTACAAGTAAAATGCGTTAAAAAAGCAACAATTTTACAATTTTTTTGTATTTTACTTGCAGATTTGTAACTTAACCTGTATATTGTTCACAAAGTTTACAGCCAGGCAGCCGGCCATCGATAGATCAATTTTTAAAGTGATCAAAAGTCGTTGGGTATACTAAAAGCCGTTACAAATATCAAAACAAACGCATAATAACCTCTCCACTCTTGTGGTGTGGGTATAACAACATGCAATCGTTCGAGCCAAGAAATTATTTTAATTAGAAAATTAAAAAGAAAAAAAATTTACATGAAACAAATGTAAAAATAATTTGCCATCATAAAATTTACTGATAATTTATATAAAAATTGTGTAAATTTAACGCTCAATACATCTTTAACTAATTTCAGATTTTTACAAAATACTAACATCACGTTGAATTTATAACAGTTGGGGTGTATAATCTTCGACGCCTTTTAACATACAATCCTAAACTTTGGAATACAAATTTTTCATTTAAAAAATTTTGGATAACACTCAATACATTTTTTAGGATACAATCAGTTATCGATCGATGAAACGTTTTGCAAATATTGTTTTTGCTTTTAATGCTATTTTTGGCGTTGCGGTTGCGTTTTACTGAATTAGGGCCTTATAGTCATTGAGATGAATTTGGCATGAATACTTTAAAAGTACTTTAAATGGAACTTAAGTCATTCTCTGATAGAGACTAGGTTAACTGTACGGCCTTAATCATGTAAAACGCAACGCCAAAGTATTACATTGAAAGCAAAAACAAAGTAATAAATATTTTGTAATGTTGTTGTTGCCTTCAACAGAAATTCATGTACAGTTTTAAAATTTTCAACGCCACAAGTTATGAGAAGTTTGAAATTTTAAAAAGCAATGGGAATTTCTGTAGAAAGCAGCTACAAAATTATGACTTAGTTTTTGCTTTCAATGTTATTCTTTGGCGTTACGTTGCGTTTTACATGTTAAGTGCGTAAGTATTGAGTATGCTTATTAATGTGTACATGTGGTTTGCAGCAACTTAGAAAAAAATGTGTATTTTTTGTGTTTTAAGTACAAGAGTAAACACAACAAAAACTAATATGTGTATAAAATTTGTTAAAGTATACTTATTTCCGTTCCCTGACATCTACCATTAAAATATTCAATTGAAATTTCTTTTTTCACAAATACATTTTCTTTTTTTTTTTAATTAAATTGAATCATTTTTCTTAAAAATATTTACAATTTTAACCAAATATTTAAACTAAAGAATTTTTTTTACTCGCTGTCCAAAGACAGCCCAAACATTCAATAAATCTTCAGTATAAACAAATTGCATATTGTTTATTTAGACAGATACAAAAATAACAAAATTTCTTTTTTGAAATTTATTTAACTACAACAAATTACAATGAAAGGAAAATTATATCTATAAATTATGACTAAACGAAAAAAAAAAATTAAAAAAATACTAAATTCTAAAATCCATAAAATTGACCAATTAAAAAGTATGGTTGGTCCAGTTTTTTAACAATAAAATCCATAGGATTTTTATTTAATTTAATAAGATTTATATGTATGCACTTATGTACATATTTATATACATTGGCGTAGGTAGGGCACGGGTGGTCAACCCACCCGTGCCTACCCACCTTTTATTTAAAAAAGGATTTCAAAATTGCGCTGTAACTAAAAGTGCGTTTGAAAAGGAAATAAACCAAACCAGAGACTTTTAATTATTGCGCTTTCGTTGTAAATTTGTTTAACTTTAATTTTGCTAATTAAGCTTATCTATAGAATTGTCGATACTTTTGGAAAATTTAAAGAGAGTCGTAATAAATTTAATGAAATTTGGAGCGATATTGAAAACTTTTCAGAGGAAAATAATATTTCATTGAAAGCAATGCAAGATTTTTGTGCACTTTAAGTAAAAATAAATTAAATACACATAAATCAAAAATAAAATCAGTCTTAATAAAAAATTTAGTCAAGAGAAATAAACGTTTTCTTATTTAAACAACATTACTGCAAAAAATATTGTTATTTTATCAAAATATTGGAATCATAATATTAATTTGTTTGCTGGCGCAAATTTAATTAATGTTTTTTTAATAATATCACAAATTTTTTAATTAAAATCAATTTTTATTTATTTAAATAGTTTATAACTTTTTTTATTTATGCGATTATTATATTTTTTTTTAACACAGTATATTATTGGGAATTTTTTGCAATTAGCTTTGAAAAATGATATCCTGTAAGTGATGTCCATTTTCTACTTCGCACATACATACGTGCTCTTTTTAGCACATTTTTCATAACTTTTCGCAAAATTTTGCGGGTCATTATTTTTGTTTGATTGTATAGTTATCATTAATAATTCCCCAAGCCGTCTTCACAAAATGCTGAAAAAAAAACAAAGAACAAATAATGACTTCAGAAAAAAAATAGAAAAATAATGTTAGAATAACTATTCGATTTCAGTAATAAATTGATTTTATTATAATTATAATTTATATATTTTTAACTTAAAAACACTAATTACCATTAGTTTTTTTAATACGTAATTGGTTTGTATTTTTAGGCAATTCATAAAGCGTTCTACTGTGTCATACGGGTTGTATTTGCTATATCGAGCCATACCGCAGAAAAAGCTTAATAGCCTTTTTACACTGATCAACATCTAACATCTACATACAAATGGGAAACACGCGTTTACATTGGTCACATCTAACATCTACCATCAAACAAAAATGTCACCATTTTTGGATAAAAATGTTTTAAAAAAAAAAAAATTTTTTTTTCCTATAAAAGTGCCAAAATTTCATAAGAAAACACAAAAATGAATTTGAAGTTCAGTTTGTATAAAAATATAAAACATGCCTAACAAAAAAAAAAATTGCAATAAAAGACTTGACAAATTGTAACGCTGCTTTCAAAAGCAATTTTTTTTTTGTCAGTGATACCACAATAATAATAGAACTTATTGCCAATTTTTTTATTGATGACACTAAAATATTCGAACGATGTAGAATCGAATAAAATGAGATAGGAAAATCTTTTAAAGATGTTGGTTCTTAGCCCTATGTATTTCTTATGGAAAGATGGTAACATCTTCGCAAATTGTGGCAAATTTATGTTAGATGTTGATCAGTGTAAAAAGGCTATAAGCGACATAATTTTCGGTTTTTTTTAATAAATGACTTAACTGGCAACACTTGTATCATCTTCTAAAATATCATGGCTAAAATGACATGAGGTACCGTTACAATTTTATAACAAAAACAATTTTATCTCAAGCGATAAGCTTCATACAAAATTTTTATGAAATAAAATAAAATAACCTTCTCCTGTAAAATTTTGTATTTGACGCTTAAGCTTTTTTTGCGGCTATGGCTCGATATTTTTATTTATGCCACACATATAAAATTATAGCATATACATACAATATGACGCAATTGAACACTTTGTGAATTGCCTAATTCATTGCAAACTTAACTTTTGTGATGTATGTTTGTCCTTTGTTTTATTAAAAAAAAGAAATTATTTTATTTTTATAAAAAAAAATATTTATTTATTTTTTTGGGTAGGGTGTGCACTTGCCCACCCCAGAATAACACTCTAGCTTCGTTTATGTCTATACACAAATTATGTATTTCTAAATAAAAAAATCTCAGTTCCAGTTATTTTAATAGTTTAAGATAAATTATTGGTAATTAAAATGGATTTTAATAGACCAAAATAAAAATATGTTTGTAAATATTTATTTTAGATATCTTTTAAGGTCCAACGCATGCATTCATGTACATTTTAATTGCAATTTAAATAATTTTGGCCATTAATTCTACTATACGACTCTGTATGCACCAAAGCTTAAAAATTAATTTATGTACAGGGATGCCCTGAATATGCAGCTGCATGTTTTTCTTTTGAGACCAATGAAGGCGAACCCAGAGAAAAAACATGTTTAAATATGGTAAATTCCAACAAAGCTATTTTTAAAAAAAATTTTAAAAATATTATGTTTAATTTAACCATATTAATGTCACCGACAACCATATTATGGTTAAATAAGTGCTCCCTCCATAGCAATTCCAGTACAAAAATTAATTTTATTCGATTTGTAACATATGACTTTAAAAAAAATGTATTTAAAAATGGCATTATAAACAAACAATTTTTTTTTAAAGTTAAAAAAAATTTTTTGATAAATTAAGAACAATTGTGATTTTTTTAGTTGCTCAGCCAAGGAAATTATCAACTAATTTTAATAAAAAATTCCATGTTGTTAAAATACCATCCTTTAATAAAAATAATTTAATGAAAATTAAATTTGATCTTGATCAACTAAAGCCTAACTAAAAATATCAACATTTTTGATAAATAATAATAAAATGTTGGAAAACTTTAGCTTGATACGTTTTATCTATAAAGGCCTCGTCACTCTTACGCAAACGTATACGTTGCGCATCAGCTGTTTCGTTTTCCTTACCAAGCTACTGTGCAAATATTTACTCTTACGTAAACGTAACGTTGCGTTGCGGATGAACCTGATAAAATTAAAATTTCTCTCCGTTTTTACGTATCAGCTGTTAAGAATTTTATTTTTGTTTTGAAGCCGTGTTGTCAACAAAACTTATTAACCAGCGGTTTACTTTTAAATTTTATTGATGAGATTCTTATCAAAATATTAATTTAAATTTGATGTAATGAAATCCAATGTTTTGGTTTTTTTGTTCGAACTTAAATTAGTGTTGGCTGTATGTGTCACAGAAACCAATGTTATCGGGTTTGTATTGAAAATAAAAGAAGCAGCTTACAGCTTTTGTTTATTTGTTGGAAATAAATATTGTTGTTAAAAGCTTAATTTTTTATTTTATTTCATTCAACAGTTAGATTATTTCCATAGATGGAAGTTAATGAAATTGATAAATAGTTTAAATAGTATTTTTGCATGTTCCGGCAGCGGGCTACTGCAAATTTGCAAAATACTTTTTCTCACTTTTTCTATGGTAATTTTACTTATTTATAAGTTTGAAACAACAAATATTTTTGTATTTTAACTAAATTCGCTTAATTCGTATTGTGGTAATTTTGTTGAACTATTTATGGTTTTAATAAAAATTTTCAATATTTTTAATCCGGCTTAAGTTCATCAAATTAAATTTTCATTAAATTATTTTTATAAAAAAAGGAATTTTACAAAATGAAAATTAATTAAAATTGTTATTGATAATCATTCACTCTTGACTGACCTGAGATTCGAACCCAGGCGGCTGGTTACCCTGACATGTTGCGATCGCTACCACTCGATCTCCTCAGAGGGATTTGCCGTCTTACATTCGCAGCCATCGACGACTTCTGACGTCAATAGTCAAACATCAATCCTTAAACCAAATTGAATTTTTACCCTTTGGTAGATCGAAATTTGCTTTTTTTAATGGTTATCCATTTTTAATTGATTTAACATGTTTTTCCTTTACCTCTGGTTTTTCGTACTTTTTGTCAAATTCGCTTTATATATTTACAAAACAATAAAATTACACAAATATAAACAAAAATGCAAGTTATACAACGACGGCATTTAATTCATATGGACATTTGTATGTTTAATTTACTTCCACTTCTTATTTTCTTTTCTATAATTTTCATTTATTTCAACAATATTTTAACGCAAAAATCATAAGTTACAAAATTATTAAATAAAAATTGAATTTAAAGCTGTAAACACATGAGCCAAAACATAAAACAGCTGATTCGATTATCGATTTTATTATAAAATAAATATTTGCATACATTTTAGACTACGCAAATAGAAAAAAATCAGCGCATAGTTCCGAATATTCGCCTTTAACTTACTACAGTAATTTTCGCTTATACTTTACTACTATAGTTGCACAACTTTTGTGGACTGTAAGTGAATTTAGACTATAACCGATTTTTTTTAAAAGCCATTTTATGGATTATAAGTGAAATCAAGTATAATCCACATTTTGGACTGTATAAAAATTATTTTCTTCAAAACAAAACTTTATTTAAAACAAAACCAAATATTGATCTAATTTAAATAAATAGTTAAAACAATTAATTAAATTAATAATTAAATGCTTTTAAAGCTTACAATAAAAACAAAAATGTAAATAACTTCAATGCTTCATAAGCCTTAAGTATGAGATTCATTTTAATTCTTTGGATGACGCAGTCAAACACAACATACATAAATCTCAATTTCATTGGTTCTTTACATGGGCTGTTCACCGTCAGCGTTTTTTTTTTTTGTATGAACTTTGACGTTTATTACGACAAAAAATTGTCAGATGAAGACATATAAATTGCGAAATTTGGCGTTTATAATAGTTACCAGAAATGTAAATAAAAACATGTTACCAGTTGATTAAAAAATATAAATAAAGGCTCAGTTAGTCTTTACTTTCTGTTCTGTTACGGATCAGCTGATTTGTTTTTGTTATTAAAAAACCTGTGAAATTGATTAGTATTTCTGTTCTGTTGCGGTTCAGTTTGTTAAAATCAAAAACTTGTTAAGTAATTGTAAGTGACAGCAAAATAAATAATAAAAAATACATATTTTTATTGAAAAAAACTATTTTTTGATTTTAAAAATTCATAAAATTTAATTTCTTTAAATTTATGTGCATAAAACTTATTAAAATAAAACAATGGACGATGCAAAACTAATAAATTTGGCATAAATGGCTGATAAGTTGCTACAGAAAAAGTAATTATTACAATTTTGTCACAGAACGGCACGGAACAGAACATAAACAGAAAGTAAAGACTAATTCTGCCTTTAGTCAAATTCAAAAAGTTGAAAAAATGTTGTTAATCTAAATGTGATTTTTTCAGCGAGTTTTTTTTAAGCTTAAGATTTTGTCAAAATGCCCCAGATATGTATAAAGTATTTTATTTTTTGTACAAAAGCGCAGATATCGTTATGTGTTGGCGTTTTAATACAAGAATGTTAGCAACATGTTTCGGAACAAGAATACCCTGCAAAAATTGGACCAGTCCAAACACGCGTGTAAAGAGTAGCCCACAAGGGACTAGGACTAGTCCAAAAGTAACCCAAACGTATGGAAAAAACATGGTATATTTAACATTACGATGTCCTAGGGCAGGACCATATAACCCAGTTTTGGACTACAAAGGAGTAGTTTTAAAACTACTCCATTGTGTACACAAGAGGATTAATTTTAACTTCGTTTAAAAACGAAAAAAAACATGTCGCTAAAAAACGAAGACATGGCGTCTCACTACAAACACTTTTTAACAATGACATGGTCCATGCTTGCATTACATCGGACCAGTCCATGGAGTAGTCCATTTCATGAAATTGGATCAGGTGGTCCAATAATATTTGCAGGGTTCAACAACATATTTGCAGGGTTCAACAACATATGACACGTTTACGTTTTTTTAGTACCTACCAACATTTCAAGACGACGCGTCGCGACGTATCCGCAACATTTACGTAAGAGTAACGAGACCTTAACACTGTGCCACAAAAAAAACCCAGCCTCAATAGTTGCAATGCGAAATTAAACTATACTACTGAGCAAATCTGCCAAAGGGTTTTGAAAAGTTGGCTTGGATTTTCGAAATTTCGGCCCCTGAAGTTTTTAAATTTTTTTAAAAGTCGTGTGGCATAAGTCAAAAAAAATATACTACATGTACTTCTAAATTATAAAATAATTTCCGATGTCTTCAGTAGACTATTCAGCATGACGATTTTTTTCATAGAATATATTAACCCTCTAACTTTCATTTTAAGAGGTCAGTTTTGTTATTTTTTCCATTTCCAGGGGGTTAAAGTGTGCTACAAATAATTTTAGCATCAAATTTCACTGGGTGTCCTCTAGGACCAAAAGGTCATGCAATACATGTAAAATGCTTAATAAAGGAAAATTGAATATTTTTATCTTCACTAAAGCAGTGGTTATTAAATCAAAAGTAGTAGTAGAATTAGGATTTATATAAATCTTATCCTCTCGCATTTTTTTAGAAAAATTAACCCTAAATTTTCATTTTATAAGGCCTTATTTATCCTGTTTAAAAATATTGATTGTGCACTCGGGGGCGGTTGGTGAACGAGCTGATATCCACGTAGGTCTTTTATCTATGCATCTATCACTAATAACAAAATGATGCAGCATGTTATTACTAAGTTTATGCTACAAATTGTTGTGAAGTCTAATAATGCAGAAATATCTAAAATGGCATTATCAGACCTAAAAGGACTCACCTAACACTTGATCCATTTATGATTTCGAAGAAAGAAACATTTTATGGAATTTTAATTGTCCAAATAACATTTTCTTTATAGAAAAATAAACCTTAAAAATTCCCACAGAATTAGTTACCATCATTTAGCACTCTAATAAATTAGATAATGATAAATAAAAATGTGGTAACATTTTTTTGTATTTATATAAAAAAAAACCACAACTCGATAAACAATTGCCACAAAAGTTTACAGCGGGACTTCCTTTCTTTCTTTTTCTTTTTTCTTAACTTGTTGTATAAAGAATAAATAAAATTCTTTGTCTTTATTTAGCAAAAGCAAAAACAAATAAAATAATAAAGAAAAAACGATGATTTCACTTAAATGGCAATAATAATCCACATTTTACAAATAATTTTCTCACCATAAATGCAATAAAAAAAAGACTCACTTGCAAGTTACAACGCCTTTCAGCCAAACAGCCAGATTTAAGACTCGGAATAAAGTTACACAATATTTATTCACAAATGTCTGAACTGCGTTTTAGTTAAGATTTTAACACGCTTTGTATCGTAAAGATGCAATTGTTGGTTGGTTGGCTCAGCTTAAAGTGGTGGTAGAACTGCGAGTAGCAACATCATTTTTTTCCTACCAACCAACTTATGGCTCGTAGAGCTTCAAATATGGTAAAACTAGTTTAACTTAAATTAAATATGTATAACTAAGTAAGTTTGCTAGCTAGTAACTGCTATAAGTAGTTAAATAATCGTCTTCCATAAATGTGACGTTTGTTCCGTCAGTTGGTATTGGTGAAGAGGAGTGAGAGAGAAGTGGTGAAAGGAGAGGCGAGACGGACTACAAAAGAAAAGACAGCTTCCACATGTTGCACAAATATTTGTTGATTTGGTATGCATTATTCTGTTTTGTTGTTGAAAGTTTTTTTTAAGTTTTCTTGTTGCAATGGATACTTTTTGTATTTCAAAGAGCATCATGATGATGATGATGATGATCCATAGTTATGTTTTGTTCTGTTTGTTGGTTGGTTCAGCGGTATTTTAAACTTGAACTTAAATAGTTTTTGTTTTATGTTTTTGGTTTTGGGTTAACTCAACTTAACTTAAAATTACAATGAATTGACAGTTTTGTCAAGTAGCCATTTCGCCTGTTGGCTTAAGTTCTGTAATATTTTTTCATTTTTGTTTCTTAAGGGTATGGAAAATATCATAGAACTGGTAAAAAAGTTGTTAAAAAATTAAATAAGAATTCTATGTTTAACTACGTCGCATCTGAAATGCAGTTCAACTTAATGAAAGGTTAGAAAAATATATTTTTAAAATCCCATAAAAAAAAAAGAAAAAGTTTTTATACATATGCACAATTGACGTTTAAACTAAAGGCAGCCGATTTCCCATCCCTGGTGCAGAGAGCCGCCGCCGACTTACAAGGCTTAGACGGCTCAATTAAAGCCGCCGATGACAGTAGCTGCGCCATGAAATTTCTAAATTTGTGTGAATAAGTTTATTTAACAGATTTGCGTTTTAATGCATTCATTTCTTTGTCAAAATTGGTATGTTTCAGCATTAATGTACAACATTTAAGTGCCGTTATATTTTCTTAAATTTTTTCTAAGCAAAAATCTCTGCAAGAATATTTTACAAAAAAGACAAGTGAACTTCAACAAAATGATTTATGGCCGTTTTCTTATTACACGATTACCTATTTTCCCAACGAAAAACTGCACATTAAAGAAATTTGGTTTTCTCAATGTATCATTTGCTTCTATTCTGTAGCAAAGCTAAGTACCGGTTCACACACGTCAAGTTTGACTCATCAAGTCTTGAGTTTTTAGGAGAGAAGGGAAATGAAATGGCATTCTCTTAACCCTTCTTTCCTAAAAGCTCAAGACTTGACGAGTCAAACTTGACTTGTGTGAACCGGCACTAAGCAGCACTAGTCTGTCAATTATTTATTTTCCTTTTATTTGCCGCACAGATAAGTTCAATCAGCTGACTAGCAACTTTTACATGTATTTTGAGAGGTGTTGCCAACTTAAAACAATGTTTTTGTCTCAATTCAATTACAACATGAACAAGTTCAAGTCGAATGTTCACAAACACTACTCCTTCCCAACACCTATTTTCCTAGTTCCAACACAATGCAATGCATTAGTGCTGGTCCTAACAGAAAAAATACCATGCCTATTGAAAATTGCGAAAATCGATCCATAATTTCAGGAATCTTTCCGGAATAGAGTTTGTAATGGGCACATTGCAGTACTTTTCGCTTTTAGTCCATTCCGCTTTAAGGCCAAAAACCGATTTAAGCCAAAACGGTCATATTCGCATGCAGATTTTTTTGGAATTTCATACAAATTATTTGTTTTAAGGTCCATTTGGCTTGTAGTCCATTTTCGTTTAAAAGCCTAATTTTCTTAGCATGTGGATATAATTCTTTATGCAAAAATGTTCGCTTACCCTGACTTTACACATGCAAGTAATTACTTGCAAGTAGTGCATACGTATTATCAACGAAAATGTCGAAGAAAAAGCCGAAAGTCTTGCAAGTAGCTTGAGTGTTTACACAGTCAGTTGTAAGTTAATTTTTGAAATGTTCTCGAAGCGAAAACATCTTATTAAAAAGGTTTGGTTTTCAGTTTAAAAACATTTCCATGTTATAACAAAATATATTTAATAATTTCTTCTTTATTTAATTTTCGGTGCATCTTTATGAAACAATTATGTTTATTTTATAAAATATGTGACTCCAGTATTGCCGTAGTGGCGATATCATGATATTACTGAGAAAATATTTTGATTAACAATTTTTTTTTCAAAATGCTTAAAATTTATGATTAAAATTACCATTAAGATGCGTTGTTGTATAGTTGTGCTCTATTTTGTTTTATTTTAAAACTAGCAAATTCTCTTGCAAGTTGGGCTGCAAGTAAGAAAAATGTGATGGGCTAGTGAAAAAGTATGAGTGTATTGAGTTTTTCGAACTTGCACTTGCAATTGTAAACCCCAGGTTATAGTCCACTCTGTTTTTTATATTTTTTTAATCAACTGGCAACATGTTTTTATTTACATTTCTGGCAACTATTATAAATGCGAACTTTCGCAATTTATATTACATAAAGTGGTGTCTTTATCTCACAATTTTGTCATAATAAACGTTAAACTTCATACAAAAAAAAAAACGCTGACAAAAATATTAGAGTTTTTCTTTAATTTGGCCCCTGCGTCGCTTAGGATGCTCCTAGACGGGTCAAATGTATGACCAACCTCACTTTATTATTTATTGCGTAGTTTCGGTTTTTTTTTGTAATTTCAATAAGCTTAACCGAAACAGAAATAACGGTATACAATCTCGAAAACAAGAGCTGATTTAAAAAAACGGTAAGCACCACTGGATACAGCGTGCCTAGAGTTTTTTTCCCGGAGTTTTTCGATTCCCGGGTAAACGGGAAACATTTTTAAATTTCCCGGGATCCCGCTCAATATAAATAATACAATGTAAATTTGTTTTAAATTAATGAAAAAAACTTTTTATTTAAAAAAGCGTAAGGGAACTAAATACTACAAAAATGAATTAAAGGTTGAAAGAGGAACTTGAATTATTATTACCTTACGATTTTATATGTAAATTTCGTATCATGCTCTAGATACAAGATAAAAAGATAACATAACAATTTAATTCGTAAAACAATAATAAAAACAAACAAAAATTATGGTACTCAAGGTTTGAGATCAAGAAGTAAATTTATAAAAAAAAAAATATTTTAAATAAATATATTAACATTTTTTAACAGCTTAGGAAATAATATTAAGACACACTAAATGCGATTGAAAGTCGGCAACGAGCATATTTCTTATTTTATTTACTTATTACCATGTTTCCGAAACATTTCGTTCACTTTTTTACCGAGATTGGACAAATAGTTTAAAGTGCAAAAGTTTAAAGTTGTTGCATATTTCTAATTCCCAGTCCGAAGTAATTTTTCTTTTTATAAACAACGTCTATATCAGTCAAATGTATGTCGAGGTTGATGCAAAAAATTGCACCAAACGGACTTCTTCTTACTAGATCCACCTGTAATATTTAGGACAATGTTTTTTTAAAATTGTATGTTGCAGTATCTTACACGAGTTTCCATAGTTTTTTTTTATTTCTGTTTCCCAGCACTTCCCAGTTATATAAGCCGTCACAAAATGAAACAAATTTATGTTTATCACCTTATTAACATATCGTCATATCTCAACATTTTTTTTTTAACTTTAAGTGAATTGAGCAATGTGTTCCTTCTACTTTCTCGTAACAAAACATCGGTTTTTATCTCAAACTGAACCGAAGTTATAGCAAAATATATGTATCTTTAAATCGGTACATTTTAACTTTAATCGCATTTTGCCATTTTGAAGATATGACTTTGCTGCAATAAAGGAGCGATATTTTTAGATATCTCCTATTTGTAAGACTTGTACTGCCTGCATCTTATTTTAAATTAATGTTCTTTATTGACTCTTCACTTCACTAAATTTATTAATTACCAACTGTTGCACGGTAAATTCTGCTTTTGGTAGATTTATTGCGTCAGAAGACATTGATTTACGAACGTACTCACTTCTTGTTATTGATCTAATCGACAACCCATCAACAGATGCTAATTTTTAGAGGATATAAAACGAAATTTCAAAGTATAAATAGCTTTTTTATGAAACTATGAGGAACTTTTATTTCCCGGGATCCCGCAACAAAAATCCCGGGAAAACGGGAAAGAAAATAATTGAAATTCCCGGGACGGGAAACCTCGGGAAAAAACCGTAAGCGTGCCCGAATTATGTTCAAACGCTTAGTGCCCGGCTTGTCTGTTATTTTGCAACTAGCACAGTGTACTAATTGCTCAAAATTGCCATATTAATAGACTTTTATAGAATTATTTTTTAAAGGTTGCGAAAGAAAAAAATATCAGATCTTAACAATAGAAATATCACCTCCTTCAAAGTTTCAGGATTTTTAAAGAACGCTTTGAGGTATTATATAACAAAATCAGCCAAATAAAAAAAATAGGTTTCTGACTTATATTGTTTGTGGCCCAAAGTATTCTCTTTAAAACGACATACAAATCATCTTCGTATGTAAAGTAGTTTTCGAGATATTGAAAAAATAAGCTCAACACATTTGGCTAATTCGGCGAAATTATAACATTTTTTTTAAATATGACAACTTTTGAAAAAAAATGTTTAAATTTTTTTTTGTTCATACATGTTCCTAAAAGCATAAAAGGAATCTTCTCCCCAAATTTCATTAAATTCGAAAGGGGTCGTGTCCCACTCTTGGTCGATTTGACATTGAATTACCAAAACAGATATCACTCCTGAAATAATTGAACTGTCGGTGGAGGGTATCAAAGACTCGACACAGCCGAATTAAGTACTCTTACTTGTTTAATTATATGTTTCGTTTGTGTTTTTTTTAACTTCTTTTTATTTTTTTCGACTTTTTGAAATATTGGCAGATTTAAAGGGATTTTTAAGATTTTTCTGTTTTTTTAATCAACCTTATTGTGGTTGTCGTATACGACTGTGTCGTTTTTTGTAATAGATTAAGAACACATGTAGTGTGTTACTTTAATTTATTACAAAAAACGACACAGTCGTTTACGACTACAAAAAACGTCACAGTCGTTTACGACAACGACAATCGGGAGGAATATTTTTTGATTTAACTATTTTTCCCCTCATTTTATGGTGATTTTTCACCGATTTTAATATTTGTTAATCTTTTTTTTTTTTTGTTACGATTTTTGTTTTTTATTTTTAAAAGCCATGGCTTAGGGTGCACGCACAAATATTGAAAAAGGAAAAAGTGTTCCTACACTTAAAGTGACTTGTTCATCATGTTTCCATGACGTTCTTAACAAAAAGCCGCTTTTGATGTTTTGTGGGCTTTTTTTAATTCTGCAATTACAGTGTGTAAACAATGAGTGCACAGAAAAAATTTTTGCAAAAAATTTTTCAATTAAATAATTAATTGGTGTACATTAATTATTCAATTAATTTTTTGTTTGCTGCAATTAATTTTTTTAAAAATTAAATGTTTGTGTAAATGTGGTGTATTTTTTAGTTTATGCAATTAATTTTTTAATTGACTAAATTCCTATGACTCTAAAATACAAATCCGTTAATTGATATGATCAATTCCTTTGCAGGGGCAAAATTAGTTAAATATTTAATTGTCTGAACGAATTGTTTAATTAAAGTCGACTATCTATTTTTTCTGTGTGACAATAAATTATTTAAAATTTTTTATAAAAAGTGCTATCAGAACTTAGTGGTGCTTGGTCAGCCAGGTTCACTTAATTTACATCCTTGCCCTCGTATGCAAAAAGGATTATATAGTTTAACAAACGTTTGTTAAGAAATATTTTCATAGAACATTTGTGTTGGTAACCTTTTTTAAATTAAAAATGTCTTTATGAATACGGCAGTTAAAATATTGATTTCCAACAAATTTTGTATATAAAACAAGTAAAAATTTTATAAGCAAATCAAGTTTGCTTGAAAACTGAATATAATCAAATTAAAATTTGTTAAAAAAAAGTCACTCAGCGTTTTGTTTAATACGATTTCAAAACTGTTTTTCTTTATTCGCTCACCCTCAAGGAACAATTTTCAAATATTTTCTCAGTGGTCAAAATTTAAAATATTTTTTTATGATTTTTTTAGAATATAAAATTCTAAAACTAAATTTAACTATTTCCAAAAAAAAAATTAATATTAATTTTATCACTCACTGTACTTCATTCGTAGTTTTTACAATGTGAATGTAGTCATTTGCTTTAAGCAAATATGGACATTCATGTGTCATCATCTTTTCATTTGGTTGGTTGCACCTAAAAAGGTAAAAAATGCAACAGCGTCACTACTTTATATGAGGAAGCTGTGCTTTTGCATTAATGCAAATGCTCTTTCAGGCCATTTGAGATGGTACTTGTTGTTCTTGTGTCAGAAACATACATGACTACAAGCCATCAAATATGTTTCCATTTATGTTCTTTAACTTCTTTTGTATTTGGTATACAACAATGTAACTTGATCGAAAAGGAAGAATAAAACGAAAAATCTTGCAAAACAAATTTACTTCCTGAAATTGAAGAGTTTAGAAAAATGAAAGATTATCTGCACTTAAAAACAAATTGTGAAAAAATTACTTATGTATGTATCTAAAAATTTCGAAATTATTTTTGAAAAAAATCTTATCTTCTTACATTGGGTCTTGACCTGACAATTTTTTGTCTTAACAAACGTCAAAATTCATATAAAAAATGCTTACAAAACCCTACAAGAAATGAATGAGCGAGTAGTCACATTTTTCATTTTCTTAACACCAAAATTAAAAATGTGACTACTCGCTCATTCATTTCTTGTAGGGAAATTTTAGAGTTTTTTTTATATCGACTTTGACGTTTGGTATGACAAAAAATTGTCAGGTGAAGACCCCATGTTACTACATACCAGTGTTGCAAAATTTAAATTCTTAAATTATACTGAGCTTCAACTAAAAGAGTACATTGTCCCACCAAATGGTATTTTTTGTTATAAAATAAAAAATAATCATTTATTAAAATAAAATGAACAACAAATATTTTATTGGAATTCATTTTTCTATGTATGTATGTATGTATTTAAAAGTGTTTACCATCCTTACCACCACTGTTGTCAATTTAGAGATTTTCCCGTTAAATCTAGCGTTTTTGATATGTAAATTGCGGGGAAAATTACGTTTAAGCGGAAAGCAGGAAATCTAGCGATTTTTATCCACATCTCTTAGCGGCTCACTTTCGCTACAAAACCTTTCTAAAATTTTAAATTTAAAGATTTTATACATTTTCTTATTATGTTTTTTTTTTTGTTTTTCTGGCTAAAACCTATTTGTTTATGCTCACGGTTTTACTTATTTTTATATTTACTTAGTTTTTATTCGATTTTAAGTATTTTGTTAGGGCTGTATGTGACAATTCACAACTTTAAGATTGCTAAAAAAATGTGATACAAAAGGTAAGATATTGATCTAAATTGCCTGGATAGATCCACTAACTTACATCTAACTAATTTTATCTAAATGCTTAAAACTATAAATAATTGCCAAAAATATCGTAAATGTTAAAAACTTTTTTGAGTTTTGTAAAAGAATTTTTATACTCTCAACCACAACTAGTCGTGATAAGCGTATGCTAAGCTTGTAAGACCCCACAAAGTATATATATTCTGGGCCCTTGAGTAATTCCAAGTCGATTCAGCCATGTCCGGCTGTCTATTCGTCTGTTGAAATCACGCTCACATTCGAACGACTCAAAAGAAAAGATAAATATTGGTATAAAATTGTTTCTGGTTCTCCTAAGCAGTTTAGGATTGAAATCCAGCAAAATCGGTTCAGTTGGAAAGGAGTTATGAATCAAAATGTGAAACCACCCAAAAAAATTTATTATTATTTTTTTTACAAAAATTAGCATATCTAGTAGCGGAAAGCTCATATTGATATAAGATTTTGCACAAAATCATTCTATATGACTAAACATCATACTGTCAACTTTCGTGCCGATCGGTCCATTACTTACCATTGGCCCCATATAAAGCCATCTCTGGAAAAAATACTTTAATACGCTTAAAACCATAACGCTCTCAATATGTGTTCTATTATAATAAAATTTGGCCAGTATTAGAAAACTAAAAATTACTTTTTTCAAATTTCGTAAAGATCGGCCCATAATTTACCATATGTCCTATATAAAGATCACTCTAGAAATGTTCTAATTGTACGAGTAGGTATCAAAGAATACATCACTATGACTTTTTTTAGGAAATAAAATAGCAAGATAAGTTTAAAATCTGAGTATGTTACGTAACTTTAGGGTCGTATACCTTTAAAAAAGCAACCCATACCTAGATTTATACACAGAGAAAATAGATTCGTTATCAAAACCGAATTTGTCGCCCATCGAATTTCGTCGGTTGCATGTACTATCGCACAATGCGGTTGCAATTACTGAGAATTTCGTTGCTTAGCATAATATTTCTAATAGCAAGATTTAAATTTTCGTACACTATCAGTTTTAGCCACATGTATTGCTAGTTGTTAGTATGGTTTTTAGAAAACAAGAATATGCTTCTTCTACCCGAATGTATGATAAATGGAACTAAATTAACACATAATTGATGATCTTAATAACAGATTGGATTGACTTAATCAATATATAGCACTACTTACAATTCTACTGAAAGAACCTATGAATTTTACAAGGGATTCCCCAAAATGAACGCATTCAAATGTAAGGCATTATTTTTTTTTACCTTAATACATCAAGAAAAAAAGTAGTTATAGAAGTTGTTACATAAGTAGTTATAGAAGAAAGCTACTGAATCATTTTGAAAAAGTAAGCTAAGTTTTTACTGGGTAATAAATTATGTTACTAAAGGCCCAAATACATTGATCAAAATACTCATCAAGCATTGTGGTAGTATTAGTGAAAATGTGTTTGTATGTGTGACACCGACAACGCTTGATGAAAACTCAAAAAATTTAGATATGACGGCGAATATTACGTCCAGCACACGTACACGTTGAATTCGCCGGCTGGACAAGCATTTGACAAGTGTATTTGGCCCTTTAAGGCTCAGTTAGCCGGGAGTAACAGTAACAGTAACCTTACCGTAAAAAAGTAAGACCAATCTATTTCTTACAGATTGAGACGTAACATCTTACTGCTAACTATCATTGTTCTAATTGCTTTACACACAACAAAATAAATCAGCTGATTTGCAACGTTACTTTTACTCCCGGCTAACTGAGCCTTAAATAGGGTAGCCAGATTTTAAATTCGGAAAAACAGTACATTGAACACAAAAAAAAAGTACAATCAAGAAGAAAACAGTACATTTTTTTTTGGCGAAAACAACTATTTATTTAAATTATTATATATTTAAAACTTTTGATTGAATATTCAACAATTATATAACGAAAAACACTTGAAATGTGTAACGTCAAAGGAATGATTTCCGTTTTATGGCATTTTATACGTATACGAAATTACTCAATTTGCGTTAAAAAAAACATTAAAACGAAGTATTTGGCCTAAATGTTTTTTTTTAATTTGAAGACAGCAAAAGCATAACATTCCTGTAAGCCATATAGAAAGGAGAAAAGCCTAACTTAGCTTAAATCAACTAACTTATTGATTGTGTAAGTAGGAATTTCTTTAAGCATATTGGTAGTTAAAGCAATTTTCATCATACACATAGTTGCACAAATCATATAGAATTTGAAAAAATGTATGTGTCCTAAGTTAATTTTCAAATTTCAAAAAATTTTTAAACTATTTACGGACAATTTTACCAAGTTCAGCTATAATCTATAAAATCCAAAAAACATAGTTTGGTGTATTTTTATTTAACAAAATCTGAAAATAGTAAAAAACAAGTTTCAATAAAATTTATACGCTGAAGATTTTCAAAAAAATTGTTGTAAAAATTAACGTAGCTTTTCTTTATTTCAAAAGTAGTTTAGGTAGAGAAAAGTGGTCCTGAAAGGAATTAGGTATTTTTATAAATTTTGAGCCCGGAGAATTTTTTCAATTTGTTCGTTTTCAATTTCACGTATTTATGAGAAAACAATGACCACAGCGTAAAAAGTCTTACTATTTTAGAGCTTTTTTGTTTGGAAGACAACATATTTTTTAAGCTATGTACTGTTAAATATTACGATATTTCCAAAATATGACTTAAACAGGGTTTTTCTTAATATCTTCGTTTTTTGCAGACTGGACAAAAAAAAACAGTACAAAAAACAGTACAAAGTGTAAAAAACAGTACATTTGCGTACTATTTTGGACATTATGCATAAAACAGTACAATTGCAAAAAATCAGTACATGTACTGTTAAAAACAGTACGTATGGCAACCCTAGCCTTAAATCAATATTTTATTACTGCAACCGTTTTCCAACCAACCAATTCGGGTTGTGTGTATAAAACTTTCAAAAAGTTTAGGTTTTAGCGGTATTTTTAAATGAGTTCCAGTTAAATTAAATATTTAGCGGTTCCTAGCGGGTTTGAGGTACAAAAAAAGTTGGCAACAGTGATTACCACCACTCTATCTACTCATCAGTGTTGCCGTTAGGATACGAAAGATACATTTTTCGTATCTTTTGATGACTTCATGTACCATGTATAATCCTGACATTTTTCGTATCTTTTGAATTTGTACGTAAAATGTGCAGAAATTAAATATTAAATTTTAATTTAAAAAATGTTGTTAATGAACCGATGTTTAAAAATTTGAAAAAAGTAGTTGGTTTAACATTTGAACTTCCATTTTCGAATGCATGTGTGGAGATAATTTTTAGCCAACTAAAACTTATTAGGACTGATCATCGTAACCGACTCAATACTAAAAGAATATAAGCTTTAATTATGGTGAAAGAGAACATTAAGGATGTTTCAACATACGATCCACCTAAATTGATGATTACTAGTAGTGCGAAGTTGTGCTGAGGAAATATGAACATGTTTTTATTTTCAGGAAATTATACATATGCATTTTTTGATATAATCGCCCTAGTATAAACACCTTAACTCGTATATTATATATAGGTGTTTCCAAAGTAACAATCGCTACCGATTTTTGAAGATTTTTTAAAAAAAAATCCAACCTACCCAAATATGCCACGAAAATTGCTCCATTTTGGACTTACGAAAGTTTAAGCAAAGGCAGCAACCGAAAGAATTCATAAAAAATGAAATTTCAATACTTTTTTTGACCATTAAAAAAGTAACGGTCGTTACTTTATAAATGTGCTGTTTTCAAATGTCGGAAACAAACGTCAGGTATTGTAAAATTTTGCGCAGGATATGTTAAGTAAAATATCTGATTAAATTCTTTGAAATGTTGTTTAAGGAATAGATTTATTTTCAAACCAAAGAAATTAGTTACCCAAAAAATTTTTGTTTTTAAAAGTAACGGCCGTTATATTTTAAAAAGTTAACAGTTTTTTTGTGTTTGAATTCATTTATTATGGTTAACTCAAAGTAACATATTTGTGTTAGTATAAAGAAAATTAAAGTTAATCTTTCGGAAAATGACAGATACATTTATTGTGTATAATATAAGCGGAAAAAAATTCAAAATAATAATTAATTTTTTGAGCTATAAGGGGTAATTTTCTGTAGAAACACCCATATATAAATGAATTTGTTTTGATAACATCCAAAGATAGTTACAAATAATCATTTTTAAAGTTTGCTGTCTGTATTTTCAAAAATTACATACCTAATATTTTTGGCTATTTATTTAATTTATTGATAAAAATTAATTTATTTAATATAATTTTCTTTACAATATTCATTAAATATGAAATAAAAATGTTGTGTTAATAAATGTTAACGTTAAAAACGGATTTTTTCAAAATGTATCTTTTTGGGAAAAAATGTATCTTTTTGGAAACTAAAATGTATCTTTCTCAAAATTTCGCTGGCAACACTGCCAATAGCAATCCATAAGCCACAACCTCAACATAAAATAAAATTAAAAAAAGTTTATGGTATTAAACTTAAGTTAACAACGACAACTAACATTCAAACAAAAAACAAACAAAAAAATGTTAAACAAAGAATTTATCAAATAATAAATCTCAACTTAACAGTAATAAAACAGACCTCTTTAACGATCATACATAAACACAACATCAAACATGTTGGCTAGCGAACCAACTTGCTTGATTCATTACCAAGTGAATCATACAAAGAAAGCCAAAGTGTATTGGCCTCCCCCAAAAACAAATAAAAAGTTTAAATAAATAAAAAAACAAAGCAACTTTTTTTGTGTAGAACGTTAAGTGCTGCAGCCTGCAGGAAAACTTAGCGGAAGTTAAGCTACTGCCGGCCAGAGTTTGAAAGGAATTAAATATTTCAAATTCAATTTTTTAAAATTTCATATAATAATTATTACACGATTTGTAAGTATGAACTCATAAGGCTCAGTTAGCTGGGAGTAAT
This sequence comes from Pollenia labialis, assembly GCA_949318255.1. Lineage (NCBI taxonomy): Eukaryota > Metazoa > Arthropoda > Insecta > Diptera > Polleniidae > Pollenia > Pollenia labialis. Next base: position 134,678,412 of record OX439140.1, read on the forward strand.
AGTAAAGGCCTAACCATACCTAATAAGCATAGCCTTGCTTAACCTACTGTCAAAAATTAACAAAAAGTCTTTCAAATGTATTTCAAAATACATTTGATTCCGTATGGAATGTGCGGTTAGATTCGCACCTTGCTTAAGCAAATGACAGTTTCAATAAACTTAGCAAAAAGTTTCCTTAAGTTCAAACTGGTTTGCCTCATATAATAACCATGTATTCGCACATTTGCTTAAGCCAACTTAAGCACATTGTGCTTTCAAAAATTTGTTTTTGTTTTATATGTTATTCGAGTGACATCGTGAAATAGGCAGTTAATGTAATTATTTTAAATAAAGCTTTTGGATATCAACTTTTTATAGCATTTTTTGCTTATACATATATGCATGTTTTCCCAATTACAGCTTACCTGAGCATAGTTTAATTTAAAAAAAAAAACAGTTCTTTGCATCCTCGAATTTTGACAAACTCAGAATTTTTGAACTTGAAAAAAATTATACGTGTAAAAGTTCAGAAATATTTAAATGGAAAAGCTTAAAACGGATACCTGTCCTAGGGCCTACTCCGTGGTGGATGTTAAGCACAGAATGGCAAACAATGCGCTACCACCCGCGCACGAGTCTGAGCGCAATCAATACACCCATGTTGTAATTTGCCGGATTATGTACTTGCCCCTTGTTAAGGAGCTGGACCTATTTAACCTCCTCTGCTTTTGGAAAAATATTAGCAGCATCTGTTGAGTAGCAATAACACCTAAGGCTAACTATCTCTGCGGTTAAACTCCCCCACAAGGGGCGGAAAATCAGCCCTTTAGTGGGATTTTCAGGATATAACTTCCCGCGACTTTGGGTTGTAAACAACAATCTTCACGGCATTCCCGAAAGTATCTTTACAACGAAAAAGCGAAACCTTCGCAAAGACAATGTTCTTGGAAGACAGAAAGCATTTATAGCAAAAAGCATACTAACGGAGTTGTCAGCCGATGATCAGTCTGGTGACAATCACCGGCGAAAACTGCCTCATGTGGTACCAGATATGATCTCTTAAATATAATTTATAAATCCATATTAAGCCTACTCCAGAAACATTCAACCTTTCGGAGAAGAGTATTAAAGATTCGGCCCAGTCGAAAATAGCACTCTTACTTGTTTCACTTTCTATTTTTTGCAAGTTTTATGCAAGTTTTATGCAATTTTGGTAACTTTTAATGTAACAAATATTTATGCCAACAAATTAGTCTTTAGAAATATATACAAATCGTTTTACATTTTTTCTGAAATTTTGATTAACTCAATGGCTGTATAAATTTGTCTGTCTCGCCCAATATTACAATCAAATTCCTTTAAGTACTGACCTGCACTAAATCCACATCACTTAAGTTTTTGTTATTTCTTTAGACAATAATTGCCCACAAGTCGTATACAACATGTTTTGCTAATGTTCGATGATCGTAGCATGCTCGCAACATGTTACAAATGCATGGTTTAAAAAATAAAAACAAAACTTTCAGTTTCACATGTTTAACAACAACCGATCATTTTTCAGTTCTTTTAAAACTTTGCGTGTGAATGGACGTTTAAACGAAAAAAATCATTTTGGATTTGTGCCAAAAGAAATTGTTTGTGGCTTAAATAAAACGAGAAGATTTTTTCAAATTCATCTTAACGAAAAAAAGGAAAAATTATTCCAAAAAAAAAAAATCTTAGTGTTTTAAGTGAGGAAAATAAAAAGAAATTGTTTGGCAAAAAATTTTAGCAAAGATAAATAGAAAAAAAAGAAATTTACATAAAAAGAAAATAACAAAACATTACGATAATTTTACCACAACTTAACGGTTTCTTTGAGAAAATAAAAAATCATCAAATTATCTCTTAAACGGTAATAAAAACGCATATTCTTTGCCGCGTCATAAAAAGTCATTTGAAGACTTTCGGTTGCCGGAGTTTTTTTTTTGAAGTGGAAGAAACGTGTTTTATTTTTAATTTGGACCAGAATTTTTTTTCTTGAAGTTAAATTTAATTACAATTTTTTTCGGAAACACATTTGCATTTTTCATTAAAATTTTGTGTGTGTTTTTGCCTGTCAAAAGTGGTCATTACACTTTATTGGCAAATTTTCGTAACTTTGTTCGCGTTTAGTGTTTTATGAATGCGATTTTCTTTTAATGAAGAACCTTTTTCCGTAATTTTTTGCTGCTGCTCCTTTAACGTGGAGTTTATAGAAAAAATATTTTCGGCGAAAAAGAAATAATTACTTACATATTGGCCTTTTGCGACTGCTTAATATCATCAACTGAAAATTGTAAGTACATTAATATTAAAAGGAAGAGCACAAGATTTATTGCCCTTTTTTTTGGTGAATTTCTGTACTGTCTGCTGAAAAAAAAAAATTATATAATAAATGTGCACTGATTTATTTTTTAAGAAATCGAAAACAAAAAATGTGATAAGAGGTATGCGGAACTGTAAAATAAATACAAAAAAACAACGTGAGAAAGTTAAAATTAAACAAGAAAATGTAGACGGCCAAGTCCGACCATATGATTCCCTAAACTACAAATTTACGGGCAATTTACGAGAGTGCACCCTATTAGGGAACCTTAGGCAATTAAGGACTTGCTAAAATAAAATTATGTTCATAAAAGAGTTCTTTGTGTCTAATATTATCTCGATATCTGCATCTACATATACCTATGAGATTTTAAACGGCTTTAAGGGAGGTGTTTTAAATGGGGCCTTTGGTTGATTTCGGACCAAAAAGTACAATATATTCACATGACAAAGTGGCTGGTATAGAAATAAATGTCGCTAAATTTTATATCAATAGTAGAGCATTTACTTGAACAACGATTAATCGAAGAATTTTTCGCCATTATTTGATCGAAACATATTTGATTTGAATACCAAATAAATCGAAAAATGTATGTGAATTAATCTATTAAAATTAAGTTTTTTTTAAGTTTCTAACTGAAACTAAATTAAATGTTGTTGCCTTTTACATTTACATATTTGCAATCGCATACTAAAATTCTCTTTTTCCCCCTACAACCACTATTTTCTCTTTATAACCTGTGTACCCTAAAGCTATTCGTATTTATATGGCCACATTTAAAAGTGTTTTGATTCAAGTTCGCCGGGCAGATTTGTGTTCCTTTATATTAAAAATGTAAAGAACTAAAATTTGGATCGAATCCGATAACGTTTAGTGGACCCGGAAACGACTTTAATATACCTCTATACGAATTAATAGAGTAAATTGAAGTCGTTGCCGGGTCCACTTAAAGTTATTGGATTTGCTCTAAAATTTACTTCTTTACTTTGGTGCAAAGCACCAAAACGAGATTTGGCGAAGCGGAAATCCTGCTTCAGAATTCGCATTCTTGTGAAGTAAGCAGATTCATAACATGTTGACTTGTATTATGCGTTTGTTTACTTTACAAAAGTCAAAATCGAGGTGACATTTGGAAAAGTTATAGCGTTTTCCAATAGGGTGAATACTTTTGTCCCACCTTGTATTAGCTTTACATAAGCAGTTAAGTAAAATTGTACCCAAAAAGATTTTATTTAATGTAAACTAGTTTTTAAAAATGTTTTAAACAATTCTGCCGACATAAACATTATCCTTATGGTAGAATCACTCTTTAGGCATTCTTTTTTATAAAAAACTAGCTGAACAGGTACACGTTGTTTTTCCATATAACTTATTTTTTCTGATGTTACAGTGTCTGCATGCCTAACCGGTTGATAAGTTGAGAAGATATAGGGAGGCGGAGCTTTCACCCCTCTTGCCATATTTTACGAACTATTCCCTATTTCTCCTTAAGCGTGGTACTGTGTTCAACATTTCACGTGAAATGCTGTCAAAACGCATATGAAAAGAACTTGTGCGGAATATCTATGAAATAATGTTGATAGAGTTGTACTCTGTTCATTTTGTGAAAAAGTTAGGAAATGTTTCTGGCAACATTTTTTTACAACTGCGAAATAATGTAAGCTGCACTTATTTCACGTGGAATTTTAAGCAAAAGCAAAAAAGTAACAACTGATTATTAAATAAGATATAAAAAATTAAAATAACACAACCGGTAACAGTTTTTTATCCATATTTATATTCTTTTTTATTAAATTTTTTAATAAAAAAATAATTTTTAGTTAAATACATGTGCGGTTTGTTTACATACGCAAAACAATGTCGCATACTTTGCAGGACTAAAAACGGCAAATTGTATAAACTCGCATAATAGGTAACATGTCAAAATTTTCGTGTGAAATAGTAAATGTTGCTCAACATTTTTCACAAATTTGAACAGAGTACCAGGCTTAAGATGTTACAGTGTCTACATATCAAATTTAAAGAAAACTGAAGATATATGAAGGGTGAGGTTTTACCCCTTTTGCCTTAATTTACGTCATTGAACGATATGATATACTTTACGACTTACTCTCATACCTAACAAATTTCATAAAAATTGGTTAAGCCGTTTCAGGGAAGTTCAACTGCAATCACCGTGACACGAAAAATTTATATACATATATAGATACATGCAGCGTTTAAAAAAATTGCAGTCAATGTTGAAAAACTACAATTTCTTCCACTTCTTATTTTGTCATTATCCAAAAAAAACTGTGGATTTTTCTTTCGATTCATTAAATGTAAACAATCGCTGTCAAACCAACTTAAAAAGCAAAAAGTTGTACACAAATTTTCGTTTTTTGTTCGACAGTTTTTGGTTTCGACTGCAGTCTTTTAAACCCAGGATCTAAATGTCATATCTCCGGAACCACTAAGCCGATTTCGTGCAAACTTCACATAAACCATATACAGACTATCCCCAACGTACAACGCAGTTAGGATGGGGAAATTGAAAAAATTTATCGATATAAATCGAATCGATATTTTTTTAGAGTATCGATATTTATTAATTCAATAATATCGATATATCCAACTCATTTTGCTGAAACTATTACCAAATTAAAAAATTTAATATACCTTTGTACATATTACGAACAAACATATTATATCTGTGGCATTTTGACAAAACATCTTAATTCAAATTTAAAAAGTTGAAAAAAAAATGTTGTTAATCATACGAATTTTCATTAAAAAACCTTTTGGTTTACGTTTTTAAAATTTTGTATGTTTTAAGTGTAAACGAAATTTTTCTTTAATTTGGTTTAATTTGTTATTTGCGAAACATGATTTTTTCATCGATTTTTTTTTAAACTTATTTGCTATCTTATCTCGACTTAAGATGTTTTGTCAAAATGCCACAGATATGTAATTACATTGTTACTTATTATTGTTTTATTTTATTTCGAAAAATTCAATAAAAACAAAAAATTCAATAAAAACAAAAATTTCAATTATAACAAAAACAAAAGGGAATAATACAAAAAAACCATATGAAATCCAAAAAAAGTAAATTGCGAAAAATTGAAATGGAAGTACCAACTAACCTTAAAATTTGAATTGCGCCCCAAAAGTACCAACTTTAACTAGAAATGTTTTTGATTTTTTTAGTCAAACCAGTAATCATCAGATATGGACATCAGGAAAACTCTCTGTTTTATCTGCTCTCCTGCCAATCTGCTTCTTGTATCCGGCACAGCTTCTTATAAATGCCAATTATTTAAGATCTTCATATTAGTTTAAAAAAACATATGCTGCATGCAATGATGCCAATTCTTAAGAAATCATATTGTTTGAAAAACGGCTAAAATTTTGACTGACTGACTTTAAAAAATATCGAATTCGATATATGAAATATCGGCGATATATATCGATTATCGATTAAGTGAACATTTCTTTTTCATTATTATTAAAGATGCCATTTATATATTTACATTTTAGAGGTATTAACAGATTTTCAAATTATAATGAAAAACTTGAAACAGAATATACATCTTATGTAATTTTAAAGTTTGCAATTGGATATTTTAAGAAAAAATGTGCATTACACAAAAACCCCAACAATTAAACTGAAGTTAAAAATCTTTTCATTTCACTACATGTCATATTTTTTAATTAAATCTCACAAAAAAGAAATAATCCGTAAACTTGGCATCACTCGATCATAAGTCAGTCAGGTGCCTGATCAGAGGGAGCTACTGACTCCCGTGTGACCAGATAGGACCTCTGGTCAGCCGCATCACAGAATATCATAAAGATCTCCTGTGACCAGGCGATTTTTGAGTTTTTTCCGATTCCCAGGTATTGGCTAAACCTAATTTAGTTAGAGGATACAACACTTACAGGCAATTCACATGGAGGCTTTTACGACGTCGCTTTGTCGACGTCTCTTTTGGTTTGATGGCAATCGGTGTAGAGACGAAAGAGGGGTAAACAAAACGACTTGGTTTGTGTTTTCATGTCGTTTTTTATATTACTCTTTTAACTTTTTCTTTTTACGCTTTATTCTTTTTCTTACTTTGAAGTGTGTGGTTGAAAATACAGTGAGTCCTCGATTATCGATAACATACGGGACCGGCAGCATTCTTGATTATTAATTTTTTTTTTGGTGTGTTTCATATTTTATATAAATATATAATGTATTATTATGTAAACATAGGGAAAAAAGCAATTGACAGAATATGCTTCCAGTACGTTGGGAAATTCTCTTTCTTCGTTTATTTAAATTTGGTTTGATTGTTCTAATTTAAAGGAAAAATATAATTTGTTTATAATTTCGGATAACAGAGGTGATTTAAATCAATGCAAAAACAAATTATATTTTCCAGTTAATTGATTCTGCCGGTTAATCGAATGACGGATAATCAAGGCCATACTGTAAATAAAAAAAAGACATGCAACCAAAAATCATCGTATGAACGCAAAGAGATTTTGGAAGTTGGGAATCAAGATAAAACGACGTCGTAAAAGCCCTCATGTGAATTGAGTGTTAAAGATGAAAAAGCCTTAAGATGATCCCTATTTACCCCTGGGGGTCAAACGAAGTAGTGATTATTTTGTTTATATTTTATTTTTACTTCCGGCACTCTATTCTATTCGGTCTAAAGCACTCCCTTTTATCTAAAATGTTATATAAAAAAGTAGTTAAACTTATATAACAACACAGTGGTCTATCTTTTGTCAAAGCCAGTAAATTTCGGAATGTTAACATAGTTTGCCTGTAAATAATTTGGACGTCAAGAGCTAAATAACATGTTTTTGAAGGGTCTTTCATAAGCGATTCCTATCTATAAATTTGAATAATATCAAGTTTGTAAATATATATTTGTATGTGAAATGTCATTGAAATTTTGTAATCGTTTGAAAAGTCAATCGATGCCATTATGTATGAAATAAAACATCATATTAAATGTGCGGCGCAGCAGCGATTCCGAAATGCCGAATTTTCCATGGCTATGGCTCATAAATAAGGCTGAATTGGACCTGGATTATGTTGGCTTCGAGGACAGATGTGGTTTATGGCTTTTTAAGCATAGAACCACAAGAAAAAGTTTAACGGGGTCAGATCGCATGATCTTGGTAGCCAGTTCACATCTTCTCCATGTGAAATAACTCGTGAAAATTTTTCAATATAGCATGAGCGGTGTGGCTCGTAACGCCGTCCTGTTTAAGCCACATATGGTTGGTGTCGATATCATCCAATACAGATAAAAAAAAGTGGGCAGTATTGACCAATAGCGCAAGCCGTTGACGGTGATGGCCTATCCAACGTTGATCTCAAAAATGAATGGATGGGTGACCAAAAAGTGACTTCTTTCTAAATGCATTGAGCGCTCTTAGATCTAATATTAGTATGATTCCAATTTCAAAAATTTAGTTTATTGACAAACTTCCTCAACCAAAAAATGGTCTTATCGTTAAAGACGATTTTGGACCAAAAATTAAAAAGAAAACAAAATAAACGAAAACCAGATAAAACTATTTTATCGTTTGTACGTGTTGTTGAGCTTTATTTCCGTCCAAAGTGATTTGGAAAAACAGACTAAATATGTACATGACAGCCAATTCCACAGATGTAGCTTCAATAATCTGGTTTTAAAAAATTAGGAAAATATTCCATTTTTATTGTTGTTTTAGTTCCATAAATTTTGAAATTTTTAAACACGTTTAATTAACCAAAAGTCTTTTTAATGTTTATTTTAAATACGTTTAATTTAATCCACCAGTTGATTTGAATATTAACTTACCTCTTTTGTGTATTTCCAAATTCTTAAGCTTTAACAAAAAAACTCATAAATACTAAAATATATTTCAGAAATTTGATATCTAAATACTGACCAGCCCGGCACTCGCAGCACAGAATGAGGTGTGAATAAATTTCTTGGAAAACTTTTATAAAGCATTTAAAAGGCCGAAAAGAAGTAGATAAAACTATGCTAAGAAGTTGCTAAGATCACAAGCCAAACGAAAAAACTTTCGATTTCTTATAGAAGAGTGAAGAACAAAACACTCACAAAAATCCAAGTGTTAAAAGCTTAAATGACACTATGTATTAATAGCTGAATAGTACATGAACCATGATAAACTAGTGTGACTTGTTTGGACATCATCATCATGAAAATAATAAAATCACAAAAATATGAAAAAAATTATATTGAAATAAAATTATCTATTTTACAATCTGTGCAAAAAAAGTTTTGCAAAAGCGTGGGTCTTAATACCACATAAAAATAAATTCTCTCGTTCATAAAATGGTCAATAGGAAATTCAATTCTAAGACGACAAAAGCTTTAACAAAATCCCAAAATCATTTTCTTTAATATTTGCCTAAAGTGGCCAGACAAATATTTGTTCAAACAAAAGAAAACTCTTCATTCTGACTGGATTGTTGTAAAGCAATTACATATTAAAATATTATGAAATATATTTAAATATTTTTATTTTATTAAGTGTATAACCTAAAAAAGCAGATTTTGAGTAGCCTTTGAGAGTTTAATATGAAACATTAGAAAAAGATATGCACATACACAAATATCGATAAAATAATATTAATCTTTTACATCTTTCTGGCAACAAATGGATTTTCCGGCAAAAGAACTGCTTTGATTTTTAGGGTAAGAAAAAATTAAGGTAATCATGAAAACTTGTTTAAAAGTAAATTCTAGGAGCAAATCGTCGCATTTATGATTGAATGAAGTCTCATATTGAAGACAATTTTGTGACGTTTTTAAAACCGGATTGCGGCGTTCGATAGCGTTCGAATCTAAGTTGGTTATTATACACATTTTTATGAATATCACTGGCTCAACATGGAAAGGCTATAATTTCACTTCATAAGAAATTGAAAAGTGAAATTGATTTAATGCAGTAATGTGCAATAAGTAAAGTAATACATTGATTACAAAGATAAAAACTACAGCTATCTCTTTTTTGTTGTTATTTTGTAGCGATGAGCAGCGATGCCAGAAGTGCAGATTTATCTGCATTTTGAAGATTTTTTCCCCAAAATTGTCAAAATGCAGATTTGCAGATTTTTGGTTTAACATTGCAGATTTTTTGGCTCGGTGGAAACTTATTTACATTGTCATGATCGTACTATTTCCACTTCTTGCATTGATAAATAAATATAGTAATCAACCATTCATGGAATAACCGTGTGGAATTAGATTCATTAGTAGAAAAATTATTCACAAAAGATAAAAATTAAAAATTCGCATTGTCTTGACACATTAATATCGCGGGACTTATGTCATCCCGCAATTAACTTTTAATTTCTGGTTTAAATTAACAAAGGTGTCACTAATCTTTACTCAGCCTGAGTAATTAAATTTGGATAGATATTTTTAATGTAATAATCAATCAATCAATGGTAGTTTAAAATGTGATTCTGGTAAATATGATTGGTCCTCGAAGTATGAGGTATAAAAAAGGAAATATTTTTTTCGAACTTTCAACACAGAAAAGTTATAAAAATTTGTTCGATTTTATGAACAATAACCCCTAATAAGGATAGTTAGATGTGATAGTACCCAAAGTACTCCACACCATCTTGACAAGTGCTAGGAGTCTCAATAGTCCAATAACAGGAATTTTACCTAAATCTTGGAAGTAATAATCTCCTATACAGTTCGCTCTGGAGCGTATGAGTGCCGGACAGTAGCAGAGTATGTGATTCACCGTCCCTTTCTCCTATACTGCCGTCCAACATTGGACCCGTTATAAAACCTACCAGAAGCCTAAAGTAATTTCTAGGTAGTGGTAGGAGAAGTTTAATCAATTTTAGAATATAGAATCCACACATAATTCTGGAAACATTACACGTTTCGGTGTTCCTCAAAACCTCCTCAGATTTTCGCTGTATAGAAAAGTCTCTCTCTTAATATTACGAATTGGAAGTGGATCGTCAATTATTCGGTTTTACGATAATTGAACCCCCCGTTTCGCTTTCTCGTCTGCCATCTATTAACATCACTTAGTAAGCGGCATAACAACAGCAGTGTCACCAAAACTTCAGGTAGCAGCTACACCATCACTTTTTTAGCAGGTGAAAGTTTCAAGTACATCGTTGGAAATTATTATTTGGTGAGCATGTGCTTATGTTTTATATGTAAAAACGATAGTAGCTAATGTCTAAAAGAATTGAAGGCAAAACTGTGCCCGGCATTTGTAAAATTGCATCCGGTAAACGGATATGAATACATTTAAGGAAAAACATAGGACTCTTATTACTCACAATAATGCCAGTGCAATATTTGTTTTGCTTATAAAAAAAAAACATTTATGTAAGAATGGTTACAACAGTTCTTAGCCTATCGAATGACATTTCGAGAAATGGTATTCGATCGACTTCTCGTTATCGTTAGCAATACAAGCTATTCGATATCGATTATGGCAATCTTAATCTTTTAGCGAGCGTTTTGATGATGAAATATTACTGTTTCATGTGTGGTTGCATATTTTGGACGTTTTTCTGCAAATGCTCGTTACAAACAATCAATTGTGTTCGGTTCAGGCAGCCTGTGATCGTCTGGGCCGTCTTAAGTTCTTGCGTTTGTAAACAATCGCCATGAAGCAATGCTTTCAACTAATCATATTGCAATTTTTTTTTTTTTGCTGAAAATCGCCAATTGCAATTTAACCCACTACTCGTAATTCAAAATCGACCGAACATATTCAGAATAAACTTCGTTTATTGACTAATGACCAATTTTTGCCATCGTATTTAAATATAATATATCTTTAACGGCCAATTTAAATTACTTTATCTTCCAGTTAACAATATGTTTTTGACAGTTATGTAACGGGTCCGCCATCTAACGTTTTTTTTTTTCAACTAGTGCTTATTACGTGAATGGTAACACTTAGACCATGTCTGATTTGACAGATAATTAGTTTTATCCTTCCGCTGAACCAATATGGTTGTGTATACGCTTGAACAACGCTGGGAAATATTGCGACTGTACTTTGAAAATCATGGTAGTGTTGCAGAATGTGTGCGAAAATTGCGTACGGATTTTGGATGAAGCTCATTTTGATCTTGGCGGGTATGTAAACAAGCAAAATTGTCGCATTTGGGGCACAGAAAACCCGCACGCATACATTGAAAAGCCGATGCACCCAAAACGAGTCACTGTTTGGAGCGGATTTTGGTCAAGAGGCATAATTGGGCCATTTTTCTTCGAAAATGAGTTACAGTCAATTGCGATCGTTATCGGGTCATGTTGACCGAATTTTTGTTCACAAAAATTTAAGAGGAGGATGTTGGTAACATTTAGTTTCAACAGGACGGCGCTACGTATCACACATCCGAAGCTATACTCGATGTTTTGCGCCCTGTTTTTGAAGATCGCATTAACAGCCGCAGAGCTGATGTCGTTTGACCACCTTGGAGCTGCGATTTGACACCGTTGGACTATTATTAGTGGGGTGCCGTCAAAGATATGTGTTACGCCGACAAGCCAGAGACAATTGACGCTTTAAAGGACAATATTCGTGAAGCCATTGGTGAAATAGTACAGCTGCACACAATCGATAATGTGCCGAGGCAGCAATTTGAATGAAATTATTTTCCATTATTAACCGGAAGGATTGTACTTTCAAATAAAAAAAGAAATTTGAGAAAATATTCAGTAGTTTTTTTTTATAGCATTTTCAAAAAAAAAAAAGGTTATTTGGCGGACCCTTTATAACTGATTTTAAATTATAACTGAACTTGGTGAAATTAGACGTTAGTTCTATTTAAATTAAATTTAGTATAACTAAATACGAACATATTTTATTACAATGTCGAAAATTGGACATAAGTGGCAGTAAACCGACATAAAGTCAGATAAGTTATTAAAGACACAAACCACGTAGGTTTTACACCCAATAAAACACAAAAAGTGCCAAATAAAAAAGCAAAACAAGAACAACAACAAATAGGTTTTAATCATATAAAACATAATAATTAAATTCACTCAATATCACCAAGATCTTGATTTTGTTTACTTTTGGTTGCATTCTATCTGTTTGTTGTTGTTTTAAAGAATTCTTATCACTTAATTAGTGATCAAAGGTTTTTGTAAATACTTTTTAAATATTCACACACACGCAATACCAGAAATTTATTTTATAGTTAAGCAATTTAACGAAACTTTACATAAAATTAATTAAAATGAAAATATTTTGTTAATTTATACATACAAAATAGTTTTTATCTTAAATGCAGCAATAACACATTCAAATTAAGTAATAAAATTTTACGATTATTTTTAAACACCATTTAATTTCGATTTTTTTATAATTATTTTACCGATTCATTTAATTCAGAGGTGCTAAAAATCAAACCACTTGAGTTTTTTCAAAATTTTAAAGCAAAATACGAGCATTTTATTACTGCTTAATGATTTGTTCTTTAAATGCAATTTTAATTAAAAAGTTATCAAAATAAGATAAATAAAAAAAGGTACTTAAAAATATTTAATAACTAATCCGTATCAGTGTTGTTGCTACATAAGTAGTTGCTGGTGGTGAATGTAAAGAAATTCTTACGTATTTCAAGAGCAAACGAGTGCATCAGCATAACATCTTTGATATTCAAATCAAATCATTCTAAAAACCGCAGACAGTAGAAGCTGAAATAGAAACCAGTAGAAAAGAAAGTCGTAAAAATATGAAAAATAAAATTTTATTAGATTGAAGAAATAATTATGTACGATTTTGAAATAAAAATAACACTGGCCAACAAGGTTTTTGCCACACGGCTTCTGTATGCTAAATAATACTTTGCTATATACCCTCATTGCAAAACACAAACTAATTTGTTTCTGTCACGCTCAGATTTGTTGTGACACCCACTTATGATTTACCTTATTTTCTGTTAATACCACTGTACGCACGGTTTAATTGCATAAAGTTTTCATTTAAAAGAGTGTCGAGCCCAGCAGAGTACTTTAACCACCACTGCATATTAAACTAGGTTTGATAAACATTTTTATCAAAGCCATGGATCGCAACGGCTTAGGTTTTACGTACTTGAGAGAAAAGTTTCCTAAATTTAGTGACGCAAGAATAAAGAAACGAATTTTCGTAGGCCCTCAGATCAAGGAGTTGTTAAAGGATAACATATTCGAGGAAAAGTTTTAAAAATGTCACACAAAGCAAATAACTACAAAGATCTGATAGGAGAAGTACTTACGACGTATCAAACATTGGGTTGTAATTTGTCACTCAAAATACACTTTCTACACTCCCACCTTGATTCCTTTCCCGAGAACCTTGGAGCCGTTATCGACGAACACGGCGAAAGGTACCATCAGCATATTTCCAGCATGGAAAAACGATACCAAGGCAAATGGAGTCCTCGAATGTTGGCAAATTATTGTTGGACACTTGCAAAAGACCAGCCTCAGGTAAATACTCCAAAAAATTATAGCTTTTAGGTTTAAAAAAGATATTATCAAGTATATTTGTATGTAAAGTGTCAGTGTTTTTTATGAAATATAAAATTCTTTTGAAAAAAAAACCATTGGTGCCAAAAATTTTCTACCTCTGTTTTCCACCTAAGGAAGTTAAAATTAAGTAAAAAAGACATTAAAAGTTAATTTTTGTCAATCAGTGTAATCAATGTAAAAAACTCAAAAAGAAGATGAATTTTACATTTTTCGGCAGTGATTTTGCTTCATGGTTACTTCATGTTAATTTAACATGATTTTACAATAACTGGCGACCTAAATGACCCCCGTTTTCAGCCTCGCAATAATGGGCTCGTTTTAGATTTTGGATTTTAGTTTTTTGGAGGAGCGTGTATATGTGAACACTTCCTGGACAATCCTTGTACTCAAAGCCAACATTGTTACAGAAATTCGAGCGCTATAGCCACAAAATTTGAAAGTTGTTATGGAAAATGCTCTTAATAAAGCCCATAAATGCGAAGCTGAACTTTTGCAAAATCTTATATCATTCCGTGCATTGATCCACCATTTATGTGAGTTTTTGTAACAAAATTATCAATTTTTTAAGGTGGGGGTTCCACATTTTGATTCATAGCTCCGATCCTACTGAACTGATTTTGCTGGGTTTCAATCCCAAACTGCTTAGGACAACTACAACCAATTTGACACCAAGTTTGTATATTTCTTATAAGCTTTTCGAAAGTGAGCGTGTTTTCAACAGACGAGCATGGCTAAATCGACTTAGAATTACTCAAGGAGCCAGAATGTATATACTTTATGGGGTCTCAGATGAATATTTAAAAAGTGTAACAGGGAATGACAAACTTTTTTACCCTCATTCATCACTAGTAGTGGATTACATGTTTAACTATTCGTGTGTTACTTGATGTTCGTTTTACTACCACAACTCAAGAGAACTTTTGCATGTGTAAAAATGTAAATTTTGTGTACTGTTATTACAAAATTTAGAATAGCTCATCTATTTCTCAATCGATCAAAACGTAGTGATCGTGAAAAATTTTAAAGGGTACTTTACACTATCACACAAGTTTTACGTATTCCATAATACTTTGCAAAATAGAAATCTAATGAGTTTTGTATTTACACTATCTCACATAAAATAATAATCTTACTGCTTTTGTTAAAATGTAACGCTTTTGCAAAGTTTTGTTATTTAGAAACATTTTAAAAAACGATTAAGTCGTATGAGGTGTCAGATTTTTATTTGTTACTAGTTGGTTTTTTCGAATTCACACCATCAAACATTTACATATTACTTGAGTTTTTGACATATCTAAATACAAAATATAATATATACACTATTAAGTACCCTTAAAAAGTTTTGCATTCAATGGAGTCCCACAAAGCTGAATAGCAATAATTCAACCCCTGCATATTTCCTCTCATCACTTTTGAATCACCGTGTAATTTTCATTAATATTACTCCTAAAAACTGCCTACACTGCTAGAAAAAATGCAACATTTTATATAAAAAAAGTTAATAAAGGCACACTTATCTTAGCGTTCATTTAATCATTTTAACTCCCACAACTGTTAAACCCATTTATTTTCGAAAGACATGGTTTCTTTTTAATTTACATAATTACGGTTAGTTAGAATGTTATTTTTTTTAATTAAAACGTTAAAAAGAGCTAACTAAACAAAATGCTGTTGTAAATTAACAACAATGCCAACTGGCTTTCAAAGACTAGAATTGAAAATTAAAACAAAAAAAAAAAAATACTTTGTTGACAAAACGGTATCAGTTTTTCTTAGTTTAAGTGCTAAAGATAGTGTTTTTTTTCTCTTTTGCAGTTTTAATTCCGTTAATAAGAGATAAAATGTTATTTACAGCGTTTATTAGTTTACATCATGTCTGAGTGTGTTTCTTTGTTTGTTTGTATCTTTAGCAGCGACAATAATATTTCATGTATCCAAACATCATCTATCAATGTTAAATCAACTAAAAAAAACAGGAACAACAACAAAAGTTAACTTAACTACTGCGTAGTGCAGCAGCAGCAACAACATTAACAACAACAACTGCTGCATTCAAAGTGAGTGCATTCAATTGCATTCAAAGAAAAATATGTTTTCGCTCTGCATTTGACACAAAACTGTTGAAGATGATGTGGGTGAAGTAGTTAATCGTTTGCGAGGAAAGGGATTTAAAAGAGCGAAATCAACCAAAAATAACGTGTGTGATGATAAAAATGAAAAGTTAAATTCATTTTTAAATAATATCGCATGCGATAAAAAATATTTAAAAAAATATCGCATTCTTATTATAAAGAAAATACGATTATTTACACGAAATTTTACAGTTTTTATGAAAAATCAATAATTATTATTTAATATTTAAAACTAATTAGATATTTAATTAGTCTTTTTATATCAAAATTTATGATTTTTGAAAAAATACGACTTAAAGTGTAAAAGTACTCTGTGAGGGAATTGGCCACTGTGTCCAAACCCTTCGATCTCAGGAAATCAAACCTAATGGAAAATGAAGACAATGGACAAGTGCATATGTATATGCATACAGTGTCGGACAAATAATAGGGACAACACATCGTCCCTTCCATATAATTTGTCGTTGAAAATTTTGCATTGAACTTTTTTTGAAATTTACAGTAACATTGCTTCAAATATAACCTCTGGGAATTTTTAAAAAATAATATTGGTACCCTGCAGATAATATTAGACTACGTGATCCATTTTGATCAAATGGACTTCTCCCTGGACTGGTCCAATGTTATGCAAGCATTGACCATGTCATTGTTCAGAAAAGTTTGTAGTGACACGACATGTATTCGTTTTTAGACGAAATGTTTTCGTTTTTAAACGAAATTGAAACTAATCCTCTGGGGACTATGTGTCAACATGGAATAGTTTTAAGACTACTCCGTTGTAATGCAAAACTGGGTTATATGGTCCAGCCCCAGGACAACGTAATGTAAAATAGACTATGTTTTTTCAATACATTTGGGTTACCTTTGGACTAGTCCTAGTCCCTTATGGGCTACATTTTACATGCGTGAATGGACTAGTCGTAATTTCTGCAGGGCAGTTATAAATCGATAAAATGGCAGATGGTGTGGCAAAAGGTTCAATCAGGTTCCCCCGGTACCTGTGTCAATTCCGGAAATTCAATGAAGCGGAGATGCGAGGAAGTAATTAAAATGAAAAAACTTCTACCAAATATTGAAATTATATTTGGGATTAAAAGCAAAAAGTAACTGAATTTAAACACCCTAATATTTATTTTTAATCACATCAATTTTTCACTGGACTGTTTTTTTTTATTTTTGAACAAGGCCCATCTATCAGGTCTGTTTACTTGTACAAAAACAAAATACGATTCTTTTTAGTTGTCAAAAATTTACTACATACATATACAAAGCAAAAGGAAAAAACGTGTATGTGTGGCATATCATTAACGTATACATGCACATGTAAGCAAAGTGTTAACAACTTTTGACAACTAAAAAGAACATAAACAATGATCATCAGGCTTCTTGCGCAGACCTTTTCAATGGGCCTTGTTTTTGAATTACTATATTATTTTATTTATAAAGGGTGGCTAAATGTCAAGGGCCGATGTGGATTTTGAATAAAACACAAATTATTTAGGAAATTATTGTCATTTATTTTTATTATGATAATATTGGTATGGTTCAATTATGTATGGAACATTATATCGACCAAATGGCCGCCGTGAACTCGGCGGCACACCTCCATCCGATGGTCCAAATTTTCGATGACTCTAAGGCATAATTGAGGTTCTATGCCTTTAATGTCCTTTAGCTCTTGAATTGTTGCTGACTTATCGACGTACACCTTTTCTTTCAAATAACCCCAAAAAAAAGAAGTTCAACGGTGTCAAATCACATGAACTTGGCGGCAAATTGACATCCCCACCACGTGCATAAGAGCCATTGTTTCGTTAGCTGTGTGGCAAGTGGCACCATACTGTTAAAACCACATATCGTCCACATTCATATCTTCCAATTCGGGCCATAAAAAGTTCGTTATTATCTCAAGATGGCGTACACCATTCACAATAACTGCCTGACCGACCTCATTTTAAAAAAAATATGGTCTGATGATTCCGCCAGCCCATAAACCGCACCAAACAGTCAAACAGGTGGAAATGTGCTTCATCACTGAAGATGATTTTCTTTGAATTGCACGATATGTTTTTTTATTTGGACGGTCATTTTTATAATATGCCTGCATAACTTTAACGCGTTGCTCGATTGTGTATCTTTCCATGGTTGAAATTGAGTTAGTCTGAAATTGAGAAATGTCAAATGAAATGCAGAAAAAAACTTGACGTTTAGGTGTGGTTCACATTCAACATCGGTCCTAAAAATTTAAGAAAATATTCAAAATGTTATATGTCCCAATTTCTTTTTCGACACTGTATATATCTATTACTGCGTTCAAACGCATTCCATATTTGCAAAAACTTAACTAGACAGCATTCAGAAATATGTGTTATATTTTTGTCGTGATGCCGTATAGCAGAAATATAGTCATATGGTAACACCTAAGGTAAAAGTACATAGCTCACGTTAGTGCGCGCGCGCTCTGTAGACTTCTGGCAAAAAAAGTAAAACTAGTGTTTTTTCATAAAACTAGTTACATGCACACTTATTGAACAAATTCAATAAAATAAAAAATCTTGATATATTTTTGAATCCATTTTTAACGTAGATATAAGTAAACAAATAAAAAACAGCTGACAGGAATGGCTTTTTTAACGCGCGTTGTGTAACTCGTAGTTTCGCATGCGCTAAAATTTTTAAACGCACGATACACGTTGACAAATTAACCCGTGTTATTTACTTCAACCTTTGTGGTTGAAAAATTATACAAGAAATATAGTTAATATTAAACGTGCAGTATTACATGTTTATTTTTTGCAATTAGCTCCTTATTTGCAAATTGTTTACGCGACTTATTAAGTCGCCATAAAAAAGCTGGACGGCAACGCCTTTCACAAAATACGTATAATGCGAAATACTTATAAATGGGGCATCCGTCTTTCTGTGGATTGAGGCTCCCCAAGAGAATGTTTTTTGCAAAAAAGATTGCTTTTATGCTTGAGGAGCCAAATTTTAGGAACCATGCGTACATTTATTGAGGTAGTGATGCTCTTGATGGATGGAGAGCGGTACAGGGGAGAAAATCAGGTCAAAGGCTGAAGACCTGAATTCGGTGAGTGGATGAAGAGTTAAGGAATTGCGTAGTGCATTGATTTAAGTGGTGAAAATTTGGATTTGGTTACCGAGTGAAGAGTTGAGGTACCGGGGTTAAATTAGGGTGTTGTGAGGCTTGCAAGAATGATAGAAATAAAGATTTCGACATCCCAAAAACAAAGTTGGAATCTTCTGTGCATGTTACACAAATGACGTCACGCAAACTGCATTCCTATTGGCTAGTAACTTCAAGCCTGCTAACTTAAGATAATTGTTTTTTAATTGCGGGGTTGCCAGCTCTTATAAAGTGCATACATTTCTTATAAAAAAATTCGTGAACCTACACCATCTGACGTGAAATCGAGGGCACGGCTTAAAGCTCAGTTAGCCGGGAGTAACAGTAACTTACCCTTTCCGTAAAAAAGTAAGACAAATCTATTTCTTACAAATTGAGACGTAACATCTTACTGCTAAGTATAATCATCGTTCTAATTGATTTACATACATCAAAATGAAGCAGCTGATTTGCAACATTACTGTTAGTCCCGGCTAACTGAGCCCTTAATCTTGCATTCTATCATTGTTGAAAGTGTTGCTTGAGAGTTAAAAGATGAAGTTAACTACTCTCATAGGGTGCCACAATGAGTGCTTTTCAAATAGAAAGATTATTTTAGGGATCGCGTGGTGGTTGTGTCTTAGACCTCAAATCGTGGTAAGTAAATTCCTGATATGCTAGAGAGTTTTCCACTTGTGAAAAGTAACATTTTTAAAAATGGATCATATCTAGATGCAGTTGCTATTCAGCAGATGCTGCTGACTATTCCTAAAGCAGGGAAGATAAGCTAGCTCCAGCT
Organism: Pollenia labialis; assembly: GCA_949318255.1. NCBI lineage: Eukaryota > Metazoa > Arthropoda > Insecta > Diptera > Polleniidae > Pollenia > Pollenia labialis. The sequence continues at coordinate 134,698,309 of OX439140.1, forward strand.
GCTCAACAAGGGGATAGTGTATAATTCTGCCGGATTATGCAGTCATATTGCAATTTATAAACAACCAATTAATTCATTTAAACCTCTTCCAACAACAGCTACACTAACAACTATTTCTATAGTCTATAAAGATTTTTTCTAACAGCCAGCAAGTCGTTTCATCCTTATTTTTGTTTTAAAATTGATGCGTAATAAAATGTTTAAAATTAATAAATAAATATTTCAGTAATAAAAACTGTTTGTTTTTTCCTCATAAAGTCTTTATTTAGCATTAAAACTGTTGTGGAATAAAATTAAATATTTAGCAAATATTTTTACAATAGTGACTGGATTTTTATTACCACTCAGTATTTAGCAGTTGGGGGCTGAAGTTTTGTTTATTTTGAAAAACATTTTATCTCAAGAAAAACTAAGATCTTTCTTGGAAAATCAGAACAAAATTATTTATTATTTATAAGCTCTAAGATAAGATCTTTCGCGAGTATCTGAAAAATGCAAGGTTAACAAACAGCATTTATACCAAGTGCTGTAACATGGGGCAAAAAAGTTGTTTTTGTTTATCTGATTATATTTATTAGGGTGGCACCGTAGGCTAGCTGGTAAAGAGCTAGTCTATCACTGCGAGGGTTATGGGTTCGATTCTTGCCAGTCTGGTTTACTGCAACAAGCTTAAAGTTTACAGTTGTATTGCGAAATTTAGCTAGAATATTATTTGTAGTTGTATTTGTAAAATTTAGTAAACATAAATAACATTTAACATTGTTTTTATCAAATAATAAAAATTGGGAATTAAGTACGAATAACAAAATCATTTAAAAAAAATATTTATATTAATGTTCAACAAAACTGTGTCTACATCACATAAGTGGGGTGTGTTCTAGCATCGGAATCCACTCGAAAGTTGATTACTCAGCATTTCGATTTAGCGATCTCAAATTTATTTTTGGGTTTGTTTCAAATGTTGCAATTTTCTGCGAATTTCAGTCATGTTCGCGATAAAAGCGATTTCTTCCTGTAAGTTTTCTGATTCTTTACAGCTTAAACGATTTATAATAAATAGTAGACTTTGCTATCATGCCGCTGTTAGCAAATTTTTCGAAATTTCGCTAATTTAGCAATTTTTACTGAATTTTTGCCATTCCTTACAGTTTAAGGAACTTTTGATCAATTTTATGTATTGTTTGATTGAAAATTTACGCGAATTTTCTTCTTCTTCTTTTTTTTGTTATTTTCCGACACTGTTCTTTTAACTTTTAGTTTTTTTTAAATTTTGTAATTTTTCGCGAATTTTACCAAGTTCGCAATAGAAGGAATTTTTCCCTGTAATTCTTTACAGCTGTCCCTGTCCCAATTTATTCGTCGTTCGTCTGCGTAAGAAATAGAATTAAACTTATCGTAGAGTTCGTTACGCACGACGAATTTCAGTCCACGCAATGATTGTGTTTATTTTCATACATACCAATGTGTTCTAGTTCTGACGACAAATATTCGTTGCGAATAAATCGTCGTTCATCCCAGTTGTGTTTCTAACATTAAAGGTGCAAATAAAATATAAGGTATAAAGTAACTTATAGAATATATTACAAATATATTTTCATTAAAAAAATTTATATTAAAATATTAAAACAGAAGAGAAAAAAAATTATATTAAAAAAAAATTCAATATAAAAACCGTTTCAATTTTATTATGTAAGTGTTCCTATAGCTGTAGGTAAATTATTGAATTTAATTTCACTAATATACATAATCAATTCGCTGTTTGGTTGTTTCTAATCTGCCTCTAGGAATTCTGAAATTAGTTCTGTTTCATGTATTGAAAATTATTTGATTTTGCGTGAATGAATTTTCAAAGGCACTACTCCCTCTATCCTCCTTGTCATAACTTATTTTCCTAGTTCCAATATAATGCAATGCATTAGTAGGGTACATCCCCTGAGTGGCTGGTCCTAAAAAAATAATTTGACTAGTCCATGTGAATGACGTTTGGCCAACAAATTTTCAAAATGTAGCACTAGGAACGATTTGTGTAAGGCCCTGCAGTTTGGTAGCCAGTTATACAGCAAGACTGATATGACGTAAGACTTGAATATGTTTGTTTTAGTTTTGATAGACAAATTGGTTGGTTTCCATAATATTTCGAAGCTGAAAGAACACAATGTTTGCCTAAACAATTCTGAGCTCAAGTTTTTTTTTCACCTTCTTTTTGCATCTCCCGCTCTCAGGTAACAGAATTGACTAAAAAAAACTCTACTTGGATGTGGCCAATTAAAAATGAATTGCTATTTGCAACTCTTATTATTTTCGCCTTCGTTTTCAAACTTACATTTGCTGAATGGTTAACTAAGGCATGAAGTTTCGATTGTGTGACTAAATGTTCTGTGGATAGAAAACAGACGTCGTCAGCGTAATCTAAGTCTTCCAAATAAATGACTGGTTAAAGTTTATTGGATACCCAGATTATTAGAAAACGTATCATTAGGGACCCTGTCCACAATAAGCAGTGGAGATCCTTGTCTCACTCTCGTTTTGGGTAGCAATGATTCTGAGAGCTTGCTTGAGTCTATGGACAAATTCCGTACAGACGATGTTAGTGTGGTAACATAATAATTTTATTTTATTCATACAAAGAAAGAAAGATTAGAATAAACATTATTGATTTTAATATATTATGTGACTAATGCCAGTTCTCACAACTAACCGTTAGATAAAAGTAGACTTTAACCGGCGATTATGTAAATGAAGCTTCATCCTACCTGGTAGGTTAAAGTAAAATTGTTATAATGGAAGACTTTTTATACAGCCGATTAAATCCTACCTTTAGCTATCAGTAAGATGTGAAAACGTACCTGAGTAGCTTAAGTGGAATACCTGAGTTCTCTAGAAGTTCCCATATTTTCCAACGGAATATGCTTTCAATAGTGTAATCTATACAAGTAAGATACAGGGTGTGTTTCAAAACATGAAAACACATTACAGTGATGATGATGAAAATGTCAACAAAGCATCAACAACATTATTGATGCACAGGATGACTTTGCTTGAGCATCGATAACTATTATTATACATTTAGGGGCGTAAGACATTGTGAATGTTTAAATTGTTATCTTAAAAGGTGCATGACTTTGTTCGATTACATTGCAAATGACGTTTAGGAATTCACCCAAATATTACCTTGCTATTCTTTTCTTTGCTCTAGTCTAACAAGTCTACTAAAATAATCTAGTTGGATTTAAATTTAATTTGAAGCCAAACTCAGATTTACATTTGATATCAGATTTTTTTTTATTTTGGACATCAAAATAAAAACATTCAGTTTGTAAAACATTTTTTCAATTCGTCACAACTTTGTCCGTTTATTTGTAACTTTATCTATATTTACTTCATTCTTTGTTAATGTAATGGCTAAATATTGATTGATCACTATCATTTAGCAAATGTAAATAAATTCTACATTTATCTTTAAAATCGTTCTTAAATACAGATTGATTTTTATTCGTTCTTTTTTTCAAAGACGATTATATTTGAAATTTTATCCACTTGTAGCATGAGTATTGTATCTGGTATATTTAAGAACACATACTTACATTTAAAATGTATATTTTTATTGACACTGTTGCCCTCAATCAAATTGACATGTATGTATTTCAATAAAATAAACATTTCAAAAACTTTTTTTTATTTATTTTTGTTTTGGCAAAATGATTAAGACAAAAATTTACAAGTCAGCCGTCGCTTAAAGAACAAAAACAAAAAAAAAAAAATAAAAGAAAAACCACAAATATAGTTGTACTCTCAGCTACAATTTTCAAACCAAACAACAATGCCAACCAAATTCAAAACAGTTTGTATTGAAAATTTTTGCAAATACTCATGTAGTTGTGGTGCGTTTGTTGTGTTAAATTTTTGAACATGTGTTGTCAGCCACTTACCGACTAAACGTATAAACATTGAAAACAAATTCGTATTTGAGCAGAAACCGACAGACAGACAGACGCACATACAGCTACAAAGATGGAGGGACGGACGGACATAGAATCCAAACGATCATATCTTTTACTTAAAATACACATTAAATATGTTCTTATGCGTGTTCTGCATATACACGCGCTACACACTCGTAAATATACAATTATATGAGAATGAGTATCTTTAAGATAGATATCTTTACGATTCAGTAAACACTGCCTGGTCTGGCTGCCATTCAGGCAGAGACAAAAATACGATACGTATTGGTCATAATATAATGTAACATTTAATGACATAAGAAGTGATATTTTGCATAAAGCTTAATGGCCATTTTGGCGCCAAAATATGCTGTGATATATGGGCGGGAAAATTCAGAAAATTTGTTTCTCTATCAAAAGTCCGTCTGTCTACACTATTTTCCTGTGAATATTTTAATGTCGTTTATTGCAATTTTCCAAATTCTTTTTTGGATTAAAGACAAATTGATATTTATAACATTTATTGAATTTAATTACATATTTGAATGGCATTTTGCTACAGTAAGTCCCCCTCAAAAGGTGGGGGCGTTCGGATTATATATTCTATACAGTGGGGGAAATAAATTAGTTCTATTTTAAAATTTGTTTTCCTTAATTGTTGAAGAATAATAAAAAAAATTATCGTATAAAAAAATTTAATGTATAAAAAGTTTTTATGAAAACAAATTATTCGATAAGGCAAGATTTTTAGAGATATTTTATCGATACAAATTTCGTGAGAAAAACGTTAACTTTAATTTTTATTTTGCGAAAAATATTTGATCAGAAACTATGTATTGACAAATATTTTCTATGAATTTTGTATGAAAATTGCATATCCATAACAAAAATTTGTATGAAAATTTCATTTCGAAAGTAAATTTTTATATGAAAATTTCATATCGATAGTTTATTTTTAAAATTTTGTATGCAAATTTCATATCGATAGCAAACTTTGCTATGAAAATGTCAAATATCGCTAGCAAAATTTTATATCCGTAGTAAAATTTTCTATGAAAATTGCATATCGATAGTAAAATTTTCTATGAAAATTTCATATCGGTAGTAAAATTTTCTATGAAAATTTCATGTCGATAGCAAAATAATGTATTGAAGTTGCATATCGACAGCAAAATTTTGTATGAAAATTTCATATCGATAGCAAAATTTTATATCAATAGCAAAAATTTTGTATGAAAATTTCATATCGGTAGTAAAATTTTCTATGAAAATTTCATATTGATAGTAAAATTTTCTATAAAAATTTTATATCGGTAGTATGAAAATTTCATATCGATAGTTAAATTAGTAAAATTTTCTTTGAAAATTTCATAGCGATAGTAAAATTTTCCACAAAAATTTTCTATTAAAATATAATATCAAAGATTTAAAAAATTGTCTAAATTAATTAAAAAATCATCAAAATTGATTATATTTTCATCTTTTAACTAAAACAGTTAAAAATGATTATTAACTTTTGTTTCTAAGTGTACTTTAAAGCCTTTATTTTAATCTATTTTTTATTGAATAATATAAATAAATGGGTTTTTTTGTTTTTGTTAGTGTTTTTGTTAGGTTAATCAAACAAATGCAAAGAATTTAACTCCAATGCAATATTCAAACATAATTTTTCATAAGATTAATTTCAATCTCCTAAACGAATATTGCACATTTGTGCGTTACTCGTACGATATCTATGATCAAAATATATAATGGTTATAATAAATATTAATTAATTTGTCTTTATCTTTTATTGAGACACCAGCTCTCATAAATATTTTAAAATTAAAAGCAAAAATAAATTAACATGACTTGATTAAATACTAAAAAAATAAATAGAAATACAAGGCGACAAGGTAAAGCAGGGCAACTACCAGGGAATATGATAAATAATAGATAGAAATATAGATAAATTAAAAATGTTTATTATAGACCGACCTGAAGCGTTTAAATGTCATTACAACTACTTAATTAAGTGCAAGAAATAGTTAGATGAATCAAATTTTAATGAAAGAAAAGAAACAAGTAAAAGAGTATAGTCGAGTTGGTCCAACATCTTGATACTCTACGGCACTTGCGAGTATTGATTGGCTCAAGAAAAATTTTTAGAAGTTTTAGTCAGTCATTTATAGTGAATCTTATAGCGATATATCAAGAGAAAATTTATAAAAGCAAAAGTGGGTAGCGTGATTGTACCCAATATTAGACCTATCAGGAAATAGTATGGACCTACCACTACAAAACGTTGTTGTATTTTGTCATTTCATTTGCACAATATCTGTGTAAAAGTTCTTTATGCAATGGAGTTTTTAATCGATTACAGACCGGCGAATGCAACATTTTGGGCAGTCAAATATATGTCAAAAGCTTTTTATACAAATTTGATCTCGACACACACCTTATTATAGCCTTTTTACACTGATCAACATCTAACATCTACCATCAGTTTGCCACAATTGCGAAGATGTAAACATATTTCCATAAGTCGACTTGGAAATATTCCAGGATCCAAAACATTTATACTTTATGGGGTCTATGAGGAAGAGTAAAAAAAGTTTCAAATGGAATGACAAACTAAGTATACCCTCATTTACCACTAGTGGTGGAGAGTATAAACAGTTCAGTAGTTTTTTTTTGTTTTTGTATCTTTTATATTTAATCCACCTGTAACTCAGTTTTCTACATAAATTTCTTAAGCATGTAATTAATTACGACATTTAATAAAAAAAAAAAAAAATAATTAAATAAAAGAACTAAAACTGAATAAACTAAAATATAAAATTTATATAAAAAACATTTATGTTTGACACTTGATATTGAATAATTGTCACTTTAATTAAAACTCTTAATTCAGACCCCAGACACGATCTTGCTTAACCGGTGTAAAGTTTTGATTGGATTTATGCAGGAAATTACCCAACCTGAAGTACGAAAGAAGAAATCAGTTGCAATTACACGCTTAAATTTATCGCATGCAGAAGGATGTAAAATATTCAATAAATTTATTTAAATTTAATTAATTCTCTTTTTTTTTAATTAAATATTTATGCTGTAGCTTTAAATTATTTTTGCTATGCAACTCGCATTTGTAAAGACAATTTAAAGAATTTTTTTTTTTTTTTGTTAAATTTATTGCATTTAAAATTCTTAAATAATTCAAGTCATTAAATGACACATCATAAAATTAATTTTGTGTTTCTTGCCTAAAATCATTCACATTCGTAGACGAGTTGTCGGTCAATCGTTCGTAAATGGTTGCAGTGGTTCGATGTAAAATGCTTAGGCAGTTTTACAGTCTTCACAACATTTTACACTAAAATACAAACAAACATAAAAAACAAATCACTTTCAATCTCTGCCGTCGAGTTGTTTTTTAAATTTTTTTAACAAGTCACTCTCGTTATGGTCGAATAAATTGTTTTACATGACAACTTTTGTCAATTTGTTTTATATAGTTCGAGTAGTAGATCTTTGTTTTCTTTTCATCATCATCACAAATTATTCGTATTTCGTTTTGAAAGTCAATATTATACTTCCAATCAAGTTTTTTATTTCATTCGATTTGTTATAAAAAAAATTACAATTTATTTGTAATTCCATGTATGAGCGGTTTTATTGGGAAAGGGCAAAATCAATTTGAAAATTAAAAAAAAATGTTGTAGCATGTTGTTTAAAAATAGGTAAAAGGAAAAATTAGGACAAGTCACAACATTGGAAAGGCGTGTACCCTTTAATAGAAAATGATTTTAAGTCCGACTTATAGCGTTTCTTCACTTTAAGCCTGGTCATAGATATCGATCGAAGACTTCGTTCGCTAAACTTATGCAAATGTAAAACAAAAACACTAGATGATAATTTGTTTTTGTTTTAAATGCAAGTTAAAAGAACAAAATCTTCGTTCAGAAATAAATGAACAGACAGTTAGTACTTTTTTAGATTACGGCAGATTTTTATCGTTAAAGTCCCACACCCCAATAGTGAGGGGGTAAATTGTGTGTGCGCTGCTGTATGTAACAATAAAAAATATTGGTCTAAGACCTTTTAGTATGCCGAAAATCACTTTCTGAGTCCGTCCGGCTGGCAGGTTGTCTATCTGTATATATAGCCGCAGTTTTGCAGATAATTTGATTAAATTTGGTGCATATGTACGTCTTAATTGTAATAAGGACGAAGCCTATGGAAAATCGGTCCGTAATTTCACATGGCCCCTATACAAACTTCTTTACGCACCAGTTTTGGTAACAATAACTTTTGTTGGTACACGGTGTTCAGTCGATTAATTCTTGTGCGTAAAATTGCTAATTTTGATTAAAGGATTAATCTAATAATAAAAAAAGTCATGTTAAGTGAGTAAAACAGCATATAAATTTTGTAACATTTGTTAAACTCAGTTTAATGATAAATTTCACAAAAGAAATAAAGACAAATTTATCTTAACTCAAGAATTATATCAATATATTTCTAGCGAACTTTTTCATGAGTTTCTCTCTTTAGAATAAGTTTGGTTGGAACATATTTAACGAAGTATAAATCTAATAATGCTAAATGTAACAGATGGTCGAACATGTATAAACCTAAAGGTTCTTCAACATCTTCAATAATTTACCTCTTACGCAATGACTATAACATAGTGCTTGAAGTAAGAAGGTGCTCCACCAACAACATCAAATTAAGCTAAAAGCTATCCAATGAATAAATATTTTAAGCATTTCGATTCTCTTGAGAAAATGATTTGCAGAAGCAAAGCAGAGGATATGAGGACTGTCTGTGAAAAGTTACAAAATATCCAAAGTTATATTGACTCTAAGGGCTTAAATATGCTCAAAGTGAAGCAACAATTTGGAACTAAATACAGTGATAAGATTAATTTAAAAAATAATGTTTATTTAATCAAGTACTAATTTTTTCTAAATTTATCGAAACAAAATCTCTTAACTTTTAAAATTTCTGAGCTTAAAATTATTCGATTAATCGACTAATCTTAAAATTTTTTTCGCTTAATCGAATAAGTCAAAAATGTCAAATATCGATTAATCGTTAATTCGAACCAGATGGAATATAGATTTAATTTGGTCTAAAAATATTTTATTGCAACATAAAATAATTTTGTTTTGAAGGGTCTATGATCGGATACAATTCACAATCGAAAATTTCTCTTCATACTGTAAGGTACCTAATCGGCTTGACCAACTATACTTATTTTTTGTTTGACTCTTTTTATGTTTAGTCGGATTTTATGCTTAAGCGTTTTTGTGATTTAATCTCTTTTTTCACCATTATTTAAATTTAACGATTTTTTGCGTTGAATCAAATTGCATAATTTAATGTTATTTAATTTTTAAAAGTTTAAGGTATTTTTAAGGAGTTTTCTTTAACTATATTTTTTTTGCAGCATTTTAAGGGTTGCCAACAAAAAAACTTTGGGATTATGGCAAGAAAAATGTTAGAATCATAGTTGCCAGGTAAAATGTAAAATATTGCCGTCAAAAATCGTCAAATTGACATACTTAAATCGGCAAAAAAAAATCGTCATGTAGCTTTTTTAAATATGAAAAATTCTGTATTTTAAAAACCGACATTAGGAAAATATTTAAAACACTTTGTGAACAGGTAGTTTTTTGCTTGATGTGTAGTGTTCAGGAAGTCATATATCCAAAAGTCCTACAAAAGTTTAAAAATCTAACCTTAGAGACATGAATTGATTAAGATGTTTAAGCATTGGAGTAACAGAATTAATAATTGTTTAAAATGTGTATTCTAAGTCAAATTACAATTCTCAAATGCTTTTATACATTAATAGTCTTATTCCTTCAATATTATCCAGGAATATTTCGTATGTATGTACATTAGAGTGGCCATAGTGGAAATTTTTTTGAAAAGTTAAATTTTTCGCACTGAAAAATATGAGGTTGGGGATAAAAATAATTATGCATATTTTATTTTTTTTTTTTAATTCCGATTACCTCCGGGTTTTTGTTACATTACCCATTTATCACTATTTTTGTTCCTGTTTATATTTAAATAACAACAAAATCTGACTTTATGTTCCCAACTGAATTTCTTGGATACCTATAATTATTACCTTTCCAACGAGCCGCAATAGTCTGCTGATAAACAACGGATAATCTTGCCCGGAATACCCTAAATCCAAAGTATGTACATACTATTAGAATTTTATAATAAATGTAATCACGATGAGAAATAAATTCCCAGATTCTATTTTATAAAAATATATATTTACAATAATAACGTCGGCCGAAATTCGTCATACGCGGCGCGGCGGTGACTTTGCAATAGATTTATTTATATTTCATACTCAGGCGAACGGCAAACAAATCAGTACCAGGTGACCATGTTTTGTTTTATTTTTCGAGTATTTTAGTACATAAAGTTACTTTTTAGTTTAATAATTGTTTTTTTTTATTTTATAGCATTTAAAATAAATATATGGGGAGTTCTAAAATATCAAAACACATACAAACACAGTGATGCGGTTTTGATACAAAGTAATGTAAATTATTGAAGCACATTATGCTATTTATTTGCGCAGGGTTACTGTTATTATACATTAAGGGCCGTATGTCATTGTCAATGTTTAAATGGTTGCGTTTAGGAATTCATGACTTTGTTCGGTTGCCTTGCAAATGACGTTTTGAAATTAACCCATACAAAATATTTATGAAACGAAGAATTTACTCAGCGAGTTTTTACTGAAAAATTCTTCGTGCTCAGCGAAATTCGCCCAGTTGTGTTCCCTGCATTAATCGTAAAAGTCCGACTTAAACTGCATTTTCATCGATTTCAAAAAAAGATTTCATTCGTTTAATTTATAACTATTTAAAACAAATTTTAAAATTTAGTTTTTGTCAAATTTTAATTTAAAAGTTAACCTTCTTACCGAAATCCTTCTTTTCCTCCATCCAATAAATATGTTAATTTTTGTTGCGGTTTGTCAATTTTTATTTTCATAATGATTTTGCATCTTTTGCTGGTACTTTTAGTGCTTTTTTTAACAAAAAAAAAAATGTGTTGACATGCCAAGTCGTACTTTGTCAAAGGATTTGTTTTTATAACTTATTTTTTTTTTTTGTATTAAATTTTTTTATTGACTTTTAGAAGTATGTCTTTGTGTTTTTACTCTGCCAAGTTTCCAGCGGTTTGTTTTTTTTGTTTTAACTTCATGCTCAATTAAATGCTCCGTTAAATTGAAAAACTACGTATTTTTGATTGTTTAATTTTGTAATATTTATCGTATTTTTCATTATTATTTTTTCTGTTCATTTATTGAAACCCAAATAATGTCTTATTTGGAGTCTTTTTAATCGAATTTATTAATAAATTAAAAAAAAACAACAATTCAAAAAAATATTGCGGAAGTTGTGTTAAAAAAATTAAAATAAAAAAAAACATTAAAATAAAAAAAATTTGAGTATTTTAAAGGCCATTGAACTGTTTTCTTTGATGAAACATTCTCGTGCGAAAACATAATTATGGAGACACATTTTTATTTTTAGTTCTCAAATTAGAAGTAAAATGTGCAAAATAAAAATTGGGGGCTTGTGTGAGAAGTTTTTGAAGCTAATTAAAATTTTAAATTAAAAAATTTTCCAAAAATTTTGAGCTAAAAGCAAAATATGAATGGAAATAGATTTTGTAATTGCTTCTATAACGAAGAATGGAGGAAGGTCTAACCACCACCTACATTTTCTCAAATACTGTATGAATGTTTTATGCGCTTAGAGCAACGTATTCATTTATAGTCGGCCTTTCAATGGGCCTGCCTATCAGCTGCATTATGATCATCAAAAAAAGAGTTAACAAAATCAGAATTTTTTTTATTAAATTTTACAATATTTTTAGTAATCACCGGCATAAAAGTAACAAAAAACAAATAAAATGTTTGAACAAAGCGTTTGCGTCCAACCACAATCACAAATGCAATGCGTTACTGTTCGTAGCACAATTTAAATAGTGTTGTGAGAGTACAAGAATTACACTCCAGACAGTACTTGTTTCTTTCAAGACCTCTCAAAACAGTAAATTATGTTTGCCTTTACTCAAACAACCAAACCTTAATAAGAGCGTAGGGCGGAACGTTTTTTTCCGCTTAGATCTTACGCTAAAATACCATAACTTAAATAAAGCGTCAATGTTGAGTCACGAACAGTAGTGTTAACTTTCTTGTTTAATGACACCCACATAATTGAAATAAAAAGAAGATAATGCCATTAGATTCCCCTAAAAACAGCTAAATTGCCATTTTTTAATAACAGTAGCTGCCAACTTCACTATTAAACGTGCTGCGAAAATTAGATTTTCCAATTGTATTGCTACATACAAATTGTATGGCCATGAGAACTTTTTACAGCCAGAAAACGCTTTCTGCTCTCATTAAGGTATGGCTTTTAGTATTTGAAATTCACTTCGTGCAGTTTGCGAGAATTTGTGATATAATTATTTGTACCTCGTATATCATGGACGCATACAAAGAATGGTTTTTGCAAAAGATTGTTGTTGCAATATAATCAAAGAAATAAACATACAAAATATTTCGTACATACATAAATAACCGAAACTCACTTTCAAAAAATATACAGAATATGTGTATTTCTTATTCCCACTCTCATTGCTGGGTGTATTTTTCATGCGTTTGTTAATTGTTTAAGGTATTTTTTTTATAACCGCACTTTTGCTATAGTGAAACATTTGTTTTTTGCTTCTACCGTTCACATACTTGCGGGAATTGATCGTCAACACTTCTCTTCAGTGTTTTTTAGTGACAGCAACACTTTAGTATAGAGTTTGCAAATTGTTCAATGATTAAAATGTGTGTTCAAATCTAGTTTATAGAAAAATTTTACTCTTAAGTTTATAGCTAAAAATGGGGGACATCGGTATACCTATTTTAGATTTATTCCAAATACTGGCCATCGTTATCTTTGACCATCTTTTCTCCAACATGTTAATTCCGCGCCAGAAGAACTACATATTTTTGCAGTTAAACTTAAAAATCCTGTTCTTAAGGAGAAGAGACACTACTGCACTCACACAATCAGAACAGCGCTATATACCAACACACAGAACAATATATCAATGTTGAACTAACATTGTGCAATGTTGAATAAATATCTTAGTAAATTTCTGCAAAAGTATGGACTGTTTCATATTAATTTGAAACGAAAAATTTTAAAATAACATTGTTCAATATTGAATCCATTAAATCCTGTTTTACTTGTTTTGTAAAAAAACAATAACAACACTATAAAAAGAAAAACATGAATTTTTTCATTTTCATATTTAAAATTGTTGTGTAAAAAAACAATAACAACACTATAAAAAGAAAAACATAAATTTTTTCATTTTCATATTTAAAATTATTTATAAAAAGAAAAAAATTCCCGTATTCTTTTTGTTAAAATTATTTAGTTAAATAGTATATCAAATTTTCAAAAGTTGAATGATGCCAAAAACCTTATCGGGCCATTCTGCTTCTGTCTTTGAATGTGAGGGATTCTGTAACCAAAAGAAAAAACACAAAAGTGGAACATGTGTTACGGTAAACTAAATACAGAGGTGTTCTGGAAAACGGAAACGTAAAACGCAAGAATTTGGTTGGAAGTCGTTTTTAATAAATTTTTGATAAAATTATTTCTAATTTTTGTTATAAAATTCTGTTTAATAGAGAAACATTTGTATAATATTTGTTTTAAAATTCTTATATTACAGAAATCTTATTAAAAACCGACTTTTAAAATTCTTGCGTTTTACGTTTCCGATTTCCAGTACACCCCTGATAATTATAGTTTTTCTCTATTTCACTCTGATTCCGCGGGTAAGTGTTTAGAACGGTTCCTAAATTAGCGTATATGTTGTCTCTAAAGCTTCTTCTCACTGTTATTTCAAACTGAAACCAATTTGATTCTACATGAAATTCACGTTGTTTCAACTTGAAATAAACTTAATTTAACGTGATTCGGAGTGTTATTTCAATATGAATGTTATTTTGATCTAACTTTACGGGAATGTTAAATTGACATGAATTATAGTTATTTTAAAAGGAAATAATGTTGTTCGCAAGTTTTGGTAAAATCATGTTAAATTAACATGAAGTAACTATGAAGCAAAATATCTACCGAAAAATATAAAATCAACCTTGTTTTCGAGGATTTTACATTAATTTTGTTTCTGTGTGTTTGGGAACGGGAACCGTGATCAGGAGAATTGCCAATTCAGGCATTGGCAGGACGTAAATTTAGGAATTGGAATATGATTTGATTAATTAGTTTTATTTGATGTAAAATATATGAATGTTCAATAAATAAATTACTAAGTGAGGCACATTTGTGTAAGAACCTGCCGTTTGGGTCTAACCACACAGTCCTTTTAACACTAATGGAAGACACTGCACCTACCAACGCCCTTATGTGTTCGTGAATCACACTTACGACACATAAGATGCAATTTTGAGTGCATTATCCGACAGAACCATACACTCGCTCTTTGCTTAGAGCCAGGTACTGACTAGCTATCCTCCACTGCAGAAATACAGCAGCTTCTGTTATGAACAGCATCAAGAGAGATCAAGCGGTAAGCCTACTACCCAAAATGAGTAGAACATCAGCTTTAATATGGACTTTTTAAGTCCTACCTTATCGGGATTTTTGGTAGAAATGACAGGCATCTCCTCACTCCTGAAGAAGCTTCTCTAATAAACAGTTTTAGACTGCTACTAATGGGGCCAGATAAGATCAATTGTCTAAACCCTAGAAAAGAGGAAGACCTGCCAATTTTGCTTCTGCCGAATAACGCATATTGGCTGCAACAGTGTCTACGAAGGTTGTACGACCAAGTACTGAAATATATACATAAGCTTAAGAAATAATAATCTTATTTTTTATTGTATTCCAAAATCTGCTTAATATGGTCTATTTCCATTTAAAACAACTGTAATTAAATTATTATGGTTTAAGATTTGTGTCTAGATTTTATTAGAAATACGTATAAATTTTTTTTTTCATAAGTACTTACAAGTTTGTTTTATAGCAAATGAATTTTTATTAAAACAAATGTATAAAACATTAATTTTACGATAAGACCATTTAAATGTTTTAATTCTAATTGCTAAATTATTAACACATGACATAATTTAAATTAATATTTTGTGCGTGAATGTGATAAAGAAACCAAAAATAGAGAAAATTTAATTCTAAATTACGCATTTATGCGTGTTTAATGTGAGAAGAAACATTTACACAAACAAAAACACACTCACAAATTTATTTATTTGACAAAAACAGTTTTTTCACATGTCAACCAACCCATTCCGTAGCATGATGATGGCACAGGCCCATCCATCCCCATATGAATTAGTAGATGGATTTGTGAAATAAAACTTTTGTTAAAATGTGTCAGTTTTAAGTCATACAGCCAGGGACAAGTAGTAGACATGATCAAAAACATCATCACTTTCAGTATTCTGCGAGTGAACTTTTTTTCGGTTGATTTTATTTGCTCTTCTGTCACTGCGCGTCACAATCCAAACAAAAAAACAAAAAATGTATGTACAATACACACATTATATGGCTTAATAATGAGACATTTAAAAAAAATATGGATTAGTGTTTTTCATACGCGGTTTCCCAGGGCTAAAATCTCGGGATCTCGCAACATTTTTCGGGGGAAAAAATCCTAGGAAATTTGTGCTGGGATTTCCGAGTTTTTTTTATTTAATTATAGCAACGTTACTGCTGATATAATTGTTAATAAGTTATGTCAATCCGGTAATTAAGGCAGTGTTTGATGCTCTGATATTTTGCAAAAGTAAAAGAAGAGCTATAAAAATGCTCTTTTTAAAAGACCATGATTTATTTTATAAAAACAGTTATTTCCAGTTGCTTCTAAAAATTAATGATTTCTTATGCAGAGCAGATGATGACAAAATGTTAAAAATTAACATTTCAAGTAATTTTGAATGTAGCAATTAGTAAAGAAGACTCAAATTTGATTCAAAGAAAATAATTTTCTTTATAAAAGGAATTACAAATTTTTGAAGGAGGTGGTGAGAAAACTGAAACTGACCAGAGATTATATAATCTTCGTTTGACCATCAAGGCCAATAAAGCCAACTTTTCGCTAATAAAACTGTCTTAACTTTTCGTAAATATTGGCTTATTTAAAAACAAGATTTTATTTAAATGAAACCATTCATAATTAGTATTGTGGTAATTTTGTTGAACTATTTATGGTTTTTAATCCAAATTTTCAATATTTTTAATCAGGCTTAAGTTCATCAAATTTAATTTTCATTAAATTATTTTTATGAAGAAAGGAATTTTACAACATGAAAATTAATTAAAATTGTTATTGATAATGTTTCATTCTTGACTGACCTGAGATTCGAACACAGGCGGCTGGTTACCCTGACATGTTTCCATCGCTACCACTCGATCTCCTCAGAGGGATTTGCCGTCTTACACTTGCAGCCATCGACGACTACTGACGTCAATAGTCAAACATCAATCCCTTAACCAAATTTTCTCCTTTACCTCTGTTTTCTCGTACTTTTTGTCAATAATTCTTCTTGGTTTTTCAAGTTGTTGTCTTTCTTTTTCTGTTGACCTTTTTCAGCACAACTTGAAGGAAAAATTTACAAATAGAGCTCGTGCCTTAGCTTTAACAATAATTAGAATTGTGGTAATTTTTTTGAACTATTTATGGTATTTAATCCAAATTTTCAATATTTTTAATCGGACTTAAGGTCATCAAATTTAATTTTCATTAAATTGTTTTTATGAAGAAAGGAATTTTACAACATGAAAATTAATTAAAATTGTTATTGATAATCATTCATTCTTGACTGACCTGAGATTCGAACCCAGGCGGCTGGTTACCCTGACATGTTTCGGCCGCTACCACTCGATCTCCTCAGAGGGATTTGCCGTCTTACACTTGCAGCCATCGACGATTGCTGACGTCAATAGTCAAACATCAATCCCTTAACCAAATTGTATTTTAACCTTTCGTAGATAGAAATTTGCTTTTTTGAATGATTATCCATTTTTAATTGATTTTACATGTTTCTCCTTTACCTCTGTTTGTTCGTACTTTTTGTCAATAATTCTTCTTGAAGTCAAAAGTACATTTTTGTTTTTTCAATTTTTTGTCTTTCTTTTTTTTGTTGACCTTTTTCAGCACAACTTAAAGGACAAATTTACACATAGAGCTTGTGCCTTAGCTTTAACAATAATTAGAATTGTGGATATCTTGTTGATATTTATGGTTTTGAATTAAAATTTTCAATATTTTTTATCAGGCTTAAGTTCATCAAATTTAATTTTCATTAAACGCATTAATATTATAAAAAAAAGGCTTTCAAAATATATTATTCCTTGGAAATTGAAAAATAAATCCCGCTTTCCCGGGAAAAGAAACCCCTACTATGGATACAAAAAATACTGTCTTGAGTGTGATTTAGATGAATGAGTGAAGCAAAGGGGGCTTGTGAATGAACAAACACACTTTTAGAATTTAATTATTACTCATCATTAGAATTTTGTCTAGTTTGAACAAATAATAGAAAAAGCAAAAAATACTTTCTTTTATTACGACTTCTGTGACAAATTTAAAATGCAGTTAAAGAAATTTTAGAGTTGAAAAAAAAGACAAATATTTCGGGATCTACAATAGTTTGTCTGGTTGTCCAGATATTTTGAAAATTTTTTAACAATTTGAAATTTAAATTTAAAAATGTTATTGTAACCAGAAATATTTTAAACAATGATGCTATTTATAAAAAATATTCATAATTTTGTTATTTACATTATTCATTTTTTGCTATTTTTTTTTTTTTAAGAAAAACAAACATTTTACTATTTATAGAAACATTTTTAAAAGTTTGCTTTTTAGGAAAATTTTCGAAACCTTACTATTTTTACAAAATGCTTAAAAGTTTGATGTTTTTAGGATTATTGATTGTTTTTCTATTTATAGGAAAAATTTTGCTCTTTATAGCAAAATTTTAAAAATTTTGATCTTTGTACGAAATTTTTAAGAAGTATGGTATTTATAGGAAAATTTTTAAAATATTGTTATTTTTAGGATTATTGAATTCTTAATTAGAAAATAATGCTTTTTATTAGAAAATATTGCTTTTTATATAATTTTTTTGAAAATATTGCTTTTATAGGAAAATTTTTACAATTTTAAAGAAAAAATTTAAAATTGTGTTAATATATAGAAAAAATTAACAAAATTTTGTTATTTGTAGGAATTTTAAAAATTACTATTTTATACCAAAAGTTTAATAAATGTTGCTATTTTTATAGGAATAATTTTAAAAATTTTGCTTCTTATTGGCCAATTCTAAAAATGTTGCTTCTTAATCCTAGTTCTCTGTTCAAATTTGTGAAAAATGTTGAGCAACATTAATTATTTCACACGATCATTTTGATGTGTATCAATGTTACCTATCAATTTGACGTTTTTATTCCTGCAAAGTATGCGACATTGTTTTGCGTATGTAAGCAATACCCCACATGTAGTTAAATAAAAATTATTTTTTTTAATAAAAAAGAAAGTAAATATGGATAAAAAACTGTTACCGGTTGTGTTATTTTAATTCTTTATTTCTTATTTAATAATCAGTTTATACTTTTTTGCTTTTGCTTAAAATTCCACGTGAAAAAGGTGCAGCTTACATTATTTCGCAGTTGTAAAAAAATGTTGCCAGAAACATTTCGGAACTTTTTCACAAAATGATCAGAGTACAACTCTATCAACATTATTTCATTGATATTCCGCACAAGTTTTTTTCATATACCTTTTGACAGCATTTTACGTGAAATGTTGAACAGAGTACCACCTTTATTGAAAATTTTAAAAATTTTTGTAATTCATAGAAAAACTTTAAAACAGTTGCTCTTTTTCGGTAAAATTTAAAAATGTTGCTAATTTATAGAAACGATTTTTATAAGAAAATCGTAAAATTTTGCTATTTAGAGAAAAATTTTAAGAATCTGGCTTTATACAAAAATTTTGCTTTTTTTAGTAATTTGTTAAGAAGTTTGCTTTTATATGAAAAATTTTGCTTTTTATAGGAACAATTTAATTTTTTTTTTTTTTATAAGAAAATTTAATTTTTTTTCTTTTTGTGTGAAAATTTTAAATTGTTTTCTTTTTATAGAAAAATTTAAAAATTTTGCTTTTTTTTGTAATGTGTTAAGAAGTTTGCTTTTATATGAAAAATTTTTGCTTTTTATAGGAACAATTTAAATTTTTTTTTTATAAGAAAATTAAAATTTTTCTTTTATAAGAAAATTTAAATTTTTCTTTTATAAGAAAATTTAAATTTTTCTTTTTGTGTGAAAATTTTAAATTGTTTTCTTTTTATAGAAAAATTTAAAAATTTTGCTTGTTTTTACGCCCTATTCCTTATTTTCACGCCCTAAATAATACAAATTATAGGATATGGTTCCTTCCAGATGTAACAGTATTTGCCTGCTAAATTTCAAGAATATCGGTTGATTATAATCTAATTAGTTAAGAAGATATAGGGAGGGGGAGCTTTAACCCTTTTTGCGTGCCAAATTTTAAGAAACCCGGTTGATTAGCTAATAAGATATAGGGAGAAGGAGCTTTTACCCCTCTTGCATTATTTTACGCCCTATAGCGATATAAAATATACCTTACGACCTATTCTCATACGTAACAAATAGACATACAAAATTTCATAAAATTCGGTCAAGACGTTTCGGAGGAGTTGAATTGCAAACACCGTGACATGAGAATTGTATATACATAGACCATATTTACATTATGAAATTAACGCCGCAACTTTCGTATGCAACTTTTTGTTTTTCAAATGTAAATGTGAAACGAGTTTCGTAGCAACTTCTTTAAGAGAAAATAAAAAAATCTCGGCGTTAATTGCATAGTCTAAATGCAGTAATAGCTTTTTATATCAAAAATTTAGCTTTTTTAGGAAAATTTAAAAAATTTTGCTATTTTTCGTACAGTTTATACATTTTTATCGAAAATTTTATTGTGTTGATAGGAAAATTTGAAAAGCTTAGGTTTTTTTTACAAACAGGGCTAACAGATTTGACGATTTATCGTCATTTTGCCGATTTTTTGTTTCGAAATTTAGCAAAGTGCCGATTTGCTGATTTTTGTCTAAAAAGTGACGATTTTTTTCTGTTACCAAAAAAATTAACACTATTAATGTTTTTATACTTATGTTAAGATATAAGAGAACAGAAGAAAAATTTGTAAGCAGACAGCTTAAATTTTTAAGTTTTATTTTCCCTAAAAAAATTTATGGGGAAAAGCCAAATCTCATAGGAAAAAACTGTTAAATTTTTGCATTTTATTTAATTCACAATGGGCGTGAATTTTTTAAGCATTTCTTAATGGGATCAAAACAATAAACCGTTACCGTAGTTTTCTGCGAATGTAGAGGAAATTTTGAGTCAAGTCAATTTAAATTAAAAAACAAGGTAATTAATTCGAGTATGAGGACCAAGTGAAATATTGGAACGACTGGATCTTTTTTAACATATAATACTCTTTATAAGGAAAAAATTGTAATAATCTTCACCCATATCTCAGACTATTCCCACAATAATTAAAGTAAGCGTCTTTCGCTGTTTTTTTGAAGAATCTCACAGAGGACTCAGCTTGTGTTCCAGTTACTTCTGCGTGAGGAATCTTCTACGATTTGAAAATGCGCTCGTCAACGATATTCATGAGACTTGCAGTAGCTCTTCCACGATTAAAATTTCTAGCAGGGTATGAAGTTTGAATGTTTTCTTTTCATAAAAATCGAATTTTGAGTAGTCCATTTTTTTTGACGATATTTCAAAACGAGAAGGACGATTTTTTTATTTTTTCTCAGGAAATTGACGATTTTGTCACAAATTTATCTGGCAGCCCTAATCACAAAGTTTTAAAAAAAATTTGCTTTTTTATAATAAAATGCTTAAAATGTTTTGTTTGTACAATATTTTTAACATTTTGCTGTTTATATAATTTTACCTAAAGCTTGTGACATAACACTGGTCTGTAGCAACCGCCTTATATCGTGCGAAATATAAGTCAAGCCCTTAAAGAAAAAACAGAGTCCGATAAAAAAAACTGAAAACGGATTTGAATTTAGAGCTTTAAAATATTTATATTTCTTATATTTTTATTTAAAGTTTCGAAAATTTTTTGTTTTTTGAGGAGCTGTTTATCTGATATACTTTATTTGAAACATTCTTCAATTTTTTTTATTAAAATTATTAAAATTTTGCTTTTAACATCGTAAAATGTTGGTAATTTTTTAAAATTTTTAAAATTATATTTTTTTATAATTAAATATTCGAAAAATGGACTTCTTTTAGTGAAATATTACAATTTTCTTTAAGTTAAGATTTTCAAAGTTTTGCTTTATATTTATATAGGTAATTCAAAAAGTGTTCTATTATGTCATATTTGTTGTTTTTGCTATGTTTTTATGAATGTCACTTTCATAAAATTATAAAGGCCTTATTTATAAAACATATTTAAGGTTTATAACAGGTTTATAAAACGAATTTCCGACGAAAATCTGTTTAATAAACCTTTTAGAAAGCAAAACTTTTTTGGGAATATGAGGGGTAAGCATATACAACCAAAATGACACAATAGAACACTTTGTGAATTGCCTAATTATTTATATTTAAATTTCTGCTATTGTCAACTTTGCCGCACAGTAAGTCTCTCTACAACAATGATAAAATTAAAACAGATGTTTTAAATTATTATGTGTTTTTGTTAGTTCATTTTTCCAAAACAATTAAATGTTTAATGTTCTCGTAAATGCGTAAAGATAGAGAAAAAGACATTTGTTTCGACTACAGAAAACAAAAATTCTAACAATTTGTTGGATTAATTTAATGATTTCTGGGAAATTTAAAAAGTAATTATTTTAATTTATTTAAAAAACTTTAACATTAAATAAAAAGCTTTAGAAATAGAATTAAAATAAAGTGAAACAAATAGAATTAAAGCTTAACAAATTTCTAAATTGTGCATTTTAATGGAAACAAGATTTTTATTACTTTAAGATTTGTTTGTATCAACGAGAACCAAAACTGTTCATTAGTTTTAAATAAGAGATTTTTTTATATCTATAAGATTTCTTTATAAACCGTATCATATTTAAGTATGTCAATCAAATATGTTTGTTTTTTTTTATTGATTATTTTAAACCAGTAAAGTTTTGTTTTTTTTTAACAAATCCCAGCACTTTTCAAAGAGGTGTGGGGGGCCTAATACACATTTATAATCGTACTACTTCTTGAATTCATTTTCAAATCTTTAAGGTGAATAAGCTGCTTATGGTAAATAAACACAATTTACTTTATTAAATATCTATTATAGTTATAAACATGAGTCAAGTTTTATTTAAAAATGTAGCCCTTTTTGTTAATTATTAAGGCGATTATTTTAATAATTTGTTATTATAACTAAATATTTACATACGTGCTTTTTGGAATTAAAAAAAACCCTTCCCATTTGGGATTTAATAAGGTGGAACATATTTTTTTATAAATTAGAATTAATTTAGGATGACCTTAAATGGGTGCAGTTTAAGAGCAATTAAATAAATCAACAACAAGAAAATTGTTTCAGGTAGAAATCTAATTATAAACAAAATTAACAAAACTTTTTATCAAATGTCAGTGCGTATAACGTAACGTTTTCTAGCGCCTATCTTTAACGCTGAAATTACATAATTAAGTAAAAGTACCAATGTTGTATTCAGAACAGTTATGTAAAACAAATAAAAATCACAGAATTGAAATGAAAATGCAGTGAAAACCGCTAGATTGACCTAACAATAGCAGCAAACTTCGCTACCTAACGCGCTGTCAAAACTGTACTTTCCAGTTGGATTTTCTTCATACATTTTGTATGAGCATTAGAATTTTTAACAGACAGATAACGCTGGACGCGATCATTTAGGTTGGTCTGTTAGGGTCTTTCATTAAGCTCTTTCTGTCTGTAAATTTAATTAAAACAAAGTAAGTGTGAGAAATGTGTGATTAAAAAGGCCAATCGATTCGATAAAATTTTGTATCCACATCAGCTTCACGCGAAATGATCATGCGTTCAAATGCCATATGCAGGGTGGCATTAATTGTGTGCTTTTGTGTCCTGTTGAAACCATATAATCCAATTCAGACCAAACTAAGTTGGTAATTCGTCAGCTCATTATTGGTTTGGCGCATATGCCAAAAAGTCGTAGTGGAGAAAAACGACAATGAAGGTTTGCATGAAGTTTTCTGAAAATATACCCGACATAATTTTTTGTATTTTCACCACTGCTGTATGTCGGATGTCTTTGAATGGGATTGCGAAGCATTCAAGGGTAACGCTGATATGGATACCGGGGCACTCAGAGTGCCCGGTGAATCAGGTAACAGATGGGCAGGCGAAACAAGGTGGTCGTATGGATGATGTATTCATTGATCAATTCGTCGGCCTTCCAATGGCTCACTGTAAATCACTTATCAAGCGCGAGTCTTATAAAGTTGCACAAACGCGGTGGACCTGTGAGTTCACCTGCTAGATATCCAGGGCACTGGTCGGTGGGGACTCATGCTGGTAGAATGGGTCTGGAATTCAACGACTACTGTAAAAGTTGTCAAAACGAGGAGGAGACTGAGCTTAACTTTCTCTGTCAATGCCCTGGATTGCATACTATCAGGGGAAAATACCTCGGGGAACCGGTGTTTGCCTGCTTGGGGGATCTATCCGGTATAGAACTTAAATCGCTTCTTCTTTTTATTAGGAAGACGAACTGACTGGACTTTGCAGTTACGCCATCTGAATAACTGTTTTATAGGATGAGCATTGGCGCTAGGTATCACAAAGGGACCAAAAGAGGACCCAAGTGAGCTGTCTCTCGATGGCTGCCAATGAAACCTAACCTAACCACTGCCATATGATATAGGTTTTGAAGTCAAATGTAAACTTTTGTGAACTTTCATGAAAGAAGTTAGAAGTGAATAGAATTTTATTGAAAGTGAAAATTATTGTTTTGTGCCGCATACGGCACTTTTTTAAATTTATTTTTAAAAAGTAGCGTTTAGTGCTACTACGTATACTTATGCTGTGTTTTGAGTTGTTGTCATTTTATTTTGCTTCCGCTTTGACTAATTTTTTCTTACGCAATGAAGCAAAGCAAGAGGGACATTTATTTTGTACGTTTTTGTATGAGGAATTTGTTGCAATCGCCAAACAGTGGCTTAAAGAGTAAAACAAAGCTTAATAAACTTTAAAATAGTTAATATGGGGCAAAATTAATGATAAATATCTCAGAAACAATAAAAAAATTCGTAAAACAGGTTTTGGATTCAGAAATGGGGTATTCAAAAAGATCATTATTGGTTTGACCTATCGACCACTTTTAAGAAATTTGAGTTAGGCACTGTGTATATATGACAAATTATTGACCTCTTTCGCCTTTGACGGAAATGGCGTGACCAACGTTGCTCTCAATAAAATTTGGACATATGATGCCTCCACCTTAAAATTCTATGCGAAACAGTGACTTTTTCGGAATGCATTGGACGCTCTTGTATCTTGTTTAGTTGTTTTATAGTCTTAAATTCGACATTTTTTTCTTGACGGACCCATTCATCTTTATAAGTACTTCATCGCTAAAGGTAATTTTTTGATTAAATTAAGCGTCATATGGCCTTTGTCGCCTGTCAAAGCTCGTATCCCCAAATTATAAATTTTTAAAACCCAAAAAGGAACTTTTTCACCCCCAAAAATCCCCACTAAATACATACTCTTAAATTTTTTCATAAAATATTTTATTTGGATTACATTTTTTTATTTGACATTTAAATAAATATAAATCATCAACTCAAAATTGTTTAACAAAGACAAAAAAATCAAAATCAAATTTGTTCTGTAACTTTAGTGAGAACTTCTCGTATCGAGAAGATGTAAACCAAAATATTCCATGGTTTTTGGAAAAGTGAGAAAAAAGTGTGTCTGTATCTCATGTCTAAAACTATCAAAAGAGATTCATCGTTACGTTATAGCCGTTACAAAAATTTAAAATTGTTTTACGACTGCGGCAAAAATACAACCAAATAATGTAAATTGAGACGTTTGTTATTTACAAAATAACTTTGGAAACATTCGTTTATTTTTTTAAAAATGTAAAAAGCAAAATAATTAAACAATGAAAATACCTCGCAAGAACAAAACACTTACCTCTTCCTTTTTATTATTTTTTACATTTTGCATTTTTAATATGTTTTTTAGTGTCAAAATTTATCTCGCCCCGTTATTGTTCGTCAGTTTATTTGACAGTTCAAAGTGAGAACTTTCTCATAGAAATTTTACAGACACACTTTTTCTGTAAATTGGCGAGAAATAATCTTACGTGACAGCTCATAATCGCCAAAAATGTTACAGGCGCAGTTAAGTGCGAAAAACAGCTGTTTGTTTCAATTTATGGTATTTTTGTTTCATTTCTCATATTTCAATCGAAAAGATTCTCGACGCAGGAGTTAAGGCCTAACCATAATATGCATAGCCTTGCTTAACCTACTGTCAAAAATATGCAAAAAGTCTCTCAAATGTATTTAAAAAAAAAACAAAAAGATTATAAAAATCATTTGATTCCGTACGGAATGTGCGATTAGATTCGCACCTTGCTTAAGCAAATGACAGTTTCATTAAACTTAGCAAAAAGTTTCTTTAAGTTCAATATGGTTTGCCACATATAATTAACATGTATTCGCACATTTGCTTAAGCCAACTTAAGCACATTGTGGTTGGGCCTTTACAGAACATGGACTCAATTTTTTTTTTTTTTCATATTTCTTAACGTAAACTTTTAAAATGAGTATTTATTCATAATAATGATTTAAGCAATTCATATTGCATTTTATTTTTTGTGTTAATATCAACTGGGCTCAATCTTCAAATGGCCGTGAATCAGCGGCATCTTGATATTAATAATGGTACTATAAAAACTAACAATGTTTGGAAAATTTAACTATAAAAGTAGCAACCCAATAAAAAAATGAAATTTCAAACGTAGAAGGCTTGTAAGCGAGAAATGTAAAAGTTTCGACTACCATCTCGCTTAGTCACCGTCCAGACTTGCAATTTTATTGCAGCAATTCTTGAGTTTATTGGAGAGAGAGGTGAGAAAATTGGGGAGAGGTACACAATTTCATGTACTTTGCAATTCTGTTTTGTTTTGTAAATTTCACACTTTTTTGCTTGAAGTTGGCTGTAGGTTAGAACGACTCAAGTTGTATGGAAGCAAAATTCGTGCTCGATGTACCCTCCTAAAAATGAACCTTGGACTTTTTTAAGATACTATTTTAAATATTTCTGCTTTGACCTCTCGTGAGCTGGACCATTTTGAAAAAGGGTCTATTTTTGCATGTTTTGTTTATTTGAAAATCTGTTTCCTTACCAACATATACAAATTAGGTATCATAAGAAAGGTTTTTTTAAGGCGCGTCCAACTATATATACATCCGATCATCCATGTCCTTTTTTTTAAGGATTTTCTGTAAAAAAAAACGGTTTTTGTATTTTTTGTTCGAGGATGTTTGTAATAAAAATGCCAAATTAACATATTTTAATCTTTAGTCGATTTAATTAAATACGTGTTTCCGCTTTTTTGGAAATTCGTGCTAGTTCTTGTTTTGACAAAAATGCAATGGGGTGGCAACCCTTCGTTTTAAATAGAGCAATATGGGTATCACATTTTTTCTTTTGCCAAGTGCATCATCTTTGTATGCAAATAATTTAGATTTTTGCAAATAAGATGCTTCTTACACGTTGCTCTGGAATATTTATAAATGGAATTTTGCAGTAACTCTAATATGATAGCGGATTTAGTTTCTAGATCATGTATTGATGAAAATAGAAAAGAAAGAAAAAAAAATCATCCACGATTTAATTTTTTTTTTAATTTGCCAAAAAGTCGTGGATAAGGAAACAGATGCTCAAATTAACAAAACATGCAAAAATATACCCTTTTTTAAAATGGTCCAGCTCACGGGAGGTCAAAGCTGGAGCCGAAATATTTGAAATGGTATCTTAAAAAAGTCCAAGGTTCATTTTTAGGAGGGTACATCGAACATTTTTTTTTGGTGAGCCGCTCTACTGTAGGTGTATCTGTATTTATATATAAAAAATATAAAATGGACAAGATAAAAATGCAAAAATTGCAACCCAAGAATTTTATAATAAAGCAAAGAAATAAAATTCTCTTTTCCCTTCTCTCCTAAAAACTCAAGACTTGACTACTCAAACTTGACGTGTGTGAACCGGCACTATCCTGGGGGTTCACCTGGCAACTTTTTTTTATACCAAACGTCAAAGTCTGTATAAAAAAAACTCTAATATTTTTGTCACCGTTTTATTTTATATCAAGTACGACATTTATTATGAAATTGTCTGGTGAAAATCCCATGTCTCTTACGGAAGACAAAAATTTTAGTTGGGGGTTGCCATTTTGAAGCAATAAATTTTTGACACAAAAGGCGCTTTTTTCAAATCATATAAAAACTGGTGAGTTTAACGATCAGCTTATCATGCTGAATTTTTTGTGGTTACAGTAATTTTTTAATGCCGTGGCCCTTTAAATTTTCTTTTTTATATAAAATTTGTTAAGAATACATTTACTTACTACAGCCTTTTATGTCTTATTGCATAACGCTTACTTTTTAAAATGTATACAAAATAAGGTACCGCAACCTCTTCTTTAAAACTCAAGTTCCAGCTTCGCCATTTTAATAATTTTTTTCACGTTGGATTTGCTAAAAATCTGGCTTTGAATAGCTCCTTCGGAATTGCATCTCTTCCTCAAAGTTTTGGGAGCTCTTGCACTCGATGTTTCGACGATAGATTCTTAAGTAATCGTTTTTACCAAAATTATTTAAATTGCACAAATTTATTTTACTCACAAACTAAGTAATATTTTTTGGTTTTAAATTTTATTAGAATGTAGTTTGTGACGTTGTGTAGTTTTGAAAAATTATTCTTGTTTCCGAAACGTGCTAATGATTGTAAAAAGTTCTCTGAATTTAAAAGCACACGATAAATCCTTAATCAAATATAATTCAAATCCATTTTTATTAAAGCTAAAAAATAATAAATAATTCAAAGACAGAAAAAAACACTCCTAAAACGAAAAAGGAAATACGAAAGAAAATACTATTATATGGAAAAATTTACAATGATTCATTCATTATACCTGCTCCTTTGTTCGATAATTTTGCAACAAAAAAAAAAAAAAAATGCTGACATCAAACAAACTACAGTTCTTTGAATTATTTTCAAGTTCGTTGTCAAGTTCACATAAAATTCCAATAAAACTCTTATAAAATAAAAATAAAAGTTCCCAGAAAAACTCACATACAAAAAACATGTTCAAATAGAATCCTAAAAACATGTCTAGATTTATAACAGAGACACAAAAATTTAAATTAACTTTTTTTTTAATAAATCAAATAAGAATCAAAATGACCTTGTCCCCCATCAGGGTATCGGGACCGTCAGACAAAGCGGAAAGATAAAAAAAAGTCAATAAAAATTAACGAAAATAAAATCATCATCAACGACGGTTGATTAGAAAAGCATTAAATCATGCTTAAATTAAAAAAAAAACAAAATGCAATACTTTGATTTCGATTTCATATTCAAAACACCGAAAGAAACAAACTAAATTAAAAGAAAGAGAAACTTAATATGACCAGTGAGTAGGGAGGGTTTTTAGATTTGATATAAATCTTTATGGATTTGACATAAATTCTGTGTCACTGTGTGTGGTTTGTGTTGTCGTGACTTTAGAGGATAGTGGAGTTCGGTGTGTACAAAAAAAAAACCGTCAGACGAACCATTTAGTGGTCACTTAAATGTTTGATCGGATGTTTTAATAAATGAAACAAATGGCCGCCAAAATGTTGAGTAGAATTAAGAAGATTTGAAAAAAAAACTTCATGTGATTTATGTTTATGGAAATATATTGAAAATAAAAAAAGTTTCAGTAGCTTTCGAAAATTTGGAAGTTTAATAATGTCATTTAGTTAAATCTCTTTGAAGCAGTGGGACGGCTAAGTGGCAAACAATATTGCCAGAAAAGTTTTGTCTCATGTCCCGAAATTTAAAGTTTGATGTCCCAAAAATTGCCATCTCAAAATGTTAATCCCCAATTTTGTCCCCAAATTTTAAATTATTTAATAGAAGTTTAGTTTTGAACTTAAAATTAAATTTATGATTTTTTCTTAAAAAAAGTGTTAACAATTCCTGGTGATTTCTTATTCTTGAACGACTTGATTATGGCAGAGATTTCTGATGTAGAACGATTAACATTAATCGATCGAAATGATTGTAGAGTGTTATTAACAAGTGAATTTGTAAGGGGGTTACCAATATTTGCTGAAATGGAATGGTTCATAGCAAATGTTTGAGCCAAAATTTCACCTTTTTCCCGGTTGGTAGTGTTACGGTAACCGTTTTGTTTCAGAATGGGAATTCTTCTGGACTTCTTTCTTAGTATTTTGGTTAAATTCTAAAATGGTGGAGAGCCTTTATCTAGAGTGGATAGCAAATGATCCCATGATTTGGAGGGCTCAGTGCTGAAGCGAACCAAGTCAGAAAAGAAAATTCGAAAATATATTGAGTTTGACTAAGTAAATTTCCATTAATTACTGGAGCCACTGAGTTGGGCTTATTACCGTTACCTTAGGAACGAAACTGTTTCTGATTTACCCCATTACAGAACTGGATTGAGTTAAATTTTGCGGAGATTTTCGCACCAGATTTCAAATACATATATGTGATATATTTTATGACTTGGTTCGGTTCAGCTCTGAGCCCTCCATTTATTTCTGAATTTTTCAATCTCCTCACGAATTTTTTTTTTTCAATAATTTCATTTGAAACTGGTCGTTTATATTCCTATGTCGTTGCCAATCTCGCCTTAAGTTATTTCTTTGTTGAATCATATTTCTTACGAAATACGGTAGAGGTTTCCTTACATGGGAGGTTTAAAACCTGTTTAAAGTTTAAGATAATCCTTTCAATATGTTCACAGTTTGTGATACTGTTGGAATTGGGTAACCTAATGTGACGATTTAAGAATCTAGCAAATCTATTCCAGTAGCCCTTACAAAGTCGCAGTTGAAAGTTCTTATATTATTGTACGAGCTGTTTAAAATGATCTTCACAGGCAGATGGTCAGAGCTTAAGTCATTTAAAACTTCTGCAGGAGACATTATGTCGGATAAGTTTGTTAAGAATATGCCAAGAGTAGAGGCTTGTCTATTAGCACTTGCAGGCACGTAAGTGTGACCACTGGAATATATCATTTCAAAATTGTAAGAGTCTAACTTCTCGTACAATTTATTTCCGCAGCCGTTAGCCCTTAAACAACCCCATGCCTGGTGTCTACAGTTAAAGTCGCCACGCAGTAAAAATTTATCATCACGACTAAGTCTGTCAATATCCGAAGCAAATTGTATTTTCCTAATACCGTCACTGCCCACTGAACCACCGGAAATTAGCACGAGTAATTATTTATACAATCTGTGTCCAATATGTTAACCCCCATATTTTCAATGAGGTTAGTATTCACTATAGGAATTATTTGATGAGGTATATTTTTCCTAATAATAACTGCTACCCCACCCCCTCTAGAATTAATTCTGTCATTTCTGTAAATCCGATTTTCACCCTGTTTCAGTAACTAAACAAACGTGTATATTATTAGAAATTAAAAATTTAAATAGTTCTAAGCTTTTGTTGCGAATGTCTCTTGCATCGAAATCACGTAAAATTGAAATCGAAAGAGAATTTTTATTAATTTTTTTTTTTAATAAACGCGGTTTTTCCTGATTTCAAACGCAGATCTGGCTAAAATAAGTGGCTTTAGAGTATGTGGTATACAAAAAGGAAAATTTTTTTGAAAGTTTTAAAAATTTTTTGGATTTCAATGTCACTCGAATAAGATTTCCCGAACATGGATGTATTTATCTAATTTTATTATTAAAAGTTATATAACTTTAAAAATACAAAAATTTGCCAAACAGTCACTTATTTAACACAATCTTTCTTAAATCTTTTCAGGTTTTTTTTTCCAAAAACCAACAAAGAAAAAAAGTTCAAACTGAAAAGCCAAACTGATTTACATCAGAAAGAAAAACAAAAAGAACACTAACTTTATAGCTGCCATATAAAAAAAAAATATTACAATGAAAGTTGCAAAATATATGGGTCATATAACAATAATTGTTTTATGTTGTCTATTAACGGTTTTAGCTGAAACTCAAGACACAAGACATGTACAAAAGCAACATATAAAACATTTAACACAGCTACAGCAGCAGCAACAACATCACAATCACAATCAACGTCAGCAACACAATCACCATCACCATCGACAACATCTAACAAAACTAAGACAACAAGTTCTGTCCAGCTCAGGCAGCACTGCAACCTCTAGACAATCTAGAAAATTAGATTTAAAATCATCGGCATCAACAGCACCACCGATCAACAATCCAAGACATCATCAAGAAAATCCCAATAGTCAAGTGGAACTTATTGAAAATGTTAAGGACACAATACCAAAGAATGCTACAGCACCTGCGGTAACGTCTACGAAATTAAGACGTTTAAGCGCTAAAGATTACTACAATAAATCTGTTCAAAGACGTTACAATGCCCGGCGCAATGCTCACGACGAATGGGCTTATAATACGTATAATGTTCATACGAATACATATGGACCCACACAAACACAATCACATTCAGGCAAGGGTGATGATAACAGTGATGATGTTGAATTCGTGAGTAATACGGGAGTCAAGTCTTTTCCCGATTGGGCGAGGCGTAGCAATGTACCGGCTGTAGTACCAACATCGAGTCCGACACGGAAGACAACAACCACTACACTGGCACCACCTGCAATGATACCTGCCAGAAGGGGTTATCCTATTGTTCCGTCTGGTGCCGAAGCCCCCGCTACAGAAGATCCTTTTGAATCGAATGTTATAAGCAGAAATCCAAGCGGAATGGATGCAAAGGATATGGAGAAGTGAGTAGACTTTGTTGTTTAGAATATTGAAGAAATTGAAAGGGTTATGAAAGTAAATTAAAATGAAAAACACGTTTTTGCAATTACAAATTTAAAGCTATTTAAACCTTAAATGCCTGTTAAATTGAATTGTGCACTTTAGATCATCAAATTTTTAATATTATCAAAATAAAAAAAATATTAATAGTATGAAAATTGATTTCATTATTTTATTGTTATTCTCTTTATCTGGGGCATAAAAAAAAAACATTTATATCTTTTTTTGGAATTTGAAAAATCCGGCATTTAAGGGTTAAGATTACACTTGGTAAATATTTGACGAAAAACGTAACCACTCTTTTTAGATAGATACTCGCATCACAAAATTTGACAATTATAGCAAAAAACTTTTTTTTACTAAATTTAAAATAGACGTGAACCCAAACAAAGTTTTAGTGTTTTTGTTTTTTTTTTAACTTGCTAAAGGCCGCTTCAAACTATCCCAGCGGGAAAAAGAAGCAGAATGGTTACCTTCTAGAAGACCTCTGTACTCCATCTTTTGGATATACAAGGCCTGCTCACTCCATTCCATACTCATATCTTTTTACACACGTTGTCATTGCGGAGTAGGCCTACCACTCTCGCTTCTTTTGCAGGTACATAAAAATCGGATCGGTTCTTTCGTATAAAAGATAAGATAAACATTCGAAATTCGATTCTATTAGTAGGGAGTAGAGAAGAAGTTACATTTTTTGTATGCGCATGCGGTTCTGACCAGGGTTTAGAAAATTGCAGTCGAGACCAAAAACTTTCGAACAATAAACGAAAAATTGTGTTTAACTTTTCCGTTTTTGCTTTTAGTTTGACTGCGACTGCTTGTTCTGTAACTCTCGCTTCGAGAAACTTTTCGATTGAAATGTGTGAAATGAAACAAAAATGCCATAAATTGAAACAAACAGCAGTTTGTCTCACATTACTGTGTCTGTAACATTTTTGGCGTTTATGAGCTGTCGCGTAATGAAAATTAATAGAAAAAGCGTGTCTGGAAAATTTCTGTGAGAAAGTTCCCACTATGAACTGTCAGATAAACTCTCGAATTAAAACGGGACAAGAAAAAATTTAAACATTAAAAAAACATATTAAAAATGCAAACAATAATAGTATTTTGTTCTTGACACATTTTTTCATTGTTTAATTATTTTGCTTGTAGCATTTTTATAAAAAATACGGAAGTTTTCAAAGCTCGTACGGCGAAATTATTTGGTCGCCTACAACGATATGTGTGACTGACGTTCTTAACGTCTGCAATGTCACATCTTTTTTAAGAGTAAAATTATGACAATTATAAGGTAACGACGTAATCAAGGCGAATTGACTAGAAGGTGAGGTCATCCCTACAACAACACTCCTTCTGTGGTCGGGTTGTCAAAAATATTGCTATTAAAAAAAATAGGTTTGTTTACATAAAAAACTAGTTTGTATACAAACTTTGACAAGTCGACCACCGAAAAAAAACACCATATGTTGACTTAACCCCACCTTCTAGTCAATTCGGCTTGGACGTAATCTCTTTTGATAGTTTTGGACTTGAGTTACATACACGCTATTTTCACTTTTCTGCAGTTTGTAAACGCTTGTTCTGAGGTAATTTCGACAACACACTGTGGCCATTGTGGCTTTGTAATGCCGTCAAAATCACGTCAGAATAACATGCAAATGTGGCTTTTTACACTCCGTTTACTCTAGGCTTAAGAAATGCTTATGTTGTTGTATTTTAACTGCAAACGCATTGAATTTTGAGAGAATGTTTTTTCATTATTTTTTTCCTGTCTCTTTCAATTCTAGTCGTCCTCTATGGCCAACATTGTTTCTGTTTCCTTTCAATATGTTTTTAATCGCTTTTATAATAAAAGACATTCAATTGATTTAAATAAATTATTATTTGTCATTAAATTGTCACAATATTAAACTAAAACAATTATTTTTAATAAAATATTAAATAAAAGTGTAATTAAAAATTTAAATACACAAAGTAAATATTTAAAACAAAGAAAATGAAATTTCAAACTAAAAGGCGTCATTTTAGAATTCAATCCAATGTTTAATAAAATATCCATTTGCAACAAAACCGTCATAACTCGTAGTTTTTTTAAGGTTTCTAAATATTTTAATAATTTCAGAAACTAAGCCGAACCAAATAACAATTTTAGAAATTTGACTTAAACTTTTAGATGTAAAAGGCTGGTTTCGTTTTAAAGAAAATAAATTTTAGTGGGGAATGTAAGAAGAGATAAACTCACTGTTTATTGTTGTTGTTGTTTTTATTTAAACTTTGATATTGTTACAAGTAGAGCTGTTGCTTAAAATTCTTATTCGCTGAATAATATCTTTAGTTTTTCTAAAATCCTTGGATGGATGAAATTTCCTGACGATCTGCCCTAAGCCACCAGTGAAATGAGCATAGGAATAGCTTATCCCATCAACAATAAATTTCAGTGTTTTTCTCAAGAATAAAAATTGGGAATTAAGAACGATAAATAAAATCTTTTAAATTGAAAATAATTTTATTTAAACCAAGTATGAGTGCGATTTTCGGCTTAAATACCCTTCGCCTTACGTAATGCAGAGTCTAAGACCACTCACCCACTAACACACATTCTCAAACAGAATTTGAAAGAATATGTTGAGTTAATTTTTGCATTTAAAATACTTTCCCCCTCACCTTTGGTGAAGGGCTCCAACTTTAGGCTCCAGTCATTTTTTTTTATACAAAAGAAATTTAATTAAAGATATCTGAAACATGAAGATTCCATTAAATGAACATAAACTTTACTTAAAACTCTATTTTTGATATATTTCATTTTTTATGCAAATGCTTATTATGCATAAGGAAATTAATTAATTTACAATTAAACATAATATGGAAATTTTACAACATTTTAATTTAACGCTAAACAATCATTTTTATTTTTATGATCCCTTATTAAACTCTGTAATTAACATTTTACTACAATTTATACAAACAAAAAATGTATGGATTGTTTGCTTTAATTAATTCATTTCACATTTTATGTCTTCATTAGACCAGACATGTCTGTTCATTTGTCCAGTTAGTTGGAAACAAGTCTCATTTTTAATAGTTGACTAATTAATGAGTAATAAACATGTTTCTTTTAATGCATAAATTTCAAAACTACAATACAAAATAATTGGCATTCAATACTGGCCAAGCTGGCACAAACATTTGTAACAGATCGTATTCCGTACTCGTAGATGCAGACAACTAAGGCGACGGACAATATATGAAATCTTATTCAATTAACCGCATCACAATTGTCGAAAATTAATTTTGAATGGTGAAGTGTATAAGTCTAAAACTTGAGTAAAAAGTGTATATTTCCCTAGGTCTACACTAAAGATAAATATCTCAGCATTTTGGCAATAACGTCGGCAGAACAACAGAGCAATATTTATGTTAACTCATAATTTGAAAAAAATGAACGAAGAAGGTTCAGTGTAAAAACTGGCGCTTTCTTGCAAAAATTATTTTTATTAATATAAATTCTTTCTTATTCGACTTTATTATTTAATAAATGTATATTAATTTGTTTAAGCTTGGGGTCTTTTTTTATATAAAAATATAAATCCAAATTTTTAATATTTTTAATTAGGCTTAAGTTCATTAAATTTAATTTTCATTAAATTATTTTTATGAAGAAAGGAATTTTACAACATGAAAATTAATTAAAATTTTTATTGATAATTTTTCATTCTTGACTCAATCTGGGCTCGAACCCAGGTGTTTACGGACAGGTTACCCTGACATGTTTCGATTGCAACCACTCAATCTCTTCAGAGGGCTTGCCGTTTAACACTCGCAGCCATCGACGACTGCTGACGTCATTAGTCAAACATCAATCCTTAAACCAAATTGTATTCAACCTTTTGGTAGATCGAAATTTGCTTTTGAATGATTATCTATTTTAATTTATTTTAACATGTTATTCCTTTACTTCTCTTTTTTCGTACTTTTGTCAAGAATTCTTCTTGAAGTTCAAAGTACATATATTTTTTGTTTTTTCATTTTTTTTTTTGTCTTTCTTTTTCTTGTTGACCTTTTCAGCACAACTTGAAGGACAAATGCAAACATAGAGCTCGTGCCTTAGCTTTAACAATTATTAGTATTGTGGTTATTTTATTGAACTATTTATGGTTTTTAATCCAAATTTTTAATATTTTTAATTAGGCTTAAGTTCATTAAATTTAATTTTCATTAAATTATTTTTATGAAGAAAAGAATTTTACAACATGAAAATTAATTAAAATTTTTATTGATAATTTTTCATTCTTGACTCAATCTGGGCTCGAACCCGAGTGTTAAACGGCAAGCCCTCTGAAGAGATTGAGTGGTTGCAATCGAAACATGTCAGGGTAACCTGTCCGTAAACACCTGGGTTCGAGCCCAGATTGAGTCAAGAATGAAAAATTATCAATAAAAATTTTAATTAATTTTCATGTTGTAAAATTCCTTTCTTCATAAAAATAATTTAATGAAAATTAAATTTAATGAACTTAAGCCTAATTAAAAATATTAAAAATTTGGATTAAAAACCATAAATAGTTCAATAAAATAACCACAATACTAATAAAAATATAAATTTTATTAAATTTGTTTTGTTAAAGTAAAATTAATATTTTTATATAAAAAAGAACTCAAACTTAAACAAATTAATATAAATTTAAATAATAAAGATCGAATAAGAAAAAATTATATTAAAAAAAATAATTTTTGTAATTTTATTTATGTGTTTATTAAATTCTTTAATTTAATTCTTTTACTACAATTATAATAAGCTACCATTTCACAAACTTAATTTCTTTCCCACAAAATTTGCTTCTATTCTGTTTTTCTTTTTTGATTCTTTTTTCAACTGACAACCAAATTTGACGTTTTATGTAAGCAATATTTGTCAACAAAAATGGACTAACAATTATTGCAACATAAATTGCCGGCAATAAATATGTACAAAAAATTCCTGTCTACATTAAAGATAACATAATTTTGACATTTACTGCAGTATATGTCGCAATGATTATCTCTGGTTTAGACGTGCAGTTAGGGAATGGTAAATCGATTTCGATTCCAATCGAAAATCGATTTTGTGGTCAAAAAAATCGATTTTTTGCAATCGAATTTACGTTTGAGATTTTATACTGAAATCGATTAATGGGCTTATTTTTATCAAAACTTTCGCAATTTTTAATTTTAATCTTAATTAAATCGATAAATTATGGGCATGCACATTAAGTTTAAATTTGTAGTTTTACGTACTTACCTATTAGTACCTTTGGTATACTTTAAACTTTAATCTTGTTCTTCAGAAATTAAAGTCATCAATGGACAATGAACAAAACAGTCCAAAAATATCGTACCGAACCAAACACTGAAACTCAGCTTTGTGAAAATTAACATATTTTAGACTCACAACAGGTGAAGTTAACCATCTAGAAATACGCTAATATTCAAGCAGTGTGTGAGCGATATTTAATTCTAGTTATAATCAGAGTAAAATACGAAAATACAAGGAAATTAATCGGTTCCCTTTCCGACATCAATGACATGCAAACGTTTGTTTTCCAAAATTAAATCTTAATAGTAACTTAGCAAAGAAACAGTCGCCACCGATCAGGAACTATTGCCATAATCCTTTGAAATACTTTCCACACATTTAGGCTTGTCACAGAAATTAATTCCGATTAAAAGTGATTTCGTTTTATCTGCAAGATACGAAATCACTTTCGGTCGGAATTGATTTATGTGACAGGTCTGATTGAGTACACAAGAACACAATTTTAATGTGAAATGTACAAACATCGCACTTGTTCGACTAAAGGCCATCTCAAAATTTACACATTTTCAGTTTTTACATGAAAAATAAATATAAAAAGTAGTCATATCTACCTTCTGTAAAATACTTAGTTCAATTTCTCCAGCAATTCGTCAAAAAAATGCTGGTGTATCCCACTTTGTGATATAATTAATAAGTTTGCAAGGCTATCTCAAGGCGAATTAACTACAGGTGGTGTCGAAACGGCATCTGATTTTGACAGTTCGAGCTTATTTGTTTCGATTTATTAGTGTTTTGCTAAGAATGATTGACATTTCGAGCCGTAAACACTAACAATGCAATGCAAAAAACACTATGTTGTTTCTGTTGCTGTTGGATTGTTGTAGTTCCGACACCACCTGTAGTTGAATTCGCCTTGGGCTATCTTAAACGATTCGAAATCGATTTAAAAATCAATTTCGAGGTTCGATTAATCGATTTCAAAAACTGAAATAAATAAAGTCGATCGAAAAATCGGAAATCAATTTTGGTATCCATTTACCAATCCCTAGGGTGTATTTAGCAGTGATGGGGAATCTTAATGGATTTTACTTATTCCAAATGCAGCAATATTCCGTACTGTCGTTTAGCATGATCACTGAACATATTATTGCAGAATTATAAGCAAATTGGTGTTATAATGGTATCTTAAACTTATTTAAAATTCGTGTTTTTATATGTATTTTATGATAACAAGGACCAGAGAGGTAGAGCTTGTGAAGGTTCGGCCATTTTAATAAGAGCTCGAACTATACATTTTCTTATGTGTGATTTTTACGAAGCAAAAAACATTTTTATTGAAGAACTTTATCAAAATCTAGTACTTTAATCACTATACTGCCAACCTAGATTTAGAAAGACAATACATATCATATATATAATTAATTACTAGGCTCCAGCTTTTTGGCTCGTTGTCACGACTTATAACTCCAAAGGGTCGAGTTTTATTTGGTAGAATTTTTAAAATTGGCGTAAATATGATAGCGACTGGAAAACCAACCTATTGGTCTAATGGTCAACCAAAAATTTGCCATGGAAACTTTATGTTGAAGCTTCCTTGAATTATCGTCGGACAAAACACCCACTATAATTACTAAATAAAATCAGCCACCCTAAAACTGAAGGTCCCACCATGCGTTCCTGCGTAGATGCGTATGATACTTTTTGTGCATTTTATGCGTTTCTAAATTAAAGTTGCATGCAATGCGTTTTATGCGCCGTATTATTTTTTTTAAAAGCTGTTGTGTTAAAATTGTTATCAAATAAATACAATTTTGGCAAAATGGGAAGTGAAATTGAGATTTAAAAAGAATATATGGAATTCAATACATATGTAAGGAGTAAGCTTTTATTGTATAAATATTCGTTATGCCCTTTGTACACTTGCATACATTTCGGAGGTACGCATGGAAGATGTTGAAAATGTGAAGTACGACTTCACACTTGAAACATCTACTATCAATAAAAAAATGTCACCATTTCTGAAAAAAAAACTTTTATTTTTTTTAAATACTTTTTTTCTACCAAAGTGCCAAAATTTTGAAAGATAACACCAAAATTATTTAATAATATAACAAAAATCAAGTAACATAAGGCTTGCAACAAAGGAAAAACTTGAGAAATGGTAACGCTGCTATTAAACCAAATGCCATTTGTTCAGTAATGCCACAATAATAATAGAATTTATTGCCACTTTTCTAGTGATTACACTAAAATAATCGGAAGATGTAGAATGAATACAATTCCAACATCTCCGCAAATTGATGTTAAATGTTAAATGTTGACAAGTGTGAAAAGGCTATTAGTTTTCACAGCATAAGCTTTTCCTCCATATCACTTGTTTTTTAAAATAATAATAAACACATCAGAGATGACACTCAGTACTTAAAAGTAATCAATAAATAGAATACAAATCGATAAATTGAATACAAAATATAAAAATAGTATTTAAAATTAAATTGTATGTATTTATTTCTTGAAAGTTATTGCAACCTTTTTTATTTAAGCTTTTTCTTTTATTAAAAACTTTTTTTATACCAAAAACATGTTAAAAGGAATCCACCATTGCGCAGGTCCGTTATTTTTGTGTGTGACGAAACAATAGACTTTGTGTATGTGCATTTGTGTGTATCTTACATTTTTTACAACAAACACTCATATTAAGTCTATGATAACGTAGATGCGCAGTAGAAATTTTTTTGTACGGTCTTACTTTTTTACTGTAAGGTTACTGTTACAGTTACTGTTACTCCCGGCTAACTGAGCCTTTAACCTACTTTAATGCGTTGATACGTGTATGCATTCAATGCGTTTTGTTGTGTAACTTTTCACATACAATTACGCTGATTCTACTTTTTTGCCAGATGCATAAAAAGGCCAGACGCATAAACGCTTAAGCTTAAGCCCGTAATTTAAATTCTGCTGCCGTCAGCTAACGCTTACCGCTTTAATTGTAACTACATAAACTTAAACTTTAAATTATTACCAGTGATATTTATAATTAAAAATTATTAATTTATGTACAATGCTTATACTATTTTAATTATTTACTTCATTAACATCTTAACTACAACTAGCAACTAGAATCTATAGCAGAGAAATTTTATTAAATATAAATTGTCATTATTCCCAGCAAACTTTGTTTATGTATCGCATTTAATTGTTGTAATTTCAAAAATTAATATTTTATTAACAACAAATGTATGCATTAAAAAAGAAATATGTTTGTATGTTTAATTACAATTTATGGTTTGCTGCAATTTTTATCATTAATACAAATTACAAAAACATAAAAAAATTGTTAAATTACAAAATGTTATAACAACAACAACTACAACAGTGCACTACACAACCGAGACAAGCTATTTGATATTTATTCCAATCAATGTTTTAAGATTTTGTTTATACCTCAGAAGCGAAATAAAAACCAAATTTATGACCATTACTAATTCTGATAGATCATCTTTATTTTTGAATGTTAAACAAAAGGACAGGTTGTAGGGAAAAGGGCTGAAAGTGTTTAAACAGAAATTTTTATAGTATTATAAAGCTGTAGAGGTTTAGTGGTGGAAATTTTAAACATATACTGTCGTATTCATAAAAAATTAAAATAGATTTGAAATGCATTTTAAGAATATTTTATGAATACGGCAGATAAAAAAACAATTTCGAAATCATTGACTTTTGTCATCAAACTACAGACGCACGAACGAATATATAAAATAATTGGCTTTATTTGAAGAATTTAGGCTAGCTTGAACCCAGCACTTTTTAAGTCCAATTCTTAGACCATTTTTTCAAACAATTGAAAACTACCTCAGCTGTTGTCTTCACAATATTTTCTTTTGAGCTAGTTTGACCAAACTTGTGCGACGTGGACATACATACGCCATAAAATATTATCTTTACTTTTCGTTAAAGTAAAGCAAGTATGAAAGTTTAGTCGGTCAAACCCGAATATTTTCGTGCATTCATGGAGCCTGCAAAACCAAATTTTTTTATTGGGCTAAGAATCATATAAAAGTTCTTCGAATATTATCTAGATATTTACATCTAAATGAGATGTTTTCGTCTTAAAGTGGTGTTTGGGAGAGAGCTTATAGGGTACCTATGGTCAACTCTGGACAAACTAGTACAAAAATGTCTAAAAGCTATTAAAAAGTTATCTTCGCCTAATTTTATGTCAATACAACTAAAAATTATTTTTTTAATAAACAATTTATTAAAAAAGAAAGTAAATATGGATAAAAAACTGTTACCGGTTGTGTTATTTTAATTTTTTATTTCTTATTTAATAATCAGTTCATACTATTTTGTTTTTGCTTAAAATTCCACGTGAAATAAGTGCAGCTTACATTATTTCGCAGTTGTAAGAAAATGTTGCCAGATCGTCAGGAAACTTCATCCAAAGATTTTAGAAAAGCTAAAGATATTAAACAAGTAAACCTGTAAGGCGAATAAGAATTATGTATAAGCAAAAGTCTTACTTGTAACCATATCAAAGCTTTAACAAAAACAACAACAATAAACAGTGAGTTTATATTTTCTTACATTCCCCCCCCCCCCACTACAATTGATTGGAATTCTTCCAATATTAATTGTAGTTTAAAGTAAATAGATTAAGAAAAACCAAAATGAAAACAAAAACAACCTGCTTTATTGCTCTCGCAAAAATAAAGCATGCTGCCAGAGTTTAGTTTTTTTAAGCCGTGCACTTGCCAGTTTATTATCAAAGTTATTTTAAATTACTATTATAATATAAAAAAATTTAGCAAAATAAGTATTGCAAAAAAGGAAAAACATGAGTAATGGTAACGCTGCTTTCAAAGCAAATGCCATTCTGCCAGTGATGCCACAATAATAATAGAATTTATTGCCACTTTTGTAGTGATGACTCTAAAATAATCGGAAGATGTAGAATGGAATACAATGAAATAGGAACATTTTGTAAAGCTATTGAAAAATTGGATATTTAGCCCAATGTATTTATTATCGGAAAATTTCAACATCTTCGAAAAATAATGTTAGATGTTAAATGTTGACAAGTGTGAGAAGGCTATTAGCTGTATTGTTTTTTGTTTACTCAATAATCAGACCAGCAGAATTGCCCGATATGGCAGGGACCGCATTTAAAATAAAACTGATTTGAGGAGTTTTATTTTTTCCAAAAAATCAAAAAATAAAATAAGTTAAGGAATAAAAGGCAAAAAAAAATCTTTAATAGACGGTTTTTTTTAGTCACCAAAAAAAACTCTTTTAAGGAGCTGGATTTTTCCCGTTGTTTAATAAAACACATCTTTGTAAATTAAAACCCAATGAGTACTGCTGGTCAGTTCCCTACAATTTGTAAAGCAGTGCAAGCTAATCAGATTGCAATGCAATTACATAAATCTATATATATAAAAGAAAGTCGTGTTAGTTACACCACTTATAACTCAAGAACGGCAGAACAGATTTGGCTGAAAATTGGTAGGGAGGTAGCTTAGAGCCAGGAGACGGACATAGAATCCCCGCCCACTTTTACGCCCACTTTTTCTATTAAGCACATAACTTGAGGACGGCTTGACCGATTTGGACGATTTCTTCTTTAAAGTGATCGCCATGGTCCAACTTAGGTTTATACGGAAAGAAAATTTTGTCCCGCCCACTTTTACGCCCACTTTTTTGGATTTACCTAAAATCAGAAAACGGCTCCATCGATTTGACTAATTTTTTTTCAAATGTTCGTATCAATGCATTTTAAGTTTCCATCGAAAGAAAAATTTACCACGCCTACTTTTACGCCCACTTTTTCTATTAAGCACATGACTTGAGGATGGCTTGACCGATTTGGACGATTTCTTCTTTAAAGTGATTGCCATGGTCCAACTTAGGTTTATACGGCAAGAAAATTTTGTCCCGCCCACTTTGTACGATTTACCTAAAATCCGAAAACGGCTCCATAGATTTGACTTATTTTTCTTTCAAATGTTCGTATTATTCCATTTTAAGTTTTTATCGAAAGAAAAATTTACCACGCCTACTTTTACGCCTACTACAAAACAATCAAAGCCGAATTGGAGGTACGATGATTTGTTGGCAGGTGATTTTTGGCAAACACTTCCAGTGATACCACGATCAACGCCCGCCGATTAATTAAATGCATGTTTGAAGTCGTCTGCTTTGTGGAAACACGTTAGGAAACTCAAATTGACTCTGAAAATACGGGTCGAGCTGCAAACCAATCAATCTCGAGACGTATTTTCCAAACAATTGCTGGACATAGGAAACGACAAAATCCCGGTGGATAGTTCAATTTCTGCCGGTTCACCGAATCAAAGTCCGAACTCATCCGAAAGGTGTTTTCAAACATTACACAAAATTACAGAAATCATGATTTGTTGAGCGAACGTGCTATATTAGCTACGTTGATGTCGACGAACTGAATTTTAACATTCAAAGTGAAATCGCTGGCAAACTGGAGACGTACAAATTGGTAGATTCCATTACTTCTCAGAACGATGTCGTCAACTATCCAATCGATCTCCCTGGGATTACCCGGATTACCTCCTCATAAATTCAAACTAAAAGTTGGATCGGTAATCATAATGTTACAAAATATAAACCAACCACGTCTTTGTAATGGCACCCGACTTACGGTTAAAAAAAACTGATGAATAACGTCATCGAAGCAACAATGCTTAAAGGAAAGTACAAGGGAGAAAATGTTTTGATACCTCGGATCCCAATGATTCCAACCGATATGGCATTCAATTTTAACGCTTGCAGTTAGTTTCCAGTAAGGCTCGCATATGCAATGACAATCAACAAACCAGACAACCAAACAAAAAATGTTGTATTTTACAAAGCATTGCAATTAAAAAATTATGATATCCTAGCAAAGCAACCGAATAAGTTTTACTTTTTTTTCTGTTTACCTGAATATTGATCTTATCAACTAAAATATAAATAGAAAACTATAAGATTCACAGCATATACATATATAGAAACATATGTATTTTCAAATCAAATGTAACTACTTTATGTACTAATGTACTATATGAACAACATTTTAATTTAAAAATACTTTTTTCCTATTTTTAACGGATTTTAAAAATCGAACGCAAACATTTTTTCTAATTGGGACAGAACAACGTCTGTCGGGTCAGCTAGTTATTATTAAAAAAAGAAGAAAATTAACACAATCAGTTTTATTTAAGATGAAAAAATTTAACTCCTTAAAAAGGTTTTATTTTTGACGTCGAAGCGAGTTATATTTTATGCGGAAAAAATCAATTCATCAAAAAAGTTCTATTTTATGACAACGAAATAACCCCCCCTTTTTAAGGTTTTAATTTGCACACTTATTTTTTCGTTGAAAAATAAGTCTTAACTGTGCACTTGAGATCGATTTTCCAAGATCAGCATAGATTCTGAAAAACCACTTAACTACGAGTATTTTGGTATACGACACAATAGGTCTCCGTTGAC
Source organism: Pollenia labialis (assembly GCA_949318255.1). NCBI lineage: Eukaryota > Metazoa > Arthropoda > Insecta > Diptera > Polleniidae > Pollenia > Pollenia labialis. The sequence goes on from OX439140.1 coordinate 134,743,233, forward strand.
TCTAATATGAATAGTTTTTGGATTTAAATTCAATGGACAACTGTTATTTACGGTCCCTGCCAAATGGTTGTGTTCATCATTCTACTTTGAAAATTTGATTTATTAACTCAACAATTTTAACAAATAGAAAGCGGAAATTTATCTTTCTTTTTATTAATTATTTGCCATAATACAAACATTTTCAGTTTTTGTTGTACATTTTTCAATGGAAAAATTAAAAAAAATTTCCATAAAACCCCAATTTGTCAACTCCGAAACTAACAAAAAATTTATGTTGTATTTTAGTATTGTTGTTTCTGGAATAATTATCGTCACGTAAAAAGCTGTGCAGTCGATATTTCATAATCTTTCTAATTGTTGTTCTTTTTTAATGCCTACAAAAATATAACTTTAGTGATTAGTTTCATAACAACTAGGAATGGGCAAAAAATATCGATATATCAAAATATTGATATTTAAAAAAAATATAATCGATATATATCGCCGATATTTTAAATACCGATGTATCGATGTATCGATATTGAAATACGACTATCGAATTCGATATTTTTTAAAGTCAGTCTTCATTAAGAACTCAAAATTTTAGCCGATTTTCAAACAATATGTTTTTTAAGAATTGGAATCATTGCATGCATCATATGTTTTTTTAAACAAATATGAAGATCTAAAATAATTGGCATTTGTAAGAAGCAGTGCCGGATACAAGAAGCAGATTGTCTGGAGTGCACATAAAACAGAGAGTGCTCCTGATGTCCATATCTGATGATTACTGGTTTGACTAAAACCAGTTGGTACTTTTGGGGTGCAATTCAAATTTTAAGGAAAGTTGGTACTTCCATGACTTATTTACTTCCATTTAAATTTTTCGTAATTTATTTTTTTTTCTTATGGTTTTTTTGTATTCTTCCCTTTTGTTTTTGTTATAGTAATTGAATTTTTTGTTTTGATTAATGGTGTTTTCTTTTCTACAAAAAAATGTGCCTTTTTAAAAAAAAAATGAAATTTGGTGTCTGTTTCTTAAAAATTTTGCTCCCGAAAAGCATGAGTTTTTTAGAATAAAACAAGGCACCCTTTTCGGGAGCAAAATTAAGAAAAAGACACCAAATTGAAGTTTTTTTAAAAAAGAAGGCACATTTTTTTGTAGAAAAGAAAACACCATAAATTTTTTTGTTTTTATTAATTTATTTAAATAAAATAAAATGAAACAATAAAAAGTAACAATGTAATTACATATAAATAATTTGTTCATACATATGTTTGTACAAAGGTATACTGAATTTTTTAATTTGGTAATAGTTTCAGCAAAATACGTTCGATATATCGATATTTTTGAAATAATAAATATCGATACTCTAAAAAATATCGATTCGATATATGTATATCGATATATTTTTTCAACTTGCCCATCCCTAATAACAACTAAGGCGGTTATCTCTGTTATAAAGCAGACGGCTAACTGGCTAAGTATTATCGCACATATTGTGTATATATTTACTGATAGCAAGGCTGTCATTGCATCCCTAGCAGACATACTTTTTGAGTCATACAGATCGATTTTTTTTTTTTGGAACCCCTCTGTACCTTGTCACACCGAAAAACTATAATAACTTTTAGAAAATTACATATCTTTTTATAAAACTCTCTGTTCATTGCTAAACAAAATAATAGATATTCCGCTTTTTTTAATATTTTGACTTTCAATTATTATTCGCCGTACTCACAATCTTGTGACAATAGTCTGGCATCGTAGGATTTGCAAATTGGTGTTGTAAATTTTTACTCTACACCGGCAAAATATAAAGGAAATTGCTACTCTTTTGTTTATATGCAAAACTAAAAACCAATTATTTATTATTCTCGACATATTGAACACTAAATTGCAAACAGAAATGTGAATTTTACTTTTATTATTGACAGCTACTTGTGTTTTAATTGAATAAATGCATGTGATTTCTAGAGAAGCACGATGTATAATCTTTGATTGGCGTATTTTGTTTCGTATTTTGCAACAAGCATTGAAAACTAAACCAAAGATAGAAAATAATTTTAGTTGAATAAATTTGTAATCTCAAATGCACAGGATTGTGAATAGGGCTATTGTACCCATATCAGTAAAGAACAAAACCCTACATCTTGTACTCGTAATATAACGACATATAAAAAACAACAACTGCAATTAACCTTGAGCAGTTTGGCGTTTTTTTTTTTATTTTAACAAAAATAAAAGAAAATCTAAAAAATTAAAGGAACTAAATTGCAAAAAACTATCTACCAATATCCCGCCAATATCTTGCCAATGCGTATATTGTGTTTTTAGGAAGTGGGTGTTTTTCTTTAAATATAATTAATATTGAAGTTTTTTTTTCCAAATTGCTCTGTGTGTTGGGGTTTTATGATTTTGCAACACCTCTTGTGCGGACACACCTCTCGATTAAAAACTTACAACCACAATAATATTGGAAACAGAAAAATAATAATAAATTGTTGACCAGTCAACCTGATAAAAGATAAATGGACTACTGTCATGTTGTTGAAATAAAAACGTAATTTCAACAATATTTCTAACAGTTGTGGCTAAAAGTTAAGGCGAATTTAAATTGAAAGATAATAATTAAAGGTGAAAATATAAAAGGGTCTCAATTACATTGAGATGTTGTAGATAAAGAAATACTGAGTAAAATTTTACGTCAGTATTTATAAGAAGTGGATTGGTTCTAAAAGTTGTTGTGAATAAGCAATAGTTTTTTTTATTTAGAAGGTTTATGGGTCAAATTTGAGGTTTATATATAAATAAATTAAATACAAATTTTATCTGCTGATTTTTAAAAAATCGCATTAGGGTCAAATTACAATATTCGTGAAATAAAACTGAACGGCTGATCAGACTAAATTGAAATTTAGCAAGCATGTGTAGTTGTATTGTTAAGACAGGTCAGTACCAAACACTGATGACAACAGTAGGGAATTTTCCCTTTTTGTAGGGATTTTATCTAAAGGCAAATGTAGGGAATTTTCAATATAATATCTGATTTTCAATATTTAATTGTCTAAAATACGTAATATTCGACTTATTTTCATTTAAAAATATAAATTTTTCATTTACAGTAGCATTAAAGTACAAATGTAGTACATATTTTCTAAAAGAAACCATATACTATGAGGCCTAACAGACTGGCAATCCATGTACTAAAACAATGTTTCCGAATATTCGTCGTAATATATATGTATGTGCATATGTAATTACGGGGCGACATTTATTCACATTTGCGAACTATTCCCTTATATTTGCTATTTGCATTCGCACTCGCATTTGCTAAAATGAATTCAAATATTAAAAGCGAATATACATATAATAATTGAAATTTCTACATGGAAATTCTAAGCTAAGAGAAATAAACATTTAAGGAAAACGAAGAATTTCTTTTATGATAAGGAAATTTTGTTTATATTTTTCTTCAGGGGAACTGAAGAAAATATTTTTTTTAAATTTTACAGAGCCTTCTCTTTTATTTAGTACCAAGTTTGCTAAACATTTTTAGATACTTATACATATTAAAAAAAAATATTAAAAAAAATTTTTAAAGTAAGTATTCTTGAAAATTATTAAGCTCTTTTAGGGCCATTATTACAACTTGCCAATAGTTAAAAGTCGGATTTTGTTGGACCGATAAATAGCTTTGCATTATAACAACTTCCATTTTTTATTGCTGTTATTTTCAATAATAATAATATTTAATAGATGAAAACATAATAAATGAAGGTTTTATAATGCAAAGCTGTTTATCGGTCCAACAAAATCCGACTTTTAACTATTGGCAAGTTGTAATAATGGCCCTTAAAAGGACAAAAGGTGAGGAAATGAAAAATCAAATACGAAGTTTGACTATGTTCTGTCTCTAGGTTAAGGGATATATAGATGCGTTTCTGCCAAAAATAACAAGTGTAGGGAAATTTTTTTTTGTTTGTAGGGAAAAAAGGGATATTTTGTTTAGACACGTACGGATTTTCTTACATTTCTCCTGGCATCACTAGTACGAAAACTAAATTGCTTAACGTCGTCGCAATCATAAATTATTTTTAGGCAATAAATAATTTAAGGAATGACCGTTGATTCCTTTACACATGTTGACTACAATAGTTAAATTTATATACAGTTATGCAGAACTAAGAAATTCTTCATAACAAAATAATTGAAATTTCCCGATACCAAACTGCATATTTATTGAATTAAATTTTTATTAAATTATTTTTATGAAGAAAAGAATTGTACAACATGAAACGAATTAAAATTTATTGATAATGTTTCATTCTTGACTAAACAGGGAATCGAACTCAGGTTTTTACGGACAGATTGCCCTGACGTTTTGATTGTTACCACACAATCTCTTCAAAGGGCTTTGCCGTTTAACACTCACCGCCATTGACGACGGCTGGCAGTCAATAGTCAAACATGAATCTTTAAACCAAATGGTATTTTAACTTTGGTAGATCGACATTTGTTTTGAATGATTATCTATTTTAATTGATTTACATGTTCCTCCCAGCACTATTCTCATAATTAGTATCTAAACCCAAAGAATTTATGAATAAAGAATCAATATATATCCTTTTATTGATCTGGAAATACGCTTATGTCTTTTATTTTGCTAAATAAGAAACATTACAGAATTCTCTTTAGACAGTGTGGTCGTTAAGACTGTTTCACTACACCATTTTTCATTGAAAATGAGAAAATTTCAAATGAAATTGAGAAAATTCCAAATGAAAATGAGAATTTCAATTTGAAATTGAGAAAATTCCAAATGAAATTGAGAAATTTTAATTTAAAGGATTGAATTTATATATTTTTTTATATTCATACAACAACCGTACATAACACACACAAGGATCGACAAAAATGAAAACAATACAAATCGCAGTATTGTTGACCAACAGGCATATCTTTCAGATCTAGAGCAGATTGGTAAAACGTTGTCGTATGTTGTATGGCACTACTGCAATCTACAGTAGTTATACATGTCTTCCTTCGTGAAATTGTCGAAAAAATAAGTTCGCAGTTTAATAAACAAGTTTCGACCACAACTGTGAGAAATACTCTGCCCGGAAAAATGTATTCCATAAACAGTCAACTTAATAAAGGAAAAACTATAAGCAAAAATAACCATTTTGTTAGAACTGGAAAACAATTGGCCTGAATAGACGAGACCAAATTTAGCTTATTTTGTCGAAGAAACAAGGTTGGTCTAGAGTTGCACTGCGCGCAGTCAATTCCTACATACCGTGGTCCAAACATATACTTAATGGACACACGGAGGGGTTTTTTATTGAAAAAGTCTGATAATTATTCAGCATTATTTTTTCTTAACCTTGTCGCACCAAAATTAAATCTGGAAGAAAGAAAAATACTATTCATTGCATCACAAGATCACCAAGTAAAACATAGTAAATTGTTTTAACCCTTTTAAGTCTCTGTCAAAACGCACCGACAATTCTTAATTGCTACAAAAGTTGACATGATTGATATCACGACACATGTTAAAAGTACCAGAGAACGGGTACAAAATATGAAGTGATTTCATGGATCGTTTGACGGTTCCCTCTACATATTTGCACGTTTTCAATGTAAATTCTTAAATGTTGCTACATTTGTATGCATCAATCACTTCACTCAGGCCCAGAAAACGAAACAAAATAAAACATTTTACTAGATTTTGTAACAAAATGCAGCACGTGCAATTGCAAAATGTTTTCTGGAAAGAAAAACCAAAAAACTTTTTAAATGATGAACAATTGAACAATAAAGTCAAATAAATAAAAAAAATTGATTTTAAATTATTATTAGATTTTTTTCCCTACATTTGCATATAATTTTTTTTTCTTTTTTTCTGAATTTTGCCAAAGTAACGACTTATGTTGAAATTATGCAAATAAGCGCCATAAAAACCTATATTTCAAGTAACGATTCCATGGGATTTTTGTAGTTTTTTTTTAATAAACGGCGAGTCAATAAGTTTTTTGTTTCAGTGAATGAATGATTGTATGCACTACTCGTTTATTGTGTTCAATAGAGATTTTTTTTTAATTTTTAAAAACTTCAAAACTTTTTTTTTGAAAACTTTGCAATGCAAAGACTTTGTGAGTAGTTGTGTAGTGTTTGCTTTAAAACTAAATGAACTGCCAGACAGACGGACATCTGAAGAGTTGATGAAAAGTTGAAGTGTCTAAAAATGTATGATGTCTTAGAGTGTTGGTAGGATGCTGATGTTGCTGTCGATGATGATGATGATGATGACTTTGATGCTGTAAATGAATTTTAAAGAATCTAAGTTTTGCAGTCAGTTTTATGGGGATTATAGTCATTTTGATTCAATTATTAGTTTTGTAGCATCTGCAAGTTTTTATTTTATTTTATTAAATTTAAAAAAAAATCAGAAACAATTTCTTCTTGAGGCGAAAAACGTAGATGTTCATTCTACTAAACTTACAACACGGATCTCTTGATACTCAATAAAAATGATACACCTGCCAACATACACAAAGCCGATGACAAATTTTGGTAAGTGGGGGCTATAAAGGGCATGCGGTTATATGTACATCGTCTTTAAAGTTATTCTATAATAATAAATATCAATAAAAATCAAATTTAAATCTAACTTTTATTATGACATTTTCGTTTTTGATACAAAATATTGTCAACATATTTGGTACACAACACGTATTAAGGATAACCCATCCTCATAATGTTTTACATTTTTAACAGTCAAAAAATCGCATATTTTTCCTTACTACTTTAGAAAAGCGGTTTTCTGTTGTAATTTTTGGAAATTTAAATAAGTGTTGGTTTACACACGTCCAGTTTGACTCGTCAAGTCTTGAGTTTTTAGGAGGGAGTTGAAATGAAATGGCATTCTCTTTTTTCTTCTTTTCTAAAAGCTCAAGACTTGACGTGTGTGAACCGGCACTAAGCTAAATTTTTCATACATAAAATCAAGGCACCAAGGCACATTTTTGCTTTTTCAAAGCAGTGCTACTTTTGACGTGAATATCTTAACCATGTTTTTTTTTAATTTTGCGTAGATACCTTTATTAAGTTTTTTTTTAATGCTTTTTGATTACAGGCATGTCTGTTTTCGATTAAAAATAGTTCACAAAACTGATTTTAACGACCACAAAAGAGCGAAGATTTTTGCCACTAATTAATTGTTCCATTTAAAACCTTTTGATAAAATTAAGGGTGAAACATGCAACATATTTTTGATTTTGTTGGGCAGTATTGTAAGAAGAGAACACGCTATACGCCTACAATATTACATGTTTTTTAAGAAAAGAACAGAAAGAAGGCCAAAGGCGTAATAAAGGCAACATTTATGCTTGAGAAGAAAACGCCTTAAATTATTTAAAAATAAAAAGTTTTCATTATGCGCTTATAACAACGAAATATAACACCGTACAAATGCCTGTCGCGGCTTAACTGAATGGCACGCACTAGAAATATCAAATGTTCCATGACTCTGGCTCATAAATTAGCCATGCGATTTAAGCAAACACCCCAAGAAAATCTCGGTAGTTTACAAAAGCTTTACGTGCGATTACAATGTGCTCAATGTGGCATGAGCTGTGTGGCGCATTGCACCGTACGGTTAAAAACACATATCTGACTAAAAGCATTTGGTAATCATCGACCTAATAGCGCTCGACGTTGATACTAAATACGGACCGATGACGCCTCTAATCCAAAATTCACACTAACCCGTGTCTAGTCAATTTAAAATTATATCATTTGCACGTCTAGTTGAACGCCTCATCTGTCCATAGTGCTTTGGCAAAACATTTAAAAGAAATGACAGCCAATGTACCTTTAACAATATAACCGTTATGAATTGTCAAAGTTCGGAAGTTCCCTTTGAAAGACTCTTCGTTCTGTGGCATTTTGAAAAAAACTTCTTAAGTCGAGATAAGATAGCAAAAAAGTTTTACAAAAAAATCATTTTTATCAAATAATAAAATAAACCATAATACAAAATTTTAAAAACGTAAACAAAAATGTTTTTCGAATGAAAATTCGTATGATTTACAACATTTTTTCCAACTTTTTAAATTTGCCACAGATACATGTATAAAATTTAACTTATGTCGCCTTATTAAAGAGCTTATTTTTTAGTCCATCAAATTATAAGGAATAATTTTTTCAACTCTAAAACGACGCTTAAAAAATTTATTTAAGAAACAAAAAACTAAGAAGACTATAATTGTTTAAAAATTTCAGATCCCCTTATAATAGTTTCCTTTGAAATCGACCTAATCTTTAAAAAAAAATTCACACCTTTTCCTAAAACTCTCCAGGCGATTTTCAACAAGTAGCTAAATTAAATATAAAGACCCAAAAAAAAAACTAACAACAACACCTCTAATATTTAAAATAATAACAACAACATCATCGTCATTATTGCCATCAACAAAATTCAACTTCAAAAAAATTCACACGCAATCAATATTCAATAAAAAAAAAACTGAGAAAAATAAAACAAACACCCAACGAAACAAGCATCTATGGATCTACCTGCCTGCTGTTGTATACGTTGATGCTGCACGTCAACACCAGCCAGCAACCGAAAACGATATGAAAGTTGCAACTAAAAACTTACAAAAACTCTGAAAAAGAAAAACTTCAAAGCGTTAAAATAAAAATTGCAAAACTTAATATTTCAAAAAAAAAAATTCATTTTTGGAACTCAATAAAATTGATTTAAAAATGGAACAAAAAGAAAAACTAATCAAACATACAGATGTTGTCACACAATGTTGCATGATTGAGGAAAATGTTGCTTACTATTTCGATATTGTCGTAAATCAATAGAAATGTATTTTGAATACAATTTTATTCCAGCTGACGAATGCTGTGTAGCTGCTTGTTTTGATTGATGTCTGAGGCATCGTTCGAGTCCATTCATTATTACTGATGTCGCTGCTGCTGCTGTTGCTATTGTTGTTTTTTTTTTTGCTTGTTTTTTTTCATAGATAAACACAGATAAATCAATTAGTTTTCAGTGGTAATGCTTTTATTTCAACACAATCCTGTAAATTATACAAAAAAAAACACACACACATCCACAAATGGGTCTAGAGTAAAAAAAAATCCACGCCATGAAAATAAAAATTAAATAAATAAAGCAACAATCTGTGCCAGAGCAAAAACAGCAAGACTTGTCGTCTCTTCAAATACATATAAAATCGAACGTCTTCATGTAAAAAATACCAGCCTGGGTAAATGTGTATGTAGTATCTGTATCTAAAGAATACCTGTTGTATCTATTGATTTGCATATTAACCAAGTTTTGTGCGGCATAATGATGCCTGTAGCAGCAGCAGCAGGCAACTACGGGTTGTCTTGGTAGCCCAGTTTATAAATATCTACTGTACAACAAAGTTTGAATATGGAAGTTTTTTACTAAATATTTGCCTCTAACACTTGTAATGGACGTACGTACATACACTTCTCTAGAAATGAGTACTTCCACAGTGGACAATTTTAGACAAAAAGGGGAAACAAAATTAGCAGTATTTAAATAAGTAGCCAAAGTCGTACCGCCCTCCTTAGAGAAAAAGTCACATCTTCATTTGAGTAGTTTTAAGGAGGGTAGAAAAAATTCTACTCGCTAGTACAAGTCGAATTGGACCCGCAAGTAGAATTTTTTTCTATCCTCCTCATAAATTCTAAAATGCAGATGTTTATCTGTTTATCTTAGGAGGGCAGGCGCGGATTCAGGGGGGGGGGGGGAAATAAGGAAATTTCCCCCCCCTAAATTATAAAAATATGTTTGGTTTATCTCGATAATACAAGAATTCCCAATAATAATATTTTTTATATGCACAAAATTTTAGGAAATCCCAGCAAGGTTTTTTTTGTTTTTTTTTTTTATTGAATCTAACGAAATTTACAATAAGTATCCAAAACTTAATTCTAATAGTATTCAAATACTTATTATTCTACATTCAATCCCAGCAGGTGGCATCTATTTATATCCAAAGAATAAATTTTGACTTGAAAATGCGGTTGAATTATTAATAAGCCTTTATTATATGAATCAAAATTCTATTCGATAATTTTTGACGAAAACACAGATTTTTCGAGAAAAACCCAGATTTCCTTATCTTAAGATATTTCAACATACAAGGAAAAAATATTAAAAAAATAATAAAACAAGTTTTATTAAATATAATAATCCCAAGCGAAACGCAGTTTTAGCAAAGTATTTGGGAGCCAAACTCTCTACATTATGCGAGACAAGATGGTTGGATCGTCACGACTCAATTTTACACTTTGCAACAAGTGTACATATATCATATTGTAGAAGCTTTGGAAAAAATACCTGAGTGGAAAGGTAGAGATACTTCATCAAAAGCCTTATATTTAGGAACTCGCTTAGTACTATTGAATTCATTTACGGAATAAACTAATTAAGTGCGATAGTTATTGTACACAGCCGCTTAGTATCATTTTACAAAAGCACGATATAGATCTTCAAAAAGGATCAGCCTTATCAAAACTACAATCCCTGAAGAGAAAAGAAATAAAGCCGAAGAACTATTTAAATCGATTTTTGAAAAAGTTAAAGTTATCTGCGTTCAAATCAAGGTTCAAATCACATTCATAATGTTAAAGATTACTACCCAGTTGTAGGTTACATTCCTCTTTTTGCATTTATTTTAGAAGATCTCAAAACACGTTTCCCAATAGATATCCTAAATGTATTGAACATACCTAAACTTCTACCTCAAAGTGTAATCAAGTCAAATACAGATAAAAAACTTTTAAAATCACAACTAGATGATGAGCTGATTATGTTTGATAAAAGAGATAGATAAACACCTACTAACATCTAAACTTGAGTCTGACCTGTTGCATTTGCAACAAACATGGGAAATATCTGAAAATCTATCAGATAACGTTGTAGATGCTTTAATAAACTGTGATGAAGATATCTACCGAAATCTAAGAAAAATAATTCAAATTTTCGTTTCAATGCTCGTCAGCTTGGCAAGTTTAAAATGGCACGAAAAATAGTTAAAAATGGCTGGCAAAATGGCACGAAAAATGGCAAAAATAAACATGTTATTTAAGAAACATTTATTTTATTACAATAGTATGTTTCTTTAAATTGTCAAAAAAAAAATCTTGTGGTAAGACGCAAGAATTTGGAAGTTGTTTTTAATACACTTTAATCTAATTTTTGTTATAAAATTCTGTTTAATAAAGAAATATTTTTATAATATTTGTCATAAAATTTTTTTATCAGGGAAATCTGATTAAATAACGACGTTTAAAATTCTTGCGTTTTGAGTCTTCGATTTCTAGAATACCCCTGATTATTTCCTGTTATCACATAAAACAGTTCTATAAATGAAAAACACTCTTTCAACGTCGCGAGATGTAACTGGAGCATATTTGAACACTAAAAGTTCAGATGGAGAAAGGTTGTCAATAAATTCATCCGTCTCACTTTCATTAAATCAAAATTGGGAGAAAATTGATTAAAACACTTTATTTAAAATTAAAATGCCAAGCCATATAGATTTTTCAGGAGTATTGAATAATTTACCGACAACTTTTCAACAAAATCTTTTTTACTGACATCTTGTATTATTTTCCTTAGCACTGCCAATTAAGCCAAAGCTTTCATTCATAGAAATCGCTTTCGTTTGTAACTTCAAGAGCCTTGAGCAGATGCATTGAAAGTACTTTTTACGTCCGATTTTTGCATTATTCAATTAGCATTTTTAATAGATTCTGCCTCATATTCGCTAAGCTTATTTAAAAATTTTTTTCAAGGTTGCAAAAAGCTATTCTTTGGCAAGCTGGACCAAAAATTTCTATTTAAAAATATATGTGAAGAAATGGCAAAAATGGCATATGCCATAAAAAACTTGCCCTACTCTTCAGTAATGCAGCGAGAGAGAGGTCATTTCTTACCCGTCGTCTAATAAAAACATGGCTCAGATCAACAATGACAGAAGAAAGACTATACTATTTAAATTCGCCTCACGAGGAATTCATAAATTGCTTATTTAAAAAAATCAATTTATAATGAACTGATCTTATATTTCATTTAACCATATTGTTCAGTTTTTTTTAATATAATATACACATATTAATTTTAATAAACTTTTAAAAATAAATTTTTTACTTTTTTGTATCAAAAAAAAATTTCCCCCCCCTAAGGCTCGAGCTGGATCCGCGCCTGTAGGAGGGCATTGTAGAAGAGGAAAGTTTCATTTGATCAGATATGGAAAGAATTGAATTGCTTAAAATCATTTACAAAATAAATAATTTTAAGTTTCCGACCGATTAATCGACCTCGGTAACGGGGGATAATTGCTAATCGGTCAATATTTTGCCAAAGGCCAAACGTTTTTAACGGCTCTGCGAAATATGGCCCTTAAAAATAAATGAAAATTGACCCCAAATTTTGGGCTATTTTTCATAATGCAACATGAACCCATTTTTTTAATGAAAAATTACCCCAAAAAAAATTAAAATTAACCGTAAAATAAAATAAAATATGACCCTGAATTTGGGGTAATTCTTCATTATGAAAAATCACCTCAAAATGTAAAAGGAATTTTAACCCCAAAAAGAACACAAGTAAAGTTATATTAAAAATTTTGGGTGGAGTTCATATGCCCGAAACTAAAAATCCCAAATTTAGAATCCCGATTTCAAAATCCGAATAATTATACAGCTTTGGTTTTAAAAATCATACGATTGATAGCATAGTTGGGCTTGCGCAAGAATTTTTTCCTCTATGGTGTAACAAACGGCGCGCCGGCTTCGATAACTAAAGCATCTCTGCATAACCGGCAAGGATTTTTTCCACTTTGGTACAGGAATTCGGGTTTTTTATACTATCCCTAGAAACTTTTACATAAAATTTATTATTATGTGTGTAAAATTGTTTGGGGTGATTTTTCATTTTTTACAATTTGCATTTTTTTATTAGTAAACGAAAAATAGCCTCAAAGTAAAAGCAAGTAAGAAAGTATAGTCGGTCAAGCCCGACCATATGATACCCTACACCACAGCATTTAAAAACACATCATGCTTATGTGTCCATATAAATATAGATTTATCTATGTTTATAAGCTTCATTAAAATCGGTTTGAAAGTTTGTTAGAGGCAGAAATTGCCCCCTACCTCCCCTTGTGGTCCTATTTTTGAAAAACTGTATAGCTAATCTGTCCATATAGATATGGATCTATCTATGTTTAAAATTTCATTTAAATCGGTTTGAGAGGCAGAAATTGCCCCTATCTCCCCTCGTGGGGAGATATGGTTCCATCCATATTTTAAATTTCATTAAAATCGGTTTGATAGTTTCTGAAAGGAAGAAATTTCCCCCTATCTTCCCTCGTGGTCCTACGATTCGGGCCATTTTCAATAGGATTGGTCCTTGGGCCAATTAGTGGGTATAATTATGATTTTATTTGGGGCGTATTTTCATTCCTTGATACTGGGGTCATTTTCCAATTCACATAAAATGCAAAAACATCCTAACGAAAAAATGAAAAATAACCCAAAAAAAAAATTGCCCCAAAATTGCGTGTTGTTGTGTCACATGTAAAATTTTGGGGCCGTTTTTTACTTTCCTTTTGGGGCCATATTTCATGGTGCAGTTTTGCGCACCGCCTTTTTTAACACCATTATTTTCAACCATTGAGAAATAATAACCGAGGAGTGGGAAAAAATCAAAGATCTCGTAGGCATGTTGAAATGTTTTTGTGAAGCCACATTAGACATTTCAGAAGATATAACATTGATTTCGATAGCAATACCTTTAAATTAAATATTAAACTATATAATCGATAGTTATGAATCAGAATCGTGCTTTAAAATAATATTTTTTTAACAATTAGAATTGTGCTTATTTTGTTGAAATATTTATGGTTTTTAATCCAAATTTTTAATATTTTAATCAGGCTTAAGTTCATCAAATTTAATTTTCATTAAATTTTTTTTTATGAAGAAAAGAATTTTACAACATGAAAATTAATTACAAATCATTCATTCTTGACTGACCTGAGATTCGAACCCAAGCGGCTGGTTACCATGACATGTTTCGATCACAACCACTTGATCTCCTCAGATGGATTTGCCGTCTTACACTCGCAGCCATCGACGACTGCTGACGTCAATAGTCAAACATCAATCCTTAAACCAAATTGTAATATAACCTTTGGTAGATCGAAATTTGCTTGTTTGAATGATTATCCATTTTAATTGATTTTACATGTTTTTCCTAACTTCTGTTTTTTCCGTACTTATGTCAAGAATTCTTCTTGAAGTTTTTTTAATACAAAACTAATTTCGCCTTAAATCTTTCACTCGAAAACGTAAAAACGGCTTAAAGGTAGATTAATATTATTATAAGATTAACTAATTTCACTTTCCTAATCCTGGTTTAGTTTTAAAGTCAAAAACTCACTCTTAGTTTTCATCATTACAGCTGATTTAATGATCACAATTGCACTTGAACTTTAATTTGTAACAATTATTTATTATAATCACTTGTGTAAATCGCTAATTATTGTTCTACTCTTTTTGTTCTTTAGCGATTTTAAATAAATTTTAAAGTTTGGCTGCGATTTCGCATTTTTTCACGAATTTTTGCCATGTTCGCGATTCAAGCGATTTTTCGGATTTCTTTACAACTTTAACGATTAATAATAAATATAAGAATTTGCTATCATGCCGATGTTAGCAAGTTTTTGCGAAATTCCGCTAATATAGTAATTTTTACGAATTTTTCCCATTCCTTATCGTTTATATTAAAAATTTTCGCAAAATTTCGCTATTTTAGTAAACATTTTCGAATTTTTGCGGTTTTCTGCTCTGAGACAATCGACGCAAATTAAAAATGTTCGCGATTGTTCGCTATTTTAGCAAACTTTTCGGAATTTTGCAATTTTCGCGTAGCTTTGTTGCTCTTTAAGGCAATCGCCACAAAGTAAAAATGTTCGGTATTTTAGCAAACTTTTTCGAATTTTTGCTTTATTTGTGCGACATTTACTCGATGTCTTTTCAGACATGTCTGTTTTTTTCATTCTCTTTGCCCGCGACTGTGAATTTTTAATAGATTTTTCAAGCTAAGCAGTGAAGAAATTCGGTGAATAAAAAAATACAAAATTAGAGTTTGGCGTTGTCACTGAGAATTTTTATAAAGTGGCCTAAATTAAAATTTGGTAAACAAAAAAATGCTAATGCTCAGAAAAGTCAACAGAGCACTTACTTTTTAGAGCGGCACACGCTTAAATTCGGTTAACTTATTCGCAAGTTAACTTCTCCGCTATTCGCATGTACTAAAAATTATTTTGCGCTTGCCTACAACACGCCCCACTGTGCTTTATTCGCAAGTAGCAAGTAGCTACGTAGTTAATAACTACATACATACATAAATATATTCATAGCAAGCAGATCGCGTTAATTTACTAGTGCATACTTTTGTTGCATGTTTATTAGCAATTTGTTGTTGTATTGCGCATATGAGACGCCCCATTAAGCTTTAGCAAACGCATAATAAAATGTTTAAATTTTTTTTTCTTTTCTTTTTAATTCAATTTAAACAAGTTTCCATTGCAAAATTATTCACCCTCCTTTTTAAGATACCCTCCTCCAACCAATTGGATGATTAATGTCTTAAGGTGTTACATTAAGTGGCATTTAATTGTTATTTGAGTGATAAATATATAATTAAATAGCTTTAGTTTTTAATCTAGTTTAAAATGAGTTTGCTGATAGATTTTCGCACTGATTACAACGATCAGACTGATGGAGAATGAGAAACAGTTGGTTAAAATTTAATTTGAAAGTGGGTTTTCAGTAGTTTACATTTGTGACGTATAACAATTAAGAAACTTCTTGTGTAGCCGGTTAATCCCGACCATATGATACCCTGCAACACAGTATTGAAATAGGGGGAAAACTAATTAAGTTATGGGGTTAGGATGTTTAGAAGAGTTGTTGAGATTTTTAATTGGTTTCGTCTTAAAATGGTACCTGTGGTTAATTAAGGACCTACAAAAACATCATATTGACATGTCATAGTAACTGTTATAGAAGTGATCGTCGGGTAATTTTATATTAATATTAAAGTTATGGCATTAAAAGCAAGTTTTAGGAGTGGTATTTGTATGTTAGCTTTGGGAAAATGTGGACCGATTCCAAAAAAGTGGTAAAATGATTAAGATCGTAATAAAATAGTTTTGGACCGAATTTGATTAAATACCAACATAAAAAGATGGTTAATGGGTATAAAGACTCTATTCCGGCAATAAGTTTATCAAAACGTACTGAATTGTATTTACTAATCTTCAACATTGCGCCCTGTACTTTGCGCACAAGGTTTACAGAGACAGGCATTCAGCCGAACGTACATCGTAAGCTTATTAAAAGAGTCGAAAACACATATTTTGCTTGGTCTATACACATTCGATTAAAAAGGTTACAAAGCCTACAAAGGCGCCTAGTTTCTCGTCGACGACTCGATGCATGAGAAAAGTAATCAAGTATATGATCAAAATTTTGTGTTTCTTTTCGGTGGTCGAGTTGTCAAAGTTTGTAAAAAACTAGTTTTTTATTTAAACAAACCTTTTTTTTACTAGAAATAATTTTGACAATCCGACAGCAGAAGCAGTGTTGTTGTAGAGTTGACTTCACCTTCGAGTGAATTCGCCTGGATGTGCATTATACAAGAATTTCTAAGTTGGTTTTGATCACAAATTCGTAGTTGAAATAATCCAAAAGTGAGATTTCGACTTTAACTTAAACACTTACTCCAGAGAATCAGAGAGAGAATGAATATTTTTTTATATGCTTGCCCGTTTACACATGTGTTTGTTTCACTTTTGTTGTATTCTCCCCTTTGTTAACAGAAGAACTCACAATTAGAAGACACCAGCAGAATGCCCGATATGGTTTTCGTAATCATCCTACTTTGAAAATTGGAAATAATTAACTAAAAAATTTTAGCAAGTAGAATTCGGGAATTGTTGCTTTTTATTTTACTTTTTAAGCATGAAAATAATTTATGTTTTTCTTTCTTGTAGTGTTCTTGTTGTTTCTCCACAAAACGAGCAAATCGTTTTTAATCTACTTTTGTAGTGTTGTTGTTGTTTCCACCACTAACTTTTACACATACACGCCACTGTTGGGATCTGACAATTTTTAAATTGTACCGTCTCAATGGCAATATTGTACCAAATTAACATAAATTGTACCAAAATTTCGCTACAAAATAAAAAATCATACAAAGTAATTACTAACAATTTATTATTCAATGAAAATACAAGTCAAAAAGTACAGTTGGTCAAGCCCGATCATTTGATACCCTACACCACAGTATAGAAAGACAAATTTGCGAGAGTGTAGCTTATTTGGGACCCATTCTATGAAAGTTCTTTGTGCGGAATATTCTTAGATATCTTCATCTATATAAGATTTGTTTGCCCTTCAGTGATTTTTGGAAGGGCGCTTATATGAGAGCTGTGGATAATTTTGGAAATACCAGCACAACATTTTTCATGATATAGTAGCTATCGTTAAAGTTATTGTAGCCAACTTTTATGTCAATTCAAACATTTTTAAGGAATTTTAATAAAAGCTATTTCCGGTAGTATTATTTGTATGGGAGCTATCGTCAATTATGGACCGATTTTAGTAACATTTGGATTGCAATAAATAGACTATTTCCCAAATTTAATCTTAATTCCAACATAATAAGACGGTTTATAGGCACAAACACTATTCTAGAAAGAACTTTGGATATGAAATTATGAACCGATTTTCACCATACTTCGTAGGCTTCGTCCTCATGAATTAAAACCAATGTACATAATTTTATCAAATTACCTTCAAAATTGTGACCTGGACTTTTTGCATGGACAGCCAACCAGCCAGCCACCCAGACACATCGTTAAATCGAATCAAAAAATAATATTTAGTCGATCGGTATATTAATATTTTCTAGCATTTCACACAGCAGCACAAACACATACATAATACCATCTCCACTATTGTGGTTTGGGAATACAAAATAAAGAAGAAGCAAAAATTTCTCTATTTCCCTTTTTTCGTGTGTACTTAATATGTTAGTATTACATCATAAAAAAAAATTAACAATAATGCAACTTTTGGTCAATGCTATAGATGTGTTATTAAATATTTTATTATTAAAAAGAAAAGTGAGTTAATCCACCTCAAAGAAATGCTAAAATTGTACCAAAAAAGGATGAATTGTACCAGTGTACCAATAAAGTTTCGATTGTACCAAATTTGGTACAATTGTACCACAAATCCCATCACTGATACACGCGTATGCACGCTTATAGAATGCAATGGTTTTCGAAAGTAGTCCCATTTTGGATTGTTTTCTGTACTTTTTGGTGTTAGTCGTACAACTCCTACTAAAAGTAAGTGAAAATTACTTTAATTTAGTACGAGTTTTTTCTTCTGTGTAATTTTATCTGTATTTTATATTATACAGAAAAAAAAACCAATGTTAATTAAACATGGCGAAATGTGGATTGAGAATCATAGTAAATTTCTGCAAAAGTATTCCCTTTATTTAAATTTATCATTATTTCATATTAATTAAAATATCCTTAAATCACGTTAATTTAATATAATTCACTGTTAAAATAACATTGTTCAATATTGAATCCATAAAAACCTGTTTTATATTGAAATCAAAAGTCATAATGTTTTTTATTTTAATTTATAAAAAATGCTATAAAAAGAAGACAATTCCCGTATTCGTTTAATTAAAATAATTTAGTTAAATAGTACATCAAGATTTCAAAGTAGAATGATGACGAAATTCATATCGGGCCATTCTGCTGGTGCTTCTGTTAACAAAGGAAAATACAAAATAAGTGAAACATGTGTTACAGGGTAAGTGTACTTAAACCAATTTGACTCTACGTGAAATTCACGTTGTTCCAACTAGAAATAACTTTCATTCAACGTGATACGGATTGTTATTTCAATATAAATGACATTTTGCTCTAATTTTACTTCAATGTTAAATTAGCATGAATTATAGTTATTTTCAAAGAAAAAAATGTTGTTCCTAGTTATTGTAAAATCATGTTAAATTAACATGAAGTAACAATGAAGCAAAATCACTACCGAAAATGGTAAAATCAGCCTTGTTTTTGACGATTTTACATTGATTTTTTCTGTGTGTTGGTATTATACAATTTTCCATGTGTTTTTTAGAATGTGAGAATTTTAAGGAAACCAAACAAGTAATTGAGAAACATTCTACTACGCAGAAGGAGACTTTCATATTTTCGTCAATATCATTTAATACAAGACAACTTATAAGACAAAGTCGCTAATACACACGTACCCACATAGAGGTTGATGGTAGACAACTCCTAAAACATTTTCGTTGATACTGTTCTGCACAGATTTTGATGAAAACTCTCTTAGAAGACAATGTCGCTCGTAATTCGTAAGACAATGTTGTTTACACTAATCCGCATAGATTTTGATGAAAAGTAACTTAAAAACGTTATCGCTAATCCTCTCCCTCATAAAGTTTGATAGGGGACACAAAAACAAGTCATTCACTCCTATCGTGAACAACAAGTGGAATTATTGTTCCCATGAAATGTTCACTCCCCTCGAAAGGACAAATGCAATCGTGAATCTCATGTGAAAAATTTTTTTAATTTGAATTACCTTTTTTCATGGGAGTTTTTCATGATCGCAAATATGTGAAAAGGAGAATAATTGTTATTCGTACTTGAAGTAAAAACTTGAATTTAACCCGAGTGTTTTTCTTGCTGTGTACATTTCTATCCTAAATCAAAATTTCCAGATTTCACCTTAAACCTTTAACTAAAAGACTAATTAGTTTCATTTACAAAATATTCGTTTAATACTTAAAATCAAAATTTATTAGATTTTCGCTTGAACTATGGGGTTATGACATGTGAATATTTTTTTAAATCTCATTTTGAAAGTTTTTCTTATGGACATTTAAAAATATGTTTCCCTAAAATAAAATGAATGCATTAAAAACGCCTACAAAACTAAATTTACATTCTCTTTAACATGAAATTATCTTTTTTGTACCCAAAAAAAACAGTTTGTTAAACACCATAAAATAAGAAGACAAACTTGAAAAAATTTTCAGGAAAAACCACAAGATCCATCATTAATAATTACACCCAATATACAGAGTCTTTACAAAAACTCAAGTAAAAAAAAAGAGATTTAACTTAAAACCAATTTTAGAAAACCAAAATAATGTGAAAAACCTTTTTACAGCCTTTTAAAAATTAGTTTCAAAACGGCTTTAGGGAAAAATCTAACAACGTTTTTTGTGTTTGTTTTTTTTTTACTAGAAGATTTGAAAACGAAGGTATTCTGAGTGATCGCATGACGTTGATAAACTCTGTTGCAAGTTGGGCAGAATGTAACATGAAAAGCTAAAAATTGGTTGTTAAACATTTTAAGCCAACAGTTAAAAGCTTGTGGGTGAATTGACAAACACCAGAGAACAGGAAAATACTCTACAAAATACTCCCCAATTTCTAAAGAGAAGGGACAACTAGCAGCTACAAGTAGATTTGGCGCATGTCAATGTTTTACAGCTTAAGGAAGTGCAAATATACACAGTTTTCAATGGAACTGGCATTTAAGTAGATTCTGTAAGAAATGAAAGGAGTTAGAAAATTTTTAAGGAATTTTTCTAATTTATTAATTTACGGAATTCTAGAAAAATGTGAGACCCAAATTGAAGTATTTAAGCCAGTGTTCGAAAATAAGCACTAAATATCGTGTTGGGTTCGGTAGATTTGTGGAAAACACAAATATTGTTTGTGTAGAAAATCATTAAAAGAAAAAACGTTTCTCTGTTCGTCATCTTTCGAACTAAAAAACAACACTGCTTTTATCAAACTCAACAAAAGAATAGAACATTTAATTCCATTCGCTTTTTTTTAATCCACAAACTTCATTGTGTTCGGTTCGGCTCATTAATGTTCGTCTCTTTTGGCTGGTAAAAAAGGCAAACATTTTTTACAAAAACAAAAACACATACGTTAAAAAAAACAAAAAGCCACCAACATAATTTTACACAAACAAAACATGTACACAATACACACACAATCTGTTCGTGCTGCGATCGTTGCTAAAAAATTTTGTTTCATTTCATTTCTTTATCAATGTAAAAATTGAAACATTATATGTAGAACATTAAAATATTATGTTTGTCTACAGTATCACTACAATTGTTCGGTTTTAACGACGAACAGAACACTATATAATGTTCGGCTCTTTCTTCTTCTTTTACGAACGGTAGTAAGGGTTGTGTTCGTCTACACAATCACTAAAAACACTAAAAAAATAGATATCGCTCTTGGGTGTGTAAGCCGAACGCTACATAATGTACGGTTTATTTTCGAACAATGATTTAAACTAATGGCAAAGTCTTTAGCTAGTTATGGCTACAGTCTATATGAGGTGGGGAATATTCGAAAGATATGAAATTTGTTGCGCGTTGCCTTGTCACCAAACCGCCTTCACACTGTCAACTACACTTCCTACAGAACTGCCTGAAGTATTATGCTCCGGCAAGGTCAGCTTCTAAGCTCGTTCCATACTTCTTGCAAGGTTGCGTTGAGACTCTTTACTTCGATTTTTAGCAATATATATTTTTTGGTGAGCAAATTGAATTGACTGCCATTGAGCCTTTGAAGACAACAAAATGTCTTTAGAGTAATAGCATACCCAACTTTATTGCCATCCTTAGGGGATAGGGAACTAACACTAAACTTGTCACGTGACAGTTTTAAAGTGATATTGGCCGGTTTTAGTTCTAGCACTTTTTATGAGGGGCCTTGTCACTTTCACATGGCGATGTCCTAGGAGCGAGAGTATTGCCACTTGCCTGACACTTCGTAACAAGTGACTGAAATAACCTATAGGGACTAAGGTTAATGTAACTCCTGTCGCAGATACTGTCCCGAGTGAACCATGCTTATATGATAGAATCGGCCACTACCCGCACAAAGTCCAGTCACTTGACAAGTTCTGTGTCAATTACCTTTCCTGTAAACACATTAACCCTTATCGTAGTTAGCGTAGGCGTATTTAAAAACAACTACTTTTCAGAAGAGACAAAATACCTTTTTTTACCAAATATTTGAAACTTTTTGCTATTTATTCTTTAATAATCCAAGAATTAGAAAAATTCCGATATCCCGCTAAACAAAAAAATTGCAAAATTGTAAGGCGGTATTTTGTATGTGCTAAATTCCCAGTTTTTCATATTTGATAAATACACTGAAATTTATTGTTGAGGGAAAGCTAGCTTCTATACGCATTTCACTGGTTGCTTAGGCCAGCTCATCAGGAAACCTTTTCCAAAGATTTTAGAAAGACCAAAAATATTATACAAATAAAACCCTAAAGCGAATAAGAATTATAAACACTAAAAGTCTTACTTGTAACAATATCAAAGCCAAAACAAATCACCAACAATAAACAGTGAGTTTATCTTTTCTTACATTCCCCTACAATTGGTTGGGTTCTTTCCGACTCGAATTGTAGTTTTAAGTGGGTAAAAAGAAAAAACAAAATTAAAAAACAAACTGCTTCATTCTACTGTCTTCGTAAGAAAACAACAAAAAAAACCAATTTGCCAATTCAGTTCTTTTGCACGGGCACATGCAAGTATGTATATTATCAAAGTTATTTTCGGGAATACAAAATTTATTATTAATACGATTTTTGTATGACGTGCGGTATTTACTGATTACTTTTCCGGTTAAATCAAAAAATCGGAAAAAATCGAATTACGTGGTTGCGGAAGAAAACCATCGATATGTCCTGTTTTTTACCTATTAAAATTTGTTCTTTTCTATTATAATAAGTGCTTTCACAACAATTGACACAAATTTCTCTACACGTCTAAGCTTTATGAAACTTTTTTGGTGTTCTCTGGCTACATGCAAGTTGAACAGTTCAGTGAAACAGCATGCAGAAATTTAAAATAAATACCTTTTTATCCCCATGACCAGTAAGGAACTGGTAAGATGGTAGTTAACCTTTTCATGTTCATGGCGCAATGTTGATTAAAAATCATAGTAAATTTCTCCAAAAGTGTCGACATTATTTAAAAGTATCATTAAAGGTAACCACGTCAAAAGTTGCACCCTTGCGAAACTGCAAAAACATAACAACAACCACATAGACAATTATTTCGCACAAACGATGCAAAATTGTCAGGGTCTAAGACAGTGCTAGATGATCAGAGTAAAAGCATAAAATTTTTGCAACTTTTTATGGCATTGCCATATTGAAAAAAATGCTTAAAAAGTACTCATGAAATCAACTCTACAGCAAACAACCACGCAGAAATACCATTTTGACGTACATTTTTTTCTTTAAATTAAAAAATATAATAAATTGTAGTGTTTGTAAAAAATTAAGTAATTAAAAAAGAAAGAGCGTCAAAAAAAATGGAAGAAGCTGAAATAATAAAAATACTGGAATACTTATCTGAAATTTTTTTTATAGGTAAAAAAGAAATGGGAATTTAGCACATTTGAAAGATACCTTGGTTTTTAATTTTGAATCTCAAGAAAAACTTTGATAAAAAAGTTATTAATTCGACTTGTAAATTAATAAAATTATTAAATTTTGTGTAATTTTCAAGAAACTTACGATTGAATTTTATTAAAAAAAAATGTTTTAAAATAATCGCAGGTGAATGCATCTTTGAATATTGACAAATGGAAGGTGCGTTGTTTTAAAAATGCTGAAAATTTAAGGTGCAAGCAAAATGGGTTGTAAAAATACTTGACGTGAATACCTTTATTGTTTCATATTTATTTTAAATGAAAAATGTAAAAAAAACATTGTTCAATATTGAATCCAAAAAATGCTGTTTTACTTGTTTTGTATAGAAACAATAGCAACACTATAAAAAGAAAAACATACATTTTTTTATTTTCATTATTTAAATTATTTATAAAAAGAAAAAAATTCCCGTATTCTTTCAGTTAAAATAATTAAGTTAAACAGTACATCAAATTTTTAAAGTAGACTGTCAAAAGTCGTATAGCTATCTAAGTATATCTATAAGCTAGACTACGGACTTGTCAAGGCTAGACTATATAAAGTCTTGTTTGCATTGCACACTTTTCAATTGCAAAAAAAAAAAGAATCGAACTGTGATGCTAAATGGATTTATAAATATTGCCCTAATAAAAAATCCTTGAGTGTACTTGTTAAATGTTACCTAACCATACAAAATTTACACACGGCTACAAATGCTTAAGTGTTTGTTATTAGTTAGGTTAGATTTAAGATATTAAGGTAATAGACCCTTTTTAACTTAAAAACAAAATATACAAAACGTAAAATGATTCTTACAACTTAAAAAACATTTTACCAATATTTAACGTCAGTACCAGCAGAGATGAAAACGTTTTGCATTACGTTTTTAAAACAACATCTAAAAGCTTTAAGATGTTAACCCAATCTAACCATTTTTCATGAAGTTCTACCACCAAAGCACTCATTTTTCATACATATACATACATACATATGTTTTGTACGTTAGCGTTTTACATGAATACTATCATAAACATTCAATCGTTGTCACTTGTGTTTCAGTTAATTATCGACTAACATCGATGACAAGCAATTTGTGAACGTTTTTCCATTGTTGCAACAAAAACCAAAAAAAAAACCATGTACCAGCAACATGAAACTATTGCCACAATCACTATGAAAAATATCTGATACAGGTATGGGGTTCAACTGCAACAAAACATGACCATCATACGAACAAAAAGAACTTTTATTTCATTGCAACGTGTAGGTGTCTCATACGAGTTACCCAGTTTGGGCATTTAAGCTCGAATAAGTTTTTTTTCCTTATCAGTTGTGGAAAGGAAATATCAAATTAGAATTAAGATTGTTAAAAATATTAACAATTTATTTTTATGTACTGAGAAAAATAAAATTGGTTAAATTTTAATAATTAAAAAATTTTAATGATGAACCTTGTTAAATTGAAGGAAAAAAATCCTTAAATATTTTGAAAACAATAAAGAGTTGAACTTGTCTGAATTTCGAACTTTAATGGCCGTTTTCTCACTACACGATCTTTTTTCCAAACGAAAAACTGCACATTAAAGAAATTTGGTTTTCTCAATGTCTAGTTTGCTTCTATTCTGTCGCAAAGCTAACCAGCACTCATCTGCCAATTATGTATTTTCCTTTTATTTAACGTACAGATAAATTCAATCAGCTGACTCCCAACTTTTACATGTATTTTGAGAGGAGTTGCCAACTTAAAACAATGTTTTTTGTCGGTATGTTGAGAAACTCAAAATCGTTAAGGGACAGTTTATCGGTCTAATAAATTTTTGTTGACATAAAGTAATAGACAGTTTATCGATACAAAGAGAAAATGGCCATAAGATTTACAAATTTGGGGCCAATGACAAAACTGATTAAATTGAAAATCTTCACCGGACAGCAAAAAGCCCAGCCACCTTAAGAAAACTATTCATTAATCATTTTTATAAAAAATGTGTTTTCTAATCTTAAAATAGAAACGAAGACAACCAAAGCCACCAAGTTTAGAGAGTAAAATGGGAATTTCAGTTTCGACCAGCGAAAGGTATTTCATACTTGTTGGTTTCTTTGCATAGACTTATGATATCACCCCAGCTAAACAAACCATAAATGAAATAGGGGCACTTCCACATAAGTATCACGCTACGCCACCAAGTAATTTCCCTGCAGATAACGAGACTAGTCCATACATGCATGTAAGGAGTAATCCATAAAGGAGAAGGAGTACTCCAAAAATACTCCAAATGTATGGTTAAAAGGTGGTCTATTTAATATTACGGTGTCCTAGGAGTGGACCATATAACCCAGTTTTGCATTACGGCGAAGTGGTCTTAAAACTACTCCATGTTCATACATACTCTAGTGGAGTAGTTTTGAAACTACTCCATTGTATACTCCAGAGGATTAGTTTTAACTTTGTTTTAAAACGAAAACATGTCGTTAAAAAACGAAGACATATCGTCTCACTACAAACACTTCTTAAAAATGGCATGGGCCATGCTTGCATAACATTGGACCAGTCCAGGCAGTAGTTCATTTTATCAAAATGGATCACGTAGTCAAATATAAGCTGCAGGGTTATCTTGGATTTTAACACCTAAGCGGTGTTAAGAATCATTCCTAGGAAGTTCATATGCTCTAGAACGTTGTTTATTGAAATCTTGGGTGCATTTTTGTAGTTGATTGTTTCCTTAAATTTTGAACGGTTTGCTACCTATGGACCTGAACAGGGGAAAAAAGGTAACAAAAATTGATTTTTTTTGCGATTTTGATCTAGAAGATGAATTTGTTTAGATTTTATATGCTTACAACTTTTGTTCTTTATGGCAAGAGCTACAACTTAGTCGCAAAATGGAAATCAAAATTCCGAACGGTTTGCAAGATATGAGCTTGAGAAAATTATCACTATTGCAAAAATGACACCGAGGCCCCAAATCTTTAAGGGCCCATAAAGAAAAGTGCAAGACTTTGGGCAAAACTAGGAGACACAGGTCTTTTTTTTTTTGTCCTTTATGGTTATTTTTTGTCAGTATATGGTTATTTTTTTCGTGTTGCACTGTGTAATTAACGGTTTTTATATACACAAAATACTGTTTTAATACCATTTAAATCACTTGGTACTTTTTCTACTCAGCGATCTCCATTTGAACATTTTTGATTCCCATCACTGTGCGTATGGTTTTATGTATACTGTTGCTTTTTGTTTATGTATGGGAAAAACATATGACACGTTTTTAAATGTTCTATAAGTGCACCAACGTGCTTAGAATACGGTGCGGCACATTGCAAGTACATCAACATTCGTCTAAGTGGGCCTTAATACGGAACGGTCTGTCATCGTATATTTGTTCATATCAATCCACTGTGATACTTACTTGTTTATTTTCTCTCTTCGTGTTATTAGCAACAATAATTGTGCTGAGATTTGGCTTAAATACTAAATATTTCAAGAATGCCATCTTTAAGCTTTCATAGTAAATGCGGAAAGTCATGGCCTTGGTCTCCAATAACACGCCGGAATGCCTCTGAGAGGCCTTATGTAAAACAAGCCTTTTAGAAGGCCTCTACTACTTATTTTTCCCGCAGGGATGTACGAAAATTTTTTGTATTCTTTGGAAAGTGTTTTTACTCTAGTCGTTTTCCTTTGTCTTATATTCTTTAAAGGACACCATACATATTCAAAGTGCTTGACATTAAGGCGAATTCACGTACACGAGTATTTAAATTGGTTTGATTTTCCATCAAGCTTTGTCGGTGTCACACACACAATCACATTTTCACTAAAGGCCCAAATACACTTATCAAAATACTTATCAAGCATTGTGGCAGATTAAGTGAAAATGTGTTTGTATGTGTCACACCGACGATGCTGGACGGAAAATCAAAACATTTAGATATGTCGGCGAATATTACGTCCAGCACTCGGAGACGAGTGAATTCGCCGATATGACAAACATTTGCAAATGTATTGGCCCTTAAAACTACCATATCGATTAATGAGTAATTTTGTAAAGTGTATGCAGCCCTTAAGTCTATTCAAGACAAAATGGCGGACCATACAGGCCATATCAAACAACGGTTCGTTTGTATAATTTTGAATTATAACAGCAGCTAAATTAAAAAAAATATTTAATATAGAACTGCTTAAAATGATTTAAAACTGTTATCACAAAAATAGTGAAAGTTCCTTAATTTTTTTTTTAGGGAAGTTTAACTAAAAATATTACTTTAATAACTAGTTAAAGTTTCAAATGCTTTTCGCTGGAATCAGTTCGATAAGGAAGCGAATTAATTAGTTTAGGCAACAACAATTTATTAACTCTGCATTCGCTTTTGAATTAGGAGGTGTGGAACTAGTTGTGCTATTGTAATAGTAAAGCAGTATTCTCCGCTTATTAAATATTTATAAAAAAATATTTTGTAATAAATGCAAATTTAAAAACAAAATGCTTTAATACTAAACTGAATTAAATGAATGTTAAGTAGCCAGACGTAAATAAAGATAAATGTCGTTTGCTTTTTTTAATTTATGGCAACTATTCTTACTTTAGAGGAACTATTTTGAGGTGAAGCTGAAAAATTATGAATCAAATAAATTTAAAATTTATCAAAGGTGCAATAATAAACTTCACTCCTTTCGAAGTACCGCTCCTTAGCATTACGAATGTTTTAAGATTTAATATTTTTTTTTCAGCAAAAAATAGAGTTTTATTATTTTGTAATTACTTTAATTTCTTTAAGTGTACTTCTTTGCAAAAAGAACGTGCAACATATGCAACAGCATGATTAGGCAACATAAAATGTTGTTAAAATTTTGAGCAACGATTTTTGGGTAGGGTTCAAAAAGACAAGACTCGCTTAAGAAAAATGTTGTTTCTTTTTTTAAAAATATTAGTTTTATTGCATTTTAAAACATTTTGTTTAATTAATACAGTCATACATGCTGAATTGAAATGTTTTTTTTTTTTTTGCTCAAAAATTTATATAATGAATCAAGGTTCTCGTTGTAATACGTTGATCAATTTAACCTAGAATTTTGTTTGTTTCATTTCGATTTTTTTTTTATTTAATTTTGTTGACTTTTGTACTCGTGCACACACACAGTTGTTTGATGACAATGACTTAACATTACTATTTTTTTTAATTTCTTTATTTAACGAAAATTTTTATGCAGCTGTGTGCAATTTTTAAAATTTTGTTTCTTTGTTTCTTTTTTAATTTTCAAGTTTTTTGCATTTGCAGCCAACCAAAGTTGAAGTTCAAACAATGGTAATGAATGTTACGTTGTTTTAACAAAAAACAAGTAAGAGTGCTACTATATTCAGCTGTGCTGAATCGTTAATACCCTTCACCTAGCGTAATGCAGCATCCTAGACCACTGAGGGCTAAAAAATCAGAGCAAGTTAAACTCTCTTTTTGGTTTAAAATGTGTTTAAACCCGTGTTCGAAAATAAACAGAACACAATTTAGCGTTCGGCTCACACACCCAAGAAAGGTATATATTTTTTTAGTGATTGTGTAGACAAACACAACCCTTAATACCGTTCGTAACTTGCTTCTCCTGTAAAATTTTCAAAATGTCCTTTTACGTTTTAGTTGACGATATGTTAAGTACATGTTTTCGCTTTAAACACATTTGTCTAAACAGCAATAACAGGGGATTTTTTTGATTAAGAGGCAATCGTGATTTTCTGCCTATAAGTCAGTCTGGCTTAATTTCTATAGCAAAATTTTGTGGAGCATATGTGACAGAAGTATAAAACAACCTTGCTCGAATTATATCTTTCGTCTTCTGAACATCCATTTCAACAGACAGACGGGCATAGTTAAATCAACTAAGCTACTTATAAGGTTCCAGAATATATACATACATACACTTTATCGGATCTGAGATCAGTTTTGTAGAAATTGCAAACGGTATGACAAACTTATATATACCCTTTCCACCTGTGATGAAGGGTATACAAATAGTGTTGCTTTTAATATTAATTGCAACTTGAGAACAAATTTATGCAAATTTTAAAGAGAATGTCAATTTAGCCTTTTGGACGAAACATAATTTTGGTCTATTAGGCGTAATTGAAAAATAGAATGTTTAAGAATGGGACAGTAAAAAGGTCAGATGTATCATCTTTGAAATATTATTAAGATTTATGATACATTGACAATGAAGCTGAGTCTGAGCTTAAAAAAAAATATAAATCGAAAAGTAGCACATGGGAAAATTAAATTAGTTATGACTAAAATTAAAAGTCTTTATTTAACTATTTTTCTTCAATTAATTATTTTAATCAATCATTGTGTGTAGGTTTAATTAACTTTATTTTTGATTTAAATAAATTGATTGCACCTTCAAATGGTTTAAAATGAAAAACATTGTTTTATCGCATGAAAAGTGAATTAAATATTTATTAGGGGCAATAAATGAATGCCTGCCATTTACTTTAAAAAGATTATTTCATGTAAATGTTGCCTGTAGGTGGTCCATTCGTGAGCTCCAATTTTGACATATCTACTTTTTTCCAGCATTTCGGCCGATATCTTAACAATGGCAGCTCTAATGTTTTCTTCTAAGGCTTGAATTGTGGCTAGCTTAAACCTATACACAAGAGACTTCCCGTATCCCCATAGTCTCTTGGGGTAAAATCGCAGATCCTGCATGCCATGGCGCTCATTGCACTGCTCCAAAACGTGAAATTGATTGCTCAGCAAACTGGCCTCTCAAAAGGTGCATGGTATCGCGTGCTGTGTAGCACAGTCTTGTTGAAAACTCAAGTCACCAAGCCCAACTCTTCTATTTAAGGCATATAAAAGTCGTAAAACCTTCAAGGCGGTCGAATAAAACGTAGCCAAAAATCGCTTAATCAAATTTCTAGCGATAGAGATTAAGCTTTAGCGAATTACAGAATACGGTCACAGGGTTGCATTTTAACAAAAGTATGTTCATGTGTTTTAGTATAAATACAAACTATAATGTTAAATTGGATTGCCTACAAAGTATTATGGAATGTGTACGTGCCGGTTCACACACGTCAAGTTTGATGTGAGAGAGAGGAAAAGAAATGGCACTCTCTTTTCCCTTCTCTCCACAAAGTTCAAGACTTGAAAAGTCAAACTTGACGTGTGTAAACCGGCACTAATACTTGTGTAATAGTGTAAAGTGCGCTTTACTTAGCATTTTTTGTCATTGCCACATGTCACGAATCATTTTTATGCTGAAAAACCAAATGGCAACAAATTTGAACACTGAGATTAAATGCGAAAAATATTGTTTAATGAAATCAAGCGCTCAAAAGTTTCTTTAGTTCAGTTAGCATTCCCGAACTTATGCTTAAAATAAGTGTGCATTACTTGTAAAGCGTTATTCAGGCGTTGGCCTTCTTATGGTAAAATAGAAATTAAAAAGAGTTGCCGGATTGTGTCAAACCCATATAACAATTATAGCTGCCTAAGCAGTTCTTGTAAAGTTACAGTCTTTCCCACGATGTCGATCGACAACAAATCACCCATTATGTCTAGAAAAGACAAATGCTCATGTAGTTCTGGCGTAATTTAGATGAACTCACACAACGCACAATAGCCATTGTGGCTTTGTAATGACGGTGCTTGTTTTTGGAACAAAATTTTAAGTATGTTTTTAGAAATATTAAAAACTTTTTATGTATGGCGGACAAGGTGAATATTTGTCAAACTTTTGGTGGTGTCTGGTGCTAAATGTAATCATTTCAGCGAAAACTCTGCAGTGTGAAGACGTTAAAGAAAAAAAATATTAAAATCATTTATAGACGTACATTTTTTTTTTAGGCATCATTGTTTGCTGTAATATCGGCCGTGGCTTCAACCACTTTATACACCAAATTCTTTTCCTTTATTTTATATTTCTCCTCCGTTTCAAACAACATGCCATAAAAATTGCCTCAGCACAAATAACGGAAGCAAAGTGTGTATGTGTGTTTACCAAGCCATTTGTGTGGTTTAATTTGCCCTTAATCTATTTATTCACAAATTGAACGCTTGTTTGAAAAAAAAATCTGCGAAACATGTAAATTAAGCAAAAAAAAATACAGCTCTGTGCAAGGCGAATTCAATATAGGTGGCGGCAAAAAGCCTGTTGACTTTGACAATTCAAACCAATTTGTTTTGGTTTACAATGTTTTGTAGAATTGGTTGAAAATTTAAACCGTCAATACTAACAAGGCAATGTAGTGAATTCGCCTTGGCTCTGTGTTACTTGAATTGCTACAAACGACAATGTTGGTGTTTTAAATAATATTTACTAAATAAAATGCCTCTGTCCATAACCACAGCACAAGAGACTGACTTTTAGGTAGGCATTATATTTCATGGTGGGGAAAAAATTTGTAAAGACAAATTAACTGTTACATACTCGTTAATAATGTAAGCGAACGATAGCGTTGGCCAAGCTGTTAATCCGTACCCATAAAACTTCTCTGAGCGGGGAAGAAACTCGCGACGCTCATAAGCATTATTTTAAAGGGCAATTAGACGTGCTTTTCGTGCGTTTCTTTCCAATGGCTTATTTGGCTTGGGCTCGTATAACTGTACCGAGCTACAGTTTTTCGGGTTTCAACACTTACCATATGCACTCGTTTTTAACTTTACTTTTTAATGTGCTTGTCTGGTGGAGAACCACTGACACTTGATGCAGTACCATATTAAACTCAAATGAAATACTAGTGGATAACCATTTAAAATTTAGATTGATTGCTAATGGAGACCACAATAGTTTCAAGCGGATTAAAGAAGATTTTGCGTTTCTATATGAAGGCTTAGGTCGACCTTTTACTTTGGATGCGGCTTTAAATTTGTGAGATACGCTGGCAAAACAACTATAAATAGATGCCAACATTTTTTTATGAATACTTCTTTTCAAAAAAAAAAAAAAAAAAAAACCCGCAAAAATTGCGCTCTAAACTTTTAACTATTAAGATGCTCGCATTGTAAACCCCATTTAAATTTTTGACACTTGTAGACATGGCAAGTTTTTTGTATCTGGTTTAGTTTTATTTTATATCTTTTACTAACCAAGTAATTTAATCTTAAATGTCCAACTATTAAAAACAACAACTCTTTTTACACAAAAATAAACCATAATAACAATTAAGTAAAAAAATAAATGTTAAAAGATTGACATAAAAGTCACGCTTCATGTGAAAAGCATCAACTAGAAAATTATAGAGACGCTTATAACTAAATGAAAGACTTGGTCACTATTTAAGTCAATGGAAAACAAATACCTGATAATGTTAAGAAAAAGAAAAAAAACAAGGAAATCCAAAATAAAACAACACAAAACAAATAAGCAACTATTTCATTTTATGCATAAAACTGGTAAAAGTTACAGCATTTTTGTTGAAACCCAGTTCTCATAGTCATCGTCATCAACACAACAACAAAACCATCTCCATGATCATCTGCAGTATCTGCCATCATCATCGTCAGCATCTGGATCAAGCGATCAAATTTTTTTTTTTTTTTTTTACATGAGAAAGGAAAACAAACAAAGAAAAAAAATGTTGGAAAATTAAGCAAAAAGAGATCACATTACAGCATTAACATAATTGTTATTGCTCTATAGCAGCAACAATAACATGAAAAAAACAACAAGATCCTACAAAATATTGTAATTTGCAGCTGATGCTTAAAGTGCTGCTGCTATTTGGTATTTTCAAAACAGTGGGCTTGGCCAGATGCAACAAATCAGTCGCTTTCTATATATGTACATATGTATGTATATGGCGAATTTAGGACTACAAGGTACGATCTTACATCTAGCTTAGGTGAAAATAAAACCTTGTTATCCTAAGGTCGGCGGTCCGAAAAATGACCCCAGGAAATATGGCTCCAAAAGAAAAGTGAAGAACGGCCCCAAAATTTAACATGCGACACAACAACACGCAATTTTTTGTGGTTATTTTTAATTTTTTCGTTAGGGTGTTTTTGTTTTTGAAAAATCACCCCAGATTCCATGTTTTTATTTTTTTGGCTAACAATGTCCTCCATAAATCCACCAGTTCGCCTTATAATAGCTTCAAGGTAGCAGAACGTTTCAACTTCGTCTAATATTTGATTGTTTGCCAAGAAGGGGTTAAGTTTTCGGAATTAATTCGGATAACCTTGGTGTTTTTTAATTTGATTTTTAATCCAGCTTTCTCTGATATGTGGATGAGTCGCTGTAGTTGAGCGTCCATGTCAGTAAAGCTATGGGAGGGGAGGCATATGTGGACATATTCATGTTCATTCAATCTTTCGTGCAGACCCCATACAATTCCTTGGTTGCCTATCATTGCTTGCTTCATTACGCTATCAATCACTATATTAAAGAGAAGTGGGGACATAAAACATCCTTAACGAACGCCAGTGTCAACTTCAATCTAACGGCTGAGCATGCCACCATGTAGAATTCGGCAGCTTGCCCTTGTCTACAGGCATTTTATCATTTGGGTTAGTTTGAGTGGGACCCCCTTACATTCGAGAGCATTCCAAGTAACACTATGGGCCAAGATGCCTTCTCGAAATCAATAAACAATAAACGATGACTCTCAGTGACAATGTGATCCACATACGATTTGTTGGCATCAATTTGTCTGATTTTCTCTTGGCTATAACGTGAGCTAAGACTTTATTAAGCAAACTTAATAGGGTTACTCCCCGTCCATTGCTGCGATTTGTGAAGGTATTTTAATAGGTATTTTAACAATAATGCCTCCTTTGAGATCGTCCCTAAGATTTTG
Organism: Pollenia labialis; assembly: GCA_949318255.1. Taxonomy (NCBI): domain Eukaryota; kingdom Metazoa; phylum Arthropoda; class Insecta; order Diptera; family Polleniidae; genus Pollenia; species Pollenia labialis. The sequence continues at coordinate 134,777,643 of OX439140.1, forward strand.
AGTCGATAATCATCATAAGCGACAGGTGCATTTTTATGCAAGTGGTTAAGTCAATAAACAAAATCTTTGTTTCTGAGGCACATAAATTCCGTGTAAGATGCACGAAAAACCGTTAGATTCACTCAAAGCCATTGGTGGAGAGGCTTTCACGGGAGAGGAATATCGCACGATTAGGCACTGCCAGCGAAGCCGCCGAATTTAACGATCCCAGACTTCTTTCTTTGGGGCTAATGAAAGTCGAGGTCTTATGCCAACAAGCCCCAAATAATCCTAGCCCTTAGGGAGAATATTCGATAGGATTGCGAACAGATATCACCGGAAATTTTGCGGAAAGTCATGGAAATCCAATAAATCGGGCACAAATGTGTATTTTACACATTTTTAGGCAAAATGTCTAAAATTTTAACTATTTAGTACAGTTTTTATAGAAGCACTTAAAATATTAACACTTCTATCAATATTATTAATTTATTCCCACTCGCGCCCACTGTATCAGTCAGTATTTTCTTACTACTGCTGCTGTTGATTTAATTTCGTTGTTTTTATTTTTTTTATTATTATGATGGTTTATATATTTAACTTAATTTTTTTTTTGTTGTTCTTGTTTTACTTTTTGGATATAAGATAGCCAACAACAACATTGAAATTAAGTAAAGTTGTCAGGGCAGAAAGTAGCATAAGCTTCTTATTGAATAAACAACAGCAACAACAACAATAGCAACAGCAACTCCAACAAAAACTACGCCAACTGCAACATCACGGCAGCATCCAACCAACAGCAACAGCGTGTTGTTTGATATTGTCCCAGCCAGGGTGAGAGTGTGTGTGGTAAATGCGTTTAGTTTTTATTTTGGTTTTTACACTTTTTTTGTTTTACATATTAAAAAAATAATAAAAAAAGATAAAGTACGTAGTGAAAAAAATGCTTTAGTTAAATTATTAGGTTGAGGGAAAAGTCATAAATCTACAAACATATCGAGCCATAACCGCAAAAATAGCTCAGGCGATATCATTTTCAATTTTGGTTTTTTTTTTAATAAATTAATTAATTGGCGAAACTTGCTTCATGTCCTAAAATTTTATAGTCATACAAGATACCGTTACGATTTAATAGCAAAACCAATTTTAGCTCAATCGCTATTTTTTTGTAATAAAAGAAACCTTCTCCTGTAAAATTTTGTTTTGTCGCTTAAGCTTTTTTTGTGGTTATGGCTCGATATTGAAAACTTCGAAAGATAATTTCTAAATAAAAAGTTTCTTGTGAAGCAAATCCACAAGCAAGGGCTAACACGCAGAGAAAAAATATGGTTGGGCATGGTTACGGCAACCACACTGTGTTTATTGTAACAATATATTGTTGTTGTACACAAATAATTGTTATTTTTATTAAATATCAGCAATATTATAGTTACTGTAAACATATTAATGTTTATCGCAATTATAAATTTGAGTATTGTTAACCGAAAAATAATTATTTTTCTAACAACTAAATTATGATAACTTTCAAAACATATTATATTACTCACAGCCATAACATGATATTTAATAGCCATAACATGATAACTTTATATACATTTATCATAATAAGTTTAAGATGCAATCAAAATATCGTTACTCTAATAATATTTTGGTATCGCCATTTGTAAAATAATTTTGTATCAGTTGTGTCGTGTTTTACATAAAAATATCGAATTATGTATTTGTTAGTGAGTGGCTAAATAACAAAAAAATAACCATTAAAATAAACAAGAAATTAAAGAAAAATATTAAAAAAGAAATAACAAAATAACCATTAAAATAAACAAGAAATTAAGAAAAAAAAATAAAGAAAAAACATTAAAAAAGGGTTGTAGTGTCACAAAATAAAATATCTTTGCTAAAAAATTTAATAATCTTAAAGTGGTGGAAAAATTTGTGAAATATTGGTGCAAAATATTAACCATTACTGGTAAGTTTTGTGTTATTTTAAGAGAAAAATAATGAAAACTCCATAAAATAATTTATAAATAATGGCGACCTACGACAAAAAGATTACAGTAACTATATTATGTTTTTTAAAGTTGTATCATATTATGATGTAAAAAATTTATGTATAACAGTTCATATCACTTTGCATCATAATATGATTACTTCTAAACTTATTATGATTGTCATGACAATAATATGATTACTTCTAAACTTATTATGATTGTCATGACAATAATATGATTACTTCTAAACTTATTATGATTGTCATGACAATAATATGATTACTTCTAAACTAATTATGATTGCCATAACAATAATATGATTACTTCTAAACTTATTATGATTGCCATGACAGTAATATGATTACTTCTTAACTTATTATGATTAACAGGATAATAATATGGTTAAGGGAAAAATATTATGATGTAATATTACGAACATATTTGGTCATAATATGATTTAATAACAATCTTAATATGGTGACTACAATCATGAATCTTATCATAATATGTTGCTCTTAGAATATGTTTACCACAACCATGTTTTTTCTTTGCGTGAATGTATTCATGAACACTCACTCACAAAACATTTTACTACGGTTGCCAATTTAACGGTTTTATCGCAATTCAAGCGGTTTTTATGTCCCCGTCGCGGCAAAATTTCCGTTTTGATGGTTAGCGAGAAATCTAGCGGCTTTTTAATAGCAATACAATAAAAAAATTTGTTCTAGTTATTTGAAAATATAAAATTTTTTCATAAAATAAAAGATTTGAAGTATTTTTTTTTTAATTGAAACTTTAAAGTGAGAAGAAAAAAAATTTAGTTTTTTTGGTCGAAATTAAATTTGTTTCCGCTATAAAAAAAATTTTATATTTTTTTATAAATTTTTGATTCGGATTATTTGGTTTTCTGTCAAATTATGTTCAGTTTACAAAAATAATTCGTAGTTTTGTAGATTTAATTGATTATGCTAATAACACTGGTCGGAAAAATAAAAAATAAAATAAAATCAACATTTGTTGAAAAAGCGTGACCAGTAAATTGATTAAACTTAATCTTTATTAAACTTTATGTCTAAGATTATAATTGTATTTATGTATAAAGTAGTTATGAAACCGTTAAATAATGTTTGCTCTAGCCAAACGTTTTGCAAAAGCAAACATTTCTTTAAGAAAACTAGTGGTTACGTGAAGGACATCAAATATTTAATAGGTGTAGAAATTTTGAAAAACTTTGGTATTAAAAAATTATAGGAACTTAATAAATTTATTATTTGAGATATTCTCCGAAATTAATTTTAAATGAGTTCTAATTCGTTTCTGGCTAAGCATATGAATCAGTTAACTTCAGCCATATTTTTGAAAAGTTGCAAACAAAACCTCTTATCCAGGATTTTATATTTAAATTTTTTTGTTTCAATAGCTACAATAGTAATATGAACATGCTTTTTGTATGAAATATCTGTCAATTCGTCGATCACAATTTAAACCCTTCCATGAGGTTGTTTGATTCCTTTGATTTTGTTTTAAGTTCTTGGTAATTTAAAGAATTTTTCCATATCGTTGATTTCGCCGGTATGGTGTAGTTTTAAGCATGAAGATATGCTAAAACTACTTAAGAGTTTTTCATTCATCATTGGCAGCATATTTTAGTAAAGTATTATTTGCAGTCTCTTACTACTTGGAACAGAGTCAAGTTTTAATTGGCGTATATTTTTGTCAAGCTTGAAGACTAATTAAAAGTGATTAAAAAATCGTGACGTTGAAGAACCTTTGCCATTTTAAATCAGTTCGATACTATCACCAGAGATGACATCTTTATAAAGATAGATATAGTATTTAGAATACTGTCAAATTGCTAATTACTTTTTAAGTTGAACTTTTTTTTGAAGTATTTTGTTGTGGCAATTAGAACCTATGTACATCATCAAATTATCTTGAAAATTGCGAACTGTACTCTGCGCACAAGGTTTACATTTGCAGATTCAGACTAATGAAATATTTGGTAGCAAACATCAAATATTTTATTACCGTAGTCTGAACACAAAATATTTTTGAGTGTCAAATAAAAAAACAGCTGATTTTGAGCAAATAAAAGTATTTGCCGGCAAACAAATATTTGTCCAATGTGAACATAGTGTGACCACAAACATTTATTTGATATGACAAAGAAATTGTAAGAGCAAACAACGACAAAAATGTTAACTATGTTCCCGATAGAAGGATTTTTTCTGTAAGTTTTTGGATTCTTAACAGTTTAAAAGGTTTTTAATAATTATTAGAATTTGCGTTCATGCCGCTATTAGCAAATTTTTGCGAATTTCCACTAATTTAGTAATTTTTATCGAATTTTTGACATTCCTTATAGTTTTAGGCACTTTTAATTTTATGGTTTGTTTGAAATATTAAAATTGTTCGCGACAATTCGCTATTTTTTCAAATTTTTTTTTTGTTTTTTCGCAACATTTTGATTTTTAACCGCTTCAGCGATATTAAATATATTTTATGGTGTCTTTCCAAGTCTGCAATTTTTCGCAAATTTAAGCCATGTTCCCGTTACCCATTGTCTTCCAGTTTTTTTTTCCTTTACAGGAGAATGTTCTAACACTATAAGAGATGCTGCTCCACAGAATTAAACACATAAATTAGCTTCTGCGCTCATTTTTACTATTTGTGAAATATATTTTTATTTTTGAACACTTTTATTGAATAATTATTTGATGCAAATATTTGTTTTAGTCTGAACGCATTATAACATATATATATATGTTCCTTTAACTCCCACTGGAGCATAGGGCGCCAAAAAGTCTGAACGCATGGCAAACATTATTTAATTTATTTTATTTTATTTTATTTTATTTGACACTATTTGCCAACTGTTTTAACAAACAAAAATTGTCAAATATTTGAGCTTTTGGCGTTTTCTTTTCTGAGTAATTTTCTGCATTTATTCTGCCTTTTACAATTCTTTATGTTCTTTTCTGAAAAATGCGTTCTGTTTTCAAAGTGCATCGTGTTCGTTTCTGAAGATGTTTCCCGTAAAAAGAAAACAAATGCTACATGTTCAATACTCATTTTAAATAAAGGGGCATGAGTGTAGCACTAGATTAAAAGCTGGTTTTGTTATTATATCAGCAAAAAAAAATTATTTTTTTAGTTCGTCTCTCGTATTTTTTTTACTTAGAAATGAGCGACATAAAAGGCTCCACATTTTTAACGATAATTGTACTTTGTTGTTTTATGCCGAAACTTGTGTTCTATTGTAAACGTGAAATATACAACACTTCTTAAAAACCAGGTTAACATTTAAAAATGTTGCCAGATCCCATGTAACACTTATGGTACACTTTTTTTAGGAAAGAAAACACCATTAGTTTGAACATAAAACAAAAAAATGTTCTCTTGTTTCACACAGTTTGAAGCAAATATCAGAACAAATATTTTCGTCAAATATTGCATTAGTCTGAACGTACCTTAAAGTAATAAAGATCTTACTTTATGCGAAATTTTAAAGAGAACTGCAAGTTCAAGTACACTGTTTTTTAAACTTATAAAATTTAAGATTTTCCGTCATGCCAACATTTCTTTAGACTTAGCTCTTTTTAAAGTAACTGTAACGCGAAAAATTTGCTTAGCCCTAAACTAAAAATCGGGCAAATTTAGCGATTTTACTAAGTATGTAATTCAGCATTGTTTGGGAGAAAATATTTTCGCAGATGCTGCAGTCAAATATGTCAGTGGTTTTTCTCGTATTAAATTTTGATTTTTTCCTTATATTTTCTCTTAACTTTATTTTGCAAAAATATTCACTTGATGAATACTAATATGAATTTCATGAAATTGGCGAATATTCGGCGAAACCAAAGAATATTTAAAATTTCTTTAAAAGAAACCACTCTTTTCCCTCTCCTCTATTTAAAACATTTGTTTTATTTTTTTAAAAGGGTAATATGTACAACAACATAGCACACATATCCAACATAATCATGCTATAAACATTAATACAAAATTGTCTCTGTTTTTTTTTTATTCCAAATGCCCAGTAATGATGTTACGAATATGAGGATCGGGTATGTAAGTTTACAGATCGTGCATTAACCTAATTAGAGTAGCATGAAAATGTTTAGCATTTAAATAAACTTCGGCAAAGAAATATCAATTTAAACAAAAACATTTAAGATACACAAATCTTGTTTGATATATGAAGCAATTTGTTTTCTTAAATAATTTCTTATTGAGTTTTAGAGAAATGTATCTGTTAGATTGTGATTTACATGGGAAAATAAAAGGTGCCAACGTTTTACAAAATATTTGGAGTTCTTATTAACTCAAACCGTGAAAACTATTTAAGAAAAATTGGGAAAGTTCCAAATCATTGATAAAAACAGTGCCCAAATGATGGCATTTAATATCGATACAAAACGGGAAAAAATATAACAAGCAGGGTCAAGTCTGTACCGCTGTCCATTATTTTTTCCCCTCACTTTTGTGGTGTTTTCTTTTTTGACAATAATGTTCCATGTATGCCACCATTCGCGCGGATTGTTGTTCTATTCTAGAAAAATTGGGAAAGTTGCAAATCATTGATAAAGTACCCAAATGATGGCATTTAATATCGATACAAAAGGGAAAAAATATATCAAGCAAGGTCAAGTCTGTACCGCTGTCCATTATTTTTTCCCCTCACTTTTGTGGTGTTTTCTTTTTTGACAATAATGTTCCATGTATTCTAAAAAAATATGGGAGTTGTCGCTTTCCTGTCTGAAAATGTTGCAAAAATTAATGGCAAATTTGTTCCATTTCTTACCCTCAGTTATAATTGAGTGTGAGATAATACCCTTTTTTGCATCTGCGTTAAGTTTTTTTTTATACATGCAAGTATTTTTGTAATAACTTTTTTCTTGTGTTTGCGTACAATTTGTGTTGTTTTTTTGATTTTTGGTTATAAAAACTATTTGTTTTTCGTTCGTTTTACATTTATTTAATAATTATTTTTTTTTTGCGCAAACTTTTAAACAGCAGCTGACTTAAGGTCTGTTTGTTTACTTTACAGTAGATGAGTAAGTTTTGGGCAATATGAAAATTTTACTCTCACAACTGGCTCTTGCACAAAAAAGCAAACGAACGGAAGAATTGCAAAAACTTGCATACATATTTTCGCTATTAGAAGTCGGTACGAGAAAAATTAATTTTTTTTTTTATATAATTTATTCCCAATTTTTGGAAATATCAAAATGGCCTTAGCATAGTCGACTATTGCGAACTATTAAAAAAAATTATATTAATTTTTCGCGGTTTTCAAAAAAGCTCACCCACAAAACGCGGTAAAGTTGGAAAAAATTGTATATTTATTTTTGTTCGTACTTATTAAATTAGCCGAAAACTTTAGCAAAACAACACGCTCATGAAATTAGAAATGCATGTTCTTTAACACTTAAAAAATGTTTTAACTTTTTTTTAATTTATTAATAAAATATTTAAAAATTTTTTATTAAATTTTTTTTCTTTAGGGATTTTACCCAAACAAATTGTTTTCGTAAATAACACAATATTCGCTACCGCGTAGTGCAAAGGCAAACATTTGGTTATACCCCTAATGTACATATTTAAAAAATAAATTAAAAATGTAAAACAATTTTGTATCCTCAGAAATAAAAAAAAAACTCATCCAAACCACTTAACGTTTCAATATTTACCATTGATCCAGCTGTTTTATTAGCAACTTTATATCCATTTGTCCATATTTCCATAAAAATTAAATAATTTATATTTGTGTTTTTATTAGGAAAATATGACAAAGAAACAAAAGACTATAAAAATAGCATTATTTTGTTTCATTAGAAAAGCATTCAGCCATAAATCATGTCTTTGTCTGGAAATGTCACTTTCAATTGTTGTTATTTTTGCATTTTTATGTAAATTACATATTTTAATTATTTGTTTTTTTCTCTTCATTTGATAATTCATTTTATTTATAGACTTAAATGTTAATAATATAGAGACAACAATAGATAGACAACTTTTAAAAAGATTTTTAAGTATTTAATTATGATTAAGAAAAAACTTCAAAAATTTTAAGAGAAAAAATAAATTATAATAACAAAATAAAAAAAGAGTTAAAATACTTTTAAACAAAAACATTACTTACATATTTACCATTATGGGCAATAGTTTTGTAAATAAACCAGTTAACAAAAACTAAAATCAACGTGCTCTGCAATTGGGATCAGAAACTTACGTTATTTTTGGTTAACAGAAAAAACTATCGATCAAAGATGTTAGCTATCAAAGCTTTTAATTATTTTTGCTTATTTCGGAATTTTGTATAAAAAAAAATTATTTTTATCAAATTTTGAATTGCAATAAAATTTTTAAAATGACCACAAATTTTCGCCATGCCAATAAATACAGAGCATTTTAAATACTCTCAATTCAGTTTAAAAAGTATACCTATTAACAGGGCTGCCAGACTTGGGAATTTATCCCCAAAGTTGAAGATTTCATGCGAGAAAAAAGGACAAAGAATTCATTTGAGGATTGGGGATTTTAAAAAAAATTTGGGGATTTTTTTGGGTGTTACACATTTTTAGTATATTCAATATTTTTTATTTTTCGAATTTATTCTATCGGCTAAATTTCAGTTATGTATTTAATTTAGCTTTCTGGTAATAAGTAGTTCTATTGCCTCAATTTTTAAGGAACGACTATTCACTACCAGACTATTATCTTGTATCTTCTTGTTGAATATAAAAAAGTGACTTGTGAAAAAAAAAATAATTCCCAGATGCTATTTGTTAAAATTGTTGAGTTAAATATATTCAATTTATAAAGTATCACTATCCAGTGTGACACAAAGAATGCTGAAAAGGGCCGTAGCGGGCCAGAAAATACAAATACATTCATTGCTATCCAAAGGATAGCTAAGGTAAAATGTAACAAGAAGATACAAGATAATAGTCTGGTTGTGAATAAAGGCATACCTAAAAATTTAAGGAAAAGGACTATTAAAAGAAAGCTTAATAAAATACATAACTGAAATTTAGCTCATAGAAGAAATTAGAAAAATAAAATATGTTGAATATATTGAAAATGTGTAAAATCCCCAAAAAAAAATCCCCGATTAATATTAAATATAATAAAGTTACTCATTAAAAGAAATAATTCCCAGATTCCATTTGTAATATATTTTCCACTCTTTTATCATTTACTTTTATTTGTCTTTGTTTCGTATATAAAATATGAAAAAAGTAGCAAAACTTATCGACAATTAATAGGGTCCATTTTTGTTTAGTGTGTAAAAGGTCCTGAATAAACTTGTGTTATTTTTCTTGAGTGAGTGTGAGAATTTAAAAAAATAATCTAAAAATGTTCAATCAAATTTGTCTTCCCCAAAAATAAGTAAATATGATAAATATAATAAAGTTCGGGAGAAAGAATGCTGGGCTATTGGTAATTATTTATGATGCACCGTAGTATTAAACAAATAACGGATATTTGTATTTTTATTGTTGATTTTAAGGATGGCTTAAACCGATTGAACAAGCTTCAAATTCTTAAAAATTGGCTCAGTCGTCTTCAAAAACAGCTTGTAATTCCTCACTGGAATCGCATAAAAAGGTTTTAAAAACACATGCCGAAACCAGTCGCTTCAAACAAAACATAATTATATTTTTTACTAATAATTTTTATTCGAGGCTTTCTTATTAAAATATGTCTTCCTATTTTTGAAAAAAAATTTTAAATTTGGTCTGAAAAAAAACAGAACAACCATTAAATTTTTAAGGTTTTTTTTAATTTGGGGATTTTTGGGGATTTTTTCAAATTTTTTGGGGACAAGAAAAAAGTGCCTGACAGCCTATCACTTTTTCAATAAGATAAGAAAAGAGCTTAACTGCCAAATTCACGATGTCGAAAGAATGCTTTCTTTCTTAAAACAAAAACAAAGTTTTAGAATTTGTTTTGGGTTTCAATGTAGTTGAGCAAAAGAAAGAGTTCTTTCCATTTACTGCCTATTTCACTAACTGCTAAAGAACTCTTTCTTTGCACAACTAAAAAATTCTAAAAACTTTAAAAATATTCACGTAAATTTTGTTTACACAAAAATGAATAGTTGCACTTATTTGAAGTGAGCAACCCATTTTCATTTTTTCCGAAACAATTTTTTAAACGACGCACCTTCTAACTATTTGACAATAATAAAGTTGAACCGTAAGTTTCTGGAAAAATACACAAAATTATTAATTTTATTAATTTACAAGTTGAATTAATAACTTATATACCAGTATTTTTATAATTTCTGCTTCTTCCATTTTTTGCCTTTTTTAATTCTTGGCACTTTTGTATTTTTCACAAAGTTCATCTTTAAACTCTACAATTTTTAATATTCTTCAATTCGAAGAAAAAAATGTACGTCAAAATGGTATTCCTGCGTTGTTGTTTAGTCTAATGTTGATTTTATGAGTACTTTTTAAGATTTTTTTCAATTTGGCTGTGGCATAAAAAGTTGCAAAATTGTTATGCTTTTACTCTGATAATCTTGAACTTACTTAGACCCGGAAAATTTTGCATCGTTTGTGTGAAATAATTGTCTATGTGGTAGTTATTGTGTAAAAAGCAAAAGTGCAATTTTTGACGTAAATACCCTTTTTGTTTTTGTTTCAAATGTTACGTGCGAAAGAAAGCGTTCTTTCGACATCGTGAAATTGGCAATTAGTGAAAAGGCAGTAAAAGTTTGTAAAAATTTCTTTAAGTGTACCCTACAATGAAGAGCTTCAAATTAACAAAAATGAAACAAAAAATGTATTAAAACAGCTGTGAAAACTCAAACAACATGGGACGGCTTAGTTAATGATGAGTTAATAAAATATTTCATCTATTATTTTTATTTTTTTTGTATAAATTTAAAAAAGATTAAAAAGATTACTAAACCTGTTTAAATTTTTTTAGGTATTTTGTTTGTAGTAACAAATATTTCTATTTCTTAAGCCTGAGAAGCTCAACATCATTTAAACTAATAAAATGTAACAAAACTGTAAAAGGGTGTTAAATGAAAACGGTTTACACATTACAAAAACCTTAAATTTGATTTTTGCATAATAAAAAAAAAAAAATAAAAAATAAACATATATTTAAAATCAAACTGTATTCACTTAAAGATATGAAATCGAGCGATTCTTATCAGTAATCTATAATTTGGTTTAATTTTATTGTTTAAATTGATTTTTTTAACAGCTCGAATTTTATTAAAGCGTTTAGGTGTTAATTTTTTTCAAAAAATTTCATCGATTATTGACTTTAAGAAATTTAAATTATGGATTATTAACTTTAAGAACTATATAAATAGTTAAATACGCTACAAATATTAAGAAGCGAAAGTTTGAATCAAACAGAATTCCACATTTTGATAAAACTTTACAGAAAAACTATTTTATTCGTATCGCGGATGGAAATCATGGTACAATTGTACTTTTTTTGGTGCATTTTGTACATTGTTAGTACCGTGGAACTACTGCAAATTACTTGGAACAATTTAAAAATCTCAACGTTTTGCTAGATGGTCAGCTTTTGTTCTAACGTTGTTTTCATAGGTACAAGATAAAACGAAAAAAAAATCAAAAAGGCAGCAAAATTATCTTACACAAACAAAAAACACCCCTATAGTGAATAATTTTCCCTCATAATTATTCCACTTTTCACATATTTGCAATAAAGAAAAACTCCCATGAAAAAAAGGTAAATCAAATGAGAATAAAAATGTGAAAAAATGTTCACGGGAAAAAAGTCCCCTTATCGTGAAAAGTTTTTTCCCTCGTCATTTGTTCGCATTTCCCTTAGATTTTCTAACTTTTTTTTGCTAGGGAACAGAACATGTATGTAAATGGAACTACTATTTATCGAATATTAAGGGCTAAATCCGTTATAAATCCGTGCATAAAAAGAGGTCGATTGCCTGAAGCTTTCGAAAGAAGTGTAGGCAGAATTTTAGAAAATATTTTACTACATAAAATTTAAATAGTGCCAAAAACTAATGTTGTAATCAAACTATCCCTCCAATACTAAATAGTTTGCTTTATTATTTTAACTTTTCTTTCAATATTTTTGAACAACAATTTCATTGATTTTTAATTTTGTTTTTTAATCTTTCTTCTTTATGCGGCCGTTGCTAAAATTCATTTCTTTATCAATGTCCACAGTAACACTACAATTGTTTTGATTTTTAACGAAGAACAGAACACTATATAATGTTCGGCTCTTTCTTAAAAAAATTACGAACGCTAAATAATGCTCTGTTTATTTTCGAACACGGATTTTATGTAGTGTAAAAGGCTAAGGCCCGTTTTCAAAACTTACCGCTAGCGAAAAGTAGAATTTTATTGGCCGTTTTAAAAGTGTTTAATTATTATAATTTTACTTTAACCTACCAGGTAGGATGAACCTTCCTTTCACTTATCGCCCACTTTAGGTTAAAGTAAAGTTGTAATAATTGAAAAATTTTTATATGGCCGATAAAATGCAAACTTTTTGTCTCGGCAAGTTGTAAAAACACAAAGTAGTTTCTTTAAATTAACATACAAATTATTGTTAATGCAGGTTAAATAAGAAATTGAGGCCGTATGTGTTACCATTTCAAGAATTTGATAAACAAAACTTTTAGATATGTAATATTTTTTTGTGCACTTCTTAATTTTTATTCCCATTTTTGTTAGGCTTGTCTTTTCATAAATACCAAAAAATGGAACTGTCATGGCCTGAAAAGTACATTTTGTTTTCATAGTTGTTACAAAATTATAAAGGCCATTTTCCAACCCTGATTCGTATACGAATGTAGACTTGTTTTTACCCACACCACAATACTGGAGAGGATATTATACATTTGTGCTGATGTTCGTAACCCCTTAAAATATTTGTCCCTGGCCCACCTTTAAGTATACCGAGAAACTCAGAATAACTTTCTGAGTCGATCTAATGTTGTCCGTCCGTCCGGCTGGCTGGCTGCCCATGTAAACCTTGTGCGCGAAGTACAGGTCGCAATTTTGGAGGTAATTAGATGAAATTTGGTACTAGGACCAAGCCTATTGAAAATGTGGCTTCTTTTCGGAATGCCCATAAACCATCTAATTATGTTGGTATTTAGATTTAATTGAAATTAAAACGGGATATATAAGTAATCTTTATATACATTTGTAAGTAATCTTTAAGTTTTTTACTCATCAAAATCTACTTTAAATGATTTGCAACTTTTTAGTTTCAGATTTCTAACATCATACTTTCATTCTTGTATGATGTTTGATAAAAAGGTTGCATTTAATTTTCCTCAAGCTTCCGCTGCTTTTTGTGTTTTATGTACAAAAAAACAAAAAAAAAAAAAGAATTTTTTTGGTTGTATTTATGTATTGTCTTCATGGGTTTTTAATAATGTTTAGCTTTGCGGTGATAAAAGATAATGCCGAAATGTTTGTTTAGTTTGTTAGATTATAAATAAGATTTAAGCATTTTCTGTTATGAGAAATTTTATTTAATTCCAAGAGATTCTTTTCACATATTTTTTCGTAAATTCCATAATGTTTACAATTTATGTAAATAAAAACCATCTTTTTCAACAATCAGCATTCAAAGGTTCCATTATTCTATTAAAGAACTGAAGAAAATCAATTCAAAATTAAAAAAAAAACTAAAACAATTTGTGTATTTTAAACAATAAGACGTAAATACCGATATCGGAATCATTCAACACAAAAAGCTTAAAAAAAAGAATTACAGCTACAACAATAACGAAAATACTTAACTTTAAAATTGTTGCATGTTAGTTAGAAACTGTTGCCAATTTGACGGTTTTACCGCGATTCTAGTGGTTTTTATGTGTCCATAGAGGTAAAATTTGTTTTGACGTTTAGCGGGAAATCTAGCGGTTTGTTTTAGGTATTTGAAAATTAAAATGTTTGTCTCAAAATAATTAAAGTAATTAAGTGAGAAAATAAAAAAATGTGTTTTCTGGAAATTAAATTTGTTTGCGCTATAAAAAACATTTTAAAACGTTTAAAGCAAATTTTATAAATTTTCTTATTAGTGCCGGTTCACACACGTCAAGTTTGACTCGTCAAGTCTTTAGCTTTTTGGAGAGAAGAGAAGAGAGATAGCCATTTCTTTTGCCCTCTCTCCTAAAAACTCAAGACTTGAAGACTCAAACTTGACGTGTGTGAACCGGCACTTAGGATTATTTGTTATTCTGTCAAATTTTGTTCGCAATCTTGCTAATTTTGTAGTTTTGCTAACTAAACGTTGAATATGCTGACTTAACTATTTGGCAAATTAAAGAAAAGTAATTTCTAAATAAATCCGAAACAGTTAAAAACATAAAAAAAATATTATATCGGTGCCTTAAAGGAAATTTGATTTCTAATAATTTGAATTTCCTTTGACAAAATTAGGACAAATAGTTCCAAAGTTATAATGAAATGTACTAACATAACCGCCTTAATTTGAGCGAAATATTTGTCCAGCCCAAAAAAAAACTAGACGTATAGAAAAAAAAAACAGAGAACGGACTTGAATTTATTTAAAACAATTTTTACTGCAGACCAGTGTTATCAACTTTAATAGATCAAAAAAATAATCTATAGTCAAAGCCAAAGTTGAAAGGTGTTGTCAACGGCAAATTAATGTTTACATTAAAGCCTTAAAGCAACCCAAAATGAAAAGTATTTTTTACTATCCCCCGGATAAAACTTCCATAGGTTGTCAAACCTAACGCCAAACAACGTACTGTAATTCGTGAATTCAAGAAATACTGTGTGTGTTGCTTTATTAAGCAACAATAAGGCGCATAAAGCGCCTTTGCCCGCATTTATATAAGTTTGTTGTTTAGTATAAACATGCTTGCAACTAGATCTGTCAAAAAAATATTGAAGGAATAAGACTATTAAAGTATAAAAGCTTTTGAGGATTGTAATTTAACCTCAAATACACATTCGAATAATATGAACATTTTTTATTTTACAAAATATTTAGATTTTAGCGATATTTTTAAAACATATTAAATTAAATAAAAAATTTAGCGGTTTCTAGTTTCTGCGTTTTGACAGGAAGTCTTCAAAAAAAGTTGGCAACAATGGTCGCTGATGCCTTCATGCATAATTCACTAACCCGGCGTTTCCACATGCAAGTAATTACTTGCAAGTAGTGTATACGTATTATCAACGAAAAATCAAGGAAACAGCCGATTGGCTGAAAGTAAAAAAATTGTGTGAATGTTAGTGAAAAAGTGTGAGTGTTTTGAGTTTTTCGAACTTGTACTTGCATGTGGAAACGGGAGGTAAAGCTCAGTAGAAACAACAAAAAAACTAATTGTAATTTTAAATTCTAATCAGATTTGTTGCAATCTAGAGAAACCTTTTAGAAAATTAAATTGGTTTGCAACAAATACAATACTTACCAAATTGAAATGGCGAATCATCTAGAGAACCAATAACAACGAAAACAAGTTGCAAATGCAATATGTGTGTTATTCGGAAAGGTGAAATAATAAAAAAAAAATCTAAACAGAATCAGAAAAGAATAAAGTTTTCAACTTGTAAATAAAAAATGAAGTTTTTTGGTAAAACAAAGAACTGGTTCAGATGAAGCATATTCTGAAAGTGCAGTTTGTGACCTTAATATACGAATATCGATCAAGTCCACACTATTAGATCGTAGGCGGCCCTTTGTTCTACCAGGAATTAAATAATTAAAAACCTTAACTTAAAAATCAGCCATTTTGAGTTATGACTCTATTGCAGCAAAGGCTCGATATGTACTTCTTAAAGCCAGGATTCACTAACCTGCATAATCGCATGATTCATTAACACAAAAATCTAACAGAATTCTATCCGACATAAGAAAATGTCTGCAAAATCTGTTATCAATGCCACACAATCACACAAAACAAACTGCAAAAACATATCGTCAGCTGATTATTGGTTTGACCTGCCGACCATTTTTAAAAAAATGAGTTAGGTATCTGGAATATATTTTGTTAATAATATTCATTTTTCTCCATTCATTAATTTTAAAGTGTTTTGAGTATTGTTTTGCTCTACACGCCACTATTTTGCGGTTGTACCAAATTCTTCATATAAAAACGTACAAAATAAATATCACTCTTGCTTTGCTTCATTGCCGTAAGAAAAAAATTTGCTTAAACAAAAGCTGACTTTTTGTAGAGATGTGTTTTTTTCATGCAATTGTTTTTGTAGCAATTGTTTTGATATCTTGTATTTCTGCATAGACCTTATAGCAGGACCATGAGCAAAAGCAAAATAAAATTACAACATGAAAAAAAATTTATAAAATAATAAACACGTGTTAATAAATAGTAAAAATTTCCTAAACTTATTAAAAATATAAAAATGGAATTGTTTTTGTAAAATAAAACCTAATAAATGAAAGAAACACCAATGTTGACTTTTTATTAGATTGTTATATAAACTATCTTTCAGCAAGTTACTCAATGTATAGCAATTAGTTAGCATATGCAGCACAAACAGCTACTTTTTTAAATTATTTTTAGAAAAGTGGCGTATGCGGCACAAAATAATATTTTTCACTTTCAATATAATACTATTAGCCTCTAACTTCATTCATGAAAGTTGACAAAAATTTACATTTTTCTTCAAAACATATGCCGGAAGCAGCGGAGAAAATGTAAAAATATTCTATCGTATACATTTAGAGAAATCTTCATGTAAACCTTCTTTTTCGTTTTTCTCCACTCCGACTTTTTGGCATATGCGCCAAACCAGTAATAAGCTGACAATATGACACAGCTACTTAAGGGTATATAACACTATAATACTGAGCATTACGACGTGGGAAAAACTCAAATAAATTCAAAATCTTTTTCATTTTCATAAACATTAGGTCAGACTTATCTGTCACTCAATTTAATTTCTAGGTGACACACCTTACATTATTTTTTTTACAAATCGCACGACTAAATAGGATTGTTTACCGCCAACTTTAGAAAGCCACTTTAATATTAACTAACGATATGATTCTAGACCAGCTCTGACTTCGACTTGTAACTTTGTCTAAGGCATAGTATAATCAGTACTAGGTTACTTATTCTACCATGGTCTAAGATAGATTTTAAGATTCTGCTAGATTTTTTATAGAAAAAACAACAACTACACCAGTAAGAAAAAATGTTTAAATATCTGAATCTCAAAGTAGCATTTCTATTATTTTTTTTTTCTTTTCTTTTTCTTCTTTAAATATGTAGGCAATAAATTTTTCTAGAAGTTTGTTGTCCATATAAAGCATTTGAATAACATCATTGTAGTCATTACTGCCTAAAAAAAGGTTTGTTGTTGAATGTTTTTCAACAAATTTCCTTTTCAGGGAGTAGAATTTCCTTTAAAACCACGTTTGCAGAAAAGTTTTTTTTTCGTCGGTTTTTTTTTATTTGTTTATATTTTGTTTAGTTTATGTAGCAGTAAAAAAGAAGGCAAAAAGAATTTCTATTAATTCAGTTGTAGTTAGAGATTTGAAAATAATTCTGAAATACTTAGAATAAAATACAAGTTCTTGTTATAAATTCACGTGCTTTGACTTAAATGGTTCTTGCAAGTTAGATTTATTTTGTAATAAACTGTATCTTAACAATCCTGTTCTTAGTGTTTAAAATGTCATTTTTATGTTTCACTTTTTAAGTGAAAATTAATTGCCAATTTCACGATATCGAAAGAACATTTAAAATAAAACCAAAATTTTCAGAAATTATTTTTGTTTTAAATTTAGTTGTGCGAGAGAAAAAATTCTTTCACAAATTTTAAAACAGGTAGTTTACAACAAGGTGAGCGAAAGATATAAAAGTATGAACTATAAAAGATACAAATTTAAAGGGTCTCATTAACAACGCAAGTTAAAAAATACACAAACATTTTCAAAATATGCATGCAAATATTCCAAAAAAAAAAACTTAAAAATACGTTTCGGTTCACACTAAAAAAGTTTTATTGCAGAAAAGCTGAGTTTATTAATGAGTGGGGAACATAATATGCTATTATTCCCTCCCTCTCTCACCAAGAAACTCAGACTTTCTGAAAAAAAAACTTTCATAGCAAAACCTAGAATATGCACAAAAATATGCACGCAATTTCGGTTAATTTCCACATGTCCTTTTCACAAAATATAATCATATGATTTTTTAAGTTTTCAAATTTAACTGATCTTCGATTGTCACATAAAACCGCAGAATATATTGGAAATATACGTTTAAAATCTCTCATCAATATCTTTAAGGGTTTCGTTTTAATTAAAATATACGTTGTTTAATAATTTGATAACGTTTGAAGACCACTATTTTGATTAAAAACTTTCTGCCTATTTCACAATGTCACTCGAACGCTTTCGTTCGCACAAATAACATGTAAAACAAAAATAAAATTCTTAAAACGTGTTTTTGTTTTACATGTAATTTGTGCGAATGAAAGCGTTCTAGTGACATCGTAAAATATGCAGTTTGTTTAGTTTTTCAATAAATGTTTTATTTTTAATATTTTGAATTTTTCCTTTTACGTCTTCTATGACAAACAAAACAGAAAAGAACAGTCAGTTCTTAAAATTTCGTGGATTTTCTCTTATTACGGCTAATTTCACCAAGTTCAGTTTAAATTAACTATTCCTTTTACTTCCGGTTAACAATACGTTTTTGACAGTAATAACCATTGTTCGAAAAAAACACTAAATATCGCTCCTTAGTGTTCGGTTCGGTAGATTTGTGAAAAACACAAACGCTAATAGTGTTTGTGTAGTAAATTATTAAATAAAATAAGATGTCCCTGTTTGTCATCTTTCGAACACAATAATAACACTGTTCTTATCCAACTCAACAAAAAGATGAGAACATTTAATTCCGTTCGTTTTTTTTTTTGACCACAAACTTCATTGCGTTCGGTTCAGCTCAAGGTATATTTAAAACAGGTAGTCTCGGAAAGCCGGCTGATTATTTTTATTTGCTTGTTTTGCGATACGAACTGCCAAATGTCAAATTTAGCAAACAAGTAAATAAGTTTTTTGCTGTTTGACAGTTCGTATCGCATAACAACAATAAAAAAAAAACGCCCTGTTGCTTGTTTTATTGTACAATTGTTCTAATCTCGCGGCTTCCTGCTATAAACAGTGTTACCGTTGGTGCTACTAAAGTAGCAATTTGCCACTTTTCCGACTACTTTGATACTATTTTGCTACTTTTACAAAATGCACCCAAATGTGATACTTTTTGCAATTCTTGCCACTTTTTTGATACTTTTACGAAATGTAGAGAAAACTTTTTTTGCTTTATTTTTTATTAAAAGCCCAGCCTATATGGAAGCAAGCTTATATGAAACCTTTTTTCTTGTAATGCGTGGTTAGCTTATGTATTTATTGCGAATAAATTATGTAAACATGTACATATTGGCTGGCAAGTGTACTTCGAAAGTGTCACTTGTGTTAATGCGTATACCAGTGTTGCCATTAGGATACGAAAGATACATTTTTCGTATCTTTTGATGACTTCAGGTACCATGTATAATCCTGACATGTTTCGTATCTTTTAAATCTGTATGCAAAATACACAAAAAAAAATATTAATGAAGTTTTAGCCAACTAAAACTTATTAAGACTTATCATCGTTGCAAAAGCAGCTTTAATAATGAAGAAAGAAAGCTAAAGGGTGTTTTAACATAATTTAAATTTAACAAAATTTTTGTTCTTATAATTTTTTTCTGAATTCTTAAAACAAAAATAGCATTAATTTTGCAATTCCAATTTGTATTTTCTCAATATAAAATTGGAATTCTTAATATCAAATTGTATTTTCTCAACATCAATTTGGATTTCTTAATATCAATTTGTATTTTCTCAACATCAATTCGTTTTTCTGAATATTAATTTGTATTTTCTCAATTTCAACTTAAAAAGGTGTAGAAATCAGGACTTGGTTGCTATCTAATTATGCTACATATACTCTGCTACAGTTTGCTATAAAAAGCCAGCAGGATGGGTCTATAAATGCCTGAGATATAAGCAAAAGCGCTCAACTGCCCCTTATTTTAACCATAAATCCCTTGTTGTTTCTTTTCTGTATATCTGGAGAAAAGCAAAAGCCAAAGCCTAAAACTAAGGGACAAGCATCTTGGTTATCAATACGAAAAGTCTTTTAAAAAAATTTTTGGCAGGATTACAGAAGTTGGCGTACTACTTCCCGTACGAAGACTTAGATTTATGTTTATGTGTAGAGAACCGAAGTAGGAAAAGTTTCCAAATTAGGTAGAAGCATCTATACATAGTATAAGACAAAATGTGAGCGGGATTTGAGAAGTGGGCGTGGCACAAAAAAGTTTTTTGTATATCTAAAGAAGGGTATTTATATATCTTTCTGTGCTTATCGCACCATGGTGAAGGGTATATAAGATTCGGCATATCCTAATAAAGCACTCTTGTTCAATTTTCTTATAACAACAGATTGACTCAAATGCAATAATGTGGCCGTATTCTGTAATTCGCTTAAGCTAAATCTCTATCGCTAAAAATCTAAAAATTTGATTTAGCGATTTTTGGCTACCAATGCAATGCTGTAACGTGCATTGCTAAATTTGGCATTGCCTTAAAAATGGAATTCGCAGCAATTTTAAAATTTAATTTCATAATTTCAATTTTGTATTCTCTAAAGCATTTCAGCGATCGAGATTTAGCTTTAGCTAAGCCAATTACAGAATACGGCTGCTGGTGTTAAGAACGGCTGCTAATTTATGCAAAATATAATTTTTTTTTAAACTTAAGAAATATTAAAAGCCTATTTTTAATGCAATTAGCATGACAAACTTGCCCTGGTTATTATATATGTTACTTTTAAATGCATTAATGCAAGGAGGTAAACGCAACAGTTTCATTCCTGTTACAAATCGTTTTTTCTTTAAGTGTAGTATTTTTTCTATATTGACGGCATTATTTGCCCTACATTCCGACAAAAAATAAAAAGCGTAATTTTAATATCATCCTAGTTAAAACAAATTAATCGAAAAACAATTTATAATTTGCCAATTTCTTTTTTTTAAAATTTTCAAATTTACTTTAAATAAATATTTCATCTATCCCAGACAAACCTAAACAATTGGGTGCAACATAAGGCAACATTTTGCTATTTCAAGCATGCCATCCATCACATTTTTCTAAAATGTTTTAATTTTTCACAACAATTTCTTTTGCATTATAAATATTTACATTTAAACTCGCAGCACTCGTGCCACACTCTTTATAACTCCAACTACTAGATTTTTGCCAAAAAGAGAAAACCGAAACTAAAACGTTAATAAATATACAACTTCTGCATTTTTACAACAACAACTTGATTGAAACAAAAATATTTAAACAATTTATTCGTTGATGTTGCAAATAAATTTCTTCACACAAAAACTGACAATCCAACCAACAAACGAACGTGTTTTTTTTTTTTTTTTTTTGTTAAGTGTGGAAGTTTAAATCTTTATTTATTGCATAATAATATGTTTATGCCTTCGAGGCTTATAAATAAAAATTCTATAATATTTTCTGCTTTTTCATGTGTCTGTCTTTCCGTCTGTCTGTCATGTTGCTGTTTTCACTGGAATACAGTCAAAGAGTAGTGCAACAGAATTGAACCCACATTTGATATGAGCAAAAAAAATGCATTAAATTTATGGTTTTTATGAATTTTTTTTTTGGTTGCAAGCTGCTGTCAAAGACTGCTTGTATAAAAAGAAAAGAAGGTTGAAGTTGGAAATTTGTCTCAACTCTTCTATTTCTATTATATTCTAGTTAAAACCAACTACTCCTCAAGAATTTGTTAGGAAAAGAACTAAAATGTTAATTTAAGAAGTCTATTATTTCAATAAAACTTTTTTTTTCTTTAACTCAAACCCTCCTTTCTAGTTGTTAGTCTATGGCTGCTGTTTAAGTTTGTTGCAACAAAAATATTAATGATTGTTTTCTTGGTTTTTGTATTAATTGTTGTAAAAGTTGTTTATCTTCCATGTTAAAAACACTAAGTGGAAAACCAAATAGAGTAGGTAGCAGGTAAAAAAAGAGTTTTCAGTTGGAGGCTTAATAGCCAAAAAAAAAAAAAGATTGACAAGTAATTGTCAATTATGATTGAAAAACTTAGAAAGTAGTTTAGATAAATAGCATGTTTGTGAAGTTTACTGAAATCTATTAATTTGTCATTGAATGAAGGAAAAATGTCTACACATTTCAGTTATAAACAAAGTTGTAACGAAGTCATTTCTTATGTTACTTTAGTTTGTCAATCTAGTTGCAGTTTTAAATGTTCCGTTTGGAATCCTGTAAATAAAAATTTGCAAATATTAAATAAATCTATAAAATATATGAAATATGACAGATCTTAATCTTTAAAAAAATCCAAAAATAGCGTGATTTGCAAATTGATCAAACTATTACTATATTTTTAAAAATTTCTATTGATTTACTTAACTTTATTTGTAAGAAGCTAATTGGATAATATAATTTAAAACTAGTGGCTACATGAAGGACGCCAAATATTTAATAGGTGTAATATATATACATATATATATTCCTCTAACTCCCACTGGAGCATAGGGCGCCTAATAGGTGTGAACACAGCTTTAATAACGGCGATATCTTCAATCAGCTGGAAAATTTTATTAAGAATCTTAAAAAAACTAGCAAAATGCATTATTTGAATTACCAAATTTAAAAAAAAATCAATAAAAATGTGGCCAAATTCACGCTCAATCAAATAAATAAAAGCCTTTAAATTTGCTTAGTCTAGGTTCACACTCTGCAAGTTTTCCTTAAGAAATTTTAAGTTTGTTGAAGAGAGGGGAAGAGAACATGCTATTCTTCTCTTCCTCCTCACCAATTTAAGGTATAAACACAACTAGGACGAACGACAAACTTCATACAGTACGACGAATTCGTCGGCAAGAATCCGCTGCATAAGTTCGTCAAATGAGACACAAGAAGTGCGTGAATTCCAGGTATTAATGTGAGTTAACATTTTTTTTTTTAATTTATACAAATAAATACCTTGGACGCTAGATTATATAAACATTTATTAATCTTAACTTCTTTAATTAATTTTTTTTAACTTGCAATAAATTTTATAAAAGTTTCCTTATTTTTTCTTTGTTTGTTAACAAACAAAACATAAAAACAATAATTCAGTTGTGTTCTAGAATCTAAATAAAGCGATCTCAAATTAGTTTCTGGTAGTGCTGGGAAACTATCGATAGTCTTAAAATATCGAAAATATCGATAGGAAAAATATCGATATCGGTATTATTATTATTTAAAATACAGCTATGAAGACATGTAACAGCAGCTATACACATACAGTTTTTTACTTCCCTGCAGTGCGCTGGACCGGTCCCAAATTGGTGGTTTCACCTATCACTAAGGGACACTGTTAGTCTTTTTACCGGTAAAACGACCAGAGATTTTAACATGAGGTAGTCGTAGAAACAGTCAATTGACCCCCCTATAGATAACTATGGTACAGTCTGTTTACCGGTGCCACAGTATCAATCCCGTGGTTGATGCCGTCGTACCAGTCAATTAACTGGTTAATTCGGTCTGGTAAAATAAATAGTGCCACAGTATAAATCCCGTGTTTGATACCGAGGTACCAGTTAATTAACAGGGGAATACGGTCAGGTTAAATAAATAGTTCCAAAGTACTTTAGATCTAATTTTCCCTGATAAGCCAGTGATTACTTATTAACATGTAAGAATATCACACAATATAACCAGGTTTTAATTTTAATATTGTTATTGATATATTTATATATAAAAGGAAATAAAATAAATAAATCAAATCATAAAAGAAAGTATTTAATTAGAACCAAAAGGGAATTCATTACTATAAATTAAATAAAAGTTAAATTAATTCATTAGGTAAAAGTAAATTAAATTCAAATTATTTCAATATTAGTAATTATATACAAGTTCAATATTTCAAAAAACTATTTTTTAATACTTTTTTGTTTTAAAAATCTTTTTTTTTTTGAAGAAATATGGCCTGGCGTAGTTGGTGTTCTGCTGAACCCGATTCAGTTGATATATCAATTGCGTCTGAAAGTGGACATTATTGTAAAGATTTTACTCAGGTAAATAATTATTATATTATTAATATGTTACCTAACAGTACATGGAAAAACTTGTCCACTCGCTTCAAACCATTCTTTCCGTGGTTACCATTCAACTTTCATTGACAATGCTTCTGAGCACAGGCATAACTTCAAATTAACACCTCTTCGATAACAAAGGGACAAAAAAGTGTGAGTGAACACCCCTTCGATAACAAAGGGACAGAAAAGTGTGAATTGACACTTATTCGATAACAAAGGGACAGAACAGTGTGAATTGGCATCGCGAAAGACAACGTTGAGTCAGAAAAATAACCGAAAAATGGGTCAATTAACAAAAAAAAACTGCAGGGTTGCTATTATTAATTCGCGCTGAATTACAGCAATGAATACAAACAACAAGAATGGCAGGTAGGTGGTATGGATTGCTTAGATCTGCTTTTTTACTGCTAATTAAAGGACTTTACGTCAAAATATGTATAGGGACTGCAATGTCAAATATTTTTGTAATGTTGTAATAAAAAATTGAAAATACAAATGCAATTGCAATGGCGAGTATAAAATAAAATAATGATCGACCATTAGAGGAAAAGTACGTTAGATTTAATAACTTTTGGGTTGAGAATCAAAACCAATTTAAAACGTAATCTAAAGTTGCAATTAAATATCTTATAGTCCCTGCTACTTCGGATCCTTCAGAAATGTGCTTTTCAGCAGCACAATTTTTAAAAATTGTCATCTAAGTTTACATACATATGTACGTCTCATACGGCCAATAAAGTGATAAAAACAACGAACTGTAGCTTGATAAAAAAAACTAGTTAAAGTTTTCCCGCTCAATAACAAACATTCAGTCGATAGTAATATCGATATATTGATAGTGAAATCTGAACTATCGATAGATATCGATAAATTGTTTCAAATTTTGCCATCTTTCGAGAATATCAGCCATGTTCGTTATGGCTTGTTTAAAATTTTAAAAATTTTCGCAATTTTTTCAATTTTTTTTTTTTTTTTTTTTGTGTCCGACATTTGGTTTTTTTCACCCATTTAGCGAATTTAAATAAATTTTAGTGTTTGTCTAAAAGTTTGCAGAAGCGGTTCTTTACAGCTGTCGCTTTTTTTAATAAATATTAGACTTTGCTATCATGCAGCACTGTTCCTTTTCTAATTTATTCGTCGGTCTACGCAATGATTGTGTTTACTTTCATATATCCAATTTTAAAATAAAAAAATCCGTTACTATACCCTTCACCGAAGGTAAAAATGTATATACTATAAGTTTGTCATTCCGTTATAATAAAAAAAAAAAAGAATGCAAAATTTTGTACACTTAAAACTTGTATACGAACAAAGCGCATAGATGAAATATGTATATTAAACAGGTCGGTATCTAAATACATATGAGCAAAACAATGTACATATGTATACAAATATGTAATCAGAATTTATATAGCACGACGAGTTTTGATGATATCGCAGTTCTTGTTTTCATTAGAATTGTTTGAGTTTGGACACTGGCAGCGGTATTTGTAAATAAGAGACCAAGGCCTTTTAAAAAAGACTCACACGTGTCAATAACAACAAACGATGATTACTCAATGAAAAACTGGATTTGAAGCCCTTCATAATTGACACATCTAAACTGCGTCTGAAAGCAGTGTTGCTACATGCATAATTAAAATCAATATCCGTCTGTACATTAAGCTCATGCAGTTGAACCCGCCAGATCGAAATAGGCAAAAAGCTTGACATTCAAAAGAAAAAGCTTGATATTTCTTGTCAATTAAAAAATTAATTAAACAAGTGTTTTCCTAATGATCGAAACTCGGCCGTAAATTTTTTTAATATGAAGAAAATATAGTTTATCTAAGTATATGTACTATATTAATTTACATGTCTTTCCGTCTTAGTGGATCGATTTGGCAACGGACCAACTTCCGGTTTATATGTTATGTCCTACGTCAGTGGTTGACAAACAAAGAAAGTTGTCGTTACTAATTGGTTTGTCGGTGCCGATTTATATATAAGATTTATATAGTCGAAATATTCGAAACCCGGTTTTGCAAATTTGAATAATCGACCACCCTATTTTTGTTTATTATTTGATAATTGGAAGACATAAAAATTATATTTATATGTTTTGCATATGCGTTAGTTTCAAATTTGAACGCTTATAACTCTGAAAATATTAATAAAATATATTTTGTGCACTTCTGCCAGTAAATACCTTTCAAATGGTGTATTATTTTATTCTAGTCGCTGGGCAAACAGAGGAGAAAAGTGTTCTTAACTGTTTTGTCTTAGCCAATTTATATACAGATTAAAAAAAAAAAATTAAAAGGGTTGTCATAATTACGCTTAAAAGTTAAGGAGGCTTAGGCCTTCACATTCCACTAAGTTGGCGGGCAGTTGTTTTTATCCAGGGGGTGCCACGGGCCTCAGCCCACTATACATTTACTTTTGGTTTTTATCGTGTGCCCCGCAAAACAGCATTTTTTCCAAAAAAAAAAAAAAAAAAAAAAAGACGGCTTAAAAAGTCACCGGATTAAAAAAGTTTTTTTTTTAATTTTTTTAAGCATGTGTTTTAATTCTTAAAACAGACAACATTTTTATTTGCCAGGATACCCAGGACGGACTATGACTAATATTTTAAGCTCTCATTTACATACTACTTATATCGTATTTCATAAAAATGCTAAAACAATTTTACTAAACAGGTATTTAGAGTGTGCGAAATATTCAACAACTCTTTTTTTTTCTTGTTAACTTGTTTATATATATTTTTTAAGGTTTAATTAATTTAATTTTTAATTAACCTGTAGTAGTAATAGTTGACAAGTTCTTATTTTCTCAACGTAATATTTAACACATACAACACAAAAACCAATTAAAATGTTAAATACAATGAGAGACACACAACTCAAGCATACAAACTGATGAAAATTTTTGTTGCATGTTGAGCTGCCATAATAATATTAAATGACAAAATACTCGTAGTTGTAGGTTGATGTGTAATTTAATATGATCGAACGACCAACCGACCGAACGACCGACAAAACGACCACCTAGAGAAGACAAAACAGAGCAGAACGGAATGGAATGGAGCAGCAAAGAAATTGTATTGCAAAGTATAAAAGTGGGGAGTAAAATTTAAAAATAAATATACACTGGGGCATTTAAATACCCAGCAGTTTAAAGATCTCATTAGTTCGTAGAAATCATGGGATTTTAAGAATTTGAGCCTCTAAAGAACAACGTATATTTAAACGAATTGCGATTTTTAATCATTGCAGTTTAATATAATTAATTCGCGGTTAAATTGTTACTTTTTACGCCACTATTCGCTAGTTATTTCACCACTTACTATTTTAAATATAACTTCTAAGATAACAAAGTATTCTGCAAATATTTTTGATTGCTAAACAAACAAAATGGACTACCTGAACCGACAAAAGAGTTGTCAGTGTACATCTCCTATTTCTTCGCAAGGATAACAAAAATATAGTTTATAAAAAAAGAATAGAAAAAAAGAAAAAATATCTACACAGGTACACATGAGCACTTTGTACAGAATGGCCACCTGAAGTTTGCTTTTTATTAACTTAAAATAAAAACAATTAAGAACTTATGGTCGGCCGAGTCGAACAAAATTTTACTCTACACCACAGGTTTTAAAAAAAAAATTTTTGGTACCCATGACAAATCATCGACATGCCGGAACAGAATTGTCTTATGAGGTTAAGATTTATGTCAAAGATCTTCGTGGCGAATATTATTTAGAATGTCTTCATCTATATGAGATTTGTTTGGTTTTAAGTGATTTTAGGGAGGGGTTTTATATGTGGTCTTGTCTAGAGTTATTCTTTTCACGGACTTTTTCATTTTCCGGGAAAGCTGGATTTATTTTTCAATTTCCCGGGAATACCCGCCTAATACAGAACGATGCAAATTTTATTTTATTTAATAATTTATTTCAACAAAAAAACAAATGATAATTCATGAAATCTATTAAAAATGTAAATGCAATAAAATTTCATATTAAATGCTAAGCCATCGTTATTGATGTAAAACCAAAAAAGTTAAATTATTTAAGGAAAATTTTACAAAATATTTCTTAGAAAAAAAGATTTAAGTACGGAAGAAGCATTTACAGAATCGTTTGGCAACCAGTGTTGCCAGAAATGCATTTTACCGATTGCGAAAATATAGTTTTGAATATTTTTAGTTTAAAAATGGAGATTTTCTTGCTCGGTACAAACTTCTTTACATTGTCACTTGTGTTTGAACTTTTTCCCTATCTTGCATTGCTTCAAATTCCAGAACATTGCCGTATATTTTGAAATTAATTCTAATATATTTTTCTTTGATAAAAAATTATGGTTGTTTTTTTTTAATTTAACCTCTAAAAATTCTGGTCTGGTTTAATTAAGAAGAGTTCCGCCAATGAGAACACACGTTCGATTTCTGCGGATGTTTGTCTTTATAATCAAAGGAATATATTATAATCTCTGGACCGTTTCAGTTTTCTCACCTCTTCCTTCAAAAAGTTGTAGTTTCTTTTTTAAAGAAAATTATTTTATTTGAATCGAATTATCCTTTATTTACTAGTTGCTGCCTTCAAAATATCCTGAAATGTTAATTTTTTCACTTTTGACACCATCTCTTACAGAAATAGTACTTACTTTATTTTAAGAATCGTATCTAAAAAAATCTTTTATGCAGTTGCTCTGCATATAAAATCATAAAATTACAACATTTTCGTTTTCACAAATTAAAAATGGGTTTTTAAAAATATGTATCTTAAATTGTGTACATTTTCTTCTTTTACTTGTTAAAACATTGCTTAATCTATTTTGTGGCATAACTTAATTACAATTATATCAGCACTAAAGTTGCTTTAATTAAATAAATAAATCCCGGTAATTCCCGCTCAAACTTCCCGGGACTTTTTTCCGACAAATGTGCTGAAATTTCCGTATGAAAAACACTAGTTAGACATAAAAGCTTTTTTCTGGAGTGGTATTTTTATGGGAGCCATGGTCAAATATAGACCAAATCCAATAGAATTGGGAAGATGAGTTGAAGTTTGAAACCAATTTAATCTGAATATGTACCAACATAATAAGATGGTTTTTGAGCACAAAGACTCTGTTTCGAAAAGAAGCTTTTATGGGGGATATGTGAAATTTTGTCCGATTCTCACCAAAATTGCGCCAGCCGGACGGATGGACGGATAGTTAGATCGACTCTGCATTACTTTCTAGCACCAACATTTTAAGGTTTTACAAACATTACCCTCTCCACTATTGTGATGTGCGTTTAAAGATAAGTATTTTAAGCATGTGCTATGGTATTTACACCAGTATTATTGGCTTAGCAACTTTTATGGGAATCGGTCCATTTTTGAGCGTAGCTAACATTAAAGTATGGCACCCGAAACTTTAATAACATTTGTAATTACTTCTATATGTATATACGACGATTGGTAAAGAATTAGCCACAAATCTTATATTGTATAACACAACCCGAAAGTCACATGAAAATAAATAAATCTTACATATGTACATAGATGTTGTTGGTATTTAGATCAAATTCGGTTCAAATAAGTTATATAAAACCTAAAGTCATAACAAAATGTTGGTCAATATAATTGCCTTTAGGCCGATATTTTAATGTTCTATAATGTTTATTTTTTAACATTGATAACGAAATGAACAAACCAAAAATTTTAGCAACGACCGCAGCACGAACAGCTTGTGTGTGTATGTTTTCTTTGTGTAAAATTATTTTGCTGGCTTTTTGTTTTTTACCGTTAGTGTATTTTGCTGAACACAATGAAGGTTGTGGCTTAAAAAAAAACCGAACGGAATTAAATGTTCTCATCTTTTGTTGAGTTGGATAAAAACAGTGTTAGTGCCAGCGCTGCCAGAAGTAAGATTTTACCTTATTTTTTAAGATTTTTTAACCGAAAAAAGATTTTAAGATTTTTTCCCCAAAAACAAGACTTTTTGTTTCGCCTAGACGAAGGTTAGGTTCAATTAAAAAAAACCTTCTTTGTTCCCATTTAAAAATTTTTAAACCAAGACCATATTTACAGTATGCAATCAACGCCGCAACTTTCGCATGCAACTTTTTGTTTGTTAGTAAGTCTGGGTTCACACTATGAAAGTTTTCTTTCCGAAAGTCTGAGTTTATCGGTGAGAGAGGAGAAAAGAAAAGCATGTTCTCTTCCCCTCTCACCAATAAACTCAGACTTTCTGAAAGAAAACTTTCATAGTGTGATCCCAGACTAAGAGGTGTAGGGAAGAACAAGGGATTGAAAACGTTGAAAAAATGCTTGAAAAAAATGTAAATATAAATGTTGAAAAAGTTTCGTAGCAACTGTTTAAAAAGAAAAGTCAAAAAAAAAACTCGGCGTTAATTGCATACTCTAAATGCGGTATAAATTATACAATTTAATATAAAAAATTAAATTTTTTGTTTTGTTTATTTTATGTATTAAATAAAATATGAACTGTTTTTATTATTTATAATAAAAAAAACTACTTTTTACCAAAAAAAAAGATTTTTTCTTCAAATATAAGATTTTTTTTTGGTGAAATCAAGATGTTTTTTGCTGAACATTTCTGGCAGCCCTGGTTAGTGCCCATTCTCATTATACGATTTTTGTCGTTGCGATTCTTACCTTATGGTCAAGAGGGGAGAGAGGAATTAAAAGGGGTACGCAAGCGAGTGGACTCTTTGATTCATTTTATCCCTCATTCGTTCTCTCATTTGACGAAAAATGTATTGAAGTTCGGTTGCAAAAGAAAAGATCGTAACGACAAAACCGTACAATGTAAACATCAGACCGACTTCAAAGAGGAAACGACAATAATCGCAACGACAAAAATCGTATAATGTGAATTGGGACTTATATGACAAACAGGGAAACGTTATTTTTTTAATGTTAGGATTTGTGCTTTCCACAAACAGTGGTGGATTTACGCCGGTCCTAGGAAGGCATAATTTAAAGGGCTCCAAAATTTAAAAATAAAAGAATGTATGGGGATCACAGATTGAATAAAGGAAACAAAATAATATTCCTAAAAATAACTTGGAAATCTTAACCTTTTTATTTTGGTAATACATACATACATATCGCTAGATTTGACGGGAAAATAGCTAAATTCCCATCACTGCTCAAAAGATTTAAAATAATATTTCGGGGATTCCCCTTTTCAATGATAATTGCATACGCAATAATCCAGCCTTGAAGAGTATTAGTCGGACATCATCAGACGATTTTAAAGAACCCTAACATGTATCTATATAAATTAATAAAAATGAATACACAAGGGCGGCATATTAAAGAGAACCTAGGGAGGAAGCAGGCCTAAATCCGCCTCTGTCCACAAATCTACCGAACCGTACACTAAGGAGCGATATTTAGTGTTTATTTTCGAACACTGGTTACTACTAGTGTAATGTATAATAAAGTTGACCTAACCTGACTATACTCCCTTGCTTGTTGTTAGCATGGCTGTGTATGAGTGTGTATGAATATGGATTCAATTATTTTGTCTCTGCTTAATTACACGGAAAAGATATGACACAATCAACCCTGAAACAAGGTATTTAAATTTACCTACATCCGCATCAACAGCAAAATTAAAAATAAATAATTAAAATGTTAATAAAAGACGTTTTAATAATGCCACAGTGAACTATAAAGTTTATTAAGGCAGAGGAAGAATTTACACTTAAAGGGTGATGCACTTACGGCCATTTAGCACTAAAGGCCAGTAATACCCTTCGCCTTTCTTTTTTAAATAGATATCTGGAGAACGGCAAGAGCCGAAGTTTTTAAACAACATCCGTTAAAATGTGGGAGGGATTGGAGAAGTGGGCGTAGCACAAAATAGATATTTGTATTAAAAGAACGGTATTTATATAACTTTCTGTTTTCTGTTCTTTTCACACCATGGTGACGGGTAAATAAGGTTCGACATAGCCGAATATAGCACTCCTACTTGCTATGAAAAAATTGTATTATTCAGCAAAGATCTCTTATTTTCTGGATAACTTATTTCATTTAAAAGCAGGAAAAATCGAGTTCTGCATTAAACAATTTACTTTTTACTCAACATCTTATTTTAATATTTACTGAAAAGGAAAATTTTTACTTAAAAATAATACATTTAAATTAACAACCACAACCGTCACCAAAAAATCAAATTTTTATATCTCTAAGCAAAATAAACACAATTTTTTCTAAAATCGCTTTTTCGTTACAAATCACATTTATAAATAAAAATTTAATTTTTTAAGTTCTTTTTTGCCTTTCAAATCGAATTTTCAATAAATCTTTTTTTTTATAAATCTCGTGTATACTGAAAATCGCATTTTTCACTTAAAATCACATTTTTATTTCAAAAATTTTTTTTTAATTTTTTTTTTTACAAATAGAATCTGGGAATTTATTTCTCATGTTGAGTAAAATTTGTTTGAGGATTGTAATTTGACATTCGCATTTTTTTTTTCTAAAAAGCTAATTTTTAATTAAAAATCACGTTCGCGAAATTTGAAGTACCAAACTTTATTTCAATAGAATTTTCGTTACGGTTTGAACGTACCAATGCGAATTTATTTTTCATGTGGCGTTGAAAGCACAGCTATGCTACTTTTTTTCTTTTTAGAGAGAATGTCAAAAGTTGCTTGTAGGCCCAACCATAATGTGCTTAAGTTGGCTTAAGCAAATGTGCGAATACGTGTTAATTATATAAGACAAACCATATTGAACTTTAGTTTACTTTTTGTTAAGTTTAATGCATCTGTAATTTGCTTAAGCAAGGTGCGAATCTAATCGCACATTCCGTACGGAATCAAATGTTTTTTTATTTTGTTGTTATTTTTTTAAACACATTTGAGAGACTTTTTGTTAATTTTTGACAGTAGGTTAAGCAATGCTATGCAAATTATTATTATGGTTAGGCCTTGTGTATTTGACATATCGACCAACGAAAGCAACAAATATAATAAGATGTTGTGTTTTTGGTGTTGTACTTTTCCTGCTGACAAGCCAATGGCTTAGCGGGATTAGAATTAAAAACGTTGTTAAATTAAGCTCAATAAATGAATGAAAATTAAAAAAAAAAATTATTTACATGAATTCGCCTTGGAACGTACTTAACAGTTCTCCAAGAGAAGGCTTTACATAAGGCCTATGGTAATTTATGGACAGATCTTTTCGTAATTTTACATTCAGCCTTATTCCGGTTGTCGTTGTCGTAATCTATCAATTCGTTTTTTGTAAGCGATTAAAGTAACACAAAAAAAGTAACACATAACCAGTGTTCCTTAATCTTTTGCAAAAAGACGACTTGATCAATTACGACAACCGGAATAAGGCTGAGTGTGATTTCTTGTCCTATAAAGCTGTGACGTACTAGTTTTTATTACGGAAGCATTATATATTACGGTTTAAGGCGTACTAAGCTGTTTTCCGAAAGCAGGCTCCTTAAGGCCGGGAATCACTATCCAACACAATCGTACAATTCATTCGCACGAAAATCTGATAGAATTCTATCCGACATAAAAAATGTCTTCAAAATCTGTTGTCAACGCCACACTGTCCCACAAAAATGATGCCAACTCAAATGACTCAGCTACTTTGCAAAAAAAAGCAGCTCTGATCGCATAGAAACTATAATTTTATGAACATTTTCATAAAACTTTGGAAGTAGGACAGACTTGTCAAAGAAATCGGTCACTCTATTCATTTTTAAGCCCTCCTATCCTACTTTATGAGCACACACTACAGTAAACCACGGACCGATCACGAAATTATGCAGTATGTTTCCTATTCATATAGAACGAATCGTATATCAATCCGTGCATTATACCACCATTTATGTAAGTTTTTTTAACAAAATTATCAATTTTCTAAGTGTTGCGGGTCCACATAACTCTTATCCTACTGAGCCGATTCTGCTAAATCGCTTAGGATAACTAGAATCAATTTGACACAAATATTGTTCGTTTCATTTAAGTTTTTCGATAGTGAGCGTGTTTTTTAACAAGCAGATAGACAGACGGACATGGCGAAATCGAATTAGAATTACTCAAGAACCCATAATATAAAGATACACTTTATTGGGTCTACGATGAATAATAAAAGAGTATCACACGGAATGATAAACCTAGTGTGACCACATTCACCACTTGTGGTGCTGGAGGGTATAAAAAATCCCTCCGTTAATGAAAAGTACTTTGCAATGAAATTGCATCTTGGCAATTATGCAATTAATATCTGCAAAATATCTTTTGTTTATTTCAACATAATTTAATTATTACGGACGTCCTTGATTTTAAAATTCCAATGATTAAAACATCAATCACTCTCTTGGCTTCTTTACTTAAATAAATAAAAAAAAAGTACCACTCTTAAAAGTGCCAAATTTTTTTATTTTTTTTTTTCTTTAAAGATTTTCAATATTATGAAAATCTTTATTAAAATAAAGCAAAATTATAAATGAGAAAAAGAAGACTTACCTTAAAGTTTAAACTTGTCAAAAACGCTGATAAGAAAAAAAATGGTTGGTTGATGGCCTCTTTTGGATTAACTGTCTTGAAGCTCACGATGGATGATCAAGTTCATTTGTCTTTTTGGCTGGCAAGTCAGGCCAAAAACAGATTTATAACTTTGAAAATTTGGAGTAAATGACGTTAAAGCGAAGAATGCATGTATGTTAACTTGATTTTTAAATAATAGGGAGGGAATAACCAAATTAACATGGCTTTTAGTCTTAAAAAGGCATCGCAGTGCGAGTTTTTTTTCATACGTTTTAATGCACTGAGCCGAGTGTTGGTTTAAAAAAAAAGATATTTGTTCCGCTGCAAAATACGGCGCTTAGTCTCATTGTCTGTCTCCAAATTGACCTGAAATGCATTGAAGAAGTTGAAAATCAAATTGATGGCAATACATTTACAGCCAAAGTCTGTTGAAGATCACGTTTTACATAATTAATGAACAAATTTATAAGTTTTGATAAGCTTTTACTTTGTTTCAATATTTTTTCTTGTTTCTTTTATTATAAATTTTTAAGCAAAACGCTGTGGGATTAAATTAATGATTAAAACAAATAACTATGCAAATAAATTTATTTATAGTTTTGTTGGAATAGTGTATAAACTAATGTGTATTCGAATTAAAATTATTTGATTTTTATTTTCAATGATTTTCAAAATTATGTATTCAAATTAGGTGATAATGATTTGGCTGTAAATTGATTTAATCTTTCGGTGTAAAAATAAGGTTTCGTTTAATATTCGACATTAAGAAAAATAATAAAATTTATATCTATTCTATGTTTAATAATATTTTAGAAAATAAATACCCAGATTATTGACAAATTATTAGTAGTATAACAAAGTTCGTGCTCTTGCGAAAATTGTCTTTTAATTCCTAAAATTTCGTTCTTATTCAGCAAATTAAAATTAGCAAAAACTAACATGAGAAATAAATTGTCGTCTGGGAAAATTTAATGACATATTGATTTAATCTCTTGTATCGGTTGAAGTACGGCCAAAACTCGGTATGAGGGCTTTTAGCGGGATAGCAAATCCAACAGAAACTTACATTCTAAGGCAACGTATTTTGAACTTGTTACTCTGATAACCATATTTTTAGCCTGTTCCACTATCACCTTTAAACAAACAAGCTAAAAAGGATTCATCTAAAATTTTTATTAGTAACATAATTTTTTTTTTTAATTGTCAAATAAATATTACAAATATAAACATTTTTTGTTTTTCTTAATTTTTTGTTATTCTAATATTAAAACTAGTTAAAAATATATATATTTTTTTTTTTTGTTTTTTATTGAATTTTTTTAATGAAGTACAATTTGATTGTTTTGTAAAATTTTTTTAAAATGCCACGAAGCACTGCAAAAGAAAATATTATCGAAGTATTTGTGTATTTTTTGACAGTTGTAATTTGTTCCCTACAAGAAGACTACCGGTCAGTTTAAAAATTATATGACCGGTAGTGTTGACTGATATATTGGTTAAAGTTTCTATTTGTTTAATAAGAGCAAAATGAAAAAAACTACGGAACATATCCCTGCAGATAATATTTGACTACGTGATCCATTTTGATGAAATGGACTACTTACTACCTGGACTGGTCAAATGATATGCAAGCATGGACCATGTCATTGTTAAAATGTGTTTATAGTGAGACGAGATCTCTTCGTTTTTTAACGACATGTTTTCGTTTTTAAACGAAGTTAAAACTAATCCTCTGGAGTATACCATGGAGTAGTTTCAAAACTAATCCACTACGAGTATGTATGAACATGGACTATTTTAAAGACTACTGTAATGCAAAACTGGGTTATATGGTCCAGCCCTAAAACATCGTAATGTTCAATAGACCACCTTTTAACCATATATTTGGAGTACTCCTACACTTTTATTAATTACTCTTTACATGTATGTATGGACTAGTCTCGTAATCTGCAGGGATAGGCTGCTTTTTATAAGCAAACTACGAATGAAGCCAATTGCCCTGCTAGGTAAAAAATCAAAAGTCTCAGTTGGGTTCATCAGTTGTCGCCCGAAAAAATGTCGACCTGGCAGTCCCCAGGACGGGACAGTAGCATAGCAGATGTTCTAACGATTCGTCGTCAACCTCAAAAAATTTCCGAAGCCTAATAAAGGCATAACCCAGTGTAAACTGGTAGTATCTTAGACCGCAGAGCCCTGTATATATTCTAGAAGTAGCCCACTTGACTTACCAAACATGGAACACGTTTGCAAATCCTTTAGATTGTCTTAGCCCGGAATTGGACGTCCATATCTGAATGCATTCACGTTCAGACAAAGATCGTATCTTCTCGCTGGTGTGACCGACAGGGATGCCGAAGAAAGGCTCATGGCCCTAGTGGCCGGGTACCCCACACAATATTTATCGTTCTGACAACTAAAAGGCAATCTGGAAATATCAAAGAAAAAGTTGAAACAAGTCACCTAAGTAATTAGACCTTTGACCTTAATCAAAAGTACTTGAAATTTATTAGATCTTGGTAGAATATTTTAAAAGAATTTTTGCTTATCACACAGATTAAAAAAAACATATTGATCGTTTTAAAAGTATTCTTTGATTGTTGTAAGAAAACTTTATTTTAAAATAAATTTTCAATATTCTTCAAACTTTCTTGTGAATTTCACTGTTCGCAAACATTGTTCCAGATTTCATTTAAAATTCTGACCATCAATTATATGCGAAATGATTATAAATCACTTGTCCTAATTTCCAATTAACAACATTTCTTCTTGCCAACCCATAATTATAATGCAAATGGAAATTAAAACCTTTTTATGTGCCATATAAATATGATACACAAAAATTATTTTTAAAGAAGCATGAAAGTTGAATGCAGAAGTGAAAAAAATGCAACACAATTTCAAACAACAGAGAAAGGCTCCCAAAAAGAACAGAGACCGAGAGATATCGGCACACCATAAGAATGTCAACTAAAACTTTGTTTTGTATGGGTGCAACAATGTTTTCAACAAAGCTGGTTAAAATTGCACCGCACCGGTATTAAATCCATTCTCTCCTTTTGATTTTCCTTGGCCTCAAGTTAAGTAGCACCCAAATTCAAAAATATTATATTTGTGAACATAAGAAATGCTTTCTTCTTTCTTTCTTTTATTTTCTTGGCGCATAAATTCTTGGTAATGATCTTTAAAGAGGAACAAAGCAAGAAACCAGCGAAAAATTTCAACACCAGAGGTAATTTTTTAAGCTTTCAACAAATGAATCCAAAAGGTATAAAATACCAAAATGCATGACATCAAATTAGCATTTGTTACTGTAAATTATGTAGTGCTGTTTAGCGAAAATTGCTTTAGCTCTGATTTTAACGTAGAGAATATTGCAACAGAGGACTTTGGAAATTATGATGATGTTGTTCTTTCTGCCTTTTTAACAAGAATCCAACCACTAAAACTTCCGTATTATACGGTTTTATTTTGTTTTTCTGGCATTTCTTTAAAACGCCATTTAACTTGAGGTTGAGAATAATGGTCATTGCAACAACCACCAGTCAACCCACAATTCTTAAAACCATCTAACCATCCTTTAACGTCCATGTGTACACGTTTAGTAGAGCACAAGTGAGTTTTAGTTGTTCTTCTCAACTCATGATGTTTGCTTGCAATAATGGCCGTGGTTTAGTTAATTTGTTTCTTTTTTGTCAGTAAACAAAATGTTGCAATTAGGGTTTTTAGTTCCATGGACTATTTTTAACATTCCCGGGAGCACAGATATTTTTTTCTTTATCTTCTGGAAATTCTGAGAAATCTTTTGTGAATAGTGCTATGAAAATTATTAATGTATGTGCATATTATCGGGCATGTCTGATAATCGCAAAACGCTTAGCATTGGCGATTCTGACTTGAAATCGCATAAAAGGTTTTCCGTAAATCGCAATAGCAAGAAGTTTGGATACTTCAAATTGCAAAAATATGCTTAAGGAAACTAGAATGTTTAAAAAAAACATGGCATATCGCAAACTATATGCACGAGTAACGAAAACCATAAAATAAGTCTGGCGTTTTGCGATTTCAAATCGTGCGATTGTCAGAACATGGCCGTATAGTTCGATCTTAAGTCAAACGTGACTTCGCTCCGAGATAATGATTTTGGAAACTAAAGCGTGGTCTGAACGTCAAGTTTTTTCCCTACTTAATTTGGCATTTCTTTGCGGATTGGGAGAATTGTGCGCAAATTTCAGAAAAGTGTTCGCTTTCGCGAGATGATAACAGGCCTCTTGTGTCCAGAAATTGAAGATATGAAATTGGACGATAAGTGGTTCCAACAGGATGGTGCCACTTACCACACAGCCCAGGAAACAATGGCTCTTTTGCGCGAGAAACTTAATGGTCATTAGTTCTCATGGCCTGCTTCTGGATGAATGCACTGGGTAGACTGTGACACAATCGAGCGTTGTCAGGAACCTCAAGCAATAACTTGTTGCGCTAGGTCGTGTCTGGTTTACACACACACACAAACGTTGGTGGTATTCAAAATCTAACCCTTATTTTTTTGCGGCTCACTGGCGCTTTTGTGGCTCTTTTAGTTTAAATAACAAATCACTTTCTTTAAATTTTAAGTTTAATTTTTAATTCCTTTATTTTATTTCTTTTTAATTTTACTACCCGTTTCCACATGCAAGTGCAAGTTCAAAAAACTCAATACATTCACACTTTTTCACTAGCATTCACACAATTTTTGTACTTTCAGCCAATCGGATTTTTTTCAATCTCAATTTTTCGTTGATAATATGCACTACTTGCAAGTTATTACTTAAATGTGGAAACGTAGAGTTAAATATCTGCCGGCGACTGGTTGGTTCGGTTTTTAGGTGGCGTTAATAGCACAGCTGAGTGCCCATTTAGGCAGGGAAACATTTGGAAGGAAAACATTTTGTTTGGTAGCAAATTACGGGTGGGGAAGAGAGAATGGTTTTTGTCTTCGGTACTCGGCGACACGCTTTGATCTCATTTTCTTTGTTGACATTTACTTTGCTTTTTTTGGAAAAAGCAACAATAATAACAGAATGTTTCCGAATGTGACCGAGAATGAAAAAACAAAAGAGAATTCCAGATGTTTTCATTCCAAATGTGCGCTCGTCTAAACTCGGACTGAGCTACATACTACATGAGGGATTGCCAGATGGCACCCCCAAATTAAACCCCGATACAGACGATGGAACACCAGTGGCCGTCCACACGTGCAAACAAAATATTTGTTTACACCAGCTAGAGCCAACAGCCGTGTTATCTCACGTCGTAGCGATGTTAATTGTTCGCCACGATAATGTTATTTAACACCGTTTTACTTTTTTCTTTGTTTATATTTAAGCCAAAAAGTGTACGTTATTTCTTGGCTCATTAACGTACACTTTTTCAAGAGCTGAAGGATGAAATAATTCGGCACATTAACGACATTGAACCTCAATTATGTCTCAGAGTCATTGAAAATATAGACCATCGGATAGAGGTATGCCAACAAAGCCGTGGCGACCATTTGGCCGATATTTTATTTCACACATAATTGTCATAAATCCTTCTATCATAATAAAATAATATTAAAATAATTCTCTGAAAACTTTTTGCTTAATTTAAAATTAACATCGTGCTTTTCAAATGACGTTTTAAAAACCTACATAAATTTTAACTTCTCAAATTAAGTTAAGACGAGTTATCATTTTCTCAGGTCGAACAATTGTATTCTTCTTTTCATTTTTTTCGACATTGATAAACTGGTTGCCATTAAATGTCACAAAAACTTATATTGAGGTCGAATATTTTGGAAAGAAATTTTTCCTTTTACA
This sequence comes from Pollenia labialis, assembly GCA_949318255.1. Taxonomy (NCBI): domain Eukaryota; kingdom Metazoa; phylum Arthropoda; class Insecta; order Diptera; family Polleniidae; genus Pollenia; species Pollenia labialis. Next base: position 134,818,122 of record OX439140.1, read on the forward strand.
ATTCTGCGTTTTTAAAAAAACATTTTTCTCGGGAATTCCCGGAAATTTTTTTCCGAATAGAAACCCTAGTTGCAATGCAACAACGAACGAGTTGATGTGTTATATTTTCTGTATTGGAAGTGATGAAATTTACGTCGTCCATGATGACGAGGACGATTATGATGCTGAAGGTTCAAAGTCGTTAAACAAGATGTAGCAGTAGAAGAAGAACAACACAGCAACACAGTTATTTGCTGCAGCAGCATCAACAACGGTAATTGTGCAGGAGGAGATACGCATTGAAAAATAACGTGAGAAGCACGTTGCATTTAACTAAAAGTACTTATTATAAAAAAGGGAAAAGTGTTTTTGTTCGTGGTCATACCGCTCTTTGCAACCAGTTTAAAATATAACTGTAGTTAGGCTGTTAATGTTACACTTCGAGGAAACGGTATATTTAATACATTGAAGGGTTTGTCAAATTAAAAACTTCTTTTATTAAGTTTTCTTCTACAACTTTAGTTGTGAATGCTTATAACCTACACTTTAACAGGGTAGAAGAGTACATGTCATTAACGCAGAAGTTTGTAACACATAAAAAATATTTACCCAGTTGGCCAAATTGCCGTTGACGACATCGTCGTTAATGATGTATGCACGACTTGTCCCCTGTCGTTTAGGTTTTCTAGAAGACAATTTACAGGAAATCGTCGTGCACGACAGTTTGAGCGTGGTTGTCTTATATTTAGCTCCATGTAGGACTGTATGAGCGGCAGTGCCTTATAAGTTGTCATCTATTAAACTCTATGTGAGACAGTATGAACGCCACTGTCTTATAAGTTGTATAAATGCTATTGACGACAAAGTTTTCTTTGATGCTCTTTAATCACTTGCTTCGATTTCTTAAAATTCTCATATTCCTTTTTTTAATTGTTGATTTAAATACCTACAAAAAATTTACAAATTAGCCCTAACCAGTAAGAACGAAAAATGCTGATGAAGTTATTCGCGGGCTGGAAAATGGATTACATGCAGTTAATACTACACTGTCAACTTTAGGATTGCTTATAAGAGTCGAATATACAACATATAACAAAAATTAAAATTCGTTTACGACAACGACAACCATAATAAGGCTGATTGCTTTTAGAAATCTGAATGACTAAGAAACTTACTTTAAGTCGTTTTAACAATCGCCGTCACACAGAAAAAATGGTCATAAAATTTTTCTTAATAATTCTTACAATTAATTTGCCTTAATTGAAAATAAAAAATTTTAATGTTTATGTGTATATGTATGGAAACAAAGTGCCGGTTTACACACTTCGAGTTTAACTCGTCAAGTCTTGTGTTTTTAGGAGATAAGGGAAAAGAGAATGCCATTTCTTCTCCACTCTCTCCTAAAAGCTCAAGACTTGACGAGTCAAACTTGAAGGTGTGTGAAGCGGCACATACAGACAAACTTCAAAATATTTTAAAGTTTCAAACAGTTTTTTAATTGTTTCAATTAACTGTGTTGATTGAAAAAAATATTTTGATTTGCGTTTACGTTTTATATTTAAACCTATTGATTGCAACTCAACAGCAAGAAATAATAGTACACATTTCTAACTAATAAGTTAATTGAAGTTGGTTTTTCATATGTTCAGTGCAGGTATGCAGAATGTCTAGATGGCTGCACGCGGAAAAAAAGCACTTTTTGCGATATGGAGGTTACCCAACAAAAAAATTTTTAATGAAAAATTAAAACCATTAAGAATCCGCAACCATATTATGGCTGCCTCCATACATTTTATGGTCAATTATAACATAAAAATATGTTTACCACTTAATAAAAAACATGAAAAAAGCAAGCCAATTTTGCCGACCACTTTCATCATCACCTTCAACAATATGAAACACTCGTTAACAGTATTCACATCTAACATCTCCCATCAATCAAAAATTTCACTATTTCTGAAAAAAATTTTAAAAGAAGTGTTCTTCGATAAATGTTAAAAATTGCTCAGAAAATATTGTTGAATTAAAACGGTGCATTTTCAGATGTTTTGAATTTTCCTGAATAGGCCTGATTATTAAAGCAAATTATATTTCTATCATAATATTTTGTCACATACGTTTGTGTAAGATGTGCAATCATTTAATGAAATCAAATAAAATTTTAAAGGTGGAAAAGTACAAAACACTCGTTACTTGAACAGACTCAAAACACATTTAAATAAATGTGAAAATTTGGCATATTCTCATTTTTTTTTTTCTTTTCTTGTTAATAAAAAGGAAAATCTAACCGAGCCTCAAGAAAAGTCGCAACAAGCACGCCTTTAAGATTGGCAAAAACTAAAAAAGTAACAAACAAAATCAAATTGAATTAAACGCAGACAGTATGACGACAAAACATTTTCAACACATGAGTGTTGTCAGATGGATGGATGCATGAATGGAATGAATGCATGAAATGGTTTAAAAAGGATAGATCAAAAGAAAAATCATATGTAGGATTTACAACAAAAAAATAGAAAAAAATGTCACTTTTATAAGATTTTTATGGTATTTCTCTGTGGCAACTTAATGATTTGCAGCATTTAATCAGTGAGAGACTATAAATAATAACATTAACAAAAAAAAAAAAAAAACTAAAATAAATTACTCTGATTGCCTTACAAAAAAATGTTTTGCAAGGCGCGTCTAAATCTCAAGAAAGGTTGACAAAACTAAAAATGTTGCAATCAACAAAAGAAGGCTGGTAAGTTAAAAAAAAAAAGACTGGTTTATGTTGAATTGTTTGTTGGTGGCATGCAATTTTTTTTTAAAGTCATGATCATGTTCATGTTTTAGCTGACAGTCCAACATACCGTCAGGCTGAAAATCACTTTACATTTATTTCGGTTTTAAATTTTGTTTTATGGTTGTTGTCTTAAAGTTTTAATGAAAGTAAAAACAAGTTACTTAGTGGACTGAATTAAAATTTTGTTGTCAAAAAAAAGTCACTTCAAAATTCAACTCCTGTAACTAAAATGAGTCATGATTTTTTTTATTTTTTTTTTTTTGAAAAGTTTTATCAAGTAATTTTTGTGTAATAACTGTAATTTAAGCTAATTAAGACTTTACAATTTATTTAACTGAAATTAATTACTGCAGGTAATTTTAGATTTGCATAGCAAATTTTGTTGGAAATTATTAAAATTTTTTATTTTTAATGAAATTGGCTACAGTTACCGTTAAGATGTGATTATTAAATTCTGTTAAACTAAAAGAAATTTTAAAAAATCTGAACAATATAAAAATTATTCTCCAAAGATTCACTTTATACAGAAAAGGTTGGAAACGAAAAAAAAATTTACATTTTATTTTTATCATAACAAAAAAATCAATAACAACAAAAATTTTTTATATACGACAAATTATTTTATTTTCTTCAAAGATTTTACAAATTAAAAATCATTACAATTAATTTTTGAGTAAAGCGAATTTTCGAATTTTCTCCTTCAGACCCGCCATCAGCTTCTGAACACCAACCCTTCCAGCTTTTTTTGCAGCATTATTTCAAGTTAGATACAATTTTGTTTCTGTCGTTAGCTTTTTTGGATATTTTTCTCAGCATTTGTTTGATAATTGCCCAAAACTTTTCTATCGGGTGCAATTCAGGGCAATTGGGGGGGGGGGGGTTACAGGTTTTCGCCACAAAATGAATACTTTTACTTTTATACCAATCCACTGTTTTCGAATAAGTGAACATTAACATGAAAACAAAACCAAATTGACAAAAATTGATTTTGTTTATCACACAAAATTTACAGTTTTTAAAAGAGAAAGAAACGCGTTAATTTGATTTTAGTAGTGTATAGATGTTTTCATGTAAATGTTCACTTATTCGACGCGTATTTAAGAAAATCCACCAATAATTACACTTGCAGTTACATACGTACATACTTTCGATTTTCGCTTAGATTCTCTAATTTTCATTATCTAATATTAAAAATGTTGCTAGAAGCTCCACTTGGAGCAGCGTTCTTATAAATATTGTAAGACACGTTAACTAAAATAAAAAAAAAAATACATATTAAAAATTCGAGAGGGCAAGAATGATGTTGATTTGTTTACTTACATCTTAAGAACGGTACAAGAATAATTGCCCAAATTCGGTACACACAGCTGGGTTATCAAAGCGCAACGTCTGCCAAAAAGAAGATGGGAGCGGATAAGTGGGCGTGGTATCCATCATACAAAGGCAACAGAGATTTCTGTATTTCTAGAGAACGGTAATAGGTAAAGTTTACAAAGTTTGTACAAAATGCTTTGTGATCAATACCCAACATCAGTCAAAAAGTGCGATAGGTGGGCGTGGCACAAAATATAATCCCGTATATTTGAAGAATGGTAAGTGTATAATTTTCCAAATTTGGCACAATTAGAATGGTTATTAACAGGGAAACCAAAAATATTCAATTGCATGTTTTTCCGCGGGCGGCCAATGAAGGCAGAAACAACATATTTATCCGTTTTAGAGATTTTTATGAATTTTGGCATCGATTTGTTAGTGCATATTTTACCGTTTGGAGTATGTGAACTCGCGAAACGTGAACACTCAAATTAAAAATTGTCTCTAATCACCAATTTTGTTCCAAATTCATAGAATCAAGCAACCCATTTGTTGATTTTGCACCTATTACCAAAATGATTATATTGATTACTAAAAATTGTAAAAATTTTAAATTTTGAATATTTTTTTTTTCAATAAATGATATTTTTAATTTTAATTAAACAAATTATCAAAAAACTTTACCGTTTCAAACAATGTGTTGATTGATTTTGACAATTTCCAACAACAATTCCACAAGTTTAAATTATTTTATTTCAAACGAAAATTTTTGTTATTTAATAAATATTTTATTTAAAAATTTATTTCAAAACAACTAAAATGTTAATTAAATAAAAATTATATTTTTAATTTTTTTTCAACAAAAAAAAATAATTGATTTAATTATCAAATTAATTAAATTTTAATACTTTTTGAACAATTTTTTTAATTGATAAAAAACTTCTAATAATTTTTTCTGTGAGGGTGAACGTCACAGAAACGTGAACAAATTTATTTTAACACAGACTATTCTAAAACGTGAACAAAATCTGGAAGCGTCTAAAACGTGAACACATTTTTGTTTACTTTTTAAAATGTTTTGTTTAATTGGGGAATCCCCGAATTGATTTCACTTAATGGTTTATGTTACAGCGTTCTTGTTTCTTAATTGTATCCATGTATGTATACGCTGACGTATTAGTTAGCTACGTTATTCGTGAAAGTGAAAAATGTCATTAAAAAACCGAAAGATAGAATTTATCTATTAGACTCAGCATGGAGTCAAATTTCACAAGAAATTTTACACAAATACTGGAACATTTTAAATATATTTTTTGACCAAAATAAGACATAAGACATCTAGAAGAAACTTCTTCAGGCGCTTAATCCTCAGGTTTTTTTATATTTAACTTATTAATTTGATCATAGATTGAAGTGGCCATTTCTACGGTGAAAGACTAGAACAACAATCCTGAAGAAAATCAGGATGACACCGAATTATTATTAATATCAACTGAATTATTGCATAGACATATATTTGTTGTTACTAAAACTTAATAAAATATTTGTTTTAAAATACCTGTTTATCTATTTGGTGTTAATTTTTTTAAAATTTTGGCCTTCGATAACGTGAACAATCTCGAAAACGTGAAACGCCATGGTAAAAATTAGTTCACGTTATCGCGAGTTCACTGTATTTGTTTGCATAATTTGGTTAGAAGAGCCTTTTTGCAGCATTTTTTAAGTTTTTAACGCATATTTTGCCTTTTTTAGATGCATATTTTTGACATTTCTGTTAAATATATATCTGTATTTTGAATGAGTTGCTTAAATTTTACAATCAACATTTCATTTTAACTCGAAAATTGCAAGACAAAGCAGGTTGTCGTTAAAAAGTTATGTTATTTTAAACTTTAAAATTTTATACATGAATAAGCAAAAATTTGGGGAAAAGGTAATTATATACGTTTTTGGCGATGTGTGTAATACATAGAAATCTGCATCAATCTTTTAGTTTACCGATCAATTTAGAATCACTTTCAAAGTGTTCTAACAATAACCATCCGTCCGTCCGTCTGGCTAGTTGCCCGTCCATGTTAATTTTGTGCGCAAAGTACAACTGTTATCTTGTAGATAATGGGATCAAATTTGGTAAATACACTTTAATTGTACTAAGGTCGAAGTCTATGTAAATGGTGAGAACCGGTCTACAATTTCACATATTCCCCATAAAAGCTTCTTTCCAAATTAGACTCCTTGTGTTGATAAGCCATTTAATAATGTTGGTATTTAGATTAAATTCGCCCCATAAATATTTTACTGCAAATTAAATTTGTTTAGAATCGGTTCACTTCCTTTTAAATGTTTACATTAATAAACAATTTAGCGACACTAACTAAAATCCCTTTAAGACAAACAATCTTATATGGATTTTAATATTTAGATAGTATTCGGCACAAATTACTCTGATATGAATTTAAACCTCTTAGCATAACTTTGTTTTTGTGAGCCGATGACCGCCCGTCATTTTCAATCTCGAAAATTCGTCTGTAAATACTATGGTCCGATTATAATTTTAGGATAGTTTTTATTAAATGGGACTGTTATTGAATTGTTAATTTTTTGTTTTTAAATAAGTAATTTTTGAATTTTTTGGGGCATCTTTTAAACAATTTGCAGGGCATATTTTCAAGTTTTTACTGCATATTTTATGCGCATTAAAAGTGTTTTTTAGAGCATATTTCTGGTTTCCCTGGTTATTAATATACAAACAGCGTCTGTAAGAAATGTGCGGGATTGGAGAACTGGGCGTGGATCAAACAATATTTTTGTATATCCAGAGAACGGCCACAGCTACAATTTACAAATAAATAAATAAAATAATTATTTACCAAGCTGGTACATTTAAATTCAACTAAAGTTTCTATTGTAAAAGCTTAGCTAGGTGGCATCAATTTCACGCTACCACAACAACAACTGGCATAGAAATAACAGACAGTTGTTTTTTAAGACCATTTTTTATTTTGTAGTGCTTCCATACTTTTATCTTAATATAATTAAACTTTTCAAATAAAACTCAAAAAATCAATCTGTTTTTAAATACGATTTAAGTTAATATGAAAATTAACTTGATAAAGATTTAAATTCTATAATTAGAATTGTGGTTATTTTGTTGAACTATTTATGGTTTTTAATCCAAATTTTTAATATTTTAATCAGGCTTAAGTTCATCAAATTTAATTTTCATTAAATTATTTTTTATGAAGAAAGGAATTTTACAACATGAAAATTAATTAAATTAAATTTAAATTCTATCATGACAATTGGCATAAGAATATTCAAACTTGGTACACATAACTTCATAAACAAAGCACGAGATCTTTATTGATAAAAAAAACCACATACATATTTTAATTTAATGAGGGCAGCAAAGCGCACTGGGTTCAGCTAGTTATTAATAACTTCTATAAATGTTTTAGTGTTATTTTCATCAGGAAATTTCCTGATTCGAAAACTTTCTAAAGAAAATACCTTTAAACCCCTTAAATTGAATTCTCTTTTAAAAACGAAAGCCAACATCGTTTTTCTATTTTAGCAATTATAACCACGCAACATACCAACTCCTTTAAACAACGACAACAGCGAAAAATATAGCGAAACAGTTTACTAATTGCTTTTGTAACATTTTTTTTTATTAAGTCTAGTCAAAAACAATTTTAGCCAACAATTTTACAAGAAAAATAATATAAACAATCCCACAATTGAAAAAAAAAGAAAATGTAACAACATCATTAAACTTGTAACTTCTTGTTCATTAAAAACTTTTTTTCTTCTTCGTTTTTCTCTCTCTCTCACTCTCGTTACAGACGTCACATTTGCGTGCAACAACGGATAGTAACAATGCCCGTAAAATCAACTGAAGTCTATACACGTCCAATTTGGAAACATGTCAGTACGCCGTGTCAACCACAAACGCATGTGAATCAAATGTGTACACGCGTCAAGTTGGTGCACGAACAAGCGTTTCGCGATGTAATACGTCACAAATCAGCTCAACAGGTCACCTACGATTGTTGTACAGGTTGGATGCGTGAATCACCGCATGCTGATGGTTGCATGAAACGTAAGTTGGATTTAATTTGCAATTGGATGGCTGTCTGTCTGTTCACAGACAGACGAAAAGTTTAACTTGCTCAAAGTGAATTTGAAACTTAAGTTGGAAGTTTTTTTTTGTAAAGTGATTTTTATTTTAAAGTGAAAGGGAGCATCATTTAATTGGATTTGATTTTTTTTTTCGTAATCTGAGCGATTTGTTCGCGTAGTATTCAGATTAGAGAAATTACTTCATTTTATTAATGATCCACAAAATATTCCGAAAATGGGTTGTTGTTGTAGCGGCGAGAGCTAAAAAGCAGGGGGCTACTTTGTATTGCGATGCGAATGCAATTTCGATACGAAAGCTTACTGCCAATTTGGTACTCGCTACTACTTTCGTTAAACTTTTGGAAAATCAAGACAATAAAAATAAAAGATGGTGCAGTAGTGAAATGTCAAAATATGTAAAAAAAACTTATATAAAATTAATAGTGATGATCTGCGAAAAGAAAAAAATAAAAAAAATGCAAAAGACAAATGCGCAAACGAATAAAAGAGATCCAATCACTGGATTTGATGCCACTTTCATTTGCATCGCAATAGAGAGTAGCCGCCAGGTCAAGGTATATTTATAGCAGGTAGCCGCGAGATTACAACAATTGTACAATAAAACAAACAACAGGGCTTTTTATTGTTGTTATGTGATACGAACTGTCAAAAAGCAAAGGGGCTGATAAAAGACAAAAAGATACAAAAGATAAAGACAAAAAACTTGTTTACTATACAACAATTGACAGTTCTTATCACAAAACAAGCAAATAAAAATTAAATAGCTGGCTTTCCGAGACTACCTGCTATAAATATACCTTGCGCCAGGTGTTGCTGAGTTGACAATATTTGACCTTATAGGGGTATCAGTTTTTTATTTTTGCTTAAATAAATTATACACTTAGTACACAAAAACTGAATTTTAGGCTTAAGAGTTAAAAATTTTATATATCCAGAAAGATCTAGTCAAAACCTTCGAAATTATTCCAATAATGGCCATATACCTTCAGAAATGTAGTGGAAAAATTACATATTTCTTTGAAAACTAAAAACGTCAATAACTCGAAAACTAGGCGTATTACGCCAATTTTTTTATTTAAGTTTTTCTTCTTAATTTTCAATTTTCTATCACCCTAGGCGTCGTTCCAAATTTTCTATATTTACTCTTTTTCTTAAAATAAATATCTCCAAACTAAGTTTTAGTTTCAGCAAGTTTGAACAATGAGTTGAATTTGATTCAAAAGAAATTCAGTTTATATATTGCACTTGTTCAACAATACTGAATTAACTCAAAATTTAAAAATTTTACAGTTAAAGCAAAACGATTTTTAATAAAGTATTAAATGCATAAAAAAAAAGAATTTTTAAAACAGGGTGTTTCCAAAGTAACGATCGTTTCCGATTTTCGGAGATTTTTTAAATAAAATTCCAACCTACCAAAATATGTATGCCACGAGGATTGCTCCATTTTGGACTTATGAAAGTTCAAGTCACGGCAGCAACCGAAAGTATTCATAAAAAATGTAATTTCAATGCTTTTTTTGACCATTAAAAAAGTAAACGACCGTTACTTTATAAATGTGCTGTTTTCAAATGTCGGAAACAAACATCATGTATATTTTGCACAGGGTATGTCAAGTAAAATATCTGATTAAATTCTTTGAAATGTTTATTTTCAAACCAAAGAAATTAGTTACCAAAAATATTTTTTATTTAAAAAGTTAACAGTTTTTTATGTTTGAATTCATTTATTTTGGGTAACTCATAATAATAATTTCATTTTTGAGCTATAAGGGGTCATTTTCTGTGGAATCACCCAACAACCATTTCATTACCAAAAATTATTCAAAATACACGATATTTTTAAAGCGGTTAAGTATGAATATTAATGAAAAGTTCGACAAGAAATGAAGACAAATGTCATAAAAGTTGTGTTCAAATTGGATATTTATTAGACTTCTCAGAAAAACCTCAATTTCAAGTCAACACAGTTTTCTAAAACATTTCATTACATGAATTATTTTTAAAAATGAACTTCTTACCCAGATTCCTTATAAAATCATGGGTTTAAAAATGTTTAATTAAATATTTGTTTATATGTACCATTCACCACCACTAGTGATGAATAAGGATATAATAAGTTTGTCATTTCGTGTGAATGGGAATTTATTTTAAAAAGTGATTCACTCTTGGTATTAATTGACTATTTTTGTATACTTTATTATTGTTAAATTTTTTAAAACTTAGTTTCTTATAAAATCGAAAACGATTCAGTTTTAGGAATTTATATTCCTAAATAAATTATAATTATAAATTGATTAGTTTTTCGGCGAAGATCCGAAATGGTAGAAAATTATATTAACTCGAAATGTTGCATTCTGTGTGTATTTATTTTAATATTTGAACAAATGTTAACTTCCAATAAGAACAGTGTTTGAAAATCTAAGAAAGCTTAATTTTTATTCCAGATCTCTAAAGCAAACATTTCTTAATGTTTTACGGATAATTATCTGGCAACACTTAAATCCATCATCTAAAATAGTCGCGTCGCATTGCGATATTAAAATTTGTTATAAATTCAAAGAAAAAAATTTAAGCGTATTCATAAAATTTTTTTAATTTAAATTCGTTTAAGAAATCGCAAAAATAATCGCCAAAAAAAATCGCCATGTCGCCAAACACAAAATTTTAGGCCTGGGACCTAATTCTGGCAGTCGTGATCGAGTACTTTTTCGATTCGAAATTCATTCAGTATTGACTGAAAGAATTAGGAATAAAATTGCTATCGAATCGAAAAGTGCCCGATCACGACTGCCGGAATCAGGCCCCTGATCTTCATTTCTTTAAGGGGGCTCCTATACAAAATTTTCAATACAGACTAGAAATGTATTGAAGAAAAAGCGCGATAAAATATATGAACGACCTCCATTAGTTTTTGTTTTGAAAATTTTCTTAAAACATACATACATACTTGCCCTTTATTTACACCCTTTGCTGCCATACAAATATGGCGTTTTATAAAATTCTTAAGTTTAATTAAAATTGTTCGTCTTTTGTAAATAAAATTAAAAGTTGTTAACAGATTTTTAGTCATTTATGGCTTGTTTTGCTTGCAAATTCGTTTTTTATATGTCTAGAAAAAGCTAAAATAAAGGTGTATTTTTTATGAATTTTTAATAAACAAAATTTTGCTAAAAATTATTGTTTTTTTTGCCAGAAAAAAATTATGTTTCGTAAACGGCTGCCCATTTTAGAAAAAAGTTTAACTTTGCCTAAAGGTAATTTTATTGGGGAAATTCATTTGTTAAGTATTTTCAATAAACTAAACCATTTTTCAGTTAAGCGAATATATATTGTGCAACCTCCTCCATTTTCTAAATAATGGTATATCTTGAAAACAAAATCTAACCCAAAAAACGATTAGCACCACTGAGTTCAGCGTACCCAAATTAACCCACATGGTGCCCGCCCGGTTTGTCTGGTTTTAATTAATGAATAAAATGATTGATTATTTTGGACTCATTTGGCGTGCACTTATATAGGGGCGGTGGGCGTGGTTGATGGGACTTAGCGTGCATCTTTTTTTTTATTTTTTAGAAAATTTATGCACCAAGCTTGAAAATTTTTGCTTGTATAAGTAAATTTTAATTATATTATATTTAGTAACGACATATCGAATTTGTTCAGCTTCAACTTAACATTACAAATTTGCATTCATCTTTTTCAGCCATTTGTGCGGTCCGTTGTCAAAATGGTGGAACTTGCTCGGGGCCCGATACATGCTCTTGTCCGGTGGGCTTTAGGGGTCGCTATTGTGAGCACGACATCAACGAATGCAAGGAAGAGAAACCCTGTGATCAAACCTGTATCAATACGATGGGCTCCTATTATTGCAAGTGTCGTGATGGCTTCACTCTACAAGCAGATCAGCAAAGTTGTAAAAAAATTGGTAAATAAATACGAATTGAAAGCAATTTATTAGGAAAAAATTAAAAAAAAAACTCCTTTGCAACATATTTTGTTTCCTCTCAATCTAGATTTACACCATGATGATGCATTTGAAGCACGCGATTTAGAAAATGAAATAGAAACACAAGAAGACATCACAGCCAGATTACAGAAGATTGAAAAGCAATTGGCCAACGAAAGAGTGCAGGCGAATGAATTGCACAAAACTCTGCAGTCAACATACTCAGTTGTGGATTTATTAAAAAATCGTTTAGTTAATTTGGTAAATTGAACTTTGATTCAGAAATTTAATTAAATCGAATTTTTATTTTTTTTTTTTTTTTATTTTCTCTTTCGTTTAAAGGAAAAACAACAATTGGACTACAATCGTTTGCAGACGAATCTTTATAATACAGAACATCGTACTCTTAAGTTGGAGGGCATGGTTAATTTATTAATGAAATGTCGAAATGGCCCCAATGAACATTGTCCTTAGATGTTTAAATTCACTTTTTTATTCGAAAAAAAATTTAGTTATAAATTTAATTTTAAAGAAACCACACACAGGACTGCATTTCTTTCTTGGTTAGAAATTTTTTACTTAATTTACTTTTATTCTAAGATAAGAATTATAAACTATTCTAGATTATTTCTATAAAAAAAATAAATTTGTTCTAGTTTAATTTTTTTTTTTTATATAAAATCCTTGTAATCCTTGAGCTTTTCATTTATTTTCTTTCATCTAGTTTATTTTGTGTACTTATACATTGCATTTTCGTCTTCTTATGTGTCATTCCCTAACATTTATTTTATGGAATTTTTTAAAATTCTAATCAAAATTTTAAAAAAATTATAAAAAATCTTTAAGTTGCACGCTTAGTTTTATATGTTTGTATGTATGTATATTTAATTTTACCATATTTTTCTTTTATTTGAAAATCGATAATGAAAAGCTTTCACATGGTTAGTATTAAGAGAACTTTTTTTTAGTTTTGTAACGTATTTAAATGTAAATATTTAAATAAATATAATTTGATGTAAAATAAAACGGTTTTTTTAATTTGTTAAGGGAAACAGTTGGCCGTTCTAAATTAAAAAAGAAAACAAGTTAGAGTGATATATTCGGCTGTGCCGAATCTTTGATACCCTCCACCGACAGTTCAATTATTTCAGGAGTGATATCTATGTATTTATAATTAGTTTTTCTTTATAAAATCAGACATCAGCATTAAAATTGATTGCGGTTTAGACATATAAAGACTATCCACGTTAAAATTGATACTGTAAAATTAAAATTAGGATTTAACGAAAACATAATTTTATTGATTCATGCAATTAAACTAAAAAGTGTGAACTTATATGTGATTTTGAAAGAAATGTTTAACTTTTCTTTTTATCCCTTTCATTAAATTCTGTACAGTCCCTGCAGTTAGCGAGGCTAGTCCATACATGCATGTAAAGAGTACTCCAAATATAAAGGTAAAAGGTGGTCCATTTAACATTACGATGTCCTAGGAGTGGACCATATAACCCACCGAAGTAGTCCCTTAACTACTCCAAGGAGTACTAAAGTGGGTTAGTTCTAAATGTAATCGATGTCACTGCAATATGGAGTACACAAAAGGGTTAGTTTCAAAAGTACTCCATGTCACTACTCCATGGACTAACTAAAAGGGTTACTTCAAAAGTACTCCATCCCTGCAAATATTATTGGAACATCTGATCCATTTTGATTAAATGGACTTCTCCATGGACTGGTCCGATGTAATGGAAGCATGAATCCTCTTATGTTTACAATGGAGCAGTTTTAAGACTACTCCTTTGTAATCCAAAGCTGAGTTATATGGTCCTACCCTAGGACATCGTAATGTTAAATAGACCATGTTTTTCCATACGTTTGGGTAACTTTTGGAGTAGTCCTAGTCCCTTGTGGGCTACATTTTACACGCGTGTTTGGACAAGTCCTATTATTTGCAGGGATGTCACTACTAAATGGAGTACACTAAAGGGGTAGTTTGAAAACTACTTCATGCCACTACTGAATGAAAGACTAAAAACAACTTTCTGTTCGTTACATATTCAAAAGTAAAATTTTAAGAAAAAACTCCGTCGGCTCATGCACAACTACTTTGATACAGACCAAAGCATGATCAATTGCATAGCTTACGATTTGATTCATTTTCAATGGCACTTCTTGTCGGAAATTGTTCATACCAACATAGAAACATTTGCCGGCTCATGCGCAACAACTTTACTAAAGACCATAGCATTATCAAATGATATAATTTATTTTGAGTAATTTTCAATGGTGCCGCCTATCGGAAATTGGTCATACCAACCTAGAAACCTTTGTATGGTAATGCTCAACAGCTGTGCTAAAGATCATAGTATGATCAAATGTACAGTTTATGATTTAACTCATTTCGAGTCATTTTCAGTGGCGCCACCTGTCTGAAATTGGTTATATCAACTTATAAACCTTCGCCGGCTCATGTTAACAACTTTGCTAAAGATCATAGCATCGTCAATTGCAGAGTTTAGATTTTAATATTCTTCTTACTTGGTCAGAGACCATTCCGAATTGGTACGAATCATCGAAATCGGTCCAGCCGTTCTTTAGTTATAAACGCAGTAACTAACGCCACTTCCTTTTATATATGTATATAGATAAAATAATAATAAAAACAATCCTTTACTCACCCATATAATATATTTATAAATGTATACGGTGAAGGAATTAGTGTTCCTTTTTTTATACCCTTCACCGAAGGTAAAAGGGTATATATAAGTTTGTCATTCCGTTTGTAATTTCTACAATATTGATCCTACACCCTATAAAGTATATCGCCCGTATTTATAAAAATTTTTTAAATTTAATAAAGGTTTATAAAACAAATATTGTATGAAAATTTGCTTAAATAAACGTTTGTTAAATTTAATAATCGTTTATAAATACGGGGGTATATTCTGGGTCCTTATGGTTCAAGTCCGGTTGTCTCTTATTTATAACTGCCTGATGTTATATTTCCGCACGCAGACTTTATTAGCTTAACTTACAATTAAAACAAAAAGAAATTAAAAAATATTTTTTTTTTTTGTTTTACATGTGAATTAAATCGATGAAAAAACAGGCCATAAAACTAAATTTGAAGAATTTTTCAAGTTTGAAAACAACAAAAATACCATTAAATTTAAACTCATTCATTGTTTTGTAATACCTGAATTTAACCCTCTGGCCACTCTATTTTTCCGTTAATAACGGAACAGCTGTTTTCAACTGCAGCCAACTTCACTTTTGTTATTATGAAACTCGAGAAAAAGCAAAAATGAAAAAAGCGTAGTTTAGAGCAAAACAAGAATTAGATAAGACAAAAAGTGTGCGAACAGTAAATAATAAATACAAATAAAGGAAACCAAATAGCAGCAAACATTAGAAAACAAAAGAATTTTGGTTATTCACTCAAAACAATAAACGCAATAACAAGAAAACAAGTAATAATTGTAAAATAACACCCCGAGTAGTTTTCTGTGTATGAATAAATATATAAAAAATACTAGACAAAGTACTTTTAAATTTAATACCAGTGAAATTAATATTTTTTTTTCAACATTAGCACAGTAACGAGTCAAAAAATCAATAGTGAAGTTAGTGAAGACAATAAAACAAATTGAAGACGACCGAACGCAACGAACTTTAATTTCAATTGCAGCCAAAGATCTTTTAATAAACACTCGAACGTAATGACGGAAATTCCAAATATTAGAAAAATACCCATAAAACAGGCTGAAATAGCCGTAAGACGTTTTAACGACATGGCCATACCACATCACCTTGGTCTGCTGAAAAATCATCGCAGTAATATTGAGAAAAGTTTGGCCTTGGGGGACTGGAATAAAATTAAAAAAGAAGAAATAAATGCCATGAGAGTGATAAAGCAGGTGAAGAATTTGTTGCTAGAAATGGATGCCCTCAGAGAAAAGGTCAGAAATGAAGATTTAGACAGATTTGATGCAATGATGGAGGTGGGAAAACAGAAGGCGTTTGAGGGAATGAAAGAATATTTGGGTAAGTGATAAGAGTTATTTTGTTGTTTTTTTTTAATGGGTACCTACAATGTATACAATTTTTTGTTGTGAGTTATTTCACAGCCGTGTCATAAAACGCAATTGTGATCGAAATTCGAGTCTACAAAACGAAATATTTCTTAGGAATGCAACCACTTTAAATTTTCAAAGTAGAATTGCTTTTTTTTAATGATTTATTAAAGAAGAATGTTAATAAAATTAAAAATTAAATAGGTCGTATGTTTGATTATTACATTCGGCTATGTTCTGGAAATTGAAATCCAGTAAAATTAAAATCAAAGGAAATTTTTAGTGTTTTTTTCATGATAGGTATGTGGGAAAAACAAACACCCAGCAAATAATAGGACTAGTCCAAACACGCGTGTAAAGAGTAGTCCACAAGGGAATAGAACTAGTCCAAAAGTAACCCAAACGTATGGAAAGACATGGTCTATTTAACATTACGATGTCCTAGGGCAGGACCATATAACCCAGCTTTGGATTATCTTAAAACTTCTCCATTGTATAAACAAGAGGATTAGCTTTAACTTCGTTTAAAAACGAAAACATATACCTAGTTAAAAAACGAAGACATGTCGTCTCACTACAAACACTTTTTAATAATGACATGGTCCATGCTTGCATTACATCGGACCAGTCCATTGTGTAGTCCATTTAATCAAAATGGACCAGGAGGTCCAATATTATTTGCAGGGAATAAACAAACATAAACATCAAGGCGAATTCAACTACAGTTGGTGTCAGAACTACAACAATTCAACAGCAACAGAAACAACATTGTGTTTTTAGCATTGCATTGTTAGTGTTTACGGTTCGAAAAGTCAACCATTCTTAGCAAAACACTAACAAATCAAAACAAATAAACTCGAACTGTCAAAATCAGATGCTGTTTCGACACCACCTGTAGTTAATTCGCCTTGATATACATGCACATGTAAGCAAAGTGTAAACAACTTTTGACAGCTCAAAAGAATAAAAACAATGATCATCCGGCTTCATGCGCAGACCTATTCAATGTTGCCTTGTTCATGCACAATACTTTTTTGAGATTTTATTTTTTTGGGAAAAAACAAAATCGATCGGAAACTGATGAACCTCAAACATAACTGACGGACTTGAAAATACAGAATCAAAAACAATCCGCTTCAATGGGCTGCCGAGGCGAGGGCGGGGCACGTGTGTCCTTACAATAATCGGCAATCGCCATATTTTACAAATTACCGGTATTTTTGCTTTAACGGGATTTAGGTTTAACGAGTTTAAAATAAAAATGCAAATTAGAGGGGTATTTTTATTTATTTATTATAATCGAACAAAAAAATACAAAACAAAAACAATTTTTCACTAGATGGATGGACTTTTGTAAATTAAATAACAAACTGAACACAAAAAAATAAAAATAGAAAGACAAATAAACCCATAAAAAAATTAATGGTAAATCAAGCTTTACTTCCGTATACAATTAAGTAAAAACACTCTCATCTCTAGTTTTTTGCATTGCATTAGGAATTATAAGAGGTTATCAACAGCCAATTACGAGGTTAAACAGAATTTATATTGAAAACAATTCGAATTAACGACGGTACTGAAATGTTTAGAATTATTGCGAATAAACCTTAAAAAGGCCTGCTTCTTGCGGTCCTTCCAATATATACCGCTGGGCATCCGTTCAGTATTATACAGAACATGACCGCCTTTTACACCATTATTTTAAAAATAATTTTTATTTAGGTATTTGTGTGAAGAAAATCGATTGATTTCAAAACGATAGTTTTGAGCAGGTGTGATGAATTTCGACCGATTTAAAAAGTTATTTCTGAATTATAGTCTTTTGGACATGTTCTGCCAATCGCAAAACGCTTAACATTAGCGATTCTGACTTTAAATTCTGACTGTAAATCGCAATCGCAAGCAGTTTGTCGACTTCAAGATTAAAATCGCCAAAAGAATGCTCAAGAAAACTAGAACATTTTTAAGAAACTATGCCAAATCGCATGCAAAAAGCCCCTGTTTCACAATATCATAAAAGAAATCTGCGGTTTTGCTATTTCAAATCTTGCATTTGTGAGAACATGCATTACATTTGTTTGGACAATTTTTGAGGGTTTTCTGTAAAGTTGCTCATTTTTGCAATTTTCATTTTAATAAATTTTCCTTCAAAATTTAGATTTTTTTAGAATTTATGTCTTTTTTGAAATAATGAATTCAAAGGCTTTTCGTTTTTAACGGATTTATTTTTGAAATTAAGATTTTATAAGTTTTCTCCGATTTTAATATATTTTAGTTAAATTAAGGACTTTTACAATTTATTATTTTGAAATGTATCCCAAAATTACTTACATAGATTTAAGTAACTTGTAACCTGTTTATTTCTATTACATCTTTTATTTTTTTTTAGAACTTCAACTACAATCACCCACAAATACACTTCGTTCCCAGGGTCCCTTCGACGATGATGAAGAATCGGAGCACTTAAACTTACCCGCTGAACTTGGACAAACTCAAGCGTATCAAGAGTCTATACCTCACATTAAAAGTGATTTCCAACCTGAGGAACATTTATTAGCACAAAGACAATCCTGTTTAGAAGAACTGCAGCATTTGCAACATGAAATACGCGATTTGAATGGAATGTTTCACAATATGCATGATATTACACATGAACAAGCGGAAAGCGTGCAGGCTATTGCGGATAATGCCGAAGAAGCATTAGAAAATGTGCAAATTGGTGAAAGCAATTTACGAAAAGCTTTAAGTTACAAAAAAGCCATGTATCCTGTAATGGGAGCGCTATTGGGAACTTGTGTAGGGGGTCCTATCGGTCTTGTGGCTGGTCTTAAAGCTGGTGGTCTGGCTGCTGTAGGTTGTGGTATATTAGGCTTTACAGGAGGTTCGGTACTAAAATCAAATCAGGCAATAATGCAAGGCAACATAGAAGAAGAACAAATACCCACTTTCGAAACAAATACTCAAGAAGATATTGAAATGAATAAAAAGGATGACTGACAATTGATGAATGCTAGTGCAACAAATCAGTCATTAACAGTATGGGCTGCCTCAACCAGGCAACTAATGAATGTAAGAGCCTCAGCTGCAGCTAGATTAGATCCAGTGGCTCAAGCCACAACGGGAGTTTTGTGCAGTGTTAAATCATATTGTTCCATACAATAAAAAATTATTAATTACCATAAGTACCATGATTTTATAAACAAAAACTAACGGCCAATTTTACCAAGTTCAGTTATAATTACCTATCAGTTATAACTGTCAAAAACATATTGGTCATTGGAAGTTGAAGTAATAGTTAGTGTTAACTGAACTTAGTTAAATTGGCCGTCAAAACGATTTTATTAAATTATGCACTTGATTTTATCGGCCCTGTTTAGAAAATTAAAATCGAGTGAAATTAAAATTTAATGTAAAATTGTTTTAATGATTTTATTGCCTTTTTCACGATGTCACTCGGACGCTTTCGTTCCCACAAATTACATGTAAAACAAAAACAAACTCTCAAAATTTGTTTTTGTTTTACATGAAATTTGTGCGAACGAAAGCGTTCGAGTGTCATCGTGAAATAGGCAGTTAGTTTTTCCTGATTTTCAGAGTAGTTAGGATAAACACATCTAGTGCTCTAAAGTATGAATTATACAAAAGGGAATATTTTTACGAACATTAAAAAGGATAGTTTTCAAAATTGGTTCGGTTTAAATATCACTCGAATTAGATTTCTATAACGTGGTTTCTTTAAAAGATGTCGTTAAAAGCTTGTATATGTGTTCTTACTCATATTTAGTTATAGTTTTATAAATAATTCGTACTTCATAAAAATATTGTTACTAAAAAAATCGTGTTTAAACCTTAAAAAAGTAGTTTTATTTAAAAGCAGAGTATGCAGTTACGAATTTTAAAATAAACACAATAAAAGCAAACAAAATAAATATGAAAATTTGTTTGTCAAACAAAAAATATTCCTTTATAATTAAATAACTAATATAAATAATTACATATGAATGTATGAGTATTTAGTTTAATTTTAAGCATTAAATAAAAAGACTTTGTTTTATTATAAAGATTTTTTTCATTGAGGCATTCTTTTGTACATACTTGTAAGTTATATTTATTGAGAGCAAAATCTAATTATTTTAATCATGTGGGTCACTTGTGTTTTAAGTAAATAAACAACTTAATTTCACAGTCATAATTAAGAGCAGCATATTCCATGTCTCGGACATCACGACGTGGAAGTCGTGTCAATCATCGCGATGCTGGATTACTTGTATTTGGAATTGGATCCGCAGATGTAGTTTGAGATCGTGCGTCTCGTTGCAATTGGTTTTGATATGATCGTTGGTCTTCAGTTTGTGATCTCCTTTGAAATAATCTAATATTGGTACGACGTTCACGCCGACCTATATTTGATCGAGCAGCTCGTGGCATTACTTTCAATATGCGAAAAATTTGTCACTATAAATCAATGATTGAAAACACTTACATGGAAAGTTTTATAACTTTTTGTGTGTAAAGTATTTAAATGAATGAAATAAATTCGAGCGAGAGGTAAAAAAGCATATGGCCAGCGTAACAATAAGAGAGTCCGAAAGGATTACTAAATCAAAAATTTAATGATTTGCATAAAAGTACCGTTCTAAATGCAACGACAACAATAACACATACCTATGACACAATACAGGTGTATAGCAAGTGAAATATCGAATGGTCAGCGCACAAATAAAATGCCGATCACGCCAAATTTTAGTAAAACCGGTTAATTAGTTTAAAAGATAATAAAAATTATAGGCTATCGTTCCTTCCAAATGTTTCACTATTTGGCTGCTAAATTTTAAGAAAGCAGTTGATTAGTTAAGAAGTTATAATGAGGGGGAGCTTTTACCCCTCTTGCCCTATTTCACACTTTATTTCCTTTCAGATGTGACAGTGTCTGCATGCAAAATTTTAAGAAAATCGGTTTATTAGCTAAGAAGATTTGGGAGGAGGAGCTTTTGCCCCTATTGCCCTATTTCAAGTTCTTTCCAGATGTTACATTATTTGCCAGCAAAATTTCAAAAAAAAAACCCAATTAATAAGTTAAGAAGATATAGGGAGGGGAGCGTTTACCCCTCTTGCCCTATTTCACACTTTATTTCCTTTCAGAAGTGACAGTGTCTGCATGCAAAATTTTAAGAAAATCGGTTTATTAGCTAAGAAGATTTGGGAGGAGGAGCTTTTACCCCTATTGCCCTATTTCAAGTTCTTTCCAGATGTTACATTATTTGCCAGCAAAATTTCAAAAAAAAAACCCAATTAATAAGTTAAGAAGATATAGGGAGGGGAGCGTTTACCCCTCTTGCCCTATTTTACGCCCTCTATAGATATGAAATAAAGATCTCATAAAAGCCGTTTCGGAGGAGGGAATCTTGTTGATATTGACCCCTTAGCCGATTTTTCGCAACGTTCCCTGAAACTTTGGTTGAAATCGGTCGGCCCGTTTCCGCAGTTTGTTGGGGCATCAAAGTATACACTTCTTTTTATATCAACAGATTTATATTTAAATAGAATTGGTTAAATAGGCCACTAATTTTAAAATTGTATTTCAAATATTTTAAAATTTTTATAAACAAAAACCCAGCGCGATTATAAAACCAGAATATGTGCTCATTTTTTGAGAAAATGGTACCCTACCCGCGACTCTTCTTGAAGAGTCATTTATGATTCGTTTTTTTTATTAGCTTAGAGACAATTTAGACTCTTTTTTAATCGTTTTTTTTATTGAATTTTAAATCATAAGCGCGAGTCATTTTTAAGCGTACAAGTGATTAATTAGTTTTTAATCACCAAAAGTACTAAAAAACTCATCCCGATGATTTAGCAGGGAAAATCGTCATTTAACTAAAATATATTGATTTTGATTTTTAACTAACTATAAAAGTAAAGTTATCTGTAGTTGTTCCTTTGGTCGAAGAGATAAATTTATGAATGTTATTTTTGTCAAGCTAATAGGGCCTAAATTTCTTCAATGTAAATAAAATTATTTCCTTTGGTCCAAGCTTTAAAAAAAATATATAACCTCTGTGTGTTTTATTTACGCTGGTTAGATATTTTCGGAGAGGCTGATATTCTCCCTATGTCCCCTCTTGGTCCTACTTAAAAAAAAAAACAAAATGCCTATCATCCCAATTATGAATAAAAATCCCTCGGGAGTTTTCTCCCTTCTCACATTTTTGTATTCATATTTGGGCTGTATATTACAAACTTCACCCATATCTGCTTAGCTAATTACCCGATAAAGTGTAGCAATCGCAAGTCACATTTGCATTCGATCAGGAGACGGTCGAGGGGAGACTGGTGGCCGAATGGAGGGTATAAAGCGTACCATCGTTAAAATAGCTTTGTTTTTCTTTTGATTACGGAAACTATTGATTTAATAGATCTCGTCTAAAACGATAATTAAAATTTTTTGAGTATAGGAGGGTTAGCTCCCCTGGACCCTATCCTAATCACTTTAGTGGAACCTTATATAGTCTATGTCCGTTAGGAGCAGTGTTGCCAAAACTTATTAAGGAACAAATGCTAGATTTTAAATGCTAAAAAATGTATATAAAAAATATATATGTATGTAGAAAGATTTTTATTAATTGGCCAATACATTTTTTATAATATGCTGCATATTGTCCTTCAGGTTCAACGACGAGCTGTAAAATTTCTTTTAATAAAGGTTCGTCAGACTCTCGACCGGTTCAATTGAACTATACACAACACATAAACTTAATGTCGCCTCTGCTGAACATTGTAACAAATTCTTTATTTCTGCGTGTTGCTCCAGGCCACTAATTTTAGACAATATCACATTTTCAGTTATTGCAAAGGGGTTTTTTCAAAGTCATCTGTTTCTTTCACTTATTATTTTTAATCTAGGTGCTTGCGAAACTTTTGAGAATAAGTTTTTACTAATTTTTAAAAATTTTCTCCTTTTTTGATTTATGTATGTACCTATATTTCAGTAAAACATTAATGAGCATTTACATTGCTGCATTTTATAGATCTAATTCAATGTTAGAATCTTCCGTTATTTTTGTATTAAACTTTATAAAAATGGCATATATTAAAAATATCACGTGAACTAAAAAAAATGCTAGGAATTTTTAAATAATGCTAGAAAAAATGTTACATGCTAAATCAGTTTTTTATTTCATGCAAAATGACTTTAAAAAATGCTAGATCAAGCATGAAAAATGCTAAATTGGCAACACTGGTTAGGAGCTTCCATCCTTCATTTTGTTTAAGAGTTTTCAAATCGGGCTGGTAGCTCCGATGATTACCTCTTACAAACAGCTTTATATTAGTTTGGATGTTCCTATGTAGATCTAAGTGTACGGAACACATATTTGTTTTCGGTTTCTTTTTTTTATCACGTATAGATTCTTTCAAAGGACATTTCTAAAAAAACTCAACAGAGTTGTAATTTCTTAATTTTTGTATTATAGTTTACAATTTTGCTATATTGCGCTGGAAAAAACAGCAAAAATTACAACTGATCACAATAGTTGTCTTAATTACAACTCAACTGAGTTGGGTTGTAAACCGTAATAGGGGCCAAAGATTTTAATTGGATTTAACTTTATTTTCACTCTTTCGTTTGGAATTAATAACAAGTCTAGCAAAACTGCTTTGAATCTTAATCATTTGCTCTAGGAAATAAGTCAAGTAGGTAAATAATTTTACATTTAACATTACCAAAAATTAAAGCTTCAAACTTGAGACTTTTTGCCGAACTTTAAAGAATTTTGTTCTTTTACAAAACATTTTGTATTTATTTTCCAACAGTTAAACTCAATTCTACAAAAATAACTAATTTTTTACAAAGCGATTTCAAATTTTTGAAACTGCTGAACACCCCCATAATTCTCAAAAAATTTAATTGAAATAATTCTTAAAAGCTACCTGTATTCACTGCTTAAACTTTAAACAAATGAATTATATTTTTAAAGCATTCAACTACAATGGCACATTGGTGACCGTCCAGTGTTGTTTAAATCTGAGTTTACGAGCGAAATCCATCTTGCGTATACGTTTGGCAGTTTTGCGTGGTTTGAACCAGACAGGATAAGAACCATGTTGATCTTTCAGAGTCTTAGTGTTATAAATATGAGTTTTGCCTGTTTTTTCATTAACAATAGTGATTTGTTGGCCCTTTTCACGCTCTTCCTGTAATTCAAATTCCAATTGTTCTTCTTCTTTGGATTTTTTCTCCTGAAAGAAGTAAACAAATAAGTAACATTTTATTTTTCACTGCTTGAAAACTTACTTGTTTTAATTCCTTAGCTGTTTTAACATTTGCCACTTCTGTTAGCTGCTCCATGGCGTCGGCATCTTTGGTATCCACAATTCCTAATGTTTTTTTAAGCATGGCCAACTCCTTTACTTCATAGCGGGCTCTTTTAACTTTGGCATTTTGATTGCGCCGTTTATGGGATTTGTTTGTGCGGCCCATTTTTTAAATATTATGGGTTTTTAAAGTTTTGAACAGAAAAATTATTTACTTTTTGTCACAGTTATTAACACGTGTTGTTGGTCAAACGAATAAAAACAAAGAAAGACGTAAATTCTGTCAACTTGTGTCATATTTACTTAAGGCTGCCATATATTTTTTTGATGTTATCCATTTTTAAAAGTTACCAGATGTTGGAAGGTTTAATAATTAGGGGGACCATCTAACCATTGACTCTTCTGTCAACTTAAAATTTATAATTTTTATAACTATTATATTTATTATTGGGCAATGAAGTAAATTTTTAATATATAGTTAATTTTACAATAACTGCCCTTGATTTTGTCGTCGGCGTTTTTAGTGTTGTCTTGTGCTGCTTTGTGTTTTTAAAGTTAAAAAAAAAAATTAACCTGATTGTTAGCGAAGTACTTACAGATAATATTGGACTACGTGGTCCATTGTGGCTTAACTTACAACATTGTCCAATGTACTGTAGTATGGACCATGTTATAAGAAATTAACATGCAGTGCTGCCAACAACTGCATGATGAATACTTTTCTAAAGTTTACAGTTTTAAACATTGGTAGCCCTGATGGCGTCCATTATTAATTCTTTATTTAAAAGTGACAGAGGAAAGTTTGTGAAAAAAGGCATGACATATGATACTATATTTTAGTTATTAGGTATTTTTTTATAAAACGACAAATTAATTCATTTAATTTAGGTTTTTTTATAAGGACAATTTAAAAAAATGGAACACACATTTTTTTATTAAATAAACATTTTCTTCAAAATAACACTACATGCAGACTTAAGTCCTACACCGTATACATATAAATATATTGTATGGGTGAGAAAAGGATTGTTTTTATTATTATTTTATTTTTAATAAGCAAAAATAAAAAAGCTTAATCGTAAAGTTATTTTTAGTCTTTCATTCAGTGGTGGCATGAAGTAGTTTTCAAACTACTCTTTTAGTGCACTCTATTCAGTAGTGACATGGAGTACTTTTGAAAGTAACCCTTTTAGTTAATCCATGGAGTAGTGACATGGAATACTTTTGAAACTACACCGTTAGTGTACTCCATAATGTAGTGACATGGAGTACTTTTAAAACTAACCCACTTTAGTACTCCATGGACTAGTTTAGGGACTAATTCAGTGGGTTATATGGTCCCCTCATAAGACATCGTTATGTTAAATGAACCACCTTTTACTCATATATTTAGAGTAGTTTTGGAGTACTCCTACTCCTTTATGTACTACTCTTTACATGCATGTATGGACAAGTCTCGTTATCTGCAGGGGTAGTCTCGGAAAGCCAGCTGTTTATTTTGTATTTGCTTGTTTTTGTCTTTATCGTTTGTCTCTTATCAACCCTTTTGCTCGTATCACATAACAACAATAAAAAGCCCTGCTGTTTGTTTTATTGTACAATTGTTGTAATCTCGCAGCTTCCTGTTATAAATATACATACCTTGATTGTTAGCTATAATTTTGTTTTCTACGCTGGTTTTCATATTTTTCTACATACATATGTGTTGTGTTCTTAATATATTTTTGTGGAAAAAATTAAAACAACAAGTAAGTGCCAATTCGAGAAGAAGCGCTTAAAAAGACTCCACTACTAGCAAGAGGATTTAGCAGGAGCTCTGTTCCTAATAATTTTAAGGAACAGTGGGAGACTATTGCCACTGTGATAAATTCTCTTGGTAACTACAGGTGGGGTACTATGCTTGCAGATCATCGATAGGTAGGAGCTGGCTGTACACTTCGGTGGTTAGAGCCATTCTTACGTATGGATGCTGTGTTTGGTGGGAGTTATTGAGATTGGCTAGTCGTAGGAACCTTTTTTCTAAGGCATCCAGGCTGCCCTGGATGTCATTCTACATCTTCTGCCTTGATGGGAATGGCGGCAAGGAGCATTCTTAGACTGAGGGAGTTAGGATTGATGGGGAATGTTACGCAGGGTCACTAACGGATCCTGAGTGAGATCGAGGCTGGTGGATTTTGGGCGGTTGCCGGACGTAATAGTGCCTTCCAGGGAGAGCTGGTCAGGTAGGAGCAGATTATTTGGTAGATTTGCTATTTTCACTGATGGATCGAAGATGAGGGGCACGGGTGCGGGGGTCTACATTGAGGATCTGAACATAAGAAGGTCATATAGGCTTCCTGACGACTGCAGTGTTTTTCAGGCGGAGGTTCTGGGGGTCTTGAGGGCCGTGGAACTGATGAGAGACAACATTGATAGGGGCTTGGAGGTCACTATATATGTGGACAGCCAGGCGGCTCTTATGGCAGTAAGGGGCTGTTATGTGAACTCCAAGCTAGTTGATGATTATAGGAGGGCTCTGGAGGGAGTTTTAGGGGAGTATTTGCTGACGTTGTGCTGGGTGTCGGGTCACTGCGACATAAGCGGCAATGAGGTTGCTGATGAGTTGGGGTGACAGGGCTCAGGGATAGAGGATCCTAAGTGCATGGAGGCAGTTAGGCCTCCAATAGGCTTTTATTTTGGAAGAATCAGGGAGTGGATTCTGGGCGCGATCAATCGGGCCTGGAGGAACCGAACGGACTGTCGGGTATCTCGGACGCTGTGGCCGGTGCTTAGGAAGTACGATTCGGGGTTGCTGCTGGGCAGGAGTAGGGTCTGCGTTAGGACCATGATAGGAATGATCACAGGCCACTGTATGATAGGCAGGATGGCGGTGAGGATGAGATCCAACTTGTCGGATATGTGCAGGTTGTGTGAGGTCCCTGAGGAGTTGGAGACAGTTAAGCACTGTCCCAGGTTGCTGGGCAGCAGGCTGCGGTGGCTGGGCAGTAGATTCCTGGGCGAATTAGGGAATGTCTCGGGTTGCGGACTCGAGAATCTGATAGGATTCGTAATGGGGATTGCCTGGCTGTGCGAGAGGAGACTGGGTGCTGACCGCACGTAGGTCGAATTTGGTTGAGTAGGATTTCTCTCGGGGTTGGTCCGAAGCCTTCTTATCTGTCTATCTTTTAATTCTGACTTGTGCTTTCGCTGTTTATTTCACCTACTTTCTATCTCTATATAGCTGTCTCTAAATGAGGCGTCACAATGCTCCATACTGGTCTCTGGGTGAGGGTGTGAAGGAGGCTTCACACCGGCCTTTCTACCTACCTAACTACAGGTGGTGTCGAAACGGCATCTGATTTTGACAGGTCCAGCTTATTTGTTTTGATTTGTTAGTGTTTTGCTAAGAATGGTTGACATTTCGAGCTATAAGTACTAACAATGCAATGCAAAAACCCTATGTTGTTTTTGGATTGTTGTAGTTCCGACACCACCTGTAGTTGAATTCGCCTTGGAATTCTTGTTACGGATTTGGAGGGATTTAAAATTCAAAGTAAAAAAAAAATGCCCACAAAAATGTGCGTTGTCACGAAAAAAATTGTTGCTCTATTATGAACACCAGTGAAAATGTTTTGTGAACGAAGCTTTAGCTTTTTCACAAACAAATTTTTATTTTTCACAAACAGAACAGAACTTTTTTTTTTAAAAACAGTAAACAAAATGAATCAGCTGACTCTAACATTAGAGATGTGCACTCTATTTTATTAACATTAACTTTTTAATAAAAATTTTGGGAAAAATACTCAGTTGTTCCCTTTGTAAAATGTTTACAGACAAATTAATAAAATCAATAATTCGTATAGTAAGATCACAAAGGAAAATAATAAGAGAAAATATAACCCAAACATCTTTTTATTGTATCCAAAATATTATGCCACCTACTTTTATTATATACACACAGGCAATTTTATTGTATAATATCAATTATTGAACAATAATAAGGCAAAAATGTTTAGCTTTTTTCAGAAAAAAACATTTTAACCAATTAAGGGTTAATATCAGGGTTTAAAATGTAAACCTAAAATGTCCAACAACAAATTAAAATTTGTGCACAACTTTTCTTTTTGAGTTGGTTTGACAGCGACGGTTTACATTTAAAGCAGCCCATACACGATTCAATTCAATTGTCAACTGAGTCGGTTGTTCTCCAAATCAAAGGGTGTATGGCTTTGTCAGTTGAATACTTTGACAGTTGTCGAGTTGGTTAAAGAAAAATCAAAAGATTTTGATTTTTTCAAGTTGACTACTAAGTCTTTCAATTTGATTGTACGGTGTGCGCTCGAGTCTCTTGACCAGCTGTCAAAATTAATGTTTGTAGTTTTCTTTTGCAAAAATAAAGTTAAGTATTTAAAAAATTGTCTTTGATTTCATTAAATTTTAAAATTAATTTAAAATCTTTCAATTCAGTTGATGAAGTGTGGCCAAGCATAAATTCAGTTGAAAGACTCAGTTGACAATGGAATTGAAACGTGTGTGGTGCGCATAATGAATACGAAGCAAAAGCAACAATTTTTTTTGGACAATGACAATTGAAGAAGTGAAAGAACTGGCAGTTTTTCTACTTTGACTGCAGTTTTTTAAGCGCACCAATATACACCAGCCCCTAAAAATTCCAACAAAAGGCACATATTTTTAATCCCTGTAAGTCCCACACTTACTATACATTCATTATAGGTATTTACTAAAATGCCAAGTGAAAAAACATATACCAACCAGCATTAATGCTGAAATTTATCCAACTCAATGAAAATCTACCCTTAAACTCAAATAAATCCAAATTGCCTGCAATCATTAAATTTTTGTATACATTTCATACTTTTTAATCAACAAAATATGTTCATACATACATACCACCAGATTATTGGTGGTTGTGACCGTTTGTCTACCTTGTCAATTGATGCAGACAATTGACCCAGTGACAAAAGCAATAAAATTAAACCAATGACCAGCGAAATTAATGAACCTGTGAATTTAGTACCTCGAACTCATACCTTTCAAAGAAAGTATCAAATGAAATAAATTCAGGAACTGAAATTGTATTAGAAAAATCTTGGTAGGTATACCATTAGAGAAATAAAATTAAAAAAATACTTGACGCATGCCCTTTGTGTTTGATAGAGGGAATACTGGCAGAACAATGTAAGCAATTTTTATTCAATTGGTTTCAGACAGATACAAAAAAAGAGAAAAAAATGGAAAGGGAAATTTTAGAGAAAACATTTTTTTCGTAATTTTTATTTTTAGATTTAGCAAAAAAGGTACGAACGAGTCATTGAATGAAAAACTATTCGCCTAGAATGAATGAATACAACAAACACAGGTTTGATTTCAAATTGGTAATGATTTGAAATCAAACCTTTTCTCAAAGACAAACTTTGAAAACAACAACAAAAAGAGAAAATTATTTTCAAATTGAAAAATTAATTTATTTTCAACTTGCTTTCCAACGTTATTCTCAAATAAAATTTGATTTTTTTATATCGACCTTTTCTTAATGGAATCTCAAAGAAATAACCTATAACCTCGAGCTTGAGTATTTATATCTTTGTTATTCTCAAATGTTTTTTAAATGTGGATTTTAATACAATGTGGAACATAAATGAAAAATTAAAATAACTAAATTTAGTAATTAAACTTATCAGTGTAGTGTTTGTTATTATTGGGTAAGTGTTCCAGTAGTCGGCAGTTTAAGGCTTTACTTATTTTTTGAACTCTCACCTTGCCTTGTGTACAGTAGCTATGGGATATATGAGTACTGATTATAATTCATTAATTGGTTTTCTCTTAGAATCTTCAACTCAAATTTTAGTATTTTATGTTTAAATTGTCAAATTTTGAGGTTCTGTAAAAAAAGAGCATGTTTGCCTATATTCGGCACAAATTTTCCACTTTTCGGCATGTAATGATCCTATTGTCGGCATGGCTATTTTTGAAAGAAAAAACCAATTTTTACAGGATTTCAATTGATCATTTATTGAAAATTAAAGCTTTTTACTTTCTAAAATGCTTCAAATGTACATTTGTACGTTTATGTAGGCATTGCATGCATAGAAAATACACGTTTTAATATGGTCACCTCCAACAAAACCATTTTTAAAGATAATTTTAAACATATTATGTTTAGTGTAACCATTTTATAGTTAAATTAGTCCTCCATCATGACGCCATAATCATATTATGGTTGCCTCAAAACATGTTGTGGTTAAATATGACAATAATTTGTTTAAAAATTAACAATAGTTTCCTCTTTTGCAAGAGCAACATGCTATGGTTGCAAAACAACCATGTTAAACATATTTTAATTATTATTAACCATAACATGTTCCTAGGCAACCATAATATGGTTGTGGCTTTTTGATGGACGACTAATTTAACAATAATATGGTTGTCGGAGACAATAATATGGTTAAATTAAACATAATAAGTTCAAAATTGTCTATATTAATAGTTTTGTTGGAGGTGACCATATTTAAATATGTTTTTCTCTGAGTGTACACACGTAGAAAAAAAGTTTCACTTCCAACAAAACTATTTTTAACGAAAATTTTAATACAAATTATGGTAAGTTTAACCATATTGTTGTAGTCACAACCATATTTTGATGTTATGGCTAAATATGACAATAATTTGTTTACCACTAATAGTTCGATTATAATTTAACAATAGTATTTTCCTCTTTTCGAAGAGCAACATGCTATGGTTAAAATTTAACCATGCTATTATAAGTGTTAAATATATTTTTGTTATTACCCAAAACATGTTCGAAAGTAACCATAATGTGGTTGTGTCTTCTTGATGAAGGACTATTTTAACCAAAATCACCGGTGACAAAATTATTGTTAAATTAACCATATGATTAAGATTTTTCTTTTAAGTACGTTTTATTGGAGCCAGAGCTATATAAATCTGCAATCAAAATTATTTCAACCAAACTGATTTCATTCTTTAATTTCGAAATGATTTTAGATTTGTAAGATTGCAATACTTTGTAATTATCAAAGTCAGGTTTATTTCTAGAAGAAGGAGCGTTTCATTTGAAGGAAACGAAGGTTTTCATTCTTATTTCATTTTTTTTTATTGCAATTACTGAGTTTGAATGCAATATTTTAATTGCAATCAATTAATAAATAAATTGATTGTTTGAATTTAAATTAAAGTCTTACATATGGAAATTCAACCATTGGGACATGTTTTATCGCCATTAAATATTCTGGACGGATCATCTAAAATATCAACAACATTTTGTTCAATGAGATGGTTTTTAATCAGTTAAACATTTGCTGATGCCCTCCTAAGGGACTATAGCTCGTCCTTTACTAATTGCCTCTGCTTTCTTAACAGCAAAGCTTAAATGCCGATTCCAGGACGATAATTTTTATATGGTGTAGTGCGTCCATCTTCCTTTTTAATCGCTTACACTGTGTTCAGAATGTAATCAATTTTTACCGTAAGTTTACATTTGGCAAGGACGTGCCACCATTTTACTAACTTTTCCTCTTTAGCATTTGACTAAACTTGTATTCTGTCCTGTAAAATGGAGCGTGGAACGCAACATTTCTTGCTGGCACTTGTATAGACATTAAAACTTTTTATTTGTAGGGCCACTTCAGTAAACTTAAACATTTGCATTGTTTTATTGCTTTTCATGTTTAACTTTACTGAAATTAGTATGTAAAGGAAATATAAATAATTAATAGTCCTTACAAATTTTAAAAATTGTACTGTTTAAGGACCCCATATACAGTTAAACTAGGAATAAAATTGCTGCCGACTTTAGGACAACACTTATTCTATAGTCGGCAGGTCATGAAATACTTAGAAGAAATCATGCCGACTATTGGGTAAACTCGTTTTAAACTCATTTTCTGTTATCTCAGAGGCAAGAGGCACGATTGATGAGCAATTTGCTAAAATTTGAGTGTATTAAGAGAAAAATACTGATTTGCCAGTAGTCGGCACCCAATGCCGACCAAAGGAAATTTTGTAAATTTTTGTTCTTAATGACGGCACCCAACAAAATTAATAAAATATTTACTTTTTGTTAATTTTTTTGCTTTTACAACAAAATATAATAGACTTTTTACCTTTTCAAACTTTATTGGTAATATAATTTAAATAAATAATATGTCTATTTGCCTTTTTAAGTTAGCTCTAACACTAATTTTTTTTTGAAAAACAAGTGTCACCGAAAAATTTCAAAAACTTGTCACTCAAGACTTCAAAATTTGGCAAAAATACTCATCTTACTCCAATGCAATTATTACTAATAGAAAGATGAGTAAATTTTCTTGACAAACTTCATGCTATTTATGAACGTAAAACCCGGATTTCTTATTTATTGACGTTTAAATCCAAAATATGCCGACTACTGGTACATGCCGACAATAGGAGCACTTACCCTAAATATTGTTATTATAATTATTCTTCCAACAGAAAAAAAGTAAATGTAACACCTTGGCTTCGAAATCCTTATAAAGGCTTAATAAATAAAAAGTCATGCAAACAAAATTCTATAGGTACATACATATTAGTTTTGGTTTGTATATAACCTCCGACTCTTGGCGAAAATCTAAAGCATGATGTAGGGCAAAGTAATGAGCCCCTTGTACACAAAATGAACAACCATTACCCAACTAGTATTTTATATCATAGTCGAATCTTTTAGGAATCAGCTTTACGAGCAACATAACTGCATATGAGTTCATTTTTCGATCTTAATTCATACTCTCATTGTGAGAAAATAGTACCCTACTGATGAAAAAACTCAAAGAATCATTTGTGATATAATTTTCTTATCCTTTTGGACCATATGAAGGAATCATATGTGAATCCAATTTCATTCGTTTTAGTGAATCCTCAGAAGTGATCTGAGAAGACTCATTTAGGTGATTTTTACAAAATATGATCACGCAAATGCTAGCTGGGTGACTATAATAAAAAACAAAATAAACGGAATGAAAGATAATAAAAATAAAAATGAACTAATAATGTATTATGATTTTGTATACAAACAAAAGTCAGCTGAGTAAAAAGAAAAAAAAAACACAAAACAAAAACACAAATAAACCCCTTTTTATAGAAACACAAAAACAAGTTTAATAAAAGTGGAGAAAAACAAAGCAAACAGAGAGCCACATAATGGGAGTAAAAATGAAGGAGGAAGAATTTGAATCAGCGTTGCCACTTTCTGAATAATTAATCAAAAACTGTACTTTAAACATTTTTACTCCAACAATATTAGGAAACTTTTGCATAAACATTTGTAAGAGTTATTGAAGCTGATTTTGAATTGAAATTAACATTTTTATGAGATTTCAATTAGTGGCTGAGGTGTTAATTATAATCTACAATTTTGCTCACATTGCCAAAAAACTTTGATATTTAAATTTTTTATTTATTTAAGAATATCACTTATGTAGTTTGGCTTTGAGCAATGTTATACATTCAACTAGTCATGCAAATAGAACATGCCTTCATGCAAAAAATCTTATGAATGTCTATCCAAGCTTGTAACAATGATGACGTGACCAGGCTGACTAGAAAAAGAGAGTGTGGAGATAATGGGAAAAGAGTGCCCGAAAACAATCCTGCAAAAACCTTAAGGTAACCTCCGCAAGGCCACCCCCCAAAAAGGTGGCATGAATACTTGTTGTCGCCTCAGTGAAGGAATTGTTTCATGCATTTCACACATGTAAATATGAAAAAGAAAAAAAATGACTACCTAATATGTTGTATTATGAACCGAACCTCCCTATATCCGAGGAACATTTTTCTTTTTAGTATTTACTTTCATAAATGGCGTCCTATACTTTTATTTCGCTTGTTATGCACGGTATTGGCGAAAAAGGTTTCAGTAATTTTCTGCCCTTTTCTGGGTTTATTTTTGCTAAAAATAATGTTGAAACCATATAAGATTACCAATAGGTATTATTTAGAATTAATGTCTGTTTAAGTTATGTTTAAATGTACTCAATCAGGGAAAATTTGGTAGTTTGTGTTATTTGGGATCCCTTTCGATATTAATTTTAAACAGATTTCCTCAAAAGTTCTGTGATCGTCGTCAAATCGTAATGTGAAATAAACATTTTGAAAATTCCACAAATTTTAGAATAAAAATAAGATACTTAGCAGA
This sequence comes from Pollenia labialis, assembly GCA_949318255.1. Taxonomy (NCBI): domain Eukaryota; kingdom Metazoa; phylum Arthropoda; class Insecta; order Diptera; family Polleniidae; genus Pollenia; species Pollenia labialis. The sequence continues at coordinate 134,852,849 of OX439140.1, forward strand.
AAAATCCCCGAAACTGCCAAAAATTACAAATAATAATATTTTTTCGGGAAGTCCCAGAAAATTTGGTCCAAATAGGAATCTTAGATCCAACATAAGAGTTGCCGCAAAGTACAAAAATTTATTTGTGTCATATTATATGATTTTAAATACGAATGTATGTTTAGCGAAAAACAAGATAACATTTTTGCGAATGCAAACACCTACTTACAATATGTCAATAATACCGGGTTTCATTCTTGTTAGTAAAGTACCCCAGTAGACCTTATAAATGTTATGAATGTAGTTAAAGACCTAATATTTACAACGCCGCAACAAGAAAATGTGGTTAAAAATCCCATGAAATGCGGTAGTAAACAAGTATATTATATTTACCAGAATAGAACAACTAAAACAAAAATCAGCTGATTAATCTCTTATACATAAAGAAACTCACGCTAACAAAGTTATGAGCTTAATAAAAAAATTGTATTTATAAGAATTAAAATAAAAATTATTTTTTTTTAATTTTTATAGGCTGCGATAGGAATTCATTCAGTTTAAGGCATATGGGCAAATCCCAGAAACAGTCCACCAACCAAAAATGTTTTAAATTAATTATTTTTTTAATGGAGTATAAGACTAGATGTATAATTTAATTTTTATATTAAAAATATGTATTTCGATGATCATTAATACAATAATTTTTACCATAGTAAATAATCCTACCCCACTCCTGATCTCTTAATGTTATACGTGAATCTTGCATTATTTTAGGTGCATTATGTGCTTAAAATAGCACTTACAGCAGACGCATCAAAATATTAATATCGTTAAAAAAAATTGACATTCATTCATACCAAGGCCCATCTATCAGGTTTGCTTACTTGTACAAAAACAAAAAACGATTCTTTTTAGTTGTCAAAAATTTACTACCTCATATACAAAGCAAAAGGAAAAAACGTGTATGTGTGGCATACCATAAACGTATACATGTACATGTAAGCAAAATGTAAACAACTTTTGACAACTAAAAAGAACATAAACAATGATCATCAGGCTTCTTGCGCAGACCTTTTCAATGGGCCTTGATTCATACATTCACTTATAATCACAAAATTAGTTTAAGAAATGAAATTCATAAAAACACGATTTGTTTTGTTAAAAAAAAAATTGGGTTTATTATATACTACTGGAAAAACCGTAGCGAGGCGTTCATTACAAAGGTTTCACAATATTTTTGGGCTGCAAATAAGTGATTTTAGAATTCTCTTATATTCATCTTTCTTTTAGAAATTAGATTCTGTATACTTAATGATGCAAAATTCGCTAAAAATTAGGAAAACACACTTCAACTTTTAAAGTTACTTCCACTTTTTGTGGCGTGCGTCACAAAATTTTGTGATCAATTATTTCACAACAAATACCTGCTAAGAAATTATGATATATGGCACTCGTAAGTACATATTAATGTCACTAAATACTATTTATAAGTTGAAGCTATCTCTTTTGAAGCACCAAAAAATTTTTGTATATCAATCAGAAAACGCGTGCGAGTTTAACGCTCGTGTCCCTTATTTGCGTGATTATTCAAAAATCGTAAATTTTGGCTTAACATCACTAATTCACAATAATTAAGGTGTTTTATGAAGAATATTTTTGAGCTATGACGGTGTTGCAGCAAATGAGCGAAATGTTTTTTATAAGCCAAACATAATTATATTACAAAAGATAACAAGTGGTTTAATCACCGCGTACGATATCAATATCGAATGAAATGTATCGTAACTTCAGATGATAGTATGGAATTATTAACCAAATAATAAATTCGACTCAATTGATTTCAAAATTATCAATAAAAAAATTTTATTACAGAAAATTTATAATTTAAATAAAAATCATGTGTTGCTAATCTAAATAAAAAACCAGTGAAATGCGCATAGGAATAGCTTATCCCATCTACAATAAATTTCAGTGTTTTTATCGAGAATAAAAATTTGGGAATTAAGCACGAATAACAAAATCATTTAAATTAAATTTTGTATTCCCACGAAAATTATTTTGATAAGTTTTTACGCTTTATCACATAACCAATTTGTTTAGATCAGCACACATATTATATATATGTATGTATAATTAAATATTCGCATACATTTTAGCGAATGCAAGCGCGAATGCGAATAGCTCGAAAATGCGAAATCGAAAATTCGTCGAGCCCCCAGTTTAAACCCAAAAACCTTGTGTGTAACGTTTTTGTTCAGTAATGGTAACTCCGATTTTCATTTAAAAAACATATGTTGCAATGTATGTGTGTGCGCGCTTGATGAAAGAAACAACAACAAGAAAACTTCAACCAGCAGGAAAAAAACTCTACTTCCTTTTTAGAATTAATAGTTCCAATAAAATTCTCTGCAAAACAGAAACACTCGTTTGCCAGCTGTAGTAAAGTTACCAAGCGAATTTATCTGAAACTACCTATAAACCAAAATTAATTATAAACGATTAAATTAATAATAACATCACTAGTTTAAAACATAAATCAATAAAAAACAAACAAATTCAAATCTAATAAAATCCGTATACGCAATTTTTAAAATAAAATCGATATTTTTATATATTAATATCAAAAAAAGAAAAAAAACAAATTTATAAATAAAAAATAAACTTATTTTCCGCCATTTTAAAAATAGTTTTTGTTTTAAACGGAAGTGTTTATAGTATTATTTATTAAAAATAAAAAAGGTGAGTTTTGTTTTAAATAATTTTTATACAAAATTAAATTGTTTTATTTTGTGTAAATTCGTTTTTATTGCAATTTTTGTGCAACCAACCATCGTTTTATTTAATTTAGTTGTCAATGTTTTGTTGTTGTTGTAGGTCGCTCTATAATTATGTATTCTTGTTGTAGTTTTCTGCTTCACAGTTTCGTGATTTCAAATTTAGATCATTCTTTCAATCCAACAGGAAACTACATTTATGCAAATATTATTAAAAGCAAATGCAAAAAACAATTTGGAAAAGACTAAAATAACTAAAAAAAAAGAACTCAAAACACAAAGAATTATTGTTTAGATTATGAGGGAACGAACAGGTGCAAAGCCAACAAATTTCTTTAAATATGCAACAGAAAACTTGAACATTTTTCTATCTACTCGTATTTGAGTTCGTGTCCAAAAATAAGTTGTTATTTATAGTATTTATTAAATAGGAATTGTAAATTTAGGAAATAAAAATATGTTTAAAAAGAAATTTTTATTATCGATAAATTTTGAATACCTATGCAAAATGTTTATTATTTGAATTCAATTTTAGTTAAAATTTTTTGGTATTTTTGAAAATGTTTGGACAAAAAGTGCATTATTAAAAAAGTTTCAACCAGAGTATAATAAGTACCAGGTACATATAGGTATTCATTAGGGAGAGTTTTTATTATTTACCCATGTAATGTAAAAATATTTTTTTCCATATTTTCTTTTGTTTAACGTTATATGGGGTTTGAAATTGAGAACAAAATTTCTAATCACTATACCTTGTACTCAGGCCTGCCAAATTTGCCGATTTATCGGCATTTTGCCGATTTTTTGCCTCTAGGGTATCAAAGTGCCGTTTTGCCGATTTTTGCTCCAAAAATGCCGATTTTTTTGATAAACATCTAAAACACGGTAACTTTTTGTTGAATTTAGTGCAACTTGTTAATTTTAGGTAAAATTTAAATACTTGTTTCATGAAAAAGAGACAACTGTTATTAATTCAGCGCTTCTACTTAACAAAACAAGGGTTAAATTTGTTTGTTATGTAGATATGTACATTAGGGTGTCCCAAAAAATTATTTATTTATGATTTTCATTGGTGCTCAATCAAAATTTAAAAGCTTATAGGGTAAAGTATTTTTGGTTTTTTTTTAAGAATTTTCGGAATAGGTTTAGAGGTCGCGCAAATGGAGGTTTCATAAAAAACCGGAGTTTTCGGCCTTTTTTTTAACTTTACGGATAACTTGGTTAATACCACGAGTTTCTGCACTCCTGAGGAAACAGTTTTAAAGAAAATTATCCAAGCTTTATTCCTGTGTGAAAAACTTATAAGTTTTGGTGATGAGGTTACTCATTTAGATACCCTTAATTGCAATTTGTCGTAGTTTTTTCAAAAATTTTGTAATAACGCTTTACAACTTTTTAAATTTAAATGAAAACGAAAAAAACTAATGATGCAGTTTGAAAGACAAATTAATTCTAATTTTAATTTTTAAATTTATTCTTACCGTTCCTGAGTTATACCCGTTTTTATCTTTATACCCAGTATATTTTATTAAAAAATCTTTGCAGCATTTGCATTTTTGTCGGCGGTTTGGAGGGATCAAGGGCATCTAAAATTTTTCCCACAAGCCACACATTTCTTGTTTTCACAAAATTCATATATATTTTGAATAAAATTACACATTTTTGAACTAACAAAAAAATAAAAAAAAAATCCTTACCGGTACGTCGACGAAAACTTTTATACATATATGTGACGCGCAAATATAAAGGGACATAAGGGAAAAACCCGGTTTTGTTCAGGAGAGTCATTTTGGTGTACCATCACTTCATAAAACGCGCATATCTCTGGGAGGGAACACTTTTGGTTCATAGGATCGGTCTCATTCGATGCTCAGATGATGTCCCCATCAAAAAAAAAAAAGTAAAAATTAATTTTTTTACCCTTAGGTCCCTTTCTCTATGCGCTGCCACATACACAAAAAACTTTTCTATTTGATTCGTCGGTCAGCTAAATCAAAAAATTGTGTTATGTAAAATCGTATAACGACAATATTATAGCGGAGAATACACATAAAATAGAAAGTGAAAATGACAGCGTGTAACGATTTAGATCAATAAATGTCAGAAGTTAATGACAATTAAAACCCAACTATAAAAATTTATGGAAATATACAATAATTATAACGAAAAAAGTATCACCATTTTTAAGGTACAAACTATAAAAATAGTGTGACTCGGAAACTGTAGGACAAAATTCCATTTTTGTTTTTCTTAATTGTTTAGAACTTATCGGTATTTAAAATCGCGTCACTAGTTTTTATACCTTTCATATAAATTTGGAAAGTAATAAACCGTTTTTTACAGAATTTGTTAAAAAATTACAAAAATACTTAATATGTGGAATCGTAATGGACAAAAATATTGCCAGAACTTAAAGTTTTTGCATATGGAAATAAAGTTTGGGAAATTTTCTTTAGAAATATTCGGTCAAAAAATTAAATGAACGTGGTTATTGACAAAGTTATGAGTCAAGTTTGAAAAAAGCCCGAAACCCCAGATTTTTAACAAAGACTTGAATTGCGCGACCTCTAAACCTCTTCCTAAAAATCTAAAAAAAAATTCAAAAATACTGGACCCTATAAGCTTTCAAATTATGCACGAGCCTCTGACAAAAAAAATTTTTGGGACACCCTAATGTACATATGTCTAATCCATTTTATTAGCAAATGTTTCAATTGTAAAGAATAAAAGACTTGATCAAAACAACAAAAAAAAATCACAAATTTTTTTGACAAAAGCTTAAAAGAAAAAAGTTAAATCTAAAAATATAAGGTACTTTATGTTTAAGTTTGGAAATAGATTAATACTTAGAAAAATGTTGAGGCAAACTAAATTCATATTCACTTTTAAAGAAAAAATTTAAATCATAAAAGCGCAATTGAGGATGATGCAGGTACATAAGATTACCAATGTTTTGTAAGAAGGATTTAAAAGTGGGAATTCTCCTGGTGCATTTCTAACAAGTTATGGTGCTTTTACATTCTTCCGCCAATGTGGAAAGAATTTTTTGCCAAGTCAACTACATTAAACAAAATTTTGATGTACCCTGCAAAATTAATCTTTGAACGCAATTCATCACTCTAAAGATTGCTTTAAGTTAAACTATTTGATGCTGATATTAAAATTTTTGATTTACAAAAAATGTCAAGCTCTTATGTATCTATAAAAATCAAAAGTACAAAACTTTAATACAATTTACCCTAAAATACAGAATATTCACATTTTTGTTTTTAATGAATTACACAGAAAAAATTATTGCCGAATTATTTTCAAACAAACGATTGTTTGAAATTTTTTTTAATTTCTACAAATTTTTTTACTGATTCAATTAATATTTTTGTTTGATTTTTATTTAACCAACAAAAATGTTGACAACTTTTCAATAATATAATACAGTAGTTTTGACTTAACTGCCTTTTGTTTACGTGCACTTTTGACTTAACTGCACAAAATTGATAATTTTTGGAATTATTCTTTCTAATTCCATACAAATTCCTTTTTTAAGTGCACTTTCTATACCTGCACATTTAAGATAAATGCACAAAATTTTTGGCATTTTAAAATTATTTTCATACAAAATATCAAAGTTAGCTGCACTTTGACTTAACTGCCCAAAATAAATATTTTCTGGAATTATTCTTCAAAATCCTTGTTTACGTGCATCTAGTATACCTGCACATTTTTCATATTTTTGGGCAGCTTTAAAATATTTTCATACAAAACATCAAAGTTAGCTGCACACATAAAACTATATGGTGGCCACTTTTTCACATAAATATCCAATTTAAGCTGTTTATAAAAATATAAATCGCAATTATTTTGTTTTTTTATGTTCTTTGTGAATTCTCATTGTTATTGTTAATGCTTCTTTTATATTAAATAAACATACATACATTTATAAAATGATCTGTTATTACCCAGCTAGCATGGGCTGTTTGTTAGACGATTATGTTTAATATACAACTCCTAAAAGAATCTTCTGGTGATTATCTCACGAGCAACAAAAACATCTAAATCTTTTTTTAATTTATTTATTTTTTGACACGCTCGTCTGTAAATCTTGAAATGAACCTTTTGGGACTCGCTGTAAGAGTCGTATAACAATTACTGAGCAACCTAAATAAGACAGTTTTTGAAGTATGAAAATGCTATTGCCAATACAATTTTAATAAAACAAACCGGTCTAAGCATCTGCAAAAAAGGATTTTCCGACAGGATGGTATTGATTTCGCGACCTTAAGGTTTGTTTTAAAGAAATTTTATGAAAATTAGAAGTTTTGGCATGAAAAATACGCCTGATGCCCTTATTTAGGTAGCTTAGTCATGCGGCTGAGTATTTCACGAGTTGTAAAATAATACCTACATGAGTCTCATACGACTCTTAGCATGCTTTTTGAAAGACTCATTAGATAATCTCAACAAACATCATAAACGATTCCCTTTACGATTAATATAAGCGTTTTTCGCCGCGTTATGGAAGAATCTCTCTTACGAATCAGCACGTGTTACAGTTTCTCCCGTGCTAGGAATCGTCTACAATTAAACAATGAGCTCGTCGACGATCAAAAAGACTCTTTGTGAGATTCCCAGTAAGCTCCTGGGTTGAAATAAAATATAAATTTATGTATTAAAAAAATAATTTTTTTATTCTTCTTTTAAATCAAACACTTTACTTTAGCTGCACTTTTGTGCAGGTAACCACAATTGTGTACCTGCACATTAAGGCAGGTAAATGCATTTAAGATAACTGCATTTTTGATTTACCTGCACAAAAAATCGTGCAAAGGAGATTGTGCAGCTAAGTCAAAACTACTGTATACGCGCTATTGGTTTCAATTTTTCATAATTTTGTATGAAATATTTAACGCTCTTTAATGTTGTCGTTTTTTGCATTTTTTATTTGATCGTAAGCAACACTTCTTTATACGAAATATAAGAACAACAACACAAAACACATACAATTTATTTTTGGACACTTTAAAAAAGTACAACAAGAAGAAATATGATAAAATAGCGCGACGAGGTTATTAGTAAAAAAACAAAAAAAAATAACAGGTAAAAAAAAGGTTTCATTCTTTTTTAAACAACAGAAACAACACCAACATTATAAGAAACAAAATAAATTTTTGGTTGGTTTCAAAGTTGGAAAAAAAAGAATGAAAAACAAAATCCCGTATTCAATTTTTGAAAACTGTTTACTTAAATACATCAAATACAAAAATAAAATGATGACGAAAAACATATCGAGACGGTCTGCTGCCGTTGTTTGTTACATTTCTTCTTCTTTAGCCAAGGAAAGGATACAGCAACAGTGAGTGATGAAGAAAAACATTGTGTGTATAAACAAGACTTCGTTCAAAAATAATTCCAACAAAACATGTGTCTCAAAGCCAGCCGCCGCTCTGCTTCTGCCTTCATCTTCTCCTTCAGTGATAGCTTGGGTGCGCGTCATTGCTTGTGCAAAAAATTTTTGTTTGATTCAGCAAAATTATTTGTTTGAAATTTATATGAATTTCAGTAAACTTTTTGTTTGATTCTGTAAATTATTTGTTTGAAAAAATCAGTGTTTTTTTTTAGTAAACAAAATGCAAATAAATTGTTTGAATATGCGAATTTGTTTGTAGGACCGATTTCAGACAAAAAATGTTTTGATACTACAAATTTTTTGTTTGAATTCGAAAAATAATTTTTTCTGTGTACAATTAAATTGTAAATCTTTTATTTTTATTGATGCTTATGTCACTTTATTAACAAATGTTATGCCGAATTGTTCTGTTTTGTTATTTTTTGTCAAAAAAAAATGTTTTACTTTATTTAAAATAGATATTTTTGGTTTGCTGTTTTTTTTGGCGATTTTTTTAAATTAAAGTGCCGATAATGCCGATTTTTTTTTTGAAAATATGCCGATTTCTTACCAAAATCATCTGGCACCCCTGCTTGTACTTGGTTTCAACCAAAATTCTTTGTTATCAAAAAGTTTTTGTAATTTTTTTTTGTAATAGGTATGAAGTTTTGGATATAAAACGAAAACATTTTTTTTTCTTAAATTTTTTATTAATAAAAAAAAATTTGTTGATCATACATTTTTCTTATCCCTGCGGCCACACGGTCAAGTTTTTCTTGATAGTCTTTTACATATACTGTTCGTTAAAAGTTACATAAATTGAAAGCTGTGACGTAGGCTGAACTCAATTTGAAAGCAATTTAGTGCCGGTTCACACACGTCAAGTTTGACTCGTCAAGTCTTCAGTTTTTAGGAGAAATGGTAAAAGAAATGGCATTCTCTTTTCCCTTCTCTCCTAAAAGCGCTCAAGACTTGACGAGTCAAACTTGATGTGTGTGAACCGGCACTTACTTTCAAGATGTCATCAAGAAAACAATTTATAAAGACACACTTGCCAAACCAATGGCAAGGTGAAATGGAAAGCAATCCCGTGGTCAATTTTCGTGTGGCCACCAAGTATGGGAATGTTTTTATTTGAATGATTAATAATGGTATTTTTTGTTATCGATTACGAACTTTGTGTTCTTTAAAACTTTTCAATCCAAATTGTTTGTCGTTAACAACATTTTCGAATAAAAGATTTTTTTGTCGAAAAATTTGCAACCAAAATGTGTTGTTCTTAATTTTCAATAAAAAAATATCAAAATAGTTAAGAACAGATTTTTTTATAACTTTCTGTGAACATAAAAGTTTATCAATGTTGTGTTTTTTAAAGAAAGGCGAAGTTATCAATGAATTTTTCGAAGAAAATCAAAATTAATTTTTGATAGAAAACTAAAGTTACTGATACAATTTGTAACAAAGACAACCGATAACTTTATTATGTATAAAAATCAAGATTTATTTAATTTTTATAGCCACACCACAATAGTGGAGAGGGTATTATGTGTTTGTGCTGCTGTTTGTAACTTCTCAAAATATTGATCTAGACCCATTTTTTAGCATACCGATCGACTTAGAATCGATTTAACGGTGTCCGTGCGTTCGGCCGGCTGTCTATAAAATACTCGTTCTTTAAGTACAGGCCGCAATTTAGCAGATAATTCAATGACATTTTGTACGTTGGCTCTAATTGTCTGAAGGATCCCCGCAAAATAGTGAGAATCGGATCATAATTTCACATAGTCCCCACACAAGCTTATTTCCAGAATAGATCTTTGTGCACATAAAGACAAGGAAATCTCATTTATATATGAAGATATCTAAATTATATTCGGCACAAAGAACTTTTGCATTAATATTAACCTCATAAATAATTTTGTTCTAGGGACACATGGGCAATCATGGATTCGAATGCCCATGGGTCCCAAATAGGTTACACTCTCAAAAAAATTGTTGTTAAATACGGTAGCGTAGAGGCTGCTCGAATATACTTTCTTACTTGTAAATAATTTTTTATTTGTTGCAAATACAGGAGCACAATTGAAGTGAGTTTTTCAATTCCATCAGAAGTCAAATTAAAGCAATTTAAGGTCGATAAAGTTTTTTGTTTCAAACGGACTAATTACAACTTATTAAACCAATTAATAAGAAATACGTGCTGGAGCAACGTCTTACCTTCTCAATTAAACAACAGCTCGGATATTGATGTGATGGTTTCTATATTTTATAAAAAAATTTACGCCTTTTTTGATATTTGTATACCTAAACAATTTCTTTATACTCCAGTTGGACCGCCATGGAACTCTAAACAGCTTACTAGGCTCAAAAATCTCAAGAATAAAAATTATAAAAAATTCAAAAAGTCTGGATCATTTATTGATTACGGAAAATACTCTGTCAGTCGTTCAGAATATAATCTGAATCATGCTTTATACAATCAATACATAAATAAGGTGAAAAACAATTTCGTTCGTGACCCAAAATCGTTCTTCGCATTTGTTAACTCTAAAAGAAAATCTAATGGATACCCATCCGTTATGAAATTTCGTTGCCATGAATCTGGAGATTCTGAGGTCATATGTGATATGTTTGCAGATTTTTTTGCCACAACTTATTCTGATGCTGCATACGACGATAGTAATGGTTATCCCTATATGCTCTCATCAAACCATGCAATCTCTTTCCCTACTTTTAATAGCAATGATATTTTGGTTAACTTAAAAAGGCTAAAGATGTCTTTTAGTCATGGTCCTGATCTTGATCCAACATGTATTTTAAATCAATGTGCTGAATCATTAGCTACACCATTAACTTTTATGTTCAATGCGTCGATTATATGTGGTTATTTTCCCGTATTATGGAAAGATTCGTATATAAAACCTTTATTTAAATCTGGTAATAAATCCGATATAACAAACTATAGAGGAATTGCCAAATTAAGTGCTATTCCAAAACTTTTTGAAAAACTAGTTACTGACTTCCTCAGCCATCATACCTCGTCGTTACTGGCAGCATGCCAGCATGGTTTTAGAAAAGGCTGTTCAACTACAACTAATGTACTTCATTTAACAACTTTAATTAATTGTGCATTTACACAAAAGAAACAAACTGATGCTGTTTATACTGATTTCAGTAAAGCGTTTGATAAAGTTAACCATCGTCTTCTTCTTACTAAATTGGATTTATTAGGTATATCACGGAGAAGTTTACGCTGGTTAAGTTCTTATTTAATTGGAAGAAAGCAAAAAGTTCAATTCAATAATTGTATATCCAAGTACATTTATGTTTCGTCCGGTGTTCCCCAAGGCAGTCATCTTGGCCCACTTTTATTTTCGCTGTTTATTAATGATCTGCCCAACGTTATCAACTTCGCCAATATATTGATGTATGCTGACGATGTAAAAATTTTCCATTCCTTTAATTGCTTTGCTGATCATTTTCATCTTCAATCGGATCTTAATAACTTCTTTTTATGGTGTAATCATAATATGATGGAGCTGAATCTTATGAAATGCAAATGCATGCGTTTTTATAGAAATAACTGTATTGCTGTTAATTATGCTTTGGGTGGTCATCAACTGGAGTTGGTTGATTCGTTTCTTGATCTTGGAGTCTTACTGGATCCTAAATTAAACTTTGTTTCTCATATTACATTAACTGTAAATAAAGCTCGAGGTGTTCTTGGCTTTATTAAGCGCTGGGCTAAAGAATTCACCGATCCATACATAACGAAGCAACTTTACGTATCACTCGTTAGACCAATCTTAGAATATGGGTCAATCATTTGGGATCCATTTTACAACATTCACAATTCTCGTATTGAATCGGTTCAAAAACAATTTTTATTATTCTGTTTACGTAATCTTCATTGGAGTTACTCGACAAACTTTCCTTCATATGCTAGTAGACTGGCATTAATAAAATTACCATCGCTCAAAAGTCGTCGTACAATGTTAAATGTTTCTTTTATGGTTAATCTTATTAATGGTAATGTTTGTTGTGATTTTCTGTTAGAGTCTGTTAAATTTAATATACCTTGTCGCAATACGCGTCATTATAATCTGCTTTTTGTTAAATTTTATAGAGAAAATTACGCTATTGCTGATCCTTTTTCGAGGTTATGTAGACAATTTAATTCTCTTTCACAATTTGTTGATTTTTCTTTATGTTTAAATTCCATAAAACATAAAATTATTGTTTCTCTTAATTCGTAAATTTTTATGTATGTATATATATTCTGTAAAGTTGTACTATATTTTAAATTGCATATTGTTATTCATTAATTTTAAGGCAATATTGTTATTAATCAGTAAGGATAATATCCATTGATTAAATAAATAAATAAAGAACATTTAAATAAAAAAAAATAAAAGATAAACATGAAAACCTGCCGTGTAGATCTAATTCCATGGTGATAGTCATACTAGACTTCCATCGCATTAGTTTGCAGTATCCGTTGAATAGCAGCAGTAACCAGCGAGATCTGCTCACAGGTGAAAAAATCAGCCGTAAAAGGCCTTTTAAGATCTCCCTTCCGCGGCTTAGGGTCCAAAAACACAACCACCACGTATTAGTCAGTCTGGTTTCATGCTACCTGGGTCTACTAACTCCCGTGGTATCAGATAGGAACTGTGGTCAGTCAAGATCTCAAGAGATCTGTAAATTTTGAATTTTGACGGGTTCCAGGAGTTTTCTTTACCTGATTTTCCCACAGGATCTAACATCAAAAGATGGAAAATCCTTTGAATTTTTTTCCTACATACTACTGGGGGGTGATACCGAGCTATAGTTACGTTCACCTTTAGACCGTTGTAGTGAAGCAAAAAAAGTCTATGCCAGGAACGGAACTAGCAACTCCTTCACCAAAAAAAAGATATTATCGATAACTTTTTTTTAAAAAACTTGGGGGTTTTTAAGGTATCGATAACTTTTCCTGTTATCATTACCAAAGTTTATTAAACAAATTTTCATAGTAATTCGAATGTGTATTCAAGTCAAATTACAACTTATATACCTTTCATAATTTAATAGTCTTCTTGCTTCAATATTTTCCAGGAATATTTTCTATTCACTATCAGAATGAAAACTTTTAAAATTGAAATTTGACCTAGAATACACATTCGAATTAATATGAGAATTTATATAATAAACTAGCGGACCCGGCGAACTTCGCCTCGCCCCAATTTTAAGCCTTCAGACAAACTTTAGAGTATTAATACAACACAAATATTTAAATTTTCAATGTGATTTATTTGATAAGAATCAGTAGAGAGCGATTTGATGAACAATGTTTTTCGATTTGTCACTACGGTACGAATAACGAAACGAACAAAAGTAAAAAATCCGTTTTTTATCACAATGATTTCCACAATTATCATCAAAATGAATAAATTGCAGCAAGAAAAATTGCACATTTGCAGTAGAAAATTACAATGCCAAAATGACATCTGTCAGATTGCGCAAAGTCTAAGTCAACGTATAACGCCATCTATCGGATTTTGGCTGAGAACTTTAAATTTTTTCATTTGGAAAGCGATTAAGGAATAATTTCCCACAAAATTTCGTACAAAAAAATCAATTTTCGATTATTCCAATTTTCCGACTTTTGCGGAGAGATTTTCCAATTTTCCGCATTTCGCATTATCCGCAATTTTCCATAATTTACACTAAGAACTTTCTATTGTTTGATTTGGAAGGCCATTATGGAATAATTTCCCACAAAATTTCATACAAAAACTCGATTTCGAACAACTGACAAAAAATTTTACAGAAATCGGACCAGCCGTTCCCATTTTATGAATTACAATACATTTTTTACACCATTTTTATATACATTAAACATAGAAGATGTTAAAAATAAATTCCCAAATTCTATTTGTTCAAAGTATATTAAGAATAATTCAAACTAACTGCCCCACTGTTTAGTGTTTAGCTTAGACCGTTTCACAGCCATTTCCCTCCAAAAGTCTTTAGTATTTTTATTATTTGTTTTATTTGCAACGATTAAAAGATAACAAAATAATTTATTGTAACATTATTGGCTTTTGGCCAGCAATTTTCTATGCAAATCTTTTAGAGAAAAAACTGAATTTGAACAAACAACAAACTTTTTAGCTCAAGAATATATGAATAATGATGACACACCTTTGCAAACGGCAGAAACGAAATTAAAATTAAATTAACAGACAAATTTAGTTTAAAATTTTCAAAAATTAAAATTTTAATCAAAACAAATAATTTGCGCAAAAATTACTAAATATTCATCTTAGATACGAGTATTAATAAAATAAAACCTTGAACTACGAGTTCGGTGTAAAGACAAAAGAAATAAAACTATTGCGGTGGGATGGATGTTGTTTTATTTTTGTCGGTTTTAGTTTGAAAAAAGAGGGAAATGACTTTCACTTAAGGTCATCATCTAACATTTAGAAACTTTTTGCAAAAGGAACAAAATAAATAACAAAAACAAATTTAGCGAAATTTTTTTTTTTCATTTGCTTTGTCGAGATACAAAAAACACACATAATCGAAAGATGAAGATTATGTGACCCTGACATTGAATTCTAATAAGAAAAGAAATAATAAAAACAAAACCACTAAATGATATCGTTAAGGTGTGGGCGTTAAAAATATTACTTATCTCAGCGAAATGTTAAATTTACGTTTTATTTTCTATTAATTCGTTGTAAGAGTTAAAAAAAACAACGTATGTATAAATTAATTGTTGTTTAAATGAAACGAATTTTTAGATTCTACATTCCGAATATGGCGTGTTGACGGACGAGTCTTGTTTACTGAACGCAATTATTAAAAAAAAATTCAAATAATTAATTAATTGCATTGAATGCTGAGTACTTAAAAATTTGCAATATAAATTACATGTCAAAAGAAACCTGTTGTAAAATAGATTTTATATCGATGCATTTTTTTTTAAATTAGGGTGGTAACGTTACGCCTTTTTGCCGATACGAAACCGATACTCAAAAAGAAATATCGGCAACACGATACGCAAATTGAATTTTATTTCAAGTTAAAACTCAAGTGGTGTTATTTTTTTTTATTAAACAAAATAACAGTGTAATAGTGCATTTACACCTACGCCATAAACAGGTTATAAGTTGTTTATGATGATGAACTAGTTGGAGAAACTTGTTCAAGGCGAATTAACTACAGGTGGTGTCGAACCGCCTTCTGATTTTGACAGTTCGGGCCTATTTGTTTTGATTTGTTAGTGTTTTGCTAAGAATGGATGCCATTTCGAGCCGTAAACACTAACAATGCAATGAAAAACCCCCTATGTTGTTTCTGTTGTTTTTGGATTGTTGTAGTTGCGACACCACCTGTAGTTGAATTCGCCTTGAACTTGTTTATCCATACAAATTATAAACACGTTTGTTACTAGCTTTTGAGATAAACTTGTTACAAGCCAAGGTATATTTACAAAAGGTAAACTCGTTGGCCCATATGCTTGTCAGCTGTTTACCTAAGTTGGAACGTTAATGTCAAATTTCGTGTATATGAGCCAACATTTTTATATGTGTGCGTTAAATTTATATGAAGACAATTTTTACAATTAAGTTCCACTCAGTTATTTTTAAAGAGCAGCATTGTCTACACTCCCAAATGAGTCTACCTTGTGTAAATATACCTTGTTACAAGCAACCGATTTTTGTTAATGCAACTCTGTTTTTTCAAATTTTGTTCTGGCAATGCTACTGATATTTGATATCAAGTGCAAAAAATTTACTTTTATCTGGAAAAAAACAAAACAATAGTAAGAAATATAAAATAAACAATGAAAATGTTTCAACAAATTCAAGAAATGTTAGCTTTTTTTACATACTTTCTATTAGATGGATAACGGATATAAAAGGTTTGCGTATATGTTCGTATGTATGTATGTGCATCAACGTTTTTTGTATTATTGGGGCTAAGAACTTGTCAAAGATAAACAACTTAACTGTCAAAAATGCTGATGTAAACGGTATAGTTTATGAAAGTAGTTTACGATTAAAAACTAGTTTGAAAATTACAAGTGTAAATGCACAATAACAGATTAATAATATTTATATTTAAAATTGTTATACCTAATAAGATTTGAATTGAATTTGAATTCATGGTAAAATTAACAAAAAATAATTATTTTTTTTATCAAAGTAATTTTTTTGGGGGGAAAAAAATTTGTTTGTCGAGCTTAATTCCCAATTTTTATTCTTGATAAAAGCACTGAAATTTATTGTTGAAGGGATAAACTATTCCAATGCGCATTTCACTGGTTGCTTAGGCCAGATCAGAGATGGATAATTGAAATATTTAGATGGTACTGACCACCAAGCAAAATAGTATTTTTTTCAACATTTTGGTACTTTTTTAAAACATATTTTTTTCTCTTGTGTTTTTTTTCTTTTCTGTTTGTGTAGTAAATTATAAAAAATAGCGTTTCCCTTTATATATTTTTATATTTGTGTATATTATACACAATACACACATAAGCTGTTCGTGCTGCGGTCGTTGCTAAAATTTTTTGTTTGTTCATTTCTTCATCAATGTAAAAAAAGAAACATTTGATAACATTAAAATATAATGTTTGTCCCTTAGCCGATTTATATAAAGATTATATCAATATTTGGTTATGGTTTAAATTAACTTTTCTTTTGTTTTAAAAGAGTGGTTTTATTAAAGAAAATAATTTTTATACAGTACAAAATGTGGATTACACTAGGTTTCACTTTTTATGCACAAAATGGCTTATAAAAAATCGGTTATAGCCCAAATTCGCTTATAGTCCACAAAAGTTGTGCAACTTTAGTAGTGGACTATAAGCGAAAACTACTGTAGTGCATAACTATTGCAATTATTTTGTTGAGTGATGAATTGAAAATTTGCAGCTTCACTAAACATGAGTGAAAAAAATTTAAAATAAAAAATGTTTTTTAAAATTTTTTTTTTATTTTGTTTAATTTCCTTTCCTAATGTATGAATGTATGTCACCACAAAAATCAAAAGCCTGCAAGCATATTATGCAAAAATGTATCTAATTCGAGTCATTTATGGCTCCTCTGCGCTATTAAAATAGGCATATATGAGCTCAATTTCTGATCGTAAATGACTGTTTTCCAGGAAGAAAATGGTACCCTACCCGCGACTCTTCTTGAAGAGTCTTTTATTACCCGCTTTTCTAATCAGTTTTGACTCATTTATGACTTATATTTTTAATAATTTGCGAGTCTTTTTTGAGTCATTTTTTGATTGCTTGTGAGTCTTTTTCAACTAATCTTTAGTCGTATTTCTGATCGTCTATGAGTCTTTTTCGACTTATTTTTCAGTACTAATTCTAATCGTTTTCGAATGATTTATGGGCTTTACTAGCCTATGACCATAACACATATTTTTGCCAAGTTTCATAGATGTTTTTTTATTGCATTTTCAATAAATAACTTTTTAAGCATAAGAACGAATCATTTTCGAGTCTTTTTTCAAACGCGCAAGGCAATAATCAGTTTTTACTCGGCAAGTAACTTGCGCAACTAACTTTTCGAGTTTGAAAGAAGTCTAATGAACTGATGCGTTAAAAACAAGTAAATTTAAAGTAACTACATAAAAGTATTTTTTGAATTTTCTGCAACCATATAAAATGAGTTCTCCTCCGTGACCATTAGGTGTATAACTTTTGAACAATTTTTTAAATTATCGAAAAATGAAAATCTATGATAAAAAGTAGGGTCACTTTTTCGCGGGCGTCCCCCCCCCCAAATCACTTTGAAGTTTAGTATTTGGATTTTTTTTGTTAATTAAAAATACAATCTGCCTATTGTAAAAACAAAAAAAATTCATTTATATTTTTATACTATTTCACAAATAAGACTTATACCACGAATTATACTACATCCAATCAGTTAAATTTATGTTAAAATAACACGGAAACTCTTTTTTTGAACAAAATGGAACCAACCCTCACAATCCCAATTGTTTACTTTTATTTTCATTTGTTTACAGTTTCGCTAAGACAGAGAGGTACTGTATCCCATATACTCGTTGATTTTTGTGCCAGTGCGTAGTGACATTTAAGTTTATAAAATGTTAAATAGAAGTGCTCTAATTTGTAACCGGGAAAAATCGGAAATCTGGACCAAAAATTTTGGTAAATTTCAAAAGATATTTTTCAACATTGTAAAACAACACGCACTTTGAACTTATAGTTTATTTCCTACAACAAAGATAATTTATAGTATCTAAAGTAAATATATAGTACATGACTGTAATACAGTCACTGTATGTATGATGGTATTAAAAAAATAAAAATTCAAATATTATTATTTTTTAAAAACTTTTAGAAAATACGGTTTGGGGGGAGGTTTTTTTTTATCCAAATTGATCTCAAAAAACTGTTTTCTTGATATATATGTACATCAGTGGCCCCCCCGTCGTGATAGGTATTTTTTTTTTTGGTTATAACCCTAGTAACCATACAGCATCAATTTTATTTTTTCTCTGAAAAGGTGTTTGAAATAAAAAAAAAAATTAAACTTTCTACTGATTTTTTAATTATTATTTTTTTAATTTTTTTCACCAATATCTGTTTTAACCTAAAGACGTAAAATGTTTGACGTACACAAAAAACTGACAGAAATTTAATTAATCATTTTGCTTAAGAAATCTGTTTACTGTTAAAAGAAAGAAAATTATATAAAAAAATACGTAAATATCAAAATAAGTACATTTCAAATTCATTATGACTACATACATATGTACATACTTATGTATAAGTATTTAGGTAAGTATGTATTTCTTCACAAAAATAAAAATTTTGTTATTTAACAGAAAAAATTAAAATTTTTAAATCAGCCATTAAAAATCGTTTTATAGTCAACAGACAGATAGACGGTCATACACTTGTAATTTGCAACAGACTAAAGATAATTTAAAACAAAAAAAAAAAAAAAAACACTTGCTGGGTACTATAAGAAAATATACCCCAGACTTGTAACAGGTAAAATAAGAAGAAAGAAAGAAAAAATAAAACATTTGAAATACATAAACAATAGATTACGAGTATAAAAGTTACACACAAGACTATTATTTCGTATCGAACAAATATTTTGATTTAGTACCGGAGTGTCTAATATGTATGACTTTGTGTTTGACCGCGTCGATACTAAATATAAAATAATTATATGTCAGTACATGTGTATGACTGTATGTAAGTTTATGCATTTATATACTAAAGTAAATGCATTTAAATACATTTATCATCTTCCATATGATATTACTAATATTGCTTTTGCTTTGTCTTGTAATACAATAACTAATATTGTAACTGAACAGCTGATGTCTGATGAAATACATATAACAACCGACTAGATTATTTATTACATATTTTTGAGTTTTAATTTAAGAAATATAAAGATAATAAAACCACATAGATAGATAAGTACAAACAGTTTATTTATGAGAGATGTGTGCTGATCATATATGCATACAGTAAAGAGTAAAAATTTAGCACTTAAATAAATGTAATTGAAATTTTCTACCTTAAATAAATATTTATGTCTTATGTCTACGAAAAACATATATGTACCTAAAATTTCGCGATAGATTTATTCGTAACCTTGCAGCCACAAGTTTAATAAATCACTTTCAAGTTGTTCACACAAACTGCTTGTCAAAACTTATTTGAATTGACAGCTGTGGCATGCGCTGCACGCAAATTGATAGACAATTTTATTTTTTAAAAATTCTTCCGACGAAAAAACAACTCAAAATGGTAGCTTCACTAAAAGAATTCGCAAAGTGTCATTTTGGTTGTATATGATAGAATTTTATGACTGTGATATTCGTGAAAATATGTACAGCGAATACAACCAAAATGATTTTGTGAATGGGCAAAACTGGAACCGAATTTTTTGAAGTATCCCTTCATCTTAAATCAAAATTTTTTTCGTACAAATTTCTATAGCTACATCGGCATGTCACGAAAAAGAACATTTCGAAAATCGGCCTTTTAGTTAAGCAGTTAAGTAATCAAAGATTAAATCGTGGATGTGGGGAAAATCGTATTTTGTTTAGAAATATATTGTAAAATATGCCTTTATAAAGGTAAAGAGTTTTTTTTAATTAACGTTATATGCAAAAGCCTATTTTTTAAGGAAAAAGCCTGAAAAACATGTCCTAATTGTACTGACACACTTACAGCTACTCACACTATAAGTGGGACACCCCATAAAAATACTTAGTTTACATACTTTATGCTAATTATTTTATATAGGCCTGAATTGAATTGGGATAATATTATTCATATAAAATGATGTGTATTTTATGTAAATTCTAAAATTAAACTAAGGCTGTCATTTAGAGTTCTAAACATAGCAACATAAGACGTTTTCTATGTGTCGCTTTGTAGTGTGAGGGCCTGTATATAAATATATAAAATATACATCATAAATACATATCCAATTTTAAATAGAAATTTGTACTTACACATCTCAGAGAAAGAATTGTAATTTCACAAGAATTTGAAAACACTTACCAGCACTTTTTATTCCGTTTACGTCATTTAAATGTTACCAAGGAAAATATATGTATATATATTTTTTTTAATTTCAAACTTGTAAATTGAAATTTCACAATATGGTTTTATTACTTTCTTGGTTAGTGTTAAATACATTTTACATACGTTCACTAAACAAGTTTATTTTATTTTTCCTTACAATCTAAGGCAATTAAAAGAAATAAAACACTTCGATGATTTCACATGAAATCCATTGAAAAAATTGCAACAATTGATGCAATTCCCTGTTTAGTTTATAATTAACATTTCGCAGTACTGACACTTCTTTCGTATTAGTTCTTTTGATCATAAACGAAAACAAAAGAAATTGTAAATACAAAAGAAGTGTAAGAAGAGAAGTTAAAGAATCAAATGAAAAATGGGAATGCTGTTTTTAGTGTACAATTTCAAAAAGTACTTTTTTAAAAGGTACTTTTTAAAAGGTGCTTTTTTAAAATGTACTTTTTTAAAAGGTACATTTTAAAAGGAACTTTTTTAAAAGGTGATATTTTTTAAAGGTACTTTTTTAAAGGGATTTTCTTAAAAGGTACTATTTTTAATACTTTTTTAAAAGGTTTTTTTTGAAGGACCTTTATTCAAACTTACTTGTTTAAAAGGTACTTTTTTAAAATGTACTTTTTTAAAATGTACTTTTTTATAAGGTACTTTTTTAAAGGTACTTTTTTAAAAGGTGCTTTTTTAAAAGATACGTTTTAAAAGATATATTTTAAAATGCACTTTTTAAATGTACTTTTTTAAAGGTATTTTTTTAAAAGGTAATTTTTAAAATTAATTTTTTTGAAAAGAATGTGTCGTTATGGTATGAGCAAATCAAAAAATTTAAACACGTTGATTTGGAAATGTTTTTATTTTTTGATTTACGACGATGTTGTATATTCTGGGTCCTTGAATAATTGTTGATTTATCCAAGTTCATCTTTTTATCTGTTGTCCATCTTTTGAAAATAGGCTTACTTTCGAAAGACGCAACAGTAAAGAATAATTTTGCTGCCCAATTGTTTCTTGTTGTCCTCACCATTTTGGAATTGAAATCAGTTTAGTAGGAAAAGAGTTATGAAAAATTTATATTTTTGTCAAAAAATCTAGCATTAAATTATGATAGAATGCACCGATTCTAATTACTTTTTACACAACCCCTTCTGCTAAATCTTGTGAAGATCGGTCAATAATTAACCATTGTCCCCATATAAAGTCAATTTTGGGAAATCATTTAAATATACCTAAAACAGTAGCAAATATTGATATTGTGGTAAAATTTGGTCCAATTTTACTTTCTACAAAAGTACTTCTAATTTGAACATTAAGTCGCTACTAATCTGCTTACTCTTTCCCCTACCTCCCCCTTCCCGATTTTATTTCTTAACAATGCGTCGTACGTAGCGTTTCAGTAACGCAATAAAATCGATTTCTAGATAAGGGTTATTATTTTCCTTTAATTGCGTAGCTTTTTTCATAGTGACTACATGAAGATACTTATGTATGTGCAGAATATGTGTGTCTTGCTGACAGCTGCCCTCTTTATTTCTCAAAAGTGTAAATAGAAAAAAAAAGAAAAAATACTCTCAAGGAAATATGAACACAAAAGATGTTAATGCTGACGTCTGCAAATACGAGTATCTGATGACTGTATTTAGATTTCAATTGTTTGGATAGTGGTATTTATTCCATATATTTTGTTAGATATTACGGCATAGTTTCATTGTATTCAAGCTTTAAGATCGGGTACAGTGTATGTTTTTGGAAGATATGTTTAAAATCTGCCATGTGTTACAA
This sequence comes from Pollenia labialis, assembly GCA_949318255.1. NCBI lineage: Eukaryota > Metazoa > Arthropoda > Insecta > Diptera > Polleniidae > Pollenia > Pollenia labialis. The sequence continues at coordinate 134,875,367 of OX439140.1, forward strand.
AGTTAAAATGAGGTTATTTAGGAAAAGTTTGTCAAACTCTTTCAAACCCCATTAAAAGCGTATTTAGTAAAAATTTAGTACTTATACGTTTTTTTTTATTATCTGTTCATTAAAATATCAACCAGTAATCAATAAAGGGGGCTTCAATAATCTCTACCTAGAATGACAACTCATTAACTGTTATTTTTCATTTATTTTCTAAACATTGTTATGACATATAACGTTTATTTTTTTAGCATTTAAATATTTTAGTATTTTTGTCATTGTGTAGTTTATTTTAAGCAAAGGTTCCCAAATGGGAATCAGAGGACTCCATTTAGACCTGGGACAAATGCATTAGATAAGCCAAAAACTCAATACAAACTAGACTGTAGGGCACCCAAAAAGATAACATTTTTCCTTGTTTTTGCATTTTTTTTTAATTTTGAAGAGATGTGCATGTATAAATTATATAGAAATACAGCTAAATCGTCCTTAACGAACTTTTTGCTTAAACGGAAAAATTCGACGGAAAAATTCCTCAGTGTATTTAAATTTTTAGATTCTTTTTGGTTTATTCAATAATTTATGCTTGGGACTTAGATAAAATGAAAATCTTCGATTCGAATGTCTGGAATCTGCTTCGGTCATTATAACCAACTGCTACAACAATGATACTTTCTTGTTCGCGTATCTCATTATTTAAAGAACACAGAGCAAAATACAAAATTGATTTCAATTAAAAAATTTGTGATATTTATTAAAAAATTAATTAAATTTTCACCAGTAAACCAATTAATAGTATCAATTAAACGTTTAACTCACTTGGTAACACATTAATTGACTTGTTTAATCGTTAAATTCCCTTGAATAAAAGTTAAATTAAAACTGATTTTATTTTTGATTAATGCTTTAATTAGTGAAAAATGTTGGAGAATTTTTTTTGTTAAAGAGTCGTTAAAAAATAAATATGATAGATTATCAAACACACTGCAGCTCCAATCTTTTAGCATTTACTTGTAACAGAAGATTTCAGATGCACTAGAAAGTTTCAAAAAAATATTTTAAAATGATGTCACTACAACTTCCTTATATCCAACATTTCGAATTGTTATTGCCGGCCTATCTAGCGAAGATTATGTCAATTTTGCAGTTTTCTACAAACATATATTGTCGTGAAACTTAGCAGCTTGCTGAAATATCTCAACGCAACGGGCTGGCTCTAGCCACCTCGGTATTGCCACTGGGTCAAGTTTGATTGGGGGTTCCAATTCTTGATGAGTTGTGTGGTGTCAAAACGGAGTCACTGTCGACTCTACTTACAGCACGCCTAGATCTGTGCGTGCAACCAACGCATGTTATTGCCACAAAATTTAAAAAAAAATTAAAGCAATTTTTACTTAACAATAAACACTAAATTATGGATTTTCAGAAAAAGTTTATTTTTAAAAAAGGTCCGTCAGCTAAAAAAAATAGAGAACCCCTGATTTAAACAAACGTTCTTATGCAAAGATCAATTTGTTAAATGTCAGTTTGTTTAATATACCGTTTTTGTATTTATTAATGAGGAGGAGTCATGTGAACTTTAAAGCAAAAAAATAAATAAAAGGTTTATTTAACTTTTTTGTAAAATAAACCAACCATATTATAGCAGTAACATACATATACCTACTTGTTAGGGGGAATATTTTTTAAAGTCTAAAAAAGGGGTATTGCTGCATTTTCAAACAATCCATTAATAATTTTTCTTAAAGGTAACACCTTCAAATGGTCAGGGCCTTTAAAATTGAATGCAAAGTTTAAACAATAATCTTTTAATTTCATGATTGTTGTAGTAAATTTGAGTGACAATCTGACAGACAGATAGACAGACAGGCAGACAGGCAGACAGACAAAGCAATTTAACTTTATACTAAAGTTGTTGACCCTGGAAAAACTACCTAATTAACCCCGTTTTTCATATTCTATATCTGTAAATGTTTATCTAAGTCCTTTATAAAATCACAAAATACTTTTTTTAGGGGCTAAACGGAAACCTCCTTCCCATTTCATCAAAAATTTTTATTACCCACATCGTTACATTTGTCACAAACGGCAAGACAAAATCAATATACTCCCTAGATATTTGGTGGTTGATATGTATTTACAAAAAAAAAAAAACCCAACCAGGAAATATTTTTATGTAGGGTTATACAACAAAATTCCACTTACCCACTTATACAAACACGATTCACTTTCACACACACAAAAAATATCAACTGAAAAGATAGTGGGAAAACCCCCAGTAAATTTCAGAAAATACAAAAAGGAATCCCACAGATGGAGAGCAACATTTTGGGAGAGAAATTATGTGAGAGTTTCTAATGCGCAGAATTTTGTTTACAAAATTTGTATAAAGTGAACAATTGGAAAAAGATGGATTAAAGAAAACAATGATAAAAACAAACAATGGATAAAAGTGAGGAGTAGTAAATGTTAAGGGTAAATTAAGCTCCGATAACCACAGGGTACTAAGAATGGGGATGTTTGTTTTTAAACCGAGAACATAGAGAGATGTTACAAAAGGAAAAGTTAAATAAAAGAATAAATAACGATAGTTAAAACTAAACGAAGAGAAAAAAATATGATAAAAGTTATGAAAAACTGATAGATATGTGAAGTTATTAATATCAACAGTTTTCAATATTTTTCTATACCACACCAAATCCCAGGTGAAGGAGTGCATTTTTTCAGTTTAGTTTTTTTTGTTTTACGAAGAGAAAAGTTCGGCAATTATGAATAAAAAATGATATCTGGCAAATGTCCACTACGAGCACGCTGACAGATGTCGATTCTTTCATCAAAGTTTTTTTTTTTATCACTTTTTGGCAAAAATGGCTGGTCTATTTCGTTTATCACATCAAGGAGTTTTTTGAGTTTTAAAGCTGAAATCGATTCGATTGGCTACGTATAGTCTAAGTCCTTAACATGGCCCCACAAAAAATAATCCAGTGAACAGCTGACGTTCGTGAAATTATGCGATCGGAAAATTTGGTTTGCAATAACCCTGCAAATAATATTGGACTACTTAATCCATTTTGATCAAATGGAGTACTTACAAGATGGTCCGATGTAATGCAGTCATGGACTATGTCATTGTAAAAAAAGAGTTTGTAGTGAAACGACATGTCTTCGTTTTGTTTTTTAAACGATTTCAAAACTAATGCTCTGGAGCATACCATGGAGTTACCTTTGAACTAGTCCTAGTCCCTTATGGACTACATTTTACATGCGTGTATGGACTAGTCGCATTATTTGTATCGAGCCTGCCGTCTTAAATTTAACGATTAAATTCTTAATAGCACTTCAAAAGGACAATTATGTTGTCCGAAAATATCACAAGTTTTACGAAATGTTTCTTTAACAAAACCACCATTTTCATAGTGGATTTGTATTATTTTAATGCGATTTTCAAGCAAAATTGAATTCACTGCAACAATTGACAAAGCATCTACAATGAAAATTCTATAAAAATTTTCCTTAATAAACATTTCTTAAATACAATAATGAAAACGGGGGTGGCAAAAATGCAATGCAAAAAACCTACATTGTTTGCCGCCACATTTAGTGAATTCGCCTTGATAAAAATTAATTTACGTAGCACTCATTAAAATTTCCCTCCGGAATAGAGCGTTAGATTTAGCAAATTTTTGTATTCACTTTGCGGAATATTTTTTAATAGACCTTAGTTTTTCAGTATGTATTTATACGAAAAAAAAAGATAAACGAAATTTAATATTAATTTGTTTTTGCCTGGCTCAATAAGCTTTAACCCAGCTGAAATAAACAAACTTCTCGAAGCGAATTCGTGTATCAGGTGGCAGCGATACTACAACAGGTTCAATAACCAAAAGCAATTGGGGGATTCACAGTCTGCTATCAAGTCACATTGTCATAATATCCTTATATTTTACAATACATATGGGGGATTTACAAGGTGTCATAAAGTCATATGTCTTAAAATAATAACATGAAAATATACGACTCACAGTGGCTGAAAATCGTTTTTCATTGGCCAAAAAACTGTAACTTTTGAACCGAAAGAGAAATTTTAGTGAAATTTTTTGTAGTCGTCAGACAGATTCTTAAACTTTTCTCCACTTTAAATTTCATTAAAAGCGGTTGAGCAGTTATTGATATTGGGACACTCAAAAAAATTAAATATTTCTACACTACAAACAAAATTTTAACATTAAAAACTAATAGTAAAATCAACTGATTTTTTTTACTGAAAAATTAACGATTTTTTGCTTTCAAATTTGTATACACTTAAAAAAAACTTTAGAAATATTATCTAAAGTCTTGCTATAACTACAGAAGAATCTATCTATAAAAACCTTTTAAAAATAAAAGCAGCAATAGATTTAAATAGCTTTTGTAATAATGTGAGTTTCTGTTTCCCTGCAAATAATAGGACCAGTCCAAACACGCGTGTAAAGAGTAGCCCACAAGGGACTAGGACTAGTCCAAAAGTAACCCAAACGTATGGAAAAAACATGGCCTATTTAACATTACGATGTCCTAGGGCAGGACCATATAACCTATCTTTGGACTACAAAGGAGTAGTATTAAAACTACTCCATTGTGTAAACAAGAGGATTAGTTTAAACTTCGTTTAAAAACGAAAAAATGTCGTTAAAAAACGAAGACAAGTCGTCTCACTACAAACACTTTTTAACAATGACATGGTCCATGCTTGTATTACATCGGACCAGTCCATGGAGAAGTCCATTTCATGCAGTTGGATCAGGTGACCCAATAATATTTGCAGGGTTATTATTATTTTTTACTAATACAATGTCTTTCTTAGATTTAATGAACTATAATTATTGTTCATTAAATTGAACGATTGATTGCAAAAATTCCATATTTTGTTCTGTGTTATTTCTGTTCTTTAGTAGTTTTTTGACTTCTTCATCTAAATCCCGATGTTCCACTTTCCATTGATTTCGAAAACTGGAGATGAACGGATCTGACGTTGCCAATCTATATATATAAAATAGGATGTGTGTATGTATGTGTGTATGCAACGTATGGACTCCAAAACGGCTGGGCCGATTTCGATGAAATTTTCAGGGAATCTTCAGAATATTTAGGCGGGTGACACTGTGAATTCTGATTTTTGATTTTCGGTCTGGGGGCGGAGGGGCGTGGCAAAATCCATAACTTGAGAATGGCTTGACCGATTTGGACGATTTTTTCTTTAAAATGATCGCCATGGTCCAACTTAGGTTTTTACGGAAAGAACATTTTGCCCCGCCCGCTTTTTTCGATTTACTTAAAATCAGAAAACGGCTCTATCGATTTGACTAATTTTTTGTTGGTTACATCATTTTTGCTATTAGGGCTCAATATTAATCGTCTGGTAATACAACACTAATGTTTGCTAAGGGCCAGCAACGCGGACCGGGTCAGCTAGTTTTTGTTATAAAATTCTGTTTGATTGAGAAATATTTGTCATCAAATTCTTTTATTACAGAAATCTTATTAAAAAACGACGTTAAAAATTCTGGCGTTTTACGTTTTCGATTTCCAGAACACCCCTGACAATTAATATTTTTTAGCGTTATATATGGAATGACAAACTTAATATACTTTTATAAAAATAATCTTTAACCCTACTGTGGCATTAAAACTCTTATGAATTTTTTTAAAGGTTGGTACAACGGTTGAGGTAGTTGGAAAACGAGTTTTAATAAATATTGTTTAATTAATGATAAAAATTTAATTAGAATTACTTGTTTATTCTACATTTTAATATCAGTAACTCACGTTTGTGTGTTTGTAATAATTATTGTTACACTTTCAAGTTTAAAAAATTTCACCCTCTTAAAATTTTAAATTGATACGTGTTGGTTTTATTTATTTATATAAAAAAAGAAAAAAAACTTCAAAATACTGTTAAAAAACAAGAACTGATAAATACAAGTTCATTGAACTGTTTTTTTCAAGCTATTAAAAATTCTATTGTCTAAAGAACATTACTAATAAAATTAAAATAAAATTTAATGCAATACATTTATAACAACGCAATGATATACAAAAACAAACATTTGTTTACTTTCTCCCCTGACTTCTTGTTTTTTTTTACCTAAACCCACTGAAATAAATATTTACCAAGAATTTTGTTTTTAATAAAACTCTTTGTTTTTAATATCATTTAAATTGGCCTTTATTAACAAATAAAAAAGAAATAAATAGAAACATTTTCTTTTTGACAAATTTCTTTTGGTATTTAAACAGATTTGTTTTCATTTAGTTAAACTAAATACGCAATAATTTTATTTGAAAAATATTTTTTAAATTTTTGTTCACAAATAATAAAAACAAATACATACTTTTGAAAGAAATATTAAGAGAAAATAATAAATGTTTAAATAAAACAATTCTTACATAACTTTTTTTTCTTTCAAATTTGTTGTAAATATTTAAGAAAATGTTTAAATAAAAAGAAAGTAGACAGAAAATATTTAAAATTATTGTTTATAACAATCTGCAACAAAAAAAAAAAAACAGCCTCAACACTTGCAACGCGAAATTAAAAGAAGACTACTAGAAGAGCAAATCTGCCAAAGGGTTTTGAAAAGTTTGCTCGGGCTCCCGAAATATGGGCCCCTATAGTTTTTGAATATCTTGAAAAGGCTTGAAAAGGGATATAACTTTTTAACAATTTTTTAAAATATCAAAATTGGCATAGCACAGTCCGATAGAGTATAAAAAAAACTATATATTTATTTTTTCGCTATGGTCAAAAAAGTTACCACAGCAACCGCGATTAAGTTTTAAAAATTTTTAATTTTATTTTTGGTTAAGAAAAATTAATAATATGTTTATTCAAAACAAAAAATAGCTCAAGTATGAAAATACATTAATATTTAGAGTTGGTAAGTCAATTTTCCGCAAACCAACCTATTTAACCTATTTTAACAAAAAAAAAACAAAATAATTGCCATTGATATTTCGGAATAAGTATAAAGGCCCAGTTAGGCGAACGTTGCTGTACCCGTAATGTACCGCACCGTACTGTAAGAACGTTGGTGCACTTATAGAACATTTAAAAACGTGTCATATGTTTTTCCCATACATAAACAAAAAGAAATAGTATACATAAAACAATACACACAGTGATGGGAATCAAAAATTTTTAAATGTTGACCGCTGTGCAGAAAAAGTACCTAGTGATTTAAATGGTATTTAAAACAGTATTTTAATAATATTTATATTATTGATTTACCATAAACAAATTTGTATTTTAGCATATATATTTTAAGCATACATTTATTGTAAATGTGCTTACACCAAACAAGGTTTTGATACCATTTAAAGCCTTTTATACGTTTCACATTTCCATTGTATGTGTACATAAATATCTTAACATATGTATAAAATGTTGTTTTGTCACAATTCCATAGCTTTACTGAAAAAAGTACCAAAAAAAGAGCAAAAATACCCGCATTCCAAGAAACATACAAGTATGGCTATATGATCTTATAAAAAATATAATTGCGTTTGACGCGAAACATTTTTTGGGTTTTAAAAATATATGCTCTTTTCGACTATGCTATGCCATTTTTCCTATTTGCAAATATTCTAAAAAATTACATGCCTAATATGTATGGATTTTTCTTGATACACTTAAAGAATTGATAATTTACCTGAATTGATTATGTGAGTTTTTAAGTGGTCTTGGGATCTAGCAAAAAGTGCCAAAAATCCTTAATAATTATAAAAATGTGATAAACAAGCACTTAGCACTTTTTTTCGAAATTCTTAGTGCTAATTCAGAAAACAAAGTGCTAAATGTAGCATTAAAAGTACCAAACTGGCAAGCCTGCTTACAAGTAGGTTCCAAAAAAATAATTACATATTCAAAAAAGAACAAAATCCTTTTCTTATCCAATCAAATGATATTCGTCTCAATGCAGTAGTGAACTTTATAATTAAAGGAACAGCACATCGTTATTTTGATCCTAAGACCCCATTCAGACTCTTCAAGTTCGTTGCGCAAGTTACTTGCTGAGCACAACAAAGTCTGTAACTTTTTTTTGTTTCCTTACCCCGACCCTACCGCTGACTTCTACAAACCAAGAGTGTGAAAAGGGTCTAAGCATTGTTTTATTTTATTGCAGTCTGACTATTAAATTACAGGTATTCAGAAACTACTTAAAATGTTTGAACGATACGATAATGTATACTATTGTCTGTCGTTACCACTAGAATTAAATTTTTCCAATAAATAGCATAAAGTTTAAATTTTAAAAGTCAAAATATGTATATCATTTATAACTGTCCAATTCACAAGCTAGCTGGGAAGAGAGAATGCCGTTTCTATTCCCGTCTCTAAAAACTCAAAACTTGACGAGTCAAACTTAACGTGTATACACAGAAAAAAATCAAGTTAAAAACGTCGAAAACAAGGTTGATTTAAAATTTTTCGGTGGTGATTTTGCTTTATTCGTTTTTCATGTGGTTATATAAATCTTCTTCGAAAAGAGCGTAAGAGACCCTAAGCATGCTACCAAATTTTATGGGGATCAACAAATGACAGTAGCTTATATACAAATAATAACAATACCTCCGAAATTCACTGTCACTGCCATGCACTCAACTGTTGATATTGTAATAAAATTTAGAAAAAAATTTGTTAAATAATAGCTGGATGTTGATATCTAGTAAAAATTTGGGGCCGTAGGTCCAGAATTACCAACAAGTCCAATAAAGACATCCTCCCGAAAATCGATTGAAAATTAAAAAATTAAACGTTAATATTGGTATAAAAATGAAATTTGGCACAAAAAACATTTAATCACTCTCAACAACCATTTTAAAATAATAACAAGCTTTGTAGGGTATCATATGGTCCGGCTTGCCCGATTATACTGTTTTTCTATTATAAACATAATATGAACAATCTTTTTATTTTATAAAGGTACACAAAACGTTTCTTTTGAACACTTGTGTTTGAAAAAAATAACACAATTTTATAAATATTTATTAAATTATTTATCAAAAAAAAAAAAAAAAAATCAAAACAACGAAGATTAGATAAAAATAAATTTGTTTTGTAAAAGGAGATTATTGCAAGTGTACGTTTGTTTAAACAAATAAGTTCGACTGATAGTCAAATTAGAGCAGGCAGCCACATGTATGTAGATTTCATTGATATTTTCGATGAAGCTTCTCTGGAATGAGAAAATTCTAAAATATGGAACTAAGTTGGCAATAAAAAATACAACTTATGTTTTTCAAATAAGTTCTTAATAAATAAATGGCATTTTTATAGGAAGGAAACAAAAAGGAAAGAAATAACAAAAATTCGATGTCAAAAGTGAGCTTACCACATTGGTGTTGAATTGGACAGGGCTTACAAAACTGCCGAGTTGTTTTGACAGCGACGGTTAACATTTAATAAGCTAGAAGTAAAAGCAACAGTTTTTTTTGGCCAATGACAAATGAACAAGAGGAAGAAATGACAGTTTTTCTACTTCGACTGCTGTTTTTAACGCTGGACCTAACCGCGAAAATAACGTAAGCGACATAATTTTGAATTTTCGTTTTTTTTTTAATAAATAACTTTATTGACATCACTTGCATCATCTCCTCAAATGTCTTGGTCACATAAGGTAATGCTACGATTTTATAACAAGAACAATTTTATCGCAATGGACTAATTTCACACAAAATTTTTATGAAATAAAATATAAAAAAAAACTCTGTCCTTTAAAATTTGATTTTTGGTGGTTACGTTATTTTCGCGGTTAGGGCTCGATATGGTGTCAACACTTAAAGACTGACAAGAAACATATTTCTATGATTGTTTTACGAAAACAATCTAAATCTATTAAATGTATACACTTATGGTTTAAGATAAACATAATTCTATTTTCTGCCACGCCCACTTATGTAATCACGCCCACTTTTTGACAGCTGTTGTGAATTTATAAACAAGCTGAATGTACCAAATTTGGAAACTGTGGCGGTTGTCGTTCTCTAGATTTCCATATTCTAGTTTGTGCCACACCCACTTCTTCATTCCCGCCCATTTTAAACAAATGCTCTGCATTGATAACCATTCTATATGTCTGTTGTGAATTTATAAACAAGCTGAATATAAAATAAAATTTGGAAACTGTGGCGGTTGTCGTTCTCTAGATATACATATTCTAGTTTGTGCCACACCCACTTCTTCATTCCCGCCCATTTTAAACAAATGCTCTGCATTGATAACCATTCTATATCGGGCCTGTTCTGAAAATCACGTGATTTCAAATCACGTGTTTTTGAAAAAACGCGTGTGATTTTATGGTGTTTTGAAGGTCATACCGTTTTTGTGTTGCTCGGTGCGCTTTCGGAAAATTAAGATCACACCAAAACACACAAAAGCGGGACACTAAAATATCAAACGTGTGATTTTAGTAGGCACATGTGACTTGAAATCACGTGATTTGAGTAAATGTGATTTGCAGAACAGGCCTGTATATCTCAAATTTGGAAAATTTTTCACACTTACCGTTCTTAAGATGTATAAAATTATATTTTGTGACACGCCCACTTACTTAATCTTGCCCACTTTTAAACTGAAGGTGCGCATTGATATTACCAAATTTGCAAGCAATATCTGTTAGTGTTCTCTAAATATTCAGAAATCTATATTTCCTTTGTATTGGAGGTGCCACGCTTACTTATCTACTCATACCCCTTTTTTTTACAGATTTCTGCCAAAACTGGGAATCTTAGCTATTGCCCTTCTTCACAAAAACAGAATTCTATATTGTGACAATCGCACTACTCCATGGGATTGCAATCCAGCCCACTTATTGACAGTTGTTGTGTGTTGATAACCAAGATTTTTGCACAATATTTGGAAACTTTAGCTCTTGCAGTTCTCTAGAAATACAGAAAAATATATTGTCTCTTTATTTGAAGTTTTCAAGCCCACTTTTTGGAAGACATTCAGCCCAATTATGAATACGAATTACCCGGGAGTTTTTTCCCCTTTTTTAGTTTTACAATTGAATTTACATAGGAAAAATGGGAGAAGGAAGAAAACTCCCGGGGAATTTTTATTCATATATAATTGGGCTGAATGTCTTCCAAAAAGTGGGCTGAATTAGGAAAGTGGGCGTGAAACCTCCAATTAATTGTGTATTAATAGCCAAGTTATTTGCTTCAAATTTGAAAACTTTTGCTGCAACCTTTCACCAGCTAAAAGGTAATTTATATTGTCTTTGTATGGCAGGTGCCGAGCTCACTTGAAAATTTACGAATTTTTAAAGCCTATGCTAAGGGCGGGGTCATCAAAAAATTGCTGTGAAAATTTCAGAAAAATAGCTTCAATAGTTAAGGAGTCTATAGGGATAAACATACAAACAAGCGCTTTTTATATTTTATAGATATTCGGGCATGTTCTAGAAGTCGGAATTAAGTGAAATTGAAATCCAACAAGCATATACATAAGTTAAATATCTTACAAAATTACCGTAGTTTTTTCTCGTTTCAAGAGTGGTTCTTGTAGAATTAACTTGTATTCAAAGAATCAAGTATGCAATATTCCTATTTTATATTTTTGTGAACTTTCAATAAGCGATAGTTTTTCAAATTCTTTCGGTTTTAAATTTTATGAAAACCCAAAAATTCTATTGGAAGTCATTAATAACAAGTAAGAATTTACACTCGGTTAAGGCCGACCATTTGATATTCTACAACACAGTACTTACAGATACATTTTCAAGAGTGTATCCTTATTTGGAGCCATGGGTAGTCATGCCCCCGCAAAATAAAATTATTTAATGGGGTTAAGATTCATATAATCGTTCTTTATGCCGAACATTATCTCGATATCTTCGTCTATATGAGATTTTTTTTATCTCAAAGTTATTTAAATAAGGGAGTTAAATGGGGCCTATGCCCAATTTCGGAAGGAAGCTATGGTTAAATATGGACCAATCCAGATAAAATTTGGTAGGATGATTTTGAATAAAACACAAATTATTTAGGAAATTATTGTCATTTCTTTTTATTATGATAAAATTGGTATGGTTTAATTATGCAAGGAACAAAATATCGTCCAAACGGCCGCCGCGACCTCGGCTTTACACCCAAATTTATCAATGACGCTGAGGTAAATTGAGGTTCTTTGCCGTTAATTTGCCGAATTATTTCATCCTTAAGCTCTTTAATTGTTGCTGGCTTATCGACGTACACCTTTTCTTTCAAATAACCCCAAAGAAAGAAGTCCAACGGTGTCAAATCACATAATCTTAGCGGCGAATTGGCCTCGCCTTCACGTGAGACAACACGGCCATTGAATTTGTCGCGCAAATGAGCCATTGTTTCGTTCGCTGTGTGTCAAGTGGCACCGTCTTGTTGAAATCAGATATCGTCCACATCCATATCTTCCAATTTAGGCCATAAAAAGTTCGTTATCATCTCACGATAGCGAACACCATTCACAGTAACTGCCTGACCGGCCAGCCCATAAGCCGCACCAAACAGTCACTCTTTGTGGGTTCATTGGTTTTTCGACAATCACTCTTGTAATATCATTCGCCCAAATGCGGCAATTCTGCTTATTGGCGAATCCACTGAGGTGAAAATGTGCCTCATCACTGAAGATGTTTTACTTCGAAAATTAATCATCCACTGTTGGCATTTGTTGCCATTATTCTGACCATTGACGACGTTTGGAATGGGCAAGAGGCTTTAGTTCTTGAGTCAATTGCTCCTTGTAAGCGTGTGAATGCAAGTCTTTATGCATAATGTTCATCAACGACGAGCGGGAGAGGTGCAATTGTTAGACACGACGACGAGTTGAGGTGGACGGCTCTTAAGCCACGCTTTCGCGTACAACAGCAAAAAAAAGTGATTAAGTGTCAATCTGTATGCTAAGAGGTGAATTTACGAGCAATGTTTTAGGTGTTTACAAACGCATAATGCCTTCCACTATTAGGGGGTGTGTCTTTAATTTTTTATATAACATTTCTTTCGATTCAATTTGTGTCCTTTCTACATTGTATAAATTACATTCCAACGTGTAACCTAGAAAAATAAGCGAAATTATTAAAACGTTTTTGTGTTTAAATCTATTTTTATTTAAATTTTTAATTCCACAAAAATTTAAGTACACAATAAATAGTTTGTTCTAGTTTGCATTATTTTAAAATTTCTATGCCAAATTTTTGTTTAAATAAAATATTGAAATTATTCTAAAGAAATATTTTCAAACGTCAGTGCAATAGCGGCTGGCCGTATACAAATATTTATAGATTGTTATTTAACTATTTCTAAATTAAATTCAATTTGCTTTTAAATTCACACGTATTCCACTCATGTCGGTTGATTTTTTATTAGAATTTCAATTGCGATTTTATATTCATAGATGAATACAAATATTGTACAATGACTTCTTCTTTTGTTGTTATTGCTGCTTTGTTTAAAAATTTTGTTTAGGTGGCTTAAATTTTTAAAACAACAATAACTATAATTGCAATTTATGTATTAAATTAAAATGTAAATGAGATTTTTATTTTAATTTTTAAAATTTGTACTTGATTCAATGCATATGTGTGTGTATGGGTGTGTGTTTGAAATTCTACATTTGTTAAGACGAATTCAACCATTTATTCCGAATACAATTTTTGTCCGGAGAATTTTTTTTACTCAGATTTTTTTTGCAAAACGATCTAACTAAGGCGAATTCAACTACACGTGGTGTCGGTACTACAACAATCCAACAGAAACAACATAGTGTTTTTTGCATTGCATTGTAAGTGTTTACGGCTCGAAATGTCAACCATTCTTACCAAACACAAACACTAACAATTCAAAACAAATAAGCTCGAATTGTCAAAATCAGTTGCAGTTTCGACACCACCTGTAGTTAATTCGCCTTGGATCAAACCAAGGCGAACTTTGACAGTTTAAACCAAGGCGAATTCAAACAGGTAAACTCATCTCGTCAGCTGTTGAAATGAAACATAAAAAATGGTGAAACGTCAAAATATAATATTGTTTTGAGAAGAAGTTGATTGAAAAGTGCTAACAATATTATTTTTATAATAAAAATAATTTCAAAACTGCGAATGATTGAAGTGCATTTAATAATTTCTTTTATAAAAAAGTGATAATTTTGATTTGCAATAAAAAATTTTGACAGCTAACAATTAAATTGCAAAAACAAAATACATTGGGCTTTTTGTAGTTGTGGAGTTGCACTTACCTGTTATGAATTCGCCTTGGCTCAAATCAATATGTTTTGGTTTTACAATGTTTTGTTTAGAAATCGTTTGCAATGCGAAAAACCTCCCCTATTTCTGTAGTTTTCGTATTGTTGTAGTATTGCTGTCATCGTGTACATGAACTCGCCTTGGATTTACATATTTCACACAGATTTTCCAGAAAATTAAAGAAACCACAAAACACTTTCTTCCATGCGTTAAAACTGGTCCTTCATACACATTTTGTGTTTAACAAACACTAAAGTTCACACTATTTTTTTTTGTTTTGCATAAGGCCTCATGTTTGTAACCAAGACGTTATAATTTTTTAAACGAGCTACACAGCGACAGCTGGTTTGTTGTTGTTATTCCTTCTTGGTGTTAAACTACGAGAATTTACAAGTTTGAAAAATTGAATAAACATTGGAAAAAAGAAAATTGCATATGCTATTGCCTATTTTACTACTTATTTATTAAACAAACACTTCATCCGTATACGAGTTCGGCTCATTTAGGCATGTATTCACAACTAACCGATAGCTAAAGGTAGAATTTTATCGGCCGTATAAAAAGGGTTTCATTATTACAAATTAACCTTGTGATTATTGTCTTTTAAAAAGCAATTAATTTTTCTAAATTGTGCCAAATGCTTAAATATATTGGAATAATATGTTATAAAATAAGTTTGACGAAACAACTGATTTGAACATCCAAAGTAGGCATTTTATACAGCGAATTGAGGCGAGGGTACTTGTTATGAATTTGCTTTTATTCTTATTAAAGGTTTCCGGAGGAAATCAATTCCAAGGCGAATTTATATAATGAGGTCAGCGTTGCCGTTTTGGTTACTTTTAATTAAAATGGGTTACTTTTTTTCCAATGTGTACTTGTGTACTTTGTTCCTAATTTGTTGACTTTCTTCAACACAAAAATAACCAATTTTTTGTTTTGGCACAAGAACTACCGGCTCCGCTTTTTTCACCATTAATAATTGTGTGTGGTATTTGTGCATACAAAACCTTAAACTTTAATAGACTATCAACTTTCGATCCCAGCCCGTTTAATATGATAATATAGCAGGTGTCACTTCCACTTTCTTTCTTTCCAGACCATCGATTATATATGTATGTACTGTCGAATCTTTATTCAAATCGGTCGAGCGGTTTATGAGCATACACGATACAAACAAACAAACAATTTCTTCTTTAGACATATTTTTAAACTGAAGTGCGAATAAAAGAGCTCTTTTGATACAAAAAATTTTGGTTCCAGCATAAAAAATATCCATAGGACGTATGGCAGCCCTAAAATTTAGGTTTTTATAAAAGTTTTCATGTTTTTCAGCTCATTTTTCAAATCGATTGTATCTCGATTCCTAGACGTGACCCAGCGAAACGCCGGGACACGTATAACTTCTTTTTTACCAATATAACTTTTTCCGTTGGTTTCATCCCATCTCGATTTTGACTGTCGCATAGTGTTATTTATTAGATACCTACTTTAGATTTTGATACATATGTATTAATACACAGTATAAAAGTGTAAAGTATGTAACTTTAAATTAAGATTTCAAAATATAAATAAGTTTCATTATTAATTATTTAAAAATATAGCATATTGTCAAAGTGATCCGGTAAGCAAAAAATTTTTTTTATATTAGAAAAATAAATATCTGAATTGAAAACAAATGTACTAAATAAAGAACGATATGAGGTGTTTTCGTTGTACATACGTATTAATCTCTTGTACCTATAATATCTTATTTTGTGTAGAGTAAAATACAAAATTATCACTTCCTTCTATATTTGTAGCATTAAATTAACACAAAACATACATACGTGCTAGGGTTGCCATACGTACTGTTTTTTTGCAGTTGTACTGTTTTATTCATAATGTCCAAAACAGTACGCAAATGTACTGTTTTTTACACTTTGTACTGTTTTTGTACTGTTTTTTTTGTTCAGTCTACAAAAAACCAAGATATTAAGAAAAACCCTGTTAAAGTCATATTTTGAAAATATTCTAATATTTAACAGTACATAGCTTAAAAAAATGTCGTGTTCCAAACAAAAAAGTTCTAAAATAATAAGACTTTTTATGCTGTGGTCATTGTTTTCTCATAAATACGCCGTAGAAATCTTAATTATAAGACTACCTCTTCCAATAGTATTTTACTTTAAACACCTTGAAAAGACAAAACCAAAATCGAAATTTTGTTTAAAATATTATATTTTTTAAATACTAAGTACATACTTATTCCAACACAGTTATCTTTCATTTCTAAAATTTTTTTTTTATATTCGGGCAAGTTCTGTAAATCGAAATCACGTGAAATTGAAAACGTACGAATTTAAAAAATTCTCAAAATTTATAAAAATACCTAATTCCTTTCAGGTGTTTGAAATTGGAAAATTAACTTAGGACACATACATTTTTTCAAATTCTATGTACATATATGATTTGTACAACTATGTGTGTGGTAAAAATTGCCAATATGCTTAAAGAAAGCAAAATTAGGCTTTTCTCCTTTATTATATGGCTTACAGGAATGTTATGGTTTTCTTGTCTTCAAAATAAAAAAATATTTAGGGCAAATGCTTCGTTTTAGTGTTTTTTTTTAAACGCAAATGGAGTAATTTCGTATAGGTATAAAATGCCTTAAAACGGAAATCATTCCTTTGACGTTACACATTTGAAGTGTTTTTCGTTATATTATTGTTGCATATTCAATCAAAAGTTTTAAATATATAATAATTTAAATATGTAAATAGTTGTGTTTTCGCCAAAAAAAAAAAAAATGCACTGTTTTTTTCTTGATTGTACTGTTTTTTTGTGTTCAATGTACTGTTTTTATGAATTTAAAATCTGGCTACCCTAATACGTGCCGTTTTTTAAACTTTATTTTATTAAACAAAAAAAAACTATTAAATTAATATACATACATACATATTTTTGTTCGAAATTTAAAAACAAAGGTAGACTTTGATCTTCTGGATTAGTGCAGTAATAAAAAATTGCTTAGTTAAAGCAAGATTTTTTTTCAACAAAGTACTAAAAAGTAAACAAAAGTACCAGTATATTGCATTATTGTTTATAAATTTTTTCTAACAAAAAATGGAGGGAAACTTTTATACTTTAAAATAAAGAAAAATTAGTCATTATACCATGTTGTAGAATTAAAAAAAGAAATAAACAAAGAATAAATAAAAAATCTTTGTTTAAACCTACATAAGTATGTATGTATGTATGTACCTAAATAAGTATTTCAAAATTAAAGTAGCTTTTTTGTTAAAAAAACATTCAGAGAAAACACAAAAAAAAAATAAGAATTTCAGATTCTTAACATAAACAAACAAGAAAATAAACACAAATCTAAAATGAAATATGCAATAAGATATTTATAAAAAATGTGTACATACAGTAGTGGCCACATAATTAGAAACGATGATTTCAGAAAATTATCGCAATGTAATTTCTATGAAGACAGACCTTTACTGTAACTTTTAAGAACCATTGCTAAGCACAAATGGGCTACACATTTAGTAACGTGCAGTTTTCGGTTTGATATCCTAACATATTATTGAATTCTTAAATTAATAATTTGATGTGTTAGAAGCTCTAACTCAACTTTTTAAAAATTTCTCGATTTTGTTATACCTATGTAAGTATGTATGTATTATTATCTTATTAGCTGTGAATTCGTTAACAAATTTTTGTTTTTCCATTATTTAACCCTAGTTAGATAACGTTATTTTTTTGTACTGAAAAGATAAGACCCGTCTGAAAGACGTATGCTTGTTTCTATCCTTTAAAGGATATGACCGAAAATAATATTGATCAATTTTAGGTTACTGCATCTGGTAAAATTTGTTCAATGTTGCCGGTCTCAAGCCTAGTACCTACTCTGTTCAAATTTGTGAAAATAACGAAAAAAAAATAAAAAATAATAAATAATCCGAGAAAAGGGATCAAGTGTGTCAAAAACGGGTTTGGACTTAAGAATGGATTCTGGTACCTAAAATGGAGTACAATAAGATGAAATGTGTTTTTCTCAAAACTTCATTTTTACACACTAGGTCCCTTTTTTCGGAGAAGGTCACATATTAATAAAAGAATTTAATAATAAGGGTACATATTTTTAAGTTTTATTTTAACAAATAGAATCTGGGAATTTATTTCACATGTTGAGTAACATTTATTGTACACATTTTCATATTATTTGAATGTGTTTTCTAAGTCAAATTACAATCCTCAAAAGCTTTTATACTTTAATAGTCTTATCTATTAAAAAAAAATCATAGTAACAACAAAATGTCAAAATGAAACAAGAATAAATCGTATGAACAGCATGTTTGGCAATCTAGTTTTAGAGAGCGAAACAAGTGGTTTATATCGTCGTTTGAACATAGCCAAGGCGAATTTAAAAAGGTAAGTGCAACTCTACAACTTTTTTTGTTTTTGCAATTTAATAGATAGCGGTCAAACATTTGTTATTGCAAATTAAAATTATCACTTTTTTATAAAAGAAATTATTAAATTCACTTTAATTATTCGCAGTTTTGAAATTTTTTTATTATAAAAATAATATTTTTAGCACTTTTCAATCAACTTCTTCTCAAAATTATTTTTTGACATTTACGTATTTTTTTATTAAGTCGCCGTGGATACAGCTGATGAACGGCTGACGAGTTGAGCTTTCCATTTTAAATTCGCCTTGAACATAGCATAATAGGCTTTTTACACTGATCAACATCTAATATCTACCATCAAAGATGTATGTATGTTGATAATGTGAAACACTGGTTTAAATTGCTCACATCCAAGGCGAATTCAACTACAGGTGGTGTCGGAACGCCATCTAATGTTGAAAGTTCGAGCTAATTTGTTTTGATTTGTAAGTTTTTTTTAAAGTCAACATTTCGAGCAGTTAACACTAAATGCAATGCAAAAAACCCTATGTTGCTTCTGTTGTTTTTGGATTGTTGTAGTTCCGACACAACCTGTAGTTGAATTCGCCTTGCTCACATCTGCCATCAAACAAAAATTTCACCATTTTTACAAAAAAAAATTTTTTTTAAATTTAAAATGTTTTTTTTTTACAAAAGTGCCAAAATTTAAAAATAAAAAACAAAACTTTGGTTGAAGTTCAATTTGTTTAAAAATATAAAAAAACTTAACAAAAAAACATTGCAATAAAAGAGAAAACTTGACAAATGGTAACGCGCTTTCAAAACAAACTTCTTTGTAGCAGTGATGCCCCAATAATAATAGAACTCATTGCCACTTTTCTAGTGATGACACTAAAATAATCGAAAGATGTTCTTATAATTAAATAAAATGAGAAAGGAACATCTTTTAAAGATTTTGGTTTTTGGCCCTGTACAATTTTTATGAAAAGATGTTAACATCTTCGAAAATTGATGGTAGATGTTGTTCAATGTAAAAAGGCTATAAGACTTTTTAATCAATCATGAAATTGAAGCTTTTTACTGTGCCAAGAATTTAGTCCGTCACTGTACATACTTATGTACATACATTTGGTTAGGAGAGTTTAAATTGTCTGCTCATGCTGGTGCGTGTGTGCTTATGCTAATATTTGTTTGAATATTTCATTAGTCATTTTAATATTGTTGAAAATGTTTTTGGTTTATGTTTTGTTATTTTTCTTTTCTACTATTGCAAATGTATGTCATGAGCGTCATCATTTGATCATCAATCCCTTTTCTACCTTTTCGTTATTACAGTTGTTTTTGGTTGTTATTTATGGCTGATTATCACTTGGACGAACGAACACAAGCCATCTAGAATCCAACAACCCCCAGCTACTTTTTCTCAATATTTTTCTCATTCTTTTCAAATAAAATCGACAATTTGGACATAATCCCCTAATTTGATAACACTGCTTTCGATTGTTTACAAACAAACCAAAAAAAAACAAAAATTTGGAAAGAAAAATAAAATGAAAAAATCATTATTGTTTTGGTTTTATGTACATTCATATAAACATACAGGTATGTATGCAAGTATAAGTATGTATATACATACATATATGTATGTACTAGGTATGTTCATCGTTTTTATATCACGAATATAAAAACTGATCGGTTTTTGATCATTCCGGAGGAAGATATAAATGCATGTACAACTTTTTATGAGAGAGTGAACACTGGTGGCACTGGTCAACAAAAAACACATTTTGCATGTTACACGAAAACTTTTTTCAAGCCTTTAACTGGTGAGGTAAAATTTGGAACATACTTTGTGACGTGGTGGTAAATTTTACCCCTTTTTAAAATTCTTAAATATTTTATATAATAAATACATATTTTTTTTAAACGTAATATTTGCAGTATAAAAAAGTGCCAGAGCGACTAAGAAGAGAGTTATTTTAAAAAATTAAAAGAAAGGGTAAAATTTACCACCACCTCCCTAGTTAATGGCTAGTTATGTTTAGAAGAAGGATATCACCAAAAACTGTCAAAATTTTTAGTTTAAAAATGTAAGAAAAACTAAACAAAAAAATACTTGCAAAACAAGGAAAACTTGACAAATAGAAACGCTCAGGCCTGTCACAAAAGTCAATTCCGATCCAAAGTGATTTCGTTTTATGGGAAGCATGATACGAAATCATTTTCACTGGCTGCCTTCAAAATAAATGTCAGTTAGCCAGTGTTGCCACAATAGTTTTAATAATATTGTTACTTTTCTTGTGATGATTAAGATTGTTATTTTTTGAAAGATGTAGAATTTCTAGATTTTCTTCTGCATTTTGCTTAAGGATCTGTAAAGTCCAACAATAGTCTGCCAGCATTCAGGAACACGAACTTGCCCTAATATCGCTTTTCTATGATAGAAATGTCCTGGTGAAATCTTTCACCGTGTCCATCGCTGACGATAAGTTATTAGGAAAGAAATCTTAATGTAAATGTAGGAAATGTTTTTCCAAAGACATGTTAAATCCTAAATCCTTAAAGTAGGCAACAGCTCCACGACAATACTTTTATAGACACGATCGGTGATTTCCAACCAAATTTAAAGTCACTTTCATTGAGGATTATAAATAACCTTTAAATTTCCACAAACGTTCCAGCTGTATTTGTTGTTTTGTATTTTATCCAAAATAAATTTAATAATTTTGTAGGGCTCTTTCCTGTTCGAAGCTTCAACATTTGGTATAGAGGGAAGTTCATTGCTGATATACAAAAGAACAGCCTAAGTATATACTTACTTTGGGACCAAAGACTGCTTTATATTCTATACCAAAGGCAGTCATTACGTCAAAAATATTATTACAAAATACTAGCTCACCGTCTTGTGTTGAAAAAAAAACTTTACTCTTCATCTCGATTGCGATAGTACCAAACTCTTGTTTTTGGTTGTAATAAATGCCATCACTTTATTCGAGAGGACAACAAGTTCTGCCTGTTGTTTGGACAAATTTAAGTCGCGTACCAAATCATTGAGATCTTCCTCAAATACATATGTTCATACATATGTAGGTAGTAGATGTTGCTCATTAGATGAGAAGGCTTCTCGAAAGTCAGGATCTTTTTATTCGTTTTATTTATTTTTATTTATTTATTGCTTATGGCATAACGGAATGATCAGAACTTCGATATGGTCCTGCTACAGGTAGTTGTTTACTATGAGGGATCGTTCTTTTAGCAGAAAAGCAAACAAATCTTTTTCTTATAGATTGAGACAAAATATGTTTCTGCTAACTATAAACGTTACTCTTAGCTAACTGAGCCTTAAGAATCATATGGTTGCGTCCTAATCATAGGAATTTCCAAAGGCATATGTAGATCCATATCTTTTTGTCCATCCATTAGAAAGACCCACACATGAAACACAACAGATGTGCATGATTTGCCTTGTTGTCGCATGACAAATGCAAAATGAAGAGAATGAATGGATTCAATATCCTACACAATCGTACGGTTCATTCACACGAAAATCTGATGGAATTCTATCCGACATAAAAAATTTCATCAAAATCAAATTTGCAATGCCACACTATCCCACCAAAATGATGCCAACTCAAATGAATCAGCTACTTTTCAAAAAATGCAACTCTGATTGCATAGAAACTATCATTTTATGAAAATTTTTATAAACATTTGCATGTCGGACAGACTTGTCAAAAAATCTGTCACTTAAATCGTACGACTGAATAGGATAGTGAATCGCCGGCTTAAATGTGTTAAATACAGTGTACCGTTACATAGTTTTTTGCATGTATTCTGCTTTTACTCCCCGTTTCCACATGCAAGTGCAAGTTCGATAAACTCAACACACTCACACATTTTCAGCCACATTCCACAATTTTTGTACTTTCGATATCGAACGCAATCTGATTTTGACAGTTACTAATATTTTTTTTTTGGATTTGTTGACATTTCGAGCCATAACCACTAACAATGCAATGCAAAAAAACCCTACATAGGTATGTTGTTTTTGATTGTTGTAGTTCCGACAGAACCTGTAGTTGAATTCGCCTTGATACAGTTTAAATGGGAATTTCGATCGATATCGAATGCCGTAATTTGGCCCTCATTAAAAGAAAATAAATATGGTGTTCGAATGACGGCAGGTAGGTTATTCAAACCCGTACTTCTTATGTTTCAATGCAACCTCAAAATATAAAAGCGTTTTGATGTTGATGCAATCTGCAATGAATGAAAATTAATTTAATTTGCTAGATTGCGTAAATGCATTGCATTGTGTGTACCCAACATTTGTTGACCAGTGTTAAAGGCACAGTGGGAAAGTTTTAAAAAAATTGGAAATTATATCCTTTTTAGGAAATATTTTTTTTAGTGCGCAAAATCCTTAAATCAACTTCCCACAAACTTAACACTCTAATTATAATACATTATAACAATCTTAGAAAAAAAATTAGTACGTTTGTATACATACATTCACATGTACTATGTGAATAATAGACCGACCCTTCCCGTAAAAAATGTTGACATCATTTGTAAAATTAACATTTAGTTTTTTTGTTTGTTTTGAGCTTAAATATGTAAGTCAAAAATAAAACTAAAGTTTTATTTAAAAAGGTCTTGAATGCTAACAGTTTTAGAATAAATTTTTTTTCCAAAATAGCAAATTGATCGTTTTTAATAATATAAAATTCTCGTGTCACGGTGTTTGTAACTGGACTCCTTCCAAACGGCTTCACCGACTTTTATGAAATTTTGTACGTGCATTTGTTAGGCATAATAATAAGTATATTTAATATCGCTAGAGGGCTTGAAATAAGGCAAAAAGGTTACAAGCTCCTCCTCCCTATATCTTCTTAACTAATCAACCGATTTTCTTGAAATTTGGCTGCCAAATAGTGTAACATCTGAAAGGAAGTAGGGCGTGAAATATGGAAAGATGGGTAAAAGCTCCCCCTTCATATATCTTCTTAACTAATCAACCGGTTTTCTTAAAATTTGAGATGCAGACACTGTAACATTTGAAAGAAATAAGTTATATCGAAAAACAACGTTTGCCGGGTCAACTATTGTTTTCATAAAATTGTAATTTTAATACAATCCTTTTTTACATAAAGTCATCAATATACAAAACTAAACGAAGTGATCGAAAAAATATTTCAACTTTACCTTACAGTGCAGCCACACGATCAAGATTTTCTTGATAGTCTTTTACATATACTGTTTGTCAAAATTTCCAAAAATTTAAAATTGTGACGCAGGCTGCATTCAATTTTTGAGCAAAATACTTTCAAGATGTCATCAAGAAAACAATTTATAAAGGCAAACGAAATGTTGCTCACTAACCTTGAAATCAGCTGTTTTCTTGGACGTAAATTGAAACACTTACTGGAAAGAGAATTTTAAAGGCAAGTTCGTACCAATTTTTATAAGTATGAGTTGAGTGTATTGGTAAAAAAGTGTGAGTGTATTAAAACTTGATAGGCAAAACGTGATCGAGTAACCCTCAAGTTACAAAAATATATTTTACTAATGTGTAGAGTCGGACTAAATGTTCGGTGTCGGAGTTCGGCAAAAAGCAATGTTCGACGAACACCAAACTTTGTAAAAAATCTTGTACATGGGTGCTCACAAGTTTGCTAAATAAAAGGGTCATATTTATGGAAAGAACATGGCATAGCCCCATATTTCGAATTCACTTGACTGAGCCCTTAAGTTCTATTTCCATTTATGAACCCAAATCAGTGAAGGGCACTTCTGCAAATTCTATGTACACGTGCATAGGAATAAAAAGTCTGCTTGTGTAACGTCGACAAATGTACACTATAAACTTCTTCGTGTGGTCTGTGACAATGTACATACGTTCGGCTGTTGCTTTGTTGTCATTTCTTGTTGATTAGCCTCATTCGTTCTATGCTGCTTCCCACACAAGCATAAATGTGATAGTATGTGTGTTGCCCTTTACTGACCTAAAATGCAAACATATGCAATTTTCCAGAGTAAAAAAGTGTGCTTACTCCTACGTTCTTGATGGCTGTACTTTACAATATGTTAGTGAAATAATGGATTTGGGAATATTGTTAGACAAAAAACTTGACTTTATTCAACATATAACGATGACTGTTAATAAATCCCGCAGTGTTCTGGCTTTTATTAAAAGATGGGCAAAGGAATTAAACGATCCCTTAACCACAAAACGTCTTTTTACTTCGCTCGTCAGACCAATTTTGGAATACGGCAGAATTATTTGGGACCCCATCTATAATATTCATAATGATCGTATCGAATCAGTTCAAAATCAATTTCTTATTTTCTGCTTAAGAAGTGATTATAGAGGATGCCGGGTAGGGATGGGCAAGTTGAAAAATATATCGATATATATCGAATCGATATTTTTTTAGAGTATCGATATTTATTATTTCAAAAATATCGATATATCGAACGTATTTTGCTGAAACTATTACCAAATTAAAAAATGCAATATACCTTTGTGCAAACATATGTATGAACAAATTAATTATATGTAACTACATTGTTACTTTTTATTGTTTCATTTTATTAAAAAAAATTAATAAAAACAAAAAAAATTAATCAAAACAAAAAATTCAATTATAACAAAAACAAAAGGGAAGAATACAAAAAAACCCATAAGAAAAAAAAATAAATTAATTGGAAGTAAATAAGTCATGGAAGTACAAACTTTTCTTAAAATTTGAATTGCACCCCAAAAGTACCAACTGGTTTAAGTCAAACCAGTAATCATCAGATATAAAAAATATCAAATTCGATAGTCGTATTTCAATATCGATACATCGATATATCGGTATTTAAAATATCGGGGATATATATTGATTATATTTTTTTTAAATATCGATATTTTGGTATTGATATTTTTTGCCCATTCCTAATGCCTGGTATTACCTTCATATTCAACAAGACTAGCTGAAATAAATTTACCAACGTTAAAAAGCCGGCGAATGATGCTAAATATATCTTTTATGTTTAATCTTATAAATGGTAGTACACATTCCGAATTTTTATTGAGTAACGTTACTTTTAATATTCCTCAACGTTCACTTCGTTTTTTCAACCCTCTATATGTCAGGACATGCCGAACAAACTTTGCTATGTCAGATCCAATAAGAAATTATTCAGCTGTTTCAATGAAATGTATAACTTTATCGACTATTCTCTGAACATAAATATCATAAAAAGCAATATCATGTTGTATTTAAATCAATAATGTTTATTCTAATCTTTCTTTCTTTGCTTAAAAAAAATAAATTATTATGTTAATACATTAAGATAGTCTGTAAGGAATTTGTCCATAGACTTAAATTAAATAAATAAAATAAAAAAAAGGCAGTTGGCCAAAAAGTACCCAATAGCACTACCGGCGAGCGTCTCTAGTAAGTTGCTATTTAATGCTACTGTACAACTTTATTCCGTGTGTTTTGTGAGCGCAACAAAGAAAATATTTTTTAAACTAATTTAATACAGATATGAACTCGGAGGAAATTTTTGCTACGGCCATGTTCTAGAAATCAAAACCAAGTGGAATTGAAATCGAAAGTGATGTTTAGTTTAATTATTTTAAAAACGACACAAAGTGGGTTTCTTTATCAAATTTCAAAATTTAAAACCATGTTCAAATCCAATGTGATTTGTAGTTCAATTATTTTAAAAATAACAATCAATAATTTTTCCTTGATTAAATAAAAGTTATGGTAATGATCATTGGTACTCAAAGTTCGAAGTATATATTTACAAATTTATATATCTGTGGCATTTTGACAAAACATCTAAAGTCGAGATAAGATAGCAAAAAAGTTTAAAACAAACTCGGTGGAAAAATAATTTTAATAAAAAATAAAATAAACCAAAATTAAACAGACATGTTTTTTTATTGAAAATTCGTATGATAAACAGCATTTTTTTCAACTTTTCAAATTTTACTTAAGATGTTTTGTCAAAACGCCACAGACACATACATATATACCTACATATGTAGGTATATACAAAGGAATAGTTTGTTCGGTTTTAATTTCACTCGAATTTGATTTCCAAAACATGACTGATAATTTGGCTAAAAAAGTTTATTTGGGATTTTTCTAACCAACAATATGGCCAAACTGATGAGAAAAATATAGACAAAGTCGATTTCCTATCTCTTTTTAATTAATAAATACAATAATTTATTGATTTTATAGGTAGCCCGTTTACATTACAATGAAATCTGGTACTAACGAGATTTCGAGCCAACTCAATTTTTTTTTACTAGCTTTGAGGAGATTTGAAATGAAATCTACAAGATTTAGGTCTGATGCAAACAGGCTATTAAGAAGCAATTAAAAAATCCTTGTTAGGTATTTCCTTTTTTGACACATTCAGTTGTGTTTGTTTGTTTCCAAAAGAATTGCTCCACACTAGTCGACGAAGTTGTTTTTTCGTGTAGAAATAGGTATGTAAATGCAAAATTTAAAAACTCAAGAGTCAGGTAGAAATATGTAAGAACCAGGCTTTAGCGGAATATCTACGGTTAAGATTATTTACTAAGTTAGGCACAGTTTTAAACTTCGTTTTTTATAGACATTTTTTAGATTTAAAATTAAAATGTGAAATGTACATTTTTTTTAATGGTACTTGAATAGCTAACGTTGTTTATTGAAATTCTATGTAACTTTTCATTGTGTATTTACTTGATAAGGTGTCCTCAACATCACAACAATACAAAAAATCAGGCCAAAGAAAAAATCTGCTGTTTCCCTACAGATAATATTGGACTACGTGGTCCATTGTGGCTTAAATGGAAAATTACGAACTAAGTGACAAACTTATGTATATAAAAGACGAACTTATCTGCCTCAACTAAATCTAAAATGGATAAAAATTATTTTTCTTAATTTGTGCAAGCAAAATTGCAATTTGTCAATTCAATCTACAAAATTTAGCAGAAAATATGCCAAATTGGCAATACTGACGGTTAATGATTTATCAATTAATAGAAAATTTTGATTCTGCTCAGAAAATTAATACAAAACCAGTGCTGTCAGATTTTTTTTTATCTCCATCGCCAAGCCTGATGTTAAAAATCGCCAAAGTCAATTTGTTCAGTTTTACGTGAATTTACAATACTAGGAGATACATACTTTCCAAACGACTTCCAAATTCTTGCGTTTTTCGTTTTCCAGCACACTCCTGAATAATACAAAATTTTAAAAACGTAAACAAAAATGTTTTTTTAATGAAAATTCGCATGACTTAAATATTTTTTTCAAATTTGTTTAAATTGTTTTGTCAAAATGCCACAAATATAAAAGACAAAATATCGTTGAATAATGCATTCGCATTATCGCCCAAGTAATCACCAACCATTTCAATTCAATATTGCCAAGTCGCTAAACGCCAAATGGGTTATAAAATCGCCACGTTTAGCAAAAAATCGCAATATCTGACAGCCCTGTACAAAACCCATAGAAAACGACTACAAAAAATTACTCTCTCTCTTTCTTTCTCTTCTATAGTGATTATTTTTCTATTTATTGCTCAAAACAAATTCTATGTACACATATGTATACATATGTATGCACATACCTATATGTATTTGAGTTTTTCGACTTTCTGTTTTGGTCTTAATGTTTCTTATTGTATTACGTTTAGCCAGCCATACGTATACAAAAGAACAGAAGAAATAGAAACAACAAAAAAGGAAACAGTTTATTGTATCTTAGCGATACATTCGTAACCATTCATTCCCCTTGACATTCATAAACAAAACTTACAAAAGAACACAACTCTCGCAAAAACAAAAAATCGAATTAATAAAAGTAAATAAATAGACAAAAAAATCTACAGTAAAAAAAAGGAATAAATTAAGTTTTCTTAAAAAAATAATTGTGTTAAAATTATCAATAAAGCAAAAGTAAGATTTTTTCTCTATAAATCTACAGTTTAAGAAATTTGTATCATAATTAAAAAAAAGTATGTTATAAAATACACAGTAAAATTTTAAAGAAATTGTTAACAGTGCGCAAAATTTCTATTAAAATTTTTTTTTTTTGGTTTTAGGTATTGTGTATCTTTGGGATACAATTAAAAGTATTTTTGTTGCTTTAAAAGTGTATCTTATCCGAATCTAATCTTCCTTTTAAACTTCTACTTTTTTACAAACAGAAAAAAAAAACAACAATAAAAAAAAAATTTGTACCTTTTCTGTTATTTTGTGGTTTGTTTTCTTTTGTTTAAAATCTAAACAAAAACTTTTTTAATATTTTTTTATACCTATAAAAGAAAAAAATTGTTTATTTTTTTTTGTGTATTTGTTTTGGTATGTTTTAACTCTCATCTCGGCAGCGAAAAACCCAAACAACCACCACCACCAACCAACCAGCCATTCAACCATCATTATTTTATGAGTGTAAAATACTCGGTCACATTAAATACAAATTTCAGTATTTTTTTACCCAAATCCATTTTTTTTCAGTTCGTTTGTTTGTATTTTTGTTGTTGTTGTTGTTGTAATTTTTCTATACACTTACATCCATACAAAAAAAAAAAAATAAATAAATAAAAGTATTCTATTATGTACATATACATTTTGGGGGACTTTAACATTTAAAATAAGCTTCTGTTAAATTTAGTTGGCAATCAAGTGTCGACTTTGCAATATCGCTTGTGATATTTCCAGCTCTCATTCTTAAACGCTCTCTGTGTAGTTTTGTGATAATTCCTTGAAATCGTACAAAAGAACGCAAAAATTTTATAAAAGAAAAAAATCCAAACGGTTTTTTCACTACGATTTTGAAACCCTCCAGAAAAAGTTAAAAAAAATACATACTTCACAGTTTAAGTGATTTAAAAGAGTGTGAACAAAATAATATTACAAGAATTGAAGAAGGTGGGTTTAAGCAAAAATAAGGTGTTAAAAGGATAGATACCAAAAGGACTTAAAAAAAAAAATAATAAAATATGGGGAAGCGATTATTTTAAACAGCGAGTGAAAAATAAGGATAACAGTGACTAGGAAATTCAAGCCAAAATCTTGATTTTATAAAATAAAAAAAAACTTTGCATTACAATAATACTACCTTCGCTTTTGTTTTCCAATATGAAATATTTTGGTATTACGAAAATAAAATATAAATCAAAAATAATGTTATTTCGGAAATAAAATATAAATCAAAAATAATGTTATTTCGAATTTTAAAGGAGGCTAATTCTGGCAGCTGTGATCGAAACCTTAATTGAATCGAAATCAATTTTATTTCTAATTCTTTCAAAATTTCTTTTTTAGTGTTGTGAAAACTCAAATAAATGCTTTTTAACGCTGAAAAAATAATTTCGATTCGATTTAAGAATCGACTGAAATAATAAGATATAAAATTGTTTTCGAATCTAAAAGGTATTCGATTAAGGCTGCCAGAACTAGCCCCTTGGTGTTGGGAATATCTGGCACCAGTGTTGTAATTTTGACGCTTTTTTTAGGGCCTTTTTTGATTTCGTAACCCTTTAAAATTTTCCGAATTACCGTTTTTAAAAAAGGATAATTTTACGTTTTTTCCTTTTTTTGTGGCGCTTTTTTTTACAACCATGTTATATTGGTTTTATGCAATTAAAGTGCTTATTTTTTTTTTTTTAAACAAAATTTCTCGTACTGAAACTACGAGGTAAACTTCCTTCAAATTTTAAATTGCTACAAAAAATATCGCTATTTAGTGCGGATTATATAAAAAAAACGCAGCAGATATTATTAATTTCATTGATGATTTGTCTCTAATAATTAAAATAGAAATATCCCTAAAGAATCTAACAATGCAAAAAAAAAGTACAATTTTAAAATTTTTTTGGGGGAAAATCCTTTGTAAGCTCAGCCAATTCATTATAGTACATAAAAAATGGTATAAAACAAGAAAAAGCTGTTGTTGCAATTACAAATCGTATCAAATTAATTCAAAGATTTGAGTTTATGATAAAAATAGTTTTGTGACCCGACGATGACAATTATAAGAAACCCAATAAAAAATGGAGCTTTCAACAAAGCAGGTTTGTAAGGGAGATATCTAAAAGTTTCGCTTAGCGAAGACATGAATTTTATTTGGCAAGTTTCCACATTAAAGCAATCAAATTTTCACACAGAAAGCGCTTTATTTAGCGCATGTAAAACCTGATGAATGTAATGATCAGCTTTACATACTGTATTTTTGTTATTAACGTTATAATTTAATATGCTCCCTTGCAAACCTGCTTCATAATAAAAAAATGTCACAGCGCTTCAAATGTTATATATATTTTTTAATTTTCTTAGGAATTCGTTTACTTACCTTACTGCATCTCTGTCTTATTGTGCGTAGCGCATAAATGTGCGCTTATTTTTTAGAATTAACTTTTAGTGCTTCGCAAAACAAGAAAATGTTTTATTGGGAAGGCATTCTACAACATGAAATACATTTTTTTTTTTGATAATTTTTATCCTCGACTGACTATGGGATTAGTCTCGGATTGAATATACATGTTTCGAGAATTTCCCCCATTGCGACGGCTGGTAATCTTTAGTCAAACATCAATAATTTGAGAACCAAGATGCTCGTATCTTATTTCGAAGCTTACTCTTGCCGTTCTCAAGATATACGGAAATCTATAGTGTCTTTATGTGTGAAGTGCCACGGCCACTTCTCCACTTCCGCCCACATTTGGTGGATGCTTGTACCAAATTTAGAAACTTTGGCAGGATTTATGAGTAAAATTAGAGGCAGTCGTGTATGTTTCATAATATCAGCCATTCGTGGTTTAATCAGGTTGAATTTCAATATGTGTCATAAATATATTATTACCGAGGAAACCATAAATACGCAATTGCATGTTTTTCCTGGGTGACCAATGAAGGCACAAACGACATATTTATCCGTTTCAGAGTTTTTTTTATGGATTTTGGCATCGATTTGTTAGTACATATTTTGCCATTTTTTTTACCGTTTGCAGCATAACTTAGTTAAAGGAACCTTTTTGCAGCATTTTTTAAGTTTATGGCGCATATTTCGCATTTTTAAGGCATATTATGATACATGCTTCAATTTCGCCATCTACATTAAATTTTTTACTGTAAAATAGTGATACAAAGCACGTTGTTGTTCAAGATAAATGTTATTTTAAACTTTGAAATTTTATATATCGTCACCTAAAATGCAAAACACTTTTAATTTTTTTTTACAGAAGAAGCAAAAACTTTACAAAATTAATAACAACAAGTTGTACTTTGTGTTTGAATTTCATTTTTGATCGCAGGGATTAAAATTTAAAAAAAAACGAACAAAAATCAATCAAAAATATTTTTGTCGAATTTTTATTTGTTAAGCTCTTTTGCATTTTAGGTGACGATATGTATGAGCAAAAAGCAATTATATACGTTTTTGGCGATGTGTGCAGTATATAGAAATGTGGACCATTTTTTTAGTATACCGATCGACTCAGACTCACTTTTAAAAGTGACCTTATGATGTCCATCCGTCCGTCTGGCAGGTTTTCTGTCTATGTTAACTCTGTGCTCAAAGTACAAGTTGCAGTCTTTTAGATAATTTGATCAAATTTGGTGAATACATTTTAATTGAAGGACAAAGTCTATGTGAGAATCGGTCTATAATTTCACATATTCCCCATTAAAATTTATTTCCAAATTAGACTTTGTGTCCGTAATACATCTAATTTTGTTGGTATGGTTTTAAATAAAAATCGAACCAAACATTTACTGCAAATTAAATTCTTTTCGAATCGGTTTACATTTGCCCTAAGCTCTATAAATAGCTTAAACTTTCTTTTAAATGGAGCTGTTATTAAATTGTGGAATATTTTGTTTTAAAATTAGCATTTTTTTCAGGGCATATTTTTAACAACTTCAAGGGCATATTTTTATGATTTTTTTTTGCATATTTAATGCTCATAAAAAGCGTTTTTTCTGAGTTCTTCGAAAAACACATTTCCACACAGAGACGGACAGACCGATATAGTTTTATAAACTTCGTTTCTAATGTGGATCAAGAAAATATATACTTAGATCAATATTGTATATGTCACAATTTCTTACCTAAGTTTGAAGAAATGTGTAAAAAAAATTCTTTCTGAATCGTTGGTAATATACCGCTTCTGATAATAATGTGCCGTTATTAAAACTTGTTATTACCCGTTTTTTTGTTTAGTGTATAACAATAACACATCTCAGTTTTACAAGTGTCGTCAAAAGGTTAAGATCGTGAGTTTTTCAGAATAAACGATATATTTTTATATAGAAAACCAAAAACTTGACGTAAATGAGCGGTACGTTTAAATCAAAATTTCTAGATTTTTTAAAAAAAATGTGAAAATTTTTATTTTAAAATTATTGGTTAGTTTTAATTATTTTTTTTAAGAACATAACCTTAAAATTCGATTAGTTATAAGTTAAAACAAAGACTTAGTTTTTTGTGGTTAATCAAACTGTTTCGATCGAGTCAAGTTCAACACCACGTTCAATTATCAATAAATTTTAATACATTTCATCTTGTGAAAATCCATCCTTCATTAAAATAATTTAATTAAAATTAAATTTGATAAGCTTGAGCCTTATTTATTTAAGATAAAATCAAATTAGAATTTAAAGAGATTTTAATAAATAAAATATTTATAAAATGCAATAAGAATTTTCAAAAAATTTTCGAGAATTTTAGTCATCAAATGTTAAATTTTTTTATGACCTGTTCATCGATAGCGAATGAAGACTTCGTTCTCTTAACTTATGTACATACATGTACAATAAAAACAATATTTCATAATTTGTTTTTGTTTTAAACTTAATTTAAGCGAACGAAGTCTTCATTCGCTATCGACAAACAGCCCTTTAATTTTTGTATTGAATTTTTTAAAATATTTGAAATAGGGGCCTGTTCCGAAAATCACGTGTTTTTGAAATCACAAGTGTGCTTTTGTGGTGTTCTGTCATACCGTTTTTGTGTTTCTAGGTGTGCTTTCGGCAAATAAAGATCACAACAAACGGGACACATGTGATTTGAAATCACGTGATTTGGGTTAAAGTGATATTCAGAACAGGCCTGATAATAATCAAGGCGAATTCATGATTACGGATACTACAACAAGTACAACACCAAAAACACAAAATTTTATTTTATTTGTTGCTTTCGTTGGTCGATATGCACGATAAGCACAAGCAACTTTTCACATTCCTCTCTCAAAGTAAGAAAAAAAGTTGCACAACTGTGCTTTCAATGCATTTCGCCTTGATAAAAAGTTTCTTCTCAAAATTACAAATTGAAAAATTTTAGAAGAAATTTGTTAAAATTTTTAATAAAAATCATAGCAAATGACTAGAACAAAAAGAGAAGGGCAAAAATTCAGCTGTTAAAAACAAACTAAAGCCCCAGTGCTTCATTTTGTTGTAGGTATGTTAAGCAATTAGAACGATTATAGTTAGCAGTTAGATGTATCTTAACCGTTGTGGGGTCAAGCATGCTTGTATAGCAGGCGAATTCAGTCGTGTACGTCTGCTGGATGTAATATTCGCCGTCATATATAAATTTTTTGACTTTCCATCCAGCATCGTCGGTGTGACACATACAAACTCATTTTCACGTATACTTCCATATCGCTTGATGATAAATGCTTGACGTGTACAGACGACCCTTTTACGTTTAAATCTGTAGAAAATTGATTTTTTTACTTTTCTACTGTACGGTCACATTACTGTTACTGTCAGCTAACTGGGGCTTAACTCTAACTAGCTAGTGTGTAATTTGCTTACTTTGTATTACAAAATTATAACTAATTTCGTACAGTCAGTGTTGCCTTTGAAAAATTTGCCTGCCATTAAACCAAAATTGTGTATAAAATACTTTGAAATCGACTCTTTTTTGATATTTTTAAACAAATATATTTCTATGTTATGTAGTTTTTATATAAACAAATGAAATGATTTAATTTTTAAAATAATTTAAACAATTTTTTTAAATTATGCAAATTATAAATGTTACAAAAACAAACAATCAAACATTTCACACTTATAGCCAAATCAAGATTTCATTTGGTTAAGCGTTTGCAAATAGAATTTCAATATGATTTGTTTAACTTCTTAAACGTCGTTGGAATTAAGATTTTTTAATGAAAATCTCGCCATTTGTGCCAATAAAAACATTTAAAACATCAATATGATCATTTTTATTATTCAGCCCGACTTCAGTTTCACTGTGTATTAAATCTTAAAAAAACCATCAAAATAAGTTAAAAACTGGACTTTAAACTTGAATTCAAATATGGCAAACGAAAGCAGTATGGCTGAAATTCTTTATTTATGTTATGTACGATAGGAAGTTAAGGCCTGCATAAATTTATTGAAAATCAAACACACAACAAAAATCTGCTGTGGATACAAAACATTTGTGTACAACCACAATGACAAACGCAATGCGTTTCTGTTTGCTGTACAATTTAAAAAGTATTGTGAGTGTACGTGATCTAATCAATTGCTCATAATCCTGGAAGCTAAGAAAGACTTAAGACTTGACCAAATTTGATCGGAATAGAACAACAATGGCAACGCTGCTTACAACCACAACAAACAGTGTTGCCAGAAAGTGGATATGTTATACAGAAACTCAAATAAATGCCACATATTTTTAAAGCAGCACATACACGTTTCAATTCAATCGTCATTTGATTAGTTTGATAGTTGTCGAGTTGGTTGAAGAAAAATCAAAAGATTTTGATTTTTTCAAGTTGACTACCAAGTCTTTCACTTCTATTGTACTGTGTGTGCTCGAGTTTTTTCATCAGGTGTCAAAATTAATTTTTGTAGTTTTCTTTTGTATTTTATTTCATTAAATTTGAAAATTAATTTAAAATCTTTCGATTCAGTTTATGAAGTGTATGGCCAAGCATCAATTCAGTTGATAAACTCAGTTGACAATTGAATTGAAACGTGTATGGGGCCCATAATACATTTTTAGTTACTATTGCAACAGAGAAAGAACAATGTTGTTTATTTATTGCTATAATTGTTCAAGGCGAATTCAACTACAGGTGGTGTCGGAACTACAGCAATCCAAAAACAACAGGGTTTTCGCATTGCATTGCTAGTGTTTACGGCTTCAAATGCCAACCATTCTAAGCAAAACACTAACAAATCAAACTGTCAAAATCAGATACCGTTTCTCCTTGTACTTGTTGCAGTACCGCCAGCAAGGGATTTATGAATTCGCCTTGCACTGAAACGTTTTCAGGACTCTTCTTCAATTCTTTTCATTCGCTCTCTTTCTTTAATTGCATTGTAATTGTTAAATAAGTAAATATTTTACTGTCAACTATGGTTATTCATTAATCGACAACTATATACAACAAACACAAAAATAGAAAATATTTTTAAGGTTATGTAATTTGTTTGTTTATTTAAGTTCATTAAACAAAATAGAAAATTATAATGATGTTGCAATAAAAGACTACTACCTACCGATAAAGAATTTATTTTTATTATCAATTAACATATCGTTGGCTTCATGTAAAAAGGCCCTTATCACATTATTTCATCTGCACAGGAGAAGAACATAATGAAACTGTATTTATCGTAGTGTAAAATTGCTTGTTAAACCGTTATTTTTTGATATATACATACATACATATGTACATATGTATGTAATATTGCATTAAATATTTCTGACGAGGTGTAGGGTTTTGTGTGAAATAATTTGGTATTTAAAACCTAATTAAAAAAAAAATTCGAGATATTTAGGGTCTTTCTACATGAGGCCAACGATATATGTACATATTTACATACATACTTACAAATATAGATACATATAGTAGGTACCTATATTACATGCAAATAAGTATATTAATGTTTACATATGGGTATTTACATATATACACATACATATATAAATGTGTGTGTGCGAAGGTATATACAACATTTTTATGATTACGTCAATGTTGGCCTTGAATAAAGAACCATTTAGAAAAAAGGAAAAGCATCATTTCGTTTTGTACAGTGTATGAACAGTGTATGTTTGAATATTCCTAAGTATATGTATGTACGTGTATTGCATGTACATACATAGTATGTGTATGTATGTATACTAAAAGATATGTAAAGTATAATTTTTACAAATGCAGGTAACAACTAAATTGTTCTTATTTTCTTTCAAAAATTTATCAAGAAATGTTTTTATAAGAATTTTGTTTTTTGTTTTCTTTAACTTCAACGTTGCGCAGCGAAAATAAACAATAAGAAAAATTCTTAAAAATTTAATAAATACATATGTATGTATCTACATATGGACATATGCACATGTACGTACCTACATACATATGTACATATGTTTGTTATTTTAAGTGTCTAATTGTTGTATACAAAATTCCTTTCGGCTAAGTCCAATTTAATTTTTTAAACAAAAGAAAATATTATGAAACAATCAAAATGCTTAGAAAAATTTTATTTTATAAAAAGTAAATTTATATCCAAGACGAATTCATATAAGGCAGCCTCAGTAAGAAAAATGCCAATTAAATCGGACCGAAATTTTTACTCATAAATAAAGATCACTTGACAAAATCAAAACATAAATGGATATTAAAAAAATAGTCAGCTTGGCTACCCTAAGGTATAAAACCTTTAAACACAAGACAAATTCTTAAATTGATAAATTTGCAAGGCAAATAAGATCCAAATGCACGGAACTGAAAATAGTCGGTTGATCTCTCGAGTTCACCTGTTATGAAGTGGCCTAGAGAAAGCAATGTCAAATTGCTGTCAAGGCTTATAAAGGGGACCGCAAAGGCGAATTCATAGAAAAAAGGTAATTTGAAACTGTCAAACACAAGTACACAATCTCAATAAAAATCACCGACAGAAACAAAACGTTAACTCAATATAAAAATATAAAAAAAATACAAGAAAAATAGTGTATTCTCCTTTGCGGTCACCTTATATAAATTCGCCTTATTTACTAGTATTTTGACATCCTAGACGACATTTCTTAAGCAGTGTGCTTGTGAAATTTCCCACTCAAAATCCATACATGACATGTAAAAGCCCAAAAAAATTTGTTTCTGTAAATGTCAGCTCGAGTTTGCAGCGTAATTTTTTTTAATTAAATCATGTTCTATAAACTACAATCTATTTATTAATACGTATTCTTTAAAAAAAACAACAATTTTAATAAACTGAAATACAATTAAGAATTAATAGAAATATGAATTTGTGCTGTTGTGAACGATTTAAGGTTGTATCTGAGGAAACCAAAAACGAACAAAAATCATAATCCTTCTGTATTTGTCAATTATGACAGACATGCGCAATAACAAATGGATTTTATATCTGAGAAAGCCTCTGCGAAATATATGACGTGTAAAAGTACATTAAATACCATTAAATAATCAAACTACAATCAAGGCGAATTCAAATACAGGTAGTGTCGCAACTACAACAATCCAAAAACAACAGAAATAACATAGGAGGTTTTGCATTGAGTTGTTAGTGCTTATGGCTCGAAATGTCAACCATTCTTAGCAAAATACTTACAAATAACTCGAACTGTCAAAATCAGCAGGCGTTTCGACACCACCTGTAGTTAATTCGCCTTGACTACAAATCAAAATAAAATGTTGTTTTGTATTGTTGTAGTATTCGGCTTGGGCTTAATGTTATATACATAGCTGTACCGGTTTAGAGGTTTACGTTTACCATATATTTACTCGTTTTTAACCTCACTTTTTTAACCCTGTTGTCTGGTGGAGAACCATAAAGTTGTAGGTATAACTCCATTTGACTTGGTGGAGTAGCATTTAAAATTTAGACGGATCAATGGCAGAATGCCAATAAAAACTCAAATTTATTATGATAATTATGACTGATGCTTAAACGTCGCTTATTTGGAGCTCTTCGGTTTTTGGAATATCATGGACTTATTTCGATGTTTTGAAAACAAAATAATTTACTCATAAAATTTTTTATAAAAGGAAACTTAAAAGGGAATATTTAGAAAATATTTGCTTTTGTAGAGAATCAAAAACTTTTGCGAATTTTAATTGCCACCATAAAATCCCTTTTCTAAATTTGCAATTATTTTGGCAGTTATCGGAACGTAATTAACAAATGTTTTTGCAAAATAAACACTTGTTGATCACATTTTCTATTATTAAAATATCATAAAAAACTATTCGTAAACAACAATTAAATGGAGAAAAGAAAATAATTAAAATAGTAAATCCAAAACAAATTTATGTATGTTTGTGCAGAACAAAACAAATTATATTGGATAAAACGATAATAGTTATTTATAAGTTTCGGGGCAATATTTTTTCATCACAAAATCGCTTTTAATAACTTCTGTCTCAATTATTTTAATAGTATATAAAAACAGCTGTATAATACTCTTAATTAAGGCCATTCAATTTATTACATAATTAGTCCAGTAACAAATTTTATTTATTTAATCTTGTAACAATAGTGGGTCATTATAACTAAAACTATCAGTAACATTTATTTATCAGCTCACTTAGTAATTAAACAAACATTTTCTAGGCAAAAACAAAATAATTAGCAATTAAAAACAAGTGCTAGAAAATAAAAATGAAATCATAGTTGATAAATTATACTTGATAAATACAGTGCTATCTGCCTTAACGGACCAACCCCGTTCGACGGACACTGCTGCCTGTTTTGGCAACTTCCCATTAGGAAAACTTGAGTTCTTTTCAGAGGACATCCCCTCTTTTAAGAACACATTTCAATGCTCCCTTCGGTATCCGCTCATAAGATATTCCACTGTATTTAGCTTTTAACAATAATAATAATAACAAACTATTAGTATATTTATCTAGACAGAAAGTCTAGCGATTATAAGATTTTTTTTTATTAAATTGTTATCATGTGGGAGATAAACAAAAAATTCATAAAATTTTTTTAAAAAAGTTTAAAAAATCTAATTATTAAATAACTTTTTTTTTGTTTTTTAGGTAAGTTGACTGAAAATTTAATAAAATTGTACAGCACTTTACAACAAGTAAGTGAAATTTTGGTATTTGCTTCTGTATTTTATCTGAAAAATTAATATTTTTGAAACGTATGTATTAAATAACATCGATTATGAACCGAAATTTAACTTAAGGTGGTTTTTGGATGACACGTATTTACCATTGTGCTTGACAAATTTTCCACTGCAAAATGCATACATGTCGTGTAAAAGCAAAAATTTGTTTCTGTAAATGCCGACTCGAATTTGCAGAGTAAAAATGTTAAGTTAGAGCGTCTTCTTTTTAATCTGACAAGCCATCTGACATTAGCTGTTTTGCAAGTCATTTGTTTGTGGCGAAAAATATATGCATTAAAATTCATTTATTTATAGGTACATATTCTTTAAAAAAAATCTTTAATTTAATGAAATACAATTTAAAATGGGTTGAAATATAAATCAGTAAATGTATAATTTGCTGTTATGAACGGTTTGAGGTTATGTCGGTTGAAATAAAAAACGAACGTGTTAAAACATTCTGTATTTGTTAATTTAGACAGACATGCGCAATTACATGTGTGTTTTACATCTGACAAAGCTACTGCAAAATTCGTGTCGTCTTAAAGTGCCTTTACAAAGATACATATTTATATTTCGTTACTTTAATATAGAAAAGCCCTAACTAATGTTTTCCTTACTTTACAGGAGAAGGAAACAACTTAATAAAAATTTATAGTCTTGCAGTCACGATTTATTTTAAACGCAGTTTTTTGTTCAATTCTCTAAGCAATTTAATAAAAAACTGGTTTTAAAAAAAATCGCGACTACAACACTATAATTTTTATTAAGTTTTTTCCTTCTCCTGTAAAGTAAGGAAAATATTAGTTAGGGCTTTTCTATATTAAAGTAACGATATGTATAAACTATAAAAAATATTTCTACCGATGTGGTTCAGATCAGTTTCATTAGAAGATGTTTTCAGGCAATTTTGTGAAGATGGTTTTATGACATACATATATTTTTTCAAAACTAGGGCTACGAGGGGAGGTGTTCCTTACCTTCCCAGCCATCCGAATCTATCTAGCAGATTTTAACGAAATTTAAAACATGAACCCATAAGCTATAGATAGGAAAGGTAGGGGACGATTTCTGCCTCTTCAAAACTATTTGATAGATTTTAATGAAATTTCAAATTAACATAGATCCCTATTTAGACAGACCCATAAGCTTTGGATTTTTTTTTTTAAATGGGACTACGAGGTGGGTGGAGTGCAGTAGCACACGCCGGTTATCCGCTAGGTGTTAAATAAATGTCATTTTTAATACTCTTATGTCTTAAACATGACAAGAAATTTCCGTAAAAGTACCTATGAATGTAAAAAAAATCCGAATACATATATCGAAACCCTAGATGTAAATTTTTTTAATAACATTAATTAAAGTTTCTTATTAAACTGTGTTACATAAAAAATTTACGTCCATATAATTTTTATTAAAAAAAAAACCAGTCATCATAACTAATAATAAAAATTATTCAAAGTCATTAAATAAAACTTGTGTTCGATTTAAATTGAACAAGTTTCTTAATATGGCGTTTAGTACTATTTGACGTTTGAATAATAATATTTTTTTCTCTCAAATCTAGTTGAAAAAATCTTTTTGTTGTTCTAACTAAATCCATTTAGATACAGTACAGTACTTTCTGTTTATAGTCATTACGGTTTAAAGTCACATTAGCGATATCGTCCATTTAATCTGCATTTTCTGACGCTTAAAGTTAATTTAATAAAAAGTATTTACGTTATAATATTCCATTTATCGATATAATCACATTTGACATGTATGCCATCTTTTAGCGGTTGGCATAGGCCAAAGTAAAACATATTATTAGCGTTATAGTCACATAAGCAAAATGTACAAAGTTATTTTTAGTTTTCAAAACTACAAACCATCAACTCTTCACACGAATGGGATGAAATATCTTATTATTAGTGCTGATTAACGCTCTTCAAGTTTAAGCCGTCTAGGGTTGAGTTTTTAGGAAAGAGAGGAAAAAAATGACATACTCTTCTCCTTTCTCTCCCAAGAGCAAAAGTCACATTAGCGATATAGTCTACGATTTGTCTGCCACTAAAGGATATGACTATAAGCGAAAAGTAGTGTATACTAAATGCTACTAAAATTTTAAACGAGAATATAAATATTAAGCAATAATTTTATTTATAATAACTGTTACTACTGTTACTGTTTTATTTGCGAATAGTTTACGTATAAACGTAGTATGTAAGAGATGTAAAATTACTTTTCAAAAACTGATTTTAGCAAGTAAAAAATTAATTTATTGTTTTTAAAACCCTTTAAAGGAATCTGTGAATAGGCGCTTTTTAAAGCTCTAACAAAATGACGGATTCTTTAAAAATGCAAATGGTTATAGTTAAATTTTAGAACGTTAACCACGTTCATAGTTTTTCCTAATTTTAAGAGAAGTTCAAGTATTCAAACAGTGCATTTTTTGTTTTTTCCTTTTCAACACAAACGTTTCCATAGATTTTAGATTTAGGGCCAATTTCACCAACTGTATTTAAATACCAATTTAAATATTTAAATATTGATTTTTATATAATTTTGTTTTTGTTTTGACATGAAAACAAAAATTTATATTCAAATACAACTGGTGAAATAGGCACTTAAAGAGATAAGTTCCTATTGTTTTATACAAAAAAAAAAAAAAATTTAACAAAAAATATTGTGTAGAATATTTTAAGGCTATGGAGTGGGCAATACCGCATACCTATAAGGAGCAAAATAAACCACACAAATTGCTTGGCAAACATGTCAACATTTTACATTTGTACAAATATAAAAATCGTACAATGTAAACATCAGACCGACCTCAAAGAGGAAACGACAATAATCGCAACGACAAAAATCGTATAATGTGAATTGGGACTAAGATTGAAAATATCTGTCTTTTTCTTGTAAAATTCATGTCAGATTTGATAACCTCTGTTGATCTAAAATTTAATGCACATAAGAATGCATTAAAAAAAATTAATAAAATAAAGAAAAACAATCAATTTGTTTAACAAATCGAATAAAAGAGAGTGCAATAAACTTGTTTGTAAATTAAATTTTTATTAAAGCCAACAAAGACCATATTTGTGGACCAACGAACTAGACAGAGATTAAATTTGAAATCCTTAATATTGACACTGAATATTTTTAATAATATTCGGGTGAAAGGAATTTTTTAAATAATTTAAAAACAAGATATCAAACTTATTAAATTGAATGCGAAGTAATAAAAAAATGGTCACTAATGTAGCAGAAGTATTGCTGAGCATGAGATTTAACTTTGAAGGTACCCCGAAGATTTTTGTATACACACACCACCAAAGTGGATAGCGTATTATGTGTTTGTGCTGATATGTTTTACACCCAAAAATATTAATCGACTCAAAATCACTTCCTTCATCTATCTCACAATGTCCCTTCGGCTGGCTGGTTGTCTGCCCTTATAAGCCATGTATGCGAATTACTTGAAGACGAAGAAATCTCATATAGATGTAGATATCTAGATGATATTCGGCATAAAGATCTCTTATAGTCCGTTTACATTACAATTAAATCTAGTAGATTTGATGCGAAACTGAAAATTGTTTGTGTAATACATACATACACACATACATATAACAAATAAAAGACCTTTAAAAATTTGGGTTACCTTTTATTTATAAAGAACATAACTAGCCTTTTTTCTTGACTACTTTCACGTAGAGGAAATCACTTGACTTCGTTCAAAATTTGCGTACTATTGGATTACTGATCCCCCGCCTTTATCGACAGAAGCTCACAGGTTGCTTCTGTACATATTTATTGCTCCCCCTGCACCCAGTCTCTTAATTTTTATTATGTAATATTCAGTATTTAATATTTTTGTTCTATGGCGGGTACTGCTTCTCCTCGGTTTACCCCGCTCATTTTTATTTTGAAATTTATAATTTACCATAATAGCGACTTTCACCACGTTTGACGACTCTCGCTATAATGGTTCCTTCGTTTACGATGTTTAATATATGGGAGATATTGCTCCCCTGCCTTCTCGCTAATTTTTTTTCAAAGGTGTAGTTTATCATAAGAGTAACTCCTACCAAGGTTGAACATGCTCACTATAACAGTTCTTAAGATATGCGATATAAAACATTGGCGTCCTATGGGGGTACCACTTCCTCTGCAGCTATCTTATTTTAATTTCGCCACTAAGAAGATCCTACTGCAAAAAGTTCAAGAAAATGGGTGCAGCGGTTATGATGTGCGATACTTAATACTGGCATCCTATGGAGGGTAACACTTCCCCTGCCCCTATCGCGATGTTACTGTACAAATTTCATGAAAATCGGTTTAGTAGTTAAGGAGTCTATAGGCCAACAAACAATCAAACATTTTTATTTACTTAATTTATTTTATCAATGTCGTTTATCTGTTCCATTTTTTAATATTTTGTTTAAAGTTTTTAAATTTTTTCAACAATTTTAACACGTCTTATTTTATAAAAGTTTAATTTTTTTTTGTGCAGGGAAGCAGGCAGGTACTATATGAAAAAAACCATGCATTGTTGCATCACTAGGTGCTACTAGATTTAAAGTAGATTTCGCCAAAACATACTAACATACTGTTGCTTAGGCAGGTCCATGACTGTCCATGGATCCTAAATAGCGTACTTTAGGGTTTTGTTATGTCGGTTTTTTTGCTTATAGTAAACAAAATGTTCAGAAGTTTGTGTTTACTAGAAACGATGCATACTGTGAAAAATGTACTTTTGGACTTTAGACTACACACTAAAATGTGTTTATTAAAAAAAAAATATTGAAAAAACTTGCCTGTTTAGTCTTTTTGTTACTCAATCATGATAGTAAAATATTATTAAATCATTAACCTTTATTTTTTTTTCAATATTAAATTTTTTGTTGCAGTAAATAAATTGCATGTTTAAGCTTTCAAACGCAGTAGAATCCAAAAAGTAACGGCTGATTTATTAAATTTGATAAAAAGACGAATTTATTTAAAATGAAAAAGAACCTTC
This sequence comes from Pollenia labialis, assembly GCA_949318255.1. Classification (NCBI taxonomy): domain Eukaryota; kingdom Metazoa; phylum Arthropoda; class Insecta; order Diptera; family Polleniidae; genus Pollenia; species Pollenia labialis. The sequence continues at coordinate 134,920,113 of OX439140.1, forward strand.
GCAAATGTTTAATTTTTACATGTTTATAGTTAAAAGAAAAAAGCAAACGATTTTTGTTGTTGTTGTGTAGTATTTTTGTAGTTGGATTTCATTAAAATGTCAATTGGTTGACGGTACATAAGTATGTATGTAAGTAGCGGGAATGGGAATGTAAGATTTTTAAAACGGATTAAATTATTTCTAAAAAAGTTCTTTTGAGAAGCACTCAAACTGTTTTAGTGAAAATTTGATTATTTCTTTAAATGATTCCTTATGAAAATTTAATAAAATTTAAATAAGAAATAACTGTAGCACTCCCATCTCTGCTGCACACTTTTATATTTCTTCACCATTTGAATTAGTTTTTAAATACCCTGCACCACAATTAGTTGTGAAAAGGGTATATTAAGTTTGTCATTCCGTGTGAAACTTTTTTATTATTCATCTCAGACCTCATAAAGTATATATATTCCAGGTCCTTGAGTGATTCTAAGTCGATTTAGCCATGTCCGTCTGTTGAATACACGCTCATTTTCGAACGACTCAAAAGAATTGAACAAACTTGGTGCCAAATTGCTTGTAGTTATCCTAAGCAGTTTGGGATTGAAATCCAGGAAAATCGGGTCAATAGGACCAGAGCTATGAATCAAAATGTGGAACCACCACCTAAAAAAAAATGATAATTTTGTTACAAAAAATAACATATGTAAATGGTGGAACAAGGCACGGAATGAGATAAGATTTTGCAAAAATTCGTTTTATTCGACTGGAAATCACGCTGTAAAATTTCGTGAAGATCCGTCCATAATTTACCCTAGGCCCCATATAAACACTACTCCCGGAAAACAATTTAGTACGCCTAAAACCGTAAAAAGTAATGCTATCATAACAAAATTTGAATTGAAACTGTTACTGAAGCTAGTTTAAATTGCTAAATAATTTAATATAGATCTAAACCTTTTATAAAGATAAATTAATAATAAATAGACATCATGTAGATATCCCTCCTGAAATATTCGAACAGTCGGTGGAGGGTATTAAAGTTTAGGCACAGCCGAATATTGCACTCTAACTTGTTTTTGTTAATTTTTTATAAGATAAAGCTTTATTTAATTGATATTTTTGTAATAACAAAAGCTCAAGAGTATTTTATACAAATAAATATATTTGTATGTATTCTTATACACATCTTCATTCATGTATACATACATACATACACAACTATAGACACACATATGTACATACTTGTAGGTACATACTAATGGACAAAGTGTTTCTTTGTTCGGTCTATTATTAAGTTGCAATTATTGACATGATTTTGTTCTAGTTCGTCTTCATGCTACTGATTTAATTTTTATATAATTTAATTTTTTTGTCTATTTTATAGTTTACTATGCCACTGTGTTGTGATCACTTGCAATTCACGTGTAACTTGATTGTTGTAAAATAAATAAATAAAAGAAGAAAAAAAAAAACAAAGGGAACAAATAAGATTTAAATAGAAATACAAATATACTTACATACATACATATGTTGTATGTACATATGTATGAGAAAAAACTATAACAATTAATTAACAAAAAAAAAAAAAAAAAAATTTTTATTTTATAGTATTTTTTTTTGCAGTAATTTATATTAAATGAAAAAAAGCTTGATTGATACAAATATGTATGTACTATATACCTATGTACACATGTACATATGTATGTATGTGGACTAGCTGTCAAAGGTGATTTTATGGATTGCTTTTTTTCTATGCCATTAATTGATTTATAGTAAAACGAATTGTTTTGTAATTTATGTTTTGGCAGTCAATGAAATTTATGATAATTTACTTTATCTGGCAATAGGTAATAACAAATTAATAGGAAAACAATTGGCGCTCAAAGATGCCAACTAAAAAATCTTTAGACATTCAAAAATAATTAAATAGGCCAGCTGTATAAAATCAAATTAAACTTATTATTAGAAAAGTTATTTAAAACTTGAGCAATTTTTTCCCAAAAAAGTTGTTTTAAAATTGAGCAAGTTTTTAAAAGAAAAATTAATAAGAATTTAATCAAATTTATGTATGTACATATGTATATTCAGAATACGCGCAACGTTTGTACTTGACATGTTCTTCATATCATAAGTAATTTTTTTATAAGAAAATTTTTTCAGATTCTAAAGAACTTTTTACTTGAAAAATATTCAAACTCTAATACCGTGTTCTTCAGATATACTTACCTTTTTTTATTAAAGGCTAGTTTACATGGTAATACATTATGTAGAATGAGAAAAATCATACCATGTAAAAGCAAAATGTATTGAGTAAGAGAGAATACGAACACAAAATCTGACAAGCGGTCGGTAAATGATTTTTTTTTAAACCATTTTAGAAACTTATGTATTTTCATCACATCAGAGTTGTATTTTAACATTTTTATACAATTACAAAAACAACTAAAATCAACTCAGGAAATTTTCATGATGTTTTTGTAAAAATTGTAAAACTGCAACCATCTGATTTTTTGTTATTATTTTTGATTTTACTTGTACCATCCGTGTAAACATGAAAAATACATACAACAGATTTTTATTTTTTTCTTTTAAACACGGAGAGAATTTCATAATATTTTGATTCTACAAAGTCGTAAAACATTGTATTACCGTGTAAACTGGCCTTAAGTTAATATTCGTTTTATTGACATAATTATCTTTCTGTTCACATATTCACAAATTAGCTAACTCAATTTATATTACTACTACATATGTACAACATTCAACGTAAACAAAAATGTACAAGTATAAGCAACATGTAAACAAGTTTTGACATCTTTAAGGACTAAGCAAACATCTGGCTTTTGCGTGACCTAATAGATGGGCCTTTGTTTTGTTGTAATTTCAGTTGCAAATGTCTAAACGCTTTGTTTAGTAAGTTGTGTTTTGCTTACTAAACACACTTGTGACAGGATCGCATTTTAATTTTACTCAATATTTTTTTAACAATTTCTTATTATTTGAGCAATAACTAAATTGCAATTTCATATGGATAATTGAGCTCAATAATGTCATTTATTGCGTAAAACTAAATTAAGGTGCATATCTGAACACGATATACATAAGCAGTTTTTTTATTATAAAAGTTATTTAAGTTTGTCTTGTGTTTGTTTTGACTCTGGGGGCAACTTCTAATGCTAAGATCCCACTATCCGCGCAAAGTAGGTGCCCATGTTTGTCTTTTTTTATGTGCCGATAGTTTGAACGGTCACATTGTTTTAAAATGCGACAATCTGTGTCGAAATTTTGCTGACTGTGGACAAGCAAAATTAAGCTTGTTGCGCCATAATGTGAAGCAATCAAATTGTTAAATATCTACCGATTTTATTCGGCCACGTGTGCGCCGATCACAGTCGAAAATTAGAGCCGTTACACCACCAATTGCACCAACTGGATATTAAAATTTTACTTTTTGAGCTTAATTGTAGCAAAAATACATTTATTTTATCTATTTTTCATATCGTTAGCAAAAATGCAAAAAGGCGTAACTAACAAAAATATAATTTTACAGGAGAAGCAAAAAACTTTGTAAAATAAAAACTATGGAATTCTTCAAATAATTTTCAAAGAAACCGATTTCATCATATTTTGCTAGAAAAACTTTAAAAAAAAAATATGTTTTTCTATTTAATTTTTTACTGTTAACATAAATCTTTTTTAATAAAAATTTAATCTACAAAATGCTAAATTTTTCCCATTGACCTTTTTTAAAACAGTAGTTAGTTCGTTATGATTCTTGTTAGAGCAAACTCTGTTCATTGTTGTGTCTATTTTTTTTTATCTTAAAGTCGTAAATTTCTTTCTACTGATATCTTTAACAATTGATCGTCGAATTTATGATTATTACCAAAACATGACAACTCCAACTAAATAAATGTTACTGGATAGACAAACAAAAGCCACCGACTGCCAAATAAAAGAGTTTTTGTAAATATTGCAGGTTCTACTCGGACCATAATGGCTGGCAACAACAACAACACAACTTAAAGCCATTGACATACATCTCCGCTTTAATGCCCAACATGTTAAGTGAATGACATCTTTGTTAATGCAAAACAAAAAACAAAAACGGCAATAAGCTACAGTTTAGTCTCAAATAATGGCAAATACTTTTGCTATTTTTCAAGCAATTTTCCCGCTAATTTTTTCGTTCATTTTTGTTGCTGTCAGTGTTTTAAAAAGCTTTTGGTTTTTTGTTTTTCATTTTTTTTAAGATTTAAATTTTAAAATGTTTGGCTTGCTTTTTATTTTTGCTGTTGTTGTGTTGGTTGGTTGTTTGGTGATTCAAATTTAGTGTTTGTTTCTATATTTTTTTTTTTGTTTTGTTTTGTTTTTATTATAATTGCCATTGTTCAATCACGTTTTTGACTTGAATTCTCATACATTTTACTTGTAGTCGTTTCTGTTGCCATTGTTGCCGTTTTAGATTTGTGAGCCATTTAAGTTTTTCTTTTATTATTGTTTTTCCAATTCGTTTTAGTATTGTTTTGTATTTTGTTGTAAAAAAATTGTTAATTTTATTATTATTTCAACTAAAATGACCCATATTGAAATGTACATATAAAACAAAATTACCATTGTTTTAGTAGAGGTATTCAGAGAAAGCAAACTGCTATTCTAAAATGTGCTCAAGAGTTTAAAAAAAACTTCAGACCTTAAAATTTCTTAAAATTGTTAAGTATTATATGCATTTACATTTAAGACCAAATTATAATTGCCTTAAGTAACTTTTATGGTTGGACCTTTGTCATGAATACCCTTAATATTTTCCTCTTTAGCTTGAAAACACACTACAGTGATTGATTTGTTTCACTTTTTAGTATTTTTAATATGTTTTTCGTATTCCTGCAATCAGTTTGTTTACAAGTTTTACTTAAATTGAAAACTGTGAAAAAGTGAAAATTTTTGTACCCTGCACTTTAAAAAGCAGCGGGAAACTCCGACCTCAAAAATTCTCACTGTTTTAAATTCAAATTGTGAACAACTTTCTAGTAAAAAAAAAAAATTTTATAATAGACTTAAAATATATACTGACAAAAAGTTGCTCGGGATCTAAACACCTTACCAATCAAATGTTGTTTATAATCTAAGCAACTTTTCTCGAAAAAATTATGTTGAGATAAATATTCTTGTAAAACTGTTGCTTAGCTTCTAAATAACTTCTTTAGTAAAATATTGCTTAGAGACAAAGAAACTTTTCTGCACTGATAGAAAAACCGTCATAAAGCTGGTCATAGTTTTTGACTCCATGACACTTTTCATCATTGTGATGTCAACTTGGCCAAAGTGTCATCGGGTCTAAATGAAATTATGTCATCAATGGGATGACACATCAGCATCACAGAATGACGAACATGTCCTCAGTGCGATGACGCAGGAGAAAGAACACATTAGCAACAATTTAATGAATCAAAAGTTTGCAGAAAGTCTTAATTTTCTGGCGAAAAGTTACTCAGGGTCTAAACAACTTACCAGTTAAGTAATTTATTAAGGACTCTGAACAACTTTTCCATTTAAAATGTTGTTAAGAGTTTAAGCAACTTTTTTAAACAAAACTTTTTTAAGAGTAAACAAATTTTCGGGTAAAAAGTTGCTCAGGATCTAAACAACTTACCAGCTAAATGTTGTTTATAATCCAAACAACTTTTATCGCAAAAATGTTGCTCTAATAAATTTTCTTGTAAAAAAGTTGTTTAAGCTCTTAACAACTTTTCCAGCAATAATGTTGTTAAGACTCTGAAACCAATTTTTTTGAATCAAACTTTGCTTAGAGTATAAACAAATTTTAATAGTAAAAAGTTGGCCAGTATCTAAAACACTTACCAGTTAAATGTTGCTTATAATCTGAACAAATCTTCTTGCAAAAATGTTTCTCTGATACAATTTCTTGCAAAAGTGTTGATTAGACTCCGAACAGTTTACTAGTTCACAGTTTTTGTCTACTAAAAACGTTGTTTATAGTTTGGGCAACTTTAATTTCTAGTGTTAAGTCTTCTTATAAACAAAATATGTACAAACTCAACATAATTATGAATAAAACTTCCCCGGGAGTTGTTTCCCTTCTCTTGGGCTGACTCTAGGAATGGGCAAAAATATCGATATATCAAAATATCGATATTTAAAAAAATATAATCGATATATATCGCCGATATTTTAAATACCGATACATCGATGTATCGATATTGAAATACGACTATCGAATTCGATATTTTTTAAAGTCAGTCTTCATTAAGAACTCAAAATTTTAGCCGTTTTTCAAACAATATGTTTTTTAAGAATTGGAATCATTGCATGCATCATATGTTTTTTTTAAACAAACATGAAGATCTAAAATAATTGGCATTTATAAGAAGCAGTGCCGGATACAAGAAGCAGATTGTTTGGAGTGCACATAAAACAGGGAGTGCTCCTGATGTCCATATCTGATAATTACTGGTTTGACTAAAACCAGTTGGTACTTTTGGAATACAATTCAAATTTTAAGAAAAGTTTGTACTTCCATGACTTATTTACTTCCATTTAAATTTTTCGTATTATATTTTTTTCTCTTATAGTTTTTTTGTATTCTGTTATAATTGAATTTTTTGTGTTGATTAAATTTTTTTGTTTCTATTAATTTTTTTTAATAAAATGAAACAATAAAAAAAAGTAACAATGTAATTACATAGAATTAATTTGTTCATACACATGTTTGTACAAAGGTATACTGAATTTTTTAATTTATTAATAGTTTTAGCAAAATACGTTCGATATATCAATATTTTTGAAATAATAAATATCGATACTCTAAAAAAATATCGATTCGATATATATCGATATATTTTTTCAACTTGCCCATCCCTAGCTGACTCTGTTAGGAATAAAGTAGGGCGTTAATATAGTCGTTTATGATTTGTTTTTGTTTTTCTATTTCTACTCTATTTTAGTTTTATTTTGCAAGCTAATGATGTGAAAATAAGTATGTTTGTATGTATAAAACAAAAAGCTTAAAATTCTAATTTAATCACTCGAGACTGCATGGCGTGTGTTTTATAAATACTTATTAACACTTAAACGAACTCAACAACCAAAAACGAGACGCCACTGTGCTCCATCAGTGCTCGAAAATAAACACTAAATATCCTTCCTTAGTGTTCGGCTCGGTAGATCTGTGGAAAACACAAACGCTTATAGTGTTTGTGTAGGAAATCACTTTAAAAAAATAGCGTTTCCCTGTTTGTCATCTTTCGAACACAAAAATAATACTGTTTTTATCTAACTCAACAAAAGATGAGAACATTTAATACCGTTAATGTTCGGTTCGGTTCATTAATGTAAAAACAAGCAAAAATTTTTTACAAAAACAAATTACACATTCGAAAAAAAAAAATAATTTTATACAAACAAAACATATACACATTGCATAGACAAGCTGTTCGTGGTGCGGTCAATGTAAAAAAAGAACATTAAAGTATAATGTTTGTCTACAGTATCACTACAATTGATCTCTTTTTTCACGAAGAACAGAACACTATATAATGTTTGGCTCTTTCTTAAAAATAGTTACGAACGGTATGAAAGGAAGAAGTAAATAACACGCGCTCTTTAGAAGGTTAACTACTGGTTTTTCATAGAACAAGTTACATGCAAATATATTAACGCGTTTGCGCCAGAAATTTGGTTAACTTTGACCTTTTTTACGCGTTGTGTATTTTTGACAAGTAAATACAATAATTTAACAAATTTGTGCGTCATGATCGAGAAAACTCAGAAGACCTTCTTAATTCAGGCCTTTTTAAAGGCCTGCTTAAGAATGTTTTTGATTCAATTACTGTTCTTATCTATTTGCTAAAGAATGCCTCATAGAAGGCCTCGACTCGTTGGTATAAAAGATAAGATACACCTTCCACACTCGCTTCTATGAGAAGGGAGTAGCGAAGGAGTAACATTTTTTTGTATTGTTTATTTGCACAAGCACAAGCAAAAGCAAAATAATTATTTTTTTTTATCCCGTTACCATTCTTATCTTCCTGCTTAAGAAGCGAGAACGGAAGGCCTACTTTGCAATGACAACGTGTGTAAAAAAGGTATGAGTATGAAATGGAGCGAGCAGGCCTTGTACATCCAAGATATGGGGCATAGAGGCCTTCTAGAAGACATCCGTACTCCTTCTTTTTTCCGCTGGGAACTTATTGAAGAGGTTAAAAAACATACAATATATGTATATAAATAGAGCAGATTCCATAAAATAAATGAAATCTTGGTATATTTTCCAATCCGTTTTTTTAGGTACAAATAAAAAACAGCTGACAGGAATGGCTTTCATAACGCGAGTTGAGTAACTTGCCATTTTTCATGCGCTTAAGTTTTTAAACGCACGACACACGTCGACGAATTAACGTGCGTTATGTACTTCTACCTTAAGGGTTGTGTTTCTACACAATCACTGAAAAAATATATATCGTTCTTGGGTGTGTGAGCCGAACGCTAAATAATGTACTGTTCAGAAAGTGATTCTGAGTCGTCCATCTGTCTGTCTGGTTGGTTGTATATCCTTGCGCGCAAAGAGCAGGTCGTAATTTTAAAGATAATTTGATGAAAGTCGGAACATACATACGTTTCAGTTGTCATAAGGATAAAATTTATTGAAAATAGTAAGAATTGGTCAATAATTTAACATGGCTCCTATACAAACTTCTTTCCGGAATAGACTTTACCAACATAATAAATATTTTATTATGTTGGTATTTAGATTAAATTTTGGTATTTAGATTAAATTTGAACCATAAATATTTTGTTGCAAAATAAACTGTCTTAAAATCGGCCCATTTACAACTCCCGCAAATAGTCTTAAGTGACATAACTTCCTTATAAATAAACTTTTATAAAAGCCGAAATTTACCAAAGCCCCATCTGCCAAATAACTTCAAGACAAACAAATCTTATATAGAAGTTGATATTCAGATAATTTTCGCCACATCTCGTACATGAATCTGAAACTTTAAACTATAATTTTGCTTTGGCAAGGCCATTGGTCCCAAATAGAGTCCAATCTCGAGAATCTATATTAACTAATTGCTGATTGATAAATTTCTAGTATCCCAAAAGGGTTAAGTCTATTTTTTGCGCAAATAATTATACGGCACACAACACTTAGTGGCTGTTTGGAAAATTTTATTTTAAAAAAGGCAATAGTAACGTCATCACACAAGAACATTAAATTATTCCACACGACATGATAATTGAATATATTGGTTGTAAAATGACATATTCAATGTCATTAACCAGTGGTTTTGAAAAAAAAGAAAATATGTAGCAATAATAGAAGGTTAAATTAAGTTGTGTATTTACAAAACAAAAAAAAAAAAAAACTTTATTTATATAAATTGTTTCAATTTTTCTACTTGCAGTTGACTCATTTGAATTTAATGAAAAAAAATTTTTCAACAACCAACAACAAAAAGGTAACAAAAGCTTAAATAAAGACTGAAACCCTTAACAAAAGAAGCAAACAATTCTAAGGAAATTCTTGTTTTAAAGGATTTTTAGTACAAACTGATCTCAACACGAAACTACTAAACTTTTAAGCAATATTTATATTTTTCCAACAAAAAGCTCTCAAACGTGATAATAACTAGAGTAATAGCTTAAATAAATAAAGATAGTTGCATATTATAAACATATAGAAAAAAGCTGTGTGAAAAAATTAAGCTTTAAGCACACAAAAACGATCTAAAGCTCTACTAGCTTTTAAAGCTCTCCGTCTCTCGTATAATGTTTAGTAGTCTTGCATCGTTTCTCTTTGGATCGAATACGAATTGTGAAACGAATAGTCAGGCGACTGGAACAGATTATCGACCGACAACCTCCAGCGATAATTTAGTAGATGCTGATTGTATAAAAATAAGCTCACTGACACCATCGGTAACGGGTGCTGGTGAACAGGGACAACGACCAATTGTTAAACGTGGCAAAAATAAAAAAGCTCGTCAACAGTATAAACTTAAAGGAATTAATAATAGTGGCAACGGTAAGGCGATTTCGCCACTTGGCACAAAACAAACGACGCTACTTAACCCCAGTGATAGTAGTGGCGAAGAAGAATTTGACGCAGACGAATGGTTTATTGTTGAGAAAGAAGGTAAGTTTTGCCAGAATGAATTCGTTTGGGAGTTAACAGCTTAATATGTTTCGTACGAAATGTTAGTCGATTTATAATGCACAATGGGGAGATTTAAAGTTATAAAGGGGGAAACTGCTATAGTTCAAATACTGCTGTGATTAAAATGAACTTTAAAGTTTTACTTAAGTTTGGCAGGGTTAGAATATCTGCTCGATAGCCCTGACTCAATGGTTTGGCTATGACACGCGGAAAACCATAATGCTACTTGTGTTTGGTATAAACCCGATTAGGACGATGGTATCGGTTATTACAAGTCACTAGTTGATAGGGACCCATTCGGTGATAATTGGCCTAGGCTAAATTGACTACTCTAGAAGTTTGCATGAAGAGAAGGGGAAGGAAACGGTGTGTCACATTATCTGCCAATGCGCCGGTCATGGGACTTTTAGGCTTAGACATTTTTGGAGAGCGGAATTGCCATAGTTGGATGAAACATCTTGTGTGGAACTTACGACAATCTTTATTTTTGCAGCGAGTCGGAATTGTTTCGAGGCTGCTGTGATGTCTGGGGAATAATCTGGTGGACGCCGGCTGACTCTGGTTACTGGCTTAGGAAATAACAAAGGCACCGCTACTGGGACCCAACCTAACCGAACTTTTAGTGAAGCTTCCTGTTTTGACAATGGACTAAAAACGTCCGCTCCGGGTGTCTCGAGGAAATATATGGTAGAATCTAATATCGCAAACACCTCTACCATAAAAATATTTTATTTCATGTTTAAGAAGTAAAGAAGCCATTTAAAAATTACAGTATTTTACTCAAAATATTTTATTATGGCCCATTGTGCATTGTTAAAATCAGATAGTTTTTTTTAAATATGCTGTTAATCCACTATCTTCTCTAATTAAATAATTTGAAACTTTAATTTCTATTTTCTTTTTAGATGAGGAGGAAGACGATTCCCCTACTTGTAACGATTCCAAAGGGGAAAACGTGCCTGTGATCGAGCTCGTAAAAACGACCCCTAAACCAATAAACGCTAATGCGTCCAGCTCCTTGGCCCAGCAACGGCGTCCTCAACATATCAATTCGCATTCCCTCTATAGTGGACCACGCCCACAAAAGCAACGTAATCACTTGCAAAAAACCCGCAACAATACTAACAATCGCTCTGGTAACGGTTTAAGTGTCTCAACATTAAGCCCATCACGCACCGTCAACGATGGCCAGAATGGCAGCGGTTCCAAGGCTACAGCTGATGCCGCTATTACCCGTTCGTTATATTTGCCATCCAGCTCAGCTTTGCAACAGATTGAAGAGAAGGCGGCCAGTGTAGCTAACGGTGTAGAGGCGATCATTAAAATGGAGGAATCATGGTTCGTAACACCACCACCATGTTTCACCTCCATTGGACCCATCAATATGGAAATTTCACCATATGAGAACCTATTGATTGAGCATCCAAGGTGGGTGTAATGACATGGTGTAGCCGTCGTGTTATTTTTCTTTTTTTTTTATAAATTATTTGTTATTATTTAATTTTTTCTTTTTTTTCTTTCAATTTATTTCAGCATGTCGGTGTATCAAAGTATTAAAAAGTCCCAAGAAGCAACTGAAAGTTTCATTAAACTTGATATGTCTGTTAATAAAATGGCCGATAAGGAAAACGCCAAAAAGACTAATCTGAAGAAGGTAAGAAAGAAAATAATTTGGAGATAAATCAAGAATGTGAAAGAGTTTTAACTAATGTTTTTTTTTTATCTAAAGAAAACTCAAAAAGTTCAATCGCGTTCTTCGGGTTCGGCTTATCGTTTGGATCGTCAAGCTGTGGATCAATTGAAACAGGAATTATTGGCTAGCAATGTAAAGAAGGTATTTCCATTTTTGTTATTCGTTTTGCATAATTTTCATTTTTATAAAAATTATGCAAATTTCAGATTCAAGATAAAAGGGATTGCAGAGAGACTAATCTCAAGAAGGTAAGAAAGAAAGAAAGAAAATAATTTAGAGATTTATCAAAAAATGCGAAAGAGTTTTTAAATAATGTTTTGTTTTTTTCTAAAGAACACTCAAGCAGTTCAATCGCGTTCTTCGGGTTCGGCTTATCGTTTGGATCGTCAAACTGTTGATCAATTGAAACAGGAATTATTGGCTAGCAATGTAAAGAAGGTATTTACATTTTTGTTATTCTTCTTGCATAATTTTTTATACTTATAAAACTTATGCAAATTTCAGATTCAAGATAAAAGGGATTGCAGAGATATTTGCCGCTCAGCCATTAAACGTGCCAACAAAGTACGCGAAGTCCAGTCCAGAAATCATAACCAGCGCCGTGCCGATCGCCAACACAGCAGGATCTTTAGCAATGGCAACAACAACCGCAAATCCCACTGCTACTAAATCGCTGCAAAGGCCACACTGAACTTTGTTCAACTTTTATTAAATTTCGTTTAACAACAAGAACGGGTTTCCAAACTTATTTCAATTTTAACAAAAACCCAAATTTCTTAAACACAAAAAAAAAAACACCATTTAACTATATAAAACTAAAAACAATCATTTAAACAACCGAGGATATAAAACAATTTAACAAATTAATTAAAACAAACAAAAAAAAAAAAAAATAATTCTAAGATTTTAATTGGGCAAAAAGTAAAAAAGAAAAAAAAATAAAAAAATTTAAAAAACAAACCTACAAAAAAATTTATATATGTAGATAAAGAAAAAAAAATAATAAAAAAAAATTAATATAAACAATGAAATAAATAATAAAAATAAATTACAAAAGCAAAGTAGTTTTTAAATGTTCACCTTAAAAAATAAATAATTTTTCAAACTTAAATCTTAGAATTACATATAATTAAAAGAAAAGAATTTAAAAAAAAATTACCAAAAAAAACTAAAACACCGCAAATATCTAAATTAAAAAAATGTTATTTTTTATTAAATTGAATTTATATTTTATTATTTTTTGTTTTAAACATTGATTTTTTTTTCTATTTTTTATTAAATTTATGTAACTATTTTATTTTATTTGTTTATTTTTAAAATTATTATTGTATTTTTTAAATTTAGCACCTTTAATTTACAAGCCAGTCTCAAAAGAATTTTAATAGTTTTTTTTTTTTTTTTTTTTAATGCAAATTGTATGGATTATAATTAAATAGAAATGAGAAACAAAAAATCAAGAAAATACAAAAAAATAAAAAATATTTTAATGTTTAAAGTGTTTAATTTTGTTCTACAAAGAAATTTGGCAACGCTGTTTAATGGTTTGTATCTACGCTTAACTCCACGTCTACAACTGACATGACATTTGCATTAACAACCGTGTTATAACATGAGAAAACCTCTAACATGATGAGTCTATACTAAACACTAACATCATATTAGTGTTAATGTTAAGCATTTCATGTTAGTTGTAGGCTGTGTGTAACTGTTGTGTCAAAACAAATTATGTACAGTATAACCCGGTTAATTACCCACGCTTAAATGCCTTTCATGCTTATTTACCTTGAGTTTTAATTTCCAAAACAAAATTACACCAAACTTTCATTCGTTTAATTGCCTCTGTACTATTTGACAACAACACAGCAAGTAATACAAACTAGTTTGCATGTTTATCAATTGAAAATATCGACCCCTTTGCGCGAAATTATCGTATGTTACAAAAACCAAATTTTACAGGACAGCCATTTTTCTACTTTTCTCTGCGTTCGCTTGCATATAAAAATGAAAATATGCATTCAATTTTTGGAGCAACGAAGTGGAATTCGCCTACAATATTTTGTCAGGTAGAACAAGATTGCATCAAAAACTCAATTTCAAAAAAATTGGCATTTACGATATTTTCGCGCAAAGGGGTCGATATGCAATAAAACTTTTTTTTTTTAAATATGCCCAAAAAACAAAATGTGGCTTATTAAAAAGCAAAATATTCCACAATTCAAGATTTGCAATAAAATAAGCTTTATTCTGGAGAGCCCATAAGAGTTATTTGTGCAGAATATTATCTAGATACGCCAAATATGTATATGAGATATTTTGTCTGAAAGGGATAAAAGGAAAGTTCGCTAAATTTTTATTTATATTCACATTTAAAACGATAAAATGGCTTGAATATTTCAGGCATTAATATTTGATTGAAAGTTGGATGTTTAAAACAGAAACGAGTCAACAATGTTTAATTTGCAGTATGATATTTTGGGCAAAATTTAATCTTAATACGAACATTATTAAATAGTTAATCACGATGGGTAGTGCAAAGTGTACAAACGATGCAAATGCGTGCAAAACTGTACACATTTGCACAACACAACAGGAAAATGTACGTATTTGCAATTTGCCTTTTTTTATTTTACTTCGTTTGCACTTAAGTGCACATTTGCTCAATTGCAAACAAATGTAAACACTAACATTTGACATATTACGTGCCATATTGTTTTTATGGAAACTAATAAATTTAACATTTTCTTGGGTTTTAATATAAAATAGAGAATATTTAGAATTGTGGTTATTTTGTTGAACTATTTATGGTTTTTAATCCAAATTTTTAATTTTTAATCAGGCTTAAGTTCATCAAATTTAATTTTCATTAAATTATTTTTATGAAGAAAGGAATTTACAACATGAAAATTAATTAAAATTGTTATCGATAATAATTCATTCTTGACTGACCTGAGATTCGAACCCAGGCGGATGGTTACCCTGACATGTTTCGATCGCTACCACTCGATATCCTCAGAGGGATTTGCCGTCTCACACTTGCAGCCATCGACGACTGCTGACGTCAATAGTCAAACATCAATCCTTAAACCAAATTGTATTTTAACCGGGTACGCTGAATCCAGTTGTGCTAGCCGTTTTTTTTAGGTTAGCTCTGGTTTATATATAAAATAATTTTCACTTTCAATTAAGTGCTATTAAGTTCTAATGAACTTTCAAAAAAATGTTCATTGTTGTATTTCTCGACTACGCCAAACCAATAATGAGCTGACGATATGTTAAATTATTGACAGACAATCAGAAAGCTTTATGCTTTTATTTCTAGTAAAAAAGTTTGCTCTGTTCTAATGCAGCGCAGTGATGCCTTTACGAACGTGCCCATCGTTATTCGTAATATTGGAACCATGGGAAATTATCGACGAGTCAACACAAAATTCTGTAGAGTGTTCTTTGGGATTGGAAAAAACCTTAATCAGAACCAAATTTCGATATAGTAGTGAAACTTGTTAAAGCGTTTTATAGCTGTGAACTGGTTTTCAGAAGGCTGCCTAATATGGGAATAAGGTAAAATTGCATGATCTATCTGCTACATCTGCAACGGTTTTAGGCGTATTAAAAAAATTTCCCAGTGTGGGCATTTTTTGGGGAATATGATAATTTGCAGACCGATCTTCACGAAATTTAACAGTGTTTTTTCTAGTCTTATAAAACTGTGACATACCAAATTTTAATACAGTAGCAGCATTTGTTACGGTTGAACTGTACGGTACTAAACTGTTTTCCAAGATTACACTGATAGAAAAATGCATCTTCATATTGATGACGCCCTAACATCAGAATTGTGACATCAATGTTACTACAAATGGCATCAATGATGCAAAAAGTAACATCAATCCAATGACTTACGACTTCGTACAATTTTGTAATTTTTTACGTGTGAACTATTCTATGACTATAATGATTACGAAAACCATATGGGGCATGGTGCTGGTGTCTCGCTATTAAGAGTTCTGCTGTAAACAAAGGTCGTAATTCAACAAACGTGAAACAAACATATTTAACGGGTAAGTAAATAAGAATATTCTCTCACTTTGACTTAAGTCAATTCCAATGACTTTGACTTAATGGCAAACTGTCATTAAATTGATGTTAATGTGTTATTTCTCCGATGATACTGCGTCATCGCACTGAGGACATATTCGTCATTTCTGTGATGCCGATGTGTCATCCCATTGATGACATAATTTCATTTTGACCCTGATGACACTTTGGCCAAGTGATGTTAAGGTTGACATCACAGTGATGAAAATTGGATCAAAAACTAAGAAACTTGTCATAGTAGTGATGTTAAAATACATCAGCGTTATTACGCCTTTTCTATCGGTGTATGATTTATATGGTGGCTATGGTAAATTATAGACCGAGTCATATTAAAAGTTTAGGTAGAGTTCATATGCCTAAAACTTAAAATCCCAAATTTCAAAATCGCAAGTTTAAAAATCCAGAATTTCAAAATAAAAAAAAAAAAATGAATTCAGTGCATGAATGATTCGCGAATTTAATCAAAAATGAATTATTTTTTTACAGCTCTGATAGATAGCATGGTTGGGTCTTCAGCCGGGCACAAGGGCATCTCAGCATAGCTGGCATGGAATTTCTTCACTTTGACAAAGGGAATCCGGCATTTTTTATTTCTTAAAATCTGAATTTTTTATAAGTTAATGAAAAATAGCCCAAAAGTAAAAATTTCAAGTTTTATTTGCGGCCATTTTACATTTCTTGACATTGGAGTCAAATTTCATTTCACTTAAAATAAAAAAACACCAAAACAAATCCAAAAAAAAAATTACTTGTTGCGTCTCATGTTAAATTTTGGAGCCATTCTTTATTTTCTTGTTGAGGCCATATTCATCTATTTTTTATAAGCTACTCTTAATGCTATTCATTAATATATTCTGAAAATATGGTAAAAATTAAACCATGCCAAAGGTCAAAGGCAATTTTTTTTTTTGGAAATTATGAATTTTTCACGAAATTGATATAGAAATACCGTCGAGTATATTCATAATATAATGAATGTTGACTAAACTATTTTATGTAATTGGTAATTAAAATATCAAAGGAAAAAAAACAAATTAACCCTTTTATGCATTTGAGGGCAAATATTACCTAATACTTTTTTACGCTTTTACGTTTCATTCATCTGCATAATAAAAGTAAAAATTTTAAATTATAAATAATCGGCACCAAACTTTATATTAAGGCCCATGGCCAAGATGTCGACAAGAACATTTCTTTCGTATATTTGTATTGAAGACAAAAACAAATTTTAGTTCAAATTAGGTCATTCATTCAGTTTAGAATTCTCTTTAAGCGAAAAATAAAATTTCTCGCATCATATTCTAATAGCAACATTTTTTTGTCAAACAAAAAAGTCACATCTTGAGCCCGCGCAGGAGCTTCTAAGAATTAAGTTAATATGAAAAAAGTCCATTTTTTAAATTTTAATAGTTTTTTTACTATCAATTATTATTAATTAAAATTAAAAATATTTTTAACTAAACTTAAAAAAATTAAAACTTTGGTTATTATCAGGGCTGTGGAGTCGGAGTCGTAGTACCCACAAAAACTCGCGACTCCGACTCCAAAGTTTTTCTGCATAACCAATTTAAAAACAATTTTCCAAAATAAAAATTAACTTCTTAAAAAACATTTAAAATTTACATAAATGGTTAATGAATACTGTTCTTATGTGCTGGGGTCTAATCACCGCATTCGATACTATCGTATCGAATAAACTATCGAATGTTTTTGCATACGATAGACACTGACGTATCGAATGAAAACTCGAGAAATGTAATGTCGAGTTACTCGATATCGAATGCTATTCTTTCAAATTCAATAAATTTCATTCTATATCGAGATTCATGATACCAAAATAAATAATTTCGATCCATTTTGCTCGATATCGTATGCGGTGATTAGACCCCTGTTTTTCAAATGACAGGCGATGGACTGAGTTCTTTTCATATAAATTTTACTACAAAATCAATCGCCTGCCATTTGGAAACAGCACATTAATGTTTGCGTACGGTAATTTCTTCTCTAATTTTTAGAAGGCCGTACGGTAGTGAAAAAATAAAAGTTAACATCACTGAGTCTCATATACATTTAGCATCAAGATTATAGTAGGAGTCGGAGTCGTGAGTCGGAGTCGCATTTAAAAAATTTCAGCGTTTGGAGTTGGAGTCGGAGTTAGTACTTTTCGGACGACTCCACGGCCCTGGTTATTATACAACATAAGACAATAACATAATTTTTTGGCCACAAAATCTTGTTTACTGTAAATCTGGGTGTGTCTCGTCTTGATTCAAGTTTTGACTATATTAAACCTTCTCTTGATTTTTTTTTATCGCATAGAGTCATGGATGCTTCTGACACTATTTTCACGAACTTAAAAGTCGCTAAATGCATAAGACTGTATTTTACAAAACAACATTTTTTTTGATTTATGTTCTCAGTAAGAAATTTTATTGGAATTCAAGTATAAATCAAGTGTTATTTCAGTCCTTTTTTTCAATTTCGATGCTTTAATCATACTTGCATTACACTGAAGTTTAATATCATACTCCAGCAAAATGGATACTGAAAATCCAGTCGAGCATAACAATGTAAATACAGTAAAATTCAAGCGTTGAATTATAGTGAAATTCAATATAAAGAAAAAAAAATGGTGTATGAAATTATTGATCTTCTTAAGGAGTTTGGTGGACTATTTACATTTTTCCATAAAGCACAAACGAAATTTGTAGGACTACACATACATACATACTTTCGATGGTACAATTTTTGGTGCTAGATAATATTAGGCGGAATCAGAGAGACAAAAACGAAAGTGGTACTATAATTTACTATATATTTACCTTAAAATTGTTTCCATGATACCAACTTCATACATATCGAGGCGTTACCGCAAAAAAAACCTAAAGCGTCATAATTTTCAATTTATTTCAAACACTTGCATCATCTCCTAAACTATCATGGTCACATAAGGAACCGTTGCGATTTTAAAGCAACAACCTTAGTACAAAATTTATATGAAATAAAATAAAAAAAACTGTTGTTTTTGTCGCTTAAGCTTTTTTTGCGGTAATGAATCGATATGTCTGTATGTACAAATGTATACATGTTATTATTTATTTTTGGAAGCCTCGTTTTGTTTTATTTTAGGCATTAATTAAAGCTGAATTCCATCACTTGAGCTAAATTTTAAAATTTGAGGGCTGTATTATAACCTACATTCGAAAAACCTTTGAGAGCAAATAAATTTCTCAATTTGAGAATAATTACCTCTTTTTGTTGAGAAAGCTATAATTTCGAAATTATTTTCAAAGGTTTGTCGTTGAGGGAGGGGGTTGATTTAAAATCGTTTTAAATTTAACTCCTCAAAACTCTTCGTCGGTGTTTCGCAAGCTTTTGATGAAGGTGGCACTAAGGCTTTTTACATAAATTGAAGGTTTATTTACCAGCGAAAATACACAGAAACCTACTTCGTCGCTCGTTAATTTATTATTCAAGAAGGCGATTTTATAAGTTCTCCTTAGCCAATTGGCGGTGGAGTCCCACAAGGCAGCATCCTGGGCTTCACCCATACTTCAAAATTCGCAGCACGAAAGCCGTGATGAAACATCTCGTTACTTAAAGGATCATATATTTCAACTAGAAATATGGTTAAAACAAAGGAGGATAATTGTTCATGAGCAAAAATGCATACACACAATATTCATCTTGCGCCCGGAAGCATGCCCCCTATTAAAATCAATAAGCAAGTCATACCTCACATTCGCATGTGAAATACCTCGGTATATATCTATATCGGCGATTTACGTGGAAATGCATAAAAAAAAGCAAAATTTACTCAAATGAAAATTATCTGAATTATCAGGAGGGAGATAAGAAAAAATTCAAACTAACAAGAGTCTGATTATAAATTCAAATTTTAAATATATAAAAGGATAATTCATTGGCTTATTGGAAGAAATTCTGCTCTTAGTCTCGATTGCAAACTTCTACTTTACAACTCTATCTTAAATCCAATCTGGTGCTACGGTATTCAGCTAAGAACAGAGCTGCCGTTTTTGGTTATTTTTTTTAACCAAATTTGGTTATATTTTTTTCAATGTGGAGATGTGAATATTTTTTTCATTTTGGTTACTTTTTTCTTAAATAATAATATGTACGAATATGCTTTTCTTGATACAATTATTTACGAGCTCGAATAATTTGTACTACCTTGAACTACGATTTTTTCATTATTTGTTACCAATGAACGGAAGTTTTTTATAATATTTTTTTTTTTTTTAGCGATAAACCAACACTCAGGGGATGCCCTCTATATATGCAGTGCATTGTGTTGATCAGGAAAATAAGGTTTGGGAAGGAGGAAAGAGGGAATAGTGTTTGTGGACATTTGAATTGAATCTTAATAAATTATAAGTACCGGGGAAGACCTCTGCGGGAAGTTTATTCCACATACGGATAGTTCGACTGAAAAACGAATTTTCTCTATAATGCGTTGTGCGAAACACAGGACAATCGACTACAAACGGATATGATCCACTGGATGAGCGAGTATTACGAAGAAATACTCGGGCGGGTGGAAAATCACTTATCTCAGTGGAACACCTCCCATGGTAATATCGATAGAAAAGTGTCACACAACCCACATTCCGATGATGCTCCAATGAGTCAATAGAGTTGGATACCCTACTGTCATTGATGAGCTTCACCGCCCTCCTTTGTACTAAAGACCTGCACAGATACATCTGTTTATATCTGTTTCTGTGTGTTTTCTAAAGTGGATATGTATGGATGAGTGCTCTTGTGTTTCTGATATAAGTTGATATTGATATGAATTGTAAAAGAGTGGATGTAAGTTGATACAAAAGCGAAAGAGAGTATCATATCTGTTAATATCTGCTTTGCAAAAGCAGATACTAGTGGATACTGATGGAATACAATAAGTTACTTATTGTACGATGCCGTTATTTTCAATTATTTTTCAACGAAAAAGAGCGTGAATGTATTACGAGCGAAAAAAAGCCAAACAAAAAATTTTACAAAAACAAAATCCACAGGCTGCTTGTACTATAGTCGTACAAATTGCCAAGCAACAACAACACTACAAGTTACGTATAATACCTACGACGAAAATACAAGTGGAAGCGCTTGCAATCTTTCTTGATGAGCAGCACGATTAGCCTTTGTGTCTGCTGCGTACATGATTTGTTCTTGTAAACATGTGTATGCTGCTTTTTTTAAAGCAAACATTTTTGAAGATTTTAGTAGCGGTAATATTTTTTTTCTTAAATTCTTTGATGCCTATGGTTATTTTGTTAAAAAGACATGTAGACAAAAATTATTGTAAAAAAAAATTACTGAACACATGTAATTGGTTTTTGTAAAAAAAACTTGGGTTTTTACCAACCAAAACTATTTTTTTCGTTTAAAGCATTTTCTTAAATATTTAAACATTTGAAAATATTAAAAAAGAAGTATGCTACATTTTATGTGGAAATAACCTACATACATAAAGGCAAATGTTACAGTAAGTATAATTGTTGGGTTAGAAAAATTAAAAAACGCACCGAAATTTAAAAAAAATAGCAATTCATATTAACGTTTTGAAATATTTTTATTTTGAAAAAAATTGTTTGACTAATAGTTGAATTTGAGCCCTAACCGCGAAAATAACGTAAGCGGCATCATTTTAGATTTTTGTTTTTTTCTAAATAAATGACTAACGATTTTATGGCAAAAACTATTTTATCCAGGGACCCTATAAAGGAAACGACAAAAAATCATATAAATATAACCATTAATATTGATGAATTATGGGTACCTAAAGGTTAAAAATTACAATTATCATTTAATATATATATTTTATTCTGGTTATCGTAACCAATTAAAGTAAAAAATTTTTTTTTTGGTTATACCTTCATAAATAACCATTAATTCAACTAAAAAATTTTTTTGGTTACAAACAACTATTAAACCAAATAATTAATTTTTTGGTTACAAATAACCATTTTAACAAATAATAAATTAATTTGGTTACAAATAACCATTAAAACAAGTAATTTATTTTTTGGTTACAAATATAAGTAAGAAAGTATAGTCGGTTACTATTTGGGACCCTTGGGCAATAATTTTTCCGGCAAAAGCAAAAAAACTGTTTTTAAGTAAAGACGGTGATTCTAGCGGTTTAGAATTGCCTCTCAAGTCACGCACAACAGTTGACACGTTCACTCCTTCTTCTTAGTCATCGAAATAATAAATGCACGGAAATAATCATACATATAAATACCCTAGAGGGAAGCGAACTGACACTGAAGTAGTCCCTTGATAGGTCTTTGGTGGTAGGGACCGGTTCCAGTTCTAACACTTTATATGAATAAGACCTATCACTTTTACATGGGGTTGTCATTGGAGGGGAAATACTATGTAGTATTATTTCAATAAAACTAGTCTAAGAATTAAATTTAAGAGCCAAATTTTAAAAATTACCAAAAAATGTGTCACATCACCGCTGAAGACTGTTCTGAAATTCATTACTTTTTCTACCTTTTTGTTCTTTATAAACCAGTTAAGGGATTGGATCTTCTTTCACTGGTCATGAGTCCTTTCCTTTTGTACTTGTTCTATTTTCACAAATCCCAGGACCAGTCGCTTGGACCAATTGACACAAATTTTCCGCAGGTTACATATGCACAGAAAAAAATATCTGAAGAAAATTTTTAACCTGTGTCGTTGTTAAAAAAAATCGCTTGTTTTAATGGTTATTTGAAACCAAATAAATTAATTATTTTTTAAAATGGTTATTTGTAACCAAAAAATTAATTATTTGGTTTAATAGTTGTTTGTAACAAAAAAAAATTGTGGTTGAAGTAATGGTTATTTATGTGTAACAAAACAAAAAAATGTTTTTTACTTTAATTGGTTACGAAATAACCAAATGAAAATAAAAGGAATTTTCCAGTAAACTCAAATAAAATACAATAACCATTATGTTTGGTCCCTGATTTTATCGTGAGCAACAAATTTAATACAAAATTTATATGAATTAGAATAAAAAAACTCTCACCTATAAAATTTATTTTGGTGCTTACGTTATTTTCGCGGTAAAGGCTCGAATAATAAAAATGTTTCACACGAAATGACAAACTAAGTATACCCAGCTAGTTGTGGCGGAGGGTATACATAACAAAAAGCCAATAAAAAACCACACATGTTACACACACACATACACTGTGTGTTGTGCTGTGGCAGTACAAATTGCCGAGCAACAACTGCAACACAAGCGAGAATCGTTGTTATCAGGCCATATTTCACGATTTTTGGCGATATTTTCCTCTAAATTGTCAAAGTGCCTATTTTTTGAGAAATACTTACAACACGGTAATTTTTGGTTTGTTTTATATAAATTACACTACGCTAGTTGGAAAAACAGACAAGCTGGGCACCTGGCGTTTTAACCTAATTCGGATACGTTGAATCCAGTGGTGCTCGCCGTTTTTAAGATTGGCTCTGGTTTTCGAGATATACCGTTATTTCGAAAATGGAGGAGGTTGCACAACATACACCTATTAGCGTAACTCAAAAACGGTTTAGTTTACTGAAATTACTAAAAAAAACCGAAACACCGCAATTTTTTTTGTTTTGTTTGCAGCTTCGTTTTTTATATGTCTGCAAAAAATTAGAACCCTTGCTGCATTTTTGAATTTTTTATGAATTTTTAAAAAACAAAAATTTCGAAATTAATTTTTTTTTTCAATAAAAAAAAATTATGTTTCAAAAACGACTGCTCACATTAGAAAAAAGTTTTACTTTTCTTAAAGGAAATTTTATCGCAAAAGCGTGTTTGAGTTACGCGAACATATGTTATGCAACCTCCTCCATTTTCGAAATAACGGTATATCTCGAAAACCAGAGCCAATCTTAAAAGCGGCGAGCACCGCTGGATTCAACGTATCCGAATTAGGTTAAAACGCCAGGTGCCGAGCTTGTCTCAAAAAAAGTGTAAATTTCTTGCACAGTGTTATTAATTTTGGGCAACTTGTTACATTACAAAGAGACAACTGTTATTAATTCAGCGCTTATATCTACTTAAGGAAAAAATGGTTATGTGTATTCCATATATGCAGTATTTGTATTGTATGTCTAACCATGCAAAAACATTTTGAGAAATATACAACTACATATGAGGGGCTTAAGGCACAAGGGGAATCGATCTAAAGAAATCCACCCGTCCGGTTGGCTGTCCGTGTAAGCCTTGTAGGCAAAGTTCAAGTCGCAATTTTGAAGATAAATTGCTGAAATTCGGTACATAGGTTCTTATTGCCCTAAGAATTAAGCCTACGATAAATGGTAATAACATTGACCTGAATCTTAACTTTATAATATTATTTTTTTTCCTGGGTCCATGATTGCCCATTGGTCCCAAATAAGGTACACTCTTGAAAAGTTGTCTAAATGATGTGGTGTGGAGTATCATAGGGTCGGGATTGAAGAACTTTACTTTCTTATTTGTTTAAATTGGATATTTGTACCCAAAAAATAAAAAAATATAACCAGAAAAAAATATATTTTTTCCAATAGATATTTGTAACAAATTTGGTTATCATTAACCAAAAAAAAAATAAATTTTACTTTCATTGGTTACCACCAACAAAATAAAATATATATAACGATAATGGTTAAATATTCCCAATTGAAAATAAAGGAATATTTCTCGTAACCTTTACAAAAAATAATATATGCAGTAATTATTTTCAGTCCCTGAGTTATTTTTTTATTTTAAAAACCAACAAGTCCATATAAAACAGTCATTTTTCAACGTAAAAATAAAAGGTAAAATTTAACTCTTAAAAAGAGAGTTTTATTAAGCCGTCATAAATTAAAACTCAGTTGAGGAATAAAATATCGAATAAAACTGTTAAAACGAGAATTTATTCAGCCGTCAAAATATAAAACTCACATCAGGAGTTTGATTTAAACCAGCATTTTTTTGTACATTAACAACCAAAGCTTGTCGCTGGTCAGATCACTACAATTTCAACGTAAAAATAAAAAAAGAAGAAAAACATAATGAGTATTTTAGACGTAAAAATTAAAATCCTTAAAAGAGTTGTATTTGTTGATGGTGTGAGTTCTATTTTAGGGCGAATATGTTATGATTGCGGAAAAAACTCTGTTTTTAAGAGTTTATCCAAACTTTTATTTTTTCGTTGAAAAATGATTTTTAACTGTGGAGTTGAGATTTTTTTTTCTAGATCACCATAGGTTCTTAAAGAGAACTTTAGAACAAACCTATTGGTTGACTCCGTTTTTAAGCTAACATTTTATGGATAACTCTTATTTACGGTCCTTGCGATTTTTTAATTAACTAAAATTTATTTCTTAAAAGTTTATTTTTATTAATTTTTTTAAAGCATTAGGTAATGGTTAATTGTTTTGCTTTTTTATTTTTGTTAATGTTTTATTGTGTTAAAAATCGTAATAGTAATTTGCCGATTTTTTTATTTAATTTAATTTCTGATTTGTTTTTGAAAATATGCCGATTTCTTACCAAAACGATCTGGCACCCCTGGTTGAGATCGTATACAAGTTTTTATAAACTTTCTTATTTTCATAAACTCGCCAACAATATTTTAAAATACAACATAACACCACAGATATTGTAGAAATACTTATGGTGACAACAGATATTTGTAAGCAAGAAAAAAATGTTATGTCATACTCAATACAAAACCATAAGCAACAGTTTTTGTTTTTAAGATATGGTGAGTGGACAAAAGCAAAACCATACAATATCAGTTACACTCATTCTCTCATTTATATCAGTAGTAACAGATAAATATCTGGTGTATCTGTTTCAACAATACTTACTGATACACTCGTGCAGGTCTTTACTTTGTACACGGTCCAGAAGGTTCAAAATATACTTTGAAGCCCCTGCCCATATATGGGAGTTGTATTCCATCTTCGGTCGGATAAAGGTATGGATAGTAAGGAGATCGGATGAAGTGAAGTAAGTATTGCACCATTTTAAAAAACCTAAACATATATCGAAAACAAAAAACCCTTTCAAAACAGTAATTTGTATACATAATATTTTTTCTGAGAAAGTATTGCCATTTTTGATTTTTATATTAAAAACGCATGTTCTAAAATAGACAACAAATGAAGTTTTAATCAATGGAGATTTTCAATTTATTTTTTTTAAATGACTTTAGTTTTTGTTTATTTTAAGAGTAGTAAAGATAAGTAGTACTTAAAGTAGGAAGTACATAAAATCATGTGGAATCGATTGCAGAAAATTACTGAAAAATTACACAAAAGTCGTTTTAGTGTTGCTTAAAACTTGAAAATAAGTTTAATGTTCTAAATTTAAGTTATTTCCAGAAGTATATTGAAACACATTTTTTAAAATACTCATAGGAATTATTAGCATTGTGGTTATTTTTGTTGAACTGTTCTATGGGTTTTAATCCAATAGGAATTTTAAAGATTTTTTAAAAATTTAATGATTTATCAATATAATTTTAAAATTAAGGGATTTTTTTTAAGAAATGGCTGTAAGTTTAAGAAATTTGAAATTTTACTGTTTATGACTTGTTGGTATGTATATTTGTTTAATGTTTTTTAAGAGAATTATTTGGTAAAAACAACTTTTTACTGTCAGTCATATACTTTTTCCCCATTGAATGTACGATACGAAACGCGAATTTGTTAATATTCGCCATAATATTTTACAATAATTCAAAAAATATTTCAAATAGAACAATTTTTAAACAGTTATTTATAACAAGAATTATAAATTTGAAAAAAAATTTACAAACAAGAAAAAAAAGGTTTTATAATATTTATTCACATAAAATGCATTTCGGCTATCGCCAAACGTAAATTTCCATCGACAAAAGGATAAAGAAATCGCCACATTTGACAATTACATCTAAAAAGCGGAAAACAATTTTCCATTTTTGGTATTTATAACTGGCATATTAAAAAATATTCAATTTATTAACTTTCAATATTCTGAATTTTGTATGGAAATTTTACGGGGTTAACTCTTGTCAAATAAAAATATTTATTTACGAAAAAAGCGTCAAAAAAATAAAAACTTTTAATTAAGTTTCTCGTTATTTTTTTAATTTGTAAGAGAATTACATTTCTTGTTTTGTTTTCTTGATTTATAATTATTATTTTACTATAAAGTACAAGTAAACTTTGTATTACAATGCGACTTAAATAAATTTTTATGATTTTCTCAATTAATAAAGGGCATTTAAAATTTGGTTATATTTTTTTACATTTGGTAACTTTTTCAAAAATTTTGGTTGTAAAAATTGTATTGGTTGTGGCAGCACTGGCTAAGAAGCACTGTCTCGGCCCATTTTATTGAAACAACTCAAAGGCGCCAAAATAAACTTCTTCGGATAATCGCAGCCGCTCGCTGGTATGTTAAAAACTAAGATCTCAATTTGCCATAAGTAAAAATTATGATTACGAAATATGCCGTGAATTATTTAAAAAGGCCTGAAGACCACGCAAATCTACTAGCCCGAAATAAATTAAATTATGGAGGCCACACTCGTTAGAGGAGAAGAGACACTGCAGCACTCACCCAACCAGAAGATAAAATAAATTTTTTTACTTAGATAAAGTACGAGTCGTACTCAAAAATATAAGTACGAATAACACTAAAACGTACTTAAAATTAACCTAAATTGGATAACTTTCGAAAATTAATCCCAGAGTTTCTTAAAAGAAGTACAACATTTTGTTTAAGTTTATTTTATTAAATTTATACTTGCATATACATTTGAGATAAAATAAACTAATTATTGTTATATAGCATATATGTAGCTATTTATTTACGATACCACCCAGAAGAGTTTAATGCGAACGCTGTTTTCGTCGGCAGCATATGTTTGCAATAAAATAAGGTATCGATTATCAGACGCCATTATTTCGTTGTAGAAGCTTTTAAAAATATAAGTTTTAATGCATTATTCGTCCATATTACTTTAAAAGAATACATTAAACTGTTTTATTTTGTAATTAGTTTAATAATCTTTATGAATTAATTTGTTTTAATACTTATACATAAACATTAAATTATAATTATGTATATGAATTTTAAAAATTGGATCTTATATATGAAATCCCGAAAAATCCCGATCCGTCCCGGGATCCCGTTGTTTTGAATAAAAAATCCCGAATCCCGGGTTTCAAAAAACCTGGTCCCATTTGGCATCCCTAATGTGAACATGCTATTTAAGTAATATTGAGGTAACTATGCGTATTTCTCCAGCAAACTTAATTTTATTAAAAATTTACTTTATTTTTTAACTTTGGAGATGTTTTTGCTCATTTCTATACCCTTCACCGAAGGTAAAAAAAAGGTTTGTCATTTTAATTAGGAACCATATTATTTATGAATTTTTTTGATAAAATAATGTGTGTTTTTTAGTAAAAAAATATTTAATAAATGAGGTAAAATTAATTTTTTTTTTATAGAAAGTAGCTTATACAAATAAATAAATTCTCAGATTATTTTTATGAAAAGTTTAATAACCCGGACAATTTTAAACGAATATTGTAAAACAAAGTAGTATTTTACTAAAAAAAAAACAATATTTTTGCTTGAGAAACACGGATAGTTACCTTAATATTACTTAAAAATCATGTTCACATCTTCGAAAGGTCTCAGAAATTTAAAATTGGTTGACATTCAACAAGGCTATTATCATAT
The DNA here is from genome assembly GCA_949318255.1 of Pollenia labialis. NCBI lineage: Eukaryota > Metazoa > Arthropoda > Insecta > Diptera > Polleniidae > Pollenia > Pollenia labialis. The sequence continues at coordinate 134,948,778 of OX439140.1, forward strand.
ATGAGTAATTCCAAAGTGTTGAACGTGACAGTCGTACGCATCTTAAATGCAATAACATTTTACACAACAAATATTTTTAAGTCCTTTTAACCCTTAAATTATAGCACTAAGAAAGCATTGTTATCCATGCTAAAGTTTATGGAGGGCGCGATTCTAGGTCAAAGATAATGGCAAAAGAAGTAGCGGTTCGAACGTGAAAAAAATAGAAGTAGTTTTTGTGGCCATGTATAAAAAGGCGTAATTCGGCGAAACCTGTCACAATTTTTTAGTCAAACTACTTTCAGAATTTTACGTAGCAATGTAACATTAAAATGTCTTTTGTTTGATTCCCAAATCTTCTGAAAATTTTTTTTCTAAGCCAAAATCTGGGTCGATACGTGACATTTCGAACGTGAAATTTTTTCCATAATAATTTAACGGAATAATGATTAAAACAAAGTGAAAATTTACCGTTAATCCGAACAAAATATTTCTCTTCGAACTCTTTCTTAGATGACAGACCTGTAAGAAAATTTTTTTGGAATAATTTTTATCAAATATCAACTCTTTTAAGGAAGACAATTTTAATACGTTTTCTACAAGTTTGCAGTTTGATTGTTCATCTAAGTGAACAAATTTATGGGTAAATTTATAAAATTAGTAAAATCTAAATATTTCTCTATAACAATATCGTAAAATAATCAGCTTTTAATAACTTTTAAATTTTCGGTCACGGTGGACCTTTTGACGGAAATGCCCATATGTAAGTGCAAAAGGTACGAAAACCCCAAATTTCATGGACAGAGTATTGTTGTGCTCGACAAGACCTACTAGAAAAAGGGTATTTTTCCTGTTCGGTTAATCGAACAATTTTAGTTTTGTCTAGTTTAAGAGTACTTTACGCTATCACAGAAGTTTTACGTATTTCGAGAAAAATACAACCCTGTCATGATAAGTTGCTATTGTTGTTTTAAAATGTTCACACAATAATTAAATCATGGAAGCATATTCGTAAAATACTTAAGACTTTGTGGGGTAGTGTATAAAAATTATAGTTTTTTACATATTTTATTTTAAAATGTACTAACAATATAACAAAAGGTACTTTATGTTATAATTCAATTTTCACATGAGATTCACGATTGATTTTTTTCCCTTCAAGGGAAATGAAAATTTCTAGGAACAAAAATTTCACTTGTTATTCACGATAGTGATAAATTTGTTTGTATTTTCCGAATATTTTCGTGTTATAAGAAGTATTTAATCGAGTACCGATAAGAAAACGAGTTAAGTAGTCAAAAGTGTAAACATTTTTCAAAACTTCAATTATTGCCATCAGCTGTTGACTTTATTTTACGATTTTTTACAAATATTGCGTTCACGTACTTTTTGGGACAACAGTTTTTTTTTTAAATGTAGTTCATGTTATAAGAGAGGAAAACTTTTTAAATAAAAAATAGAATCAAAATTTCAGTTAATCTTCTAAAAATAATCTTTCAATTAGAGAATACAGTTTAACGCCTGTGTTTATAAAACAATTTCAAACTTAATAAAGGTGTATAAAACAAATTTTGTATAATGAAACTTGATTTAGAAAAGATCCTTTTACTAATTGTTGACGTTGAAGAGATTGAAAGTAAAGCGTTATAAAGCATATCCAATTTCTCTATTCTTTTTCTTGTATTTTCTAAAAATTAGTAGTCTTGTTAAGGTCTGATAGAAAGTTGTTTTCATTCTTCTTCATCTGAATCATTGTGGTAAACGTCTGCACTAAACATTCTTAAAAATAAATTATTCCCAAGCTCTTTGGTTTCAGTCTTTGTCTTTTACTATATTTATAAAATGGTTATTTCGTAGCAGCGTTCGAAAATAAACACTAACCCAAATATTCATAAACAAGTTTTTAATTTATAAAATGTTTATTGAACAAATTTTCATAGAAAATTCGTTTCATAAACCTTTAATAAACCTGAAATGTTTTTTTTGAATATTGGGGTTAATATCGATCCTAAGTGGTCGATTCGGTAGATTTGTGGAAAACACAAACGCTATTAGTGTTTGTGTAGAAAATCATTAACAGCCGTATTCATAATGAAAATTTGGCGTGAAGTTAGCACAAAATTAATTAAGTTAAATTGAAATTTTTTGAACAATTAATCGCCTAAAATTAATCGATTAATCGCCTAAAATTAATCGATTAATCGCCCAAAATTAATCGATTAATCGAACAACGGTTAATCGTTTGAATACCCTAGTATGCAAGTAAATATTTCAAACATTTTGCACTAAAACTACCAACTTTTTTTAAACGATTTTTCTATATGAAAAAAGCAATTTTAAGTTTATTTAAGCATTTGAAATTAAAATTTATACCTACGTACTCATTTACAAAATGGGACTTGCTAACTGTATCCTTGAGATGCCGCTACTCAATAATAATACGAACCAAATGCAACTTATTAATTAAATAATCAGTTACTATGGCATATGCATATGAATGTATGTAATGCAATATGTAGTAGAAAAACACTCATAGATTATTCATTACATAAAAACCTCGACACTTCATTCTTTTAATTATTTTATAATTCAGAATAAAATTGCACAACGCATATTTACTGGATAAACGGCTCGTTTAGCACATCAGTTTCCAAACACAATGTTTATTGAAAAAAAACTGCATTCGGTGTTGTTTGTACAGGTATGTATTTTGTGATGCTGCCAGTGTGGCGTTTCGTAAAATGTTCTATTAAACAAACAATTTTGCAAATTAAATAATTATTTATATTTACGTCTAACCAAATATCACAATAATTAATTGTTTTATTTGCTTTAGTGTAGAATTCTAACGTATTTTCGTGTAAACATTTTCCACTAAAAAGAACAAAATTCAGGTTAAAAACTTTTACGTAGCACCAGCAGTGAGTGAGTGAGTGACACATATTTCAATGACCTAATTAATGCACATTTTTATACAGTTTTCTGCTGATGTACTTTCATGTATGAAATTGAAATTTCATTAAGTTTGTTGAAACGACTTTTATGCATTTGTAGTGTTACTTAATTAAGGAAAGCAGCTTGAAAGAAAAATAATGCTTTTAAAGTGTGTTTTCCAAAGACTTCAATAACAAACGCTTGTTTGCGTAAAAGAGGAATATTTGCACAAAAAGTCATTAAATTTTTTCTGTGTTAATAGCAGACTATTGAGTTATTCGACTTTTGGTTTTCTTCCAGTGAGGAGCTAATCGATTGTTGAATTTTAAAATTGCTCGATTAATCGAATACGGGTTTAAAACTACTCGAATATTTCTAATAATTTTATTTAATGGAAAAAAAATTCATCTCTATATGAATTGATACTTTTATTTTATTAAAAAACAGAAAAAACAATAAAACAAAAACTGTAGTTAAACAACAAACAATAAAATAACAATTCAGTTGTACTACGTATAAAAAAAATCGAAAGCCCGGCTGCAAAAAATACAGTGGCCAAATTACGGCATTCGATATCGATCGAATATTCAATACAATTTAAATGGGAATTTCAATCGATATCGAATGCCATAATTTGGCCCCAGTTTTTAACAATGTTCAAAAAAAACCGAACATTATTTAGCGTACGGCTCACACACCCAGACACGATATCTTTTTTTTTTGAGTGTTTGTGTACACGAACACAACTTTTAATATCGTTCGTAACTATTTTCAAGAAAGTAACGAACCTTATAAAGTGTTCTGTTCTTCGCTATAAAACAGAACAATTGTAGTGGTTCTGTAGCTGTAGACATAAATTATATTTTAATGTTTGATACACTCAATTTACATGATGAATTTTATGACGTCCAATTTTGGACGTCATTTTTTTGTTTGATAGCAAGCGGTGTAGAGAAGAAAGAGGGGTAGAAAAATAGACATGATTTCTCTTTCTTCTCTACACCGCTTGCTATCAAACAAAAAATGACGTCTAAAATTGGACGTCATAAAATTCATCATGTAAATTGAGTGTTAGTGAACGAACGAACTACCAATCACAGTTGAAGTGGACGGCTCTTCCGCCACTCTATCGCGATCAGCAGCAATATTTTCTGCAGAACGAGCATGCACTGTTTTTTTCACATCTCCTACAGACCCGGGTTGCTCAAATTTTTGCACGATTTTCCCGATTGTACGCACATTTGGACGATTAAATTGAACGAAAAAAATCACGAAGTGCACGATATGCATTTTGATTTGAACGCCCATTTTCATAATAAGCCTGAATACCTTTTACGCGTTGTTCGATTGTGTATCTTTCCATGGTTCAAATTGAGTTAGTCTGAAATTCGAAAATGAAATGCAGAAAAAAACTTGACGTTTAGGTGTGGTTCACAATCAACATCGGCCCTTAAAATGTAACCACCCTTTTTTTAAATTCTTTTTTATATAAATTTCCATATCGACCCCTTTGCGCGAAATTATCGTATGTTACAAATTCCAAATTTTACTTTTCTCTGCTTCACTTGCAATATCAAAATGAAAATATACATGTGCTTAGATAAGATAAGATACGACGAAGTGGAATTCGCCTACAATATTTTGCCAGGCGACGTCTTTTTGAATGTAGAACAAGATTGCATCAAAAACTAAATTTCAAAAAAATTGGCATATACGATAATTTCGCGCAAAGGGGTCGATATTATTCGAATGTGTATTCTAAGTCAAATTACAATTTTCAAAAGCTTTTATACTTTAAAAGTCTTATTCCTTCAATATTTTCCAGGAATATTTTCTATGCACTATCAGAATTTTCGTTTGTATATTTCGAATAATATGACAATTTATATAATTGGGGTGTTCACAAGGTGTGCTATCATGTTATATTGTCATAATGTTCTAACATTTTACAATGGTTTAAAAATATTGTTGTTGTTTTGTAAACAAAAAGTGTCTTAAATTTAAAGAACTTTGCTTGGTATGTTTATTGTGCTGTCGTAATTAATCAGAAGAGACCTGCGCTGAGCGGCTGAGCCAAGCCGCATTAGTTTTTGTAGCCGTCGCCGTTGATGGTATAGTTTTATCCGGCTTATATCCGAATTTAACCTGCGGCTAGCAATTTTTGTAACAAAACACTTGCGGCGTTAAATTATATCGGCTTAGGTCTTTGCTGTTTGGCAAAGAAACAAAATAAAATTTATTTGTGATTTGCGACTAAAAAATGGAAAATAGTCAGGTAAATTCTAATTAAATTTATTAATTCAAGTATTAGAATTAAAAAATTTTTTGATTTAAGGTAATTTATTTATTTTTTATATTTGTTTTAAATCAGCTTATTTAAATTCAAAATAGCACACTTAATTATGAGGGGGTGTTCACAACAGTCGTATATTTTCATGTTGTTATTTTAAGACTTATGACTTTATGACACCTTGTACATCCCCCAAATAAATGTTACTCAACATGAGCAATTAATTCCCAGATTCTATTATTTTTTTATTTATTATATTTTTATTGTACTTTTTTAAGAAGTGCTAGTTATGAACAACTTTTAAAGCCTGGACATCGAGTGAAATTGAAATCGATGAAGATTCTCATTTAATTTTTCCTAAAAACCACCGTAGTGTCATCTGATTTTCAGAGAAGTTCTGGAATAGATAAGAACTCAAAGTATTTACTAAATCGGGCCTTTGCTTTAATCGGATAATCGCTCGATTAATTAAATGAGGTTTTGGTTTAATAATCGGTTAATTTTGTTATTGATCGGTTAACCGATTTATAATGTTTTTTTTATAAATAAAGTAATTTTAACACATAAAAATTATTTATTATTTGGAGTTTGTAAGTAAAAAAAAAACAATAACACGCCAAGCATAAAAATTCTCGAGCAAAAATAAAAATAATTCATATATATGTATGTTTTAAATAATATATAATTTGGACCAGAGATTGGTCACTCCCCAAATCGATCCTCTAAGACGCGACTTTTGAAAATTCGAATTTTTAGGGGGTAAAAAGAGTAAAAACGTGAAAATTCGGTAACCTTACATCTCCTAAACTAAAAGAGATACAAAATAAAATTTAATAATCATCGTTGTTCTTGAGAAAAATAAGCGGACAGGTGTCTGGTACTTTTTTGAAATTCGGCCCTTTTGGGCAGTAAACGAGTAAAACCTGAATTTTGGTACTTTTTTGACACCACCCCATCTATCTTTTTAACCAAAAATAATAGAAACTAAGTTTAAATCAAATTCGAAACTTATCAAAAAAATACGAATATCGAAATTTAAGGAGTTGATATCGTAACTATTTTTGGTACTTTTTTACAAAACATCTTTTTTCATTCATAGACATATTCGTACTTAATTATGGGCTGCTACTACAATACTGAAATTTTTGGTACTTTAATGGAGGAACAAATAGTACCCAAACTGTTCTTCAACTGTTTTTTTAATAAACTTTGACATAACAATATGTCCACGAAGGAAATCGAGACGCTAACAAAGTAGCGGGTTAAACGCTAGTAATATATATTTATTGAAAACTAAACTATCTGATAATTTTATTATTTATTTCAAGAGTTTAAGGAGATCTTATAACATAATCTTTTAGAAAAATAATTTGGTTTAAATGTTTTGGATTTAAGCGATTCTTTTTTTAAGTTTAAATAAAACTTGACTTGAAAATTTTTTTTTTCACTTATCATAGATTTTGGAGAAATCTAAAGGAACACTTTATACAGAAAATCTAATTTCTCAGTCGTTTTCCTGGATTTCTCTTAACTTATAAAATCTTCCATTATGCCATTAGAGGCCAGTTATAATTTTTTAACATTTTTAACACTTCTAATTGTTTGAGTAAATTCTGTTAAAAGATTGCTTGTACTACTATCGAGAGTTTCTTCTGTTGTCAGGTCATCATCTGACTCATCCTGGCAAAGCTCAGCAACGAACATTGTGCGTTTTGTTTTTCCACTTTATTTTAAGAATGTATTGCTAGAAGAAAATATATTGTGTGACAAAAAATTTTCTTAACCCATACCTTTTGTAAATGAAACGAAACAAATATGTAATTATAACAAAAAATATGTTACATTTACACAAAAAATTTAAAATTTTGTTTTCCACTGAAATTAACAGGTTTAATGGTTAATCGAAAATAGCCAATTTTATATTAACCTATCAGTTAATCGGGTAGTAATTAATTGGTTAACCGTTAATTGGCGTATTTCAAGGTGTTGTGAAATTGATAAAAATAAAAAATTGTACTTTTTATATATTCATAATTTTCATTTTCTCCTTGACATGAATTTCCCGTTTTTTTTTTTTATGTAAATTTTGTTTTTCCTGCGAATGGTCGTTTTGCGGGAAAATGCCCATTTACAAATATATTTTCGAAGTCCACTCTCAATATCCATTATTTTAAAACTCTACTCCATAAGTTGGGTTAATTTGTTTTTTTAACGCCAAAAATACGACATTTCGTTTTTTAACAACGACACGTAGGGTTTTAAGACGGATCCTAACGCTCAAATCTCAAATGTCAAAATCCACCCGCTTAGTCGGTTGAAAAAAGGTAACCCATTATCGAACTGTGCCTGGTTAACAAATTTATTTTATCTTACGATAAATGGTTATACCCTATTGGGGGAAAAAACCGTTTTAAGCTCCAAAAAAGCGTTTAAAACATGAAAATAAGCTGTTTAAATTAAAAAAAGAAGCAATTTAAATTCATTGTTTATTTTCCACGTTATTCGTTTAATACGTTGTAACAGTAAACTATAAAATGATGCGATCAATTTTCGGAAAGAAAACTCTGTCTATTTGGAGTCAGCAGGTTCTTGTACCTACATAGAAAAGGTTCTTTCCACGTATACAGATGTTAAGGGAGCATATTTTAAAATGAGTATTTGCTCTCAATTATATTTTATACGATTGGACTGACAATTCCGCTTGCCTCCCAAAATATCCCCAATATCTTTTAGTACCGAAAAGCCTTCATTTTTTAATGAAACTGATTTAAGTTTTGTATTTACTTTGTCTCCTTTATCCTCTGGAACACCAAATAAAAGATTTTTTGTGTTCAATTTTGATGTAAAAAAAATTCGTTTACAATCCCAAAATTTGCAGAAATTAACAATATTTGGAACCACAAATCACTTCCAGTCAAATATATACAGAGATATCCTAAATAGATAAAACTATATTATAAAGGCAAAAAAAAAAAAAAAACGTTACCAAACAAAGAGAAGGGGAACTAACAGACGTTACTTTATACAAAAACTATATTTAAATAGAAATAAGAAGTTACAAAGTATGAGGATAAAAAACCTTACAGAAAGGGTTGATAAAAAGGTCTAATACTAAAAACTTAAATACATACAAATTATCGTCCCCTTAATAGAAAAATAGCGTATGTGCTCATACGCTATTATTTTTTTATTGCATATTTAGAATCTCCATCATTGATTTTATGTCTGGTCAAAATTTCGTCAAATTCTACTTCCAAAAAGTAGGTCAAAATGTCGTTGGAAAAAATAGTGTATAATTTCTTGTTCAAAATTTTCCTTCAATAAGTGTGTAAGCTCATATGCGCTATTTTACTTGAAATTGCCACTCCAAAATTGTTAAAAGAATAATAGTGTATACGCATTATACTCCATTTTAGTCTGTAGAAAAAAATACAATTTATGAAAACTTTAACTCATAAAATAGCTTATAATAATATACACTATCGTTTGAGAAATAATTTCATTCCGACCATCAAAAGCTGCATGATCTCCAAAATTTTTGCAAGAAGAATGTAATTCGTCGTGGCTCGCAGTCATTTTTTTTATAACTTACAAGGTGGAAAGAAGCGAAATTGTTTAGATGAGCCAGATGAAGCAGAGGAAGAGAAAGAATACAAATGAACTTCTAGTTATTTTTGATTTACGCAATGTATACCATAATTTGTCATAATATTTTGTTTTTAATAACCCAAATTGAAAAGTATTGAATATATGCCACTGAATTAACAAAATTGATATTTTTGAGATCAAATATTTTAATAAAAATATCGTAAAATTATTGAATACAACAGCGTATACCATACAAAATAAAATAGTGTATCAGATTCATCATACGAATTCCTTAACAAATAAAATAGCCTATATGGAGGACTTGCACTTTGAATGACATATGGATGGTCTTAAAGGAAGCGTAGAATAAAAAAAATTGGTAAATTTAAAGACAAGAAACGGTATTATGTATTTGTCGAAAAGTCCAATATGAAGAATTTTTATTTACCGCGATATTGAGGTTTTAATAGACATCCGATTTGACAAAAACTTTAAACACGATTTTCTCAAAACCCAAAAAAAATTATACGCTATTGTAATATTGTTATATACAGTAACAGTACCGCTAAAACGTTACATTAAAATCAGGTAAGAAAGTATAGTCGTTCAAGCCCGATCACAGTATTTAAAAACGCATTTTCGAGAGTGTATGGCTATAAGAATAGGAATGTATCCAAGTTTTAAATGTCATTAAAATCGGTTTGATAGTTTCTGATAGGCAGAAATTGTCCCTATCTCCCATCGCGCAAATGTCTCCATATAAATATAGATCAAAATACATATGTTTTAAAAAATTTTATTAAAACAACAAAGACCCTATTCCGGAAAGCAGCTTGTATAGAAGCTATATGAAATTATGGACCGATTAGCCCTTGTGTCAATCAGAACCTACATATGTACCAATTTCATTAAATTATTATTAAAATTGCGACCTGTACTTTGCATGGACAGCTAGCCGGACGGACATTGTGAGATCTACTCAGAAAGTGTTTCTGAGTCGAACATGTAAAGCAGTTGCTTACATTCGCTTAAAAGTTTTGTTTGTTTAATAACATAAGTTTTTCTAAAATCTTTGGATGAAGTTTCCTGACTATCTGGCCTAAGCAACCAGTGAAATGCGCATAGGAACAGCTTATCCCATCAACAATAAATTTTAGTGTTTTTATCAAGAATAAAAATTGGAAATTAAGCACGACAAACAAAATCTTTTTTATTATCGAAGTTATTTTCGGTAATACAAAATTTATTATTAATACGATTTCCGTATGACGTGCTAAATTCCCAGTTTTTCATATTTGATAAATACACTGAAATTTATTGTTGAGGGAAAGCTAGCTTCTATGCGCATTTCACTGGTTGGTTAGGCCAGCTCATCAGGAAACCTTTCCAAAGATTTTAGAAAGGCCAAAAATATTATACAAATAAAACCCTAAAGCGAATAAGAATTATAAACACTCAAAGTCTTATTTGTAACAATATCAAAGCCAAAACAAAACACCAACAATAAACAGTGAGTTTATCTTTTCTTACATTTTTTAATTAAAATTTTGTATTCCCAAAAACTACTTGGGGTTTTTTTTTATTAAAAAAGTAGAATTTTCAAAGAAATTAATTTTAATCGATTAATTATCAAAAATTGTTCGAGTTATTGGATATTTTAGTTATTCAATCAAATAATGGCGAAAAATTTCACGATTAATCGAACGGATACTCTAAAACGTATCACTATTATTTTTAAAATTTATCGATACGCTTGTTTGCATGAATTTTGCTTAATTGTAATAAAAAGATTAATATTTTTTGCTCTTAATTTTGTTATGCTAGTTACAAACTTACAAAAACTTAGCAATCCATTGCAAAGGATATATAAGTATGAGTATAAAATGAATTTATTGCTGACTTCCTACCAAAAAGATCAATGACAGAGTCTTAATAAATTTTGCACACATCTATGTTTTCTAATGGAACCATAAATATTCTATTCTCAAATTATTTGAAATTTCCTACATTTTATGGGAGTTGGCACAAAAACATTCTTATTGTTACACCAATGAATTCACACACACACACTAATATGTTCATACATTTAGTGTAAATATGTCTAAAATAAAATATGTTGTTTGTATTAAATCCCATTAATATTTATTGTTCATACTTCCTTGTCTAATTTATTGTGTATGTGTGCTTCAAAATTAACGAAGGTTAATTAATTGACTTTTAACGACTTCTTTATCACCTTAATATGCCATTCAGCATTATTGAAGTGGTGAATAGAATTGAACTGAATTTGAGATAATATAGTAAATGTTGTGGCTTCTAATTGCAATAAGAACGAAACAAATATTGTTGCAGGCGCATTATTGCTAGAGTTTAATTCGGAAAACGAACAAATACACACAGAAGTACGTAGGCAAATATTTACAAATTCGTGTATGTATATTGGATGGGGGTTAAAGTATTTTCGTTCTTTATACAAAAGTACAAAATTGACTTTTTGTATAAAATTGGAATTTTTGTGCAAAAAAGTGACTTTTTATACCCTCCACCACAATTAGTTATGAAGAGGGTATACTAAATTTGTCATTCCGTGTGAAACTTTTTTAGTATTGAAAAATTCTAAGTCGATTTAGCCATGTCCGTCTGTCTGTCCGTCTGCCACTTTCGAACAACTTAAAAGAAATGAACAAACTTGGTGTCAAATTGCTTGTAGTTATCCTAAGCATTTTAGGAATGAAATCCAGTAAAATCGGTTCAGTAGGACCAGAGCTATGAATCGAAATGTGGAACCACCACCTTAAAAAATTGATAACTTTGTTACAAAAAATAACATAAATGGTAGAACAAGGCACGGAATGAGATAAGATTTTGCAAAAATTCGTTTTATTCGACTGGAAATCACGCTGTAAAATTTCGTGAAGATCCGTCCATAATTTACCCTAGGCCCCATTTAAACACTACTCCCGAAAAACGGTTCAGTACGCCTAAAACCATAAAAATAATGCTATCATAACAAAATTTGGTACGTCACAGTTTTTTAGAACTAGAAATAACGCTGTGAAATTTTGTGATGATCTGTGCATATTTTACCTTAGGCCCCATATAAGCCCTACTACCGGAAAACAGTTTAGTACGCCTGAAACCGTAAAAAATAATGCTACCATAACAAAATTCAGTTAGGACTAGAAATGACGCTGTTAAATTTCGTGAAGATCGGTCCATAATCTAGCATAGGCCCCATATAAAGCCCACTCTGGCAGATATATTTATTGTGGTAACATTTCTTCCAACTCATATGACCAGAAAAAATGTCATGCAATTTTGTGATATACGGTCCATTATTTATCTTTGTTAAGCAGCCTTCTGAAATTCACTGTAAACGCTAAAACTTATTTCACCGCTGCATTCAAATTTATGCTTTTTAATACCAGATATCACTCTGCAGAACTTGAGTTCATAACTTACCATGGCTCCAATATAAATTCCCTCCTGAAAATCATTTAAGTTCGGCCTAAGCTAGTTAAAATTACTATAAATAGCATTAAACTTTCTGATGGTCGGTATGGAGATATCATATATATATCTCTTCTGAAATATTCGAAATGTCGTTGGAGGGTATCAAAGATTCGGCACAGCCGAATATAGCACTCTAACTTTTTTTATATAAAATTACTTTTCGTGTACAAATACATGGTTAGTATTAACTCTTTTACGCTCATTACTCAATAAAACATTCTCTTACTTTTTCAAAATGCTTCTATCACTCATTATTTAGTAGCTTTCTTCTTTAACTACCTTATTTCTGGTTGTATGTAGGTATTAAAATAATGACCAACTTTTTAAAGCTTTTATTTTGGGACATCCCTTGTATAATTCATTTGATCTTTTAGTTGATCTTAGTGTTGTTCATTTTTCGGGGAAAAAAATCCCGGGAAATTTGTGCGGGAAACTGTGAGGCCCCTGGTTCGAATCTTGGTTTTTCAAAAATAATTTTTTTTGTTAATTTTTATGTTCTAAAAACGATTTAAAAAAAAAATTTAGCAGTTTTTGCTTTTTAAATTTAATATATAATGAAGTTTTTAGTATTGTAAGTACGTATGTATGTATATTTAAAATTTTTTTAGTTTTTGTCCAGCTGCTCTGTATTCGGCTCGAACAATGGTGAAGGGTATATAAGATTCGGAACAGCCGAATATAACACTTATTTTAAATGTTATTTATTGCACATTGAAAATAGATAACCAAACAGACACATCATCATAACCAAAAATCCTTCAAATTAATTGAAATTTTGGCCATATGCACTTTTAAACATTAAGATTTTAAGGTGCCATTAAGCACTTTTTCCTTTTTGCCACAGAAATAAAAAAAGTTGAAATGAAAAAGTCCGGGAAAAGAAAAACTCTAGTTGAACTGTGAGTAGTGCTTTTATGTTTTTCTGATTACTCAACACACTATTTTGTAGGCGAAGTTTTTACTGGGCACAAAAATACGTTAATGCTTTCATGTTCTGTAAAGGAAATAACATTTGTACATCTAATTAATTCAAGCAGTTTTCTCTCACCCAATATACGCACATATACATATGGTCATGCATGCCTTATAAGGCATTATAATCGTTCAAAAGACATACACGCACACAAATTATTATTTGCATGTACTCGTAATCAGGGTTGGTCAAAATGCATTCTTTGATGTATTTGAAATTCAAAATACATTAAAGTCGTGTATATAAAATACAAAATTTATTTAATACACGGATTAAATGTATTTAAAGTACATTAAATACGAAATACAAAATACTTCTATATTTTTAATCAATGTGCAATAGATGTCGCTCCTTTATTGCACGGTTTAAAAAACTGCAGTCGAAACCAAAAACTGTCAAATAAAAAATGAAAATTTGGATACGACTTTTCTCTTTTTCAGCTGGTTTGACAGCGCGACTGCTTACATTTAATGAGTCAGAATTAAAAGCAAAAGCTTTTTATTGGCCAATGACATATGAAGAATTGGAAGAAATTACAGTTTTTCTACTTTGTTTAAAGCGATAGTGGGTTTAGGGTAGCCAAAGATAGTGTAAACTTTTTACTCTGCTCTAATGCTTCCTGAAATCAGATTTCAAAACCTTACTTGTCTCGAGCTAAATTCACGGTCGATGAAAGGCGTAAACAAGGGCGCATTACCCGTTCAATGAGCAGCTGATATAAAGGCCTTGATTTATAAATATTTTTTACCGGCGCTTTATGACGAATGCCCAATTTTGATTTCTGCCTCTTTGATGAAAAGTCAAATTTAAAAGTTGCAGACGAGTGGAAGAAATGTTCTATGCTTAACTGTATCAGAAAGGTTCTATTATCCTATTGTATTAACATGAGCACAAATTACATATTTATCTTATTTATTTGAAACTTATGTGAAACCAATCCCCTCATTTAGGGCTACCAGGTACTTTTATTTCTTGTCCCCAAAAAATTTAAAAAAAATCCGCAAAAATCCCCAAATTAAAAAAAAAAACTTAAAAAAGGTTATTATTGTTTTGTTTTCTTCTTCTGAATAGTGCGAAAAATTTTAATAAGAAATCCCCAAAAATCCACAAATAAAAATTGTTGGTTTGTTTGTAGAATCGGTTTTAGCCATCCTTAAAATCAACAATTAAAATACAAATTTATTTAATACTTCGTTGTATCAAAAATAATTACCAATATCCCAGCATTCTTTGTCTCAAACTTTATTATATTGTCTTTCTTATTTACTTATTTTTCCTTGAAAATTGTCTTTAAAAATCAAAAATTGTTTTTGTTGTCAACGGTCTTAGATTCTTTTTTTAAATTCTTCTTTTAAAAACACTCACTCAAGAAAAATAACATAAGTTTATTAATTTCCTAAGCTAATTTCCTAATTTTAAGTACCTTTTACACACTTATATATATATATGTGTTCCTCTAACTCCCATTGGAGCATAGGGCGCCACACACTAAACACACCGTTAAGGTTGTTGATAAGAGAAAGATAAAAGTTTTGCTACTTTTTTCATATTTTATGTACGAAACAAGAAAAATAAGCATAACAAATAAAGGATGGGAAAATATATTTAAAATGTGCAAAATCCCCGATTTTTTTAAATGTCCAAAAAAATCCCCGATCCCCAAATGACTTTATTTCCTTTTTGCTCGCATGATATTGGTATAAATCCCCAAGTCTGGCAGCCCTGCCCTCATTTTATATAGATACTCCCTCTTTTTGCACAATTTTTTTACGCGGGTTTTCGAGGAACGTATCTATTGCTTAAAAACAGGACTAAGTGTATATTATATCCATATTGGCACTATGCGCCCCACGATATGGCGTAAAAGCAAATAATGAAATATCCAGAAAAACGCACCGTTCATCGGACCTTATTTCTTCAAAAATAAAGAACATTGGACTTTCACCTATTAGCATGAAACAAGCAGCCTTTTCTTGAAGAATAAATGAAATCGGCTAAAAACAATTCTTTCTGTTCCAGATAAATAAAAACGGATTTTTTTTTTGTAAAATTGTAACACTACCCTTTTTTAATATTATAATTTAGGATGCTGACAAACTGTCATTCCAAATTTTATTTTCTAGGTAGAGCGCTGTCCCTGTTAACAAGCACAATAAAATAGTTATCATCTTCACTAGTAATGCTTTTTTCACTGCTCTCATTGATTATCTCATGTTTCTTGTAGTATTTCCCTAAGGCATTACTTTCAAGATTTGAATTCTTTTTCTCTAATCTGTTTTCAAAGCACTGATTTTAATTAAAAAATTGTTATATTAATTAAAAAATATAATAATTAAAAAAAAAGGAAAAATGTGCGGCTAGCCAATCTACTTAATCAGTTTTAAAATAAAATAATGGCTTTTTTGTTTTTAATTATTTCCAATTTGAAATTGAAGATGATGCGAACTCACTCAAGTTTGAAATAAAAAGATGGTACAAGACAGTAAGTAGTCTTAATACATGAGACATCCCCTGCAGTCGAAGTAACATACTCGAATGGCTCAAAAATCAGAATTAATTCTTGCATCAATTCAAAATAACATGGTATCAAGAATGTGCATTTAAAATTTCATAACGCGTTCATATTGAATCAAAGGTGAATAACCTGTTTTTTTTAATTGCTTCATTCTTAATTCCATATTGTTTCAATTTTATTTCTAAAATGAAAAATATTATTTCAATAACTTTTCCGCAGCGTTTCAACCAAACAACGAATTTGTTCTTTAAGAGTTCAATACTAATTCAACACCGAAAAATATTATTTTTATTTGACAGAAATTTTATATTTTGATAACTTGATAATGTTTTTTTAAAACTAAAAGCTATGATTTTCTGGAGTATATGACCTGAGGCTGGTTTCTTTCAAGTGCCCAACAATAATCTGCAAAAATTCGAGGACTCCATCCGTGTTCGTCGCGAACTGTTCTTAGGTTCTCGGGAAAGAAATCGAGGTGGGAGTGTAGAAAGTGTATTTTGAGTGACATATTACAACCCAATGCTTGATACGTCGAAAGTAGTTCTCCTATCAGATCTTTGTAGTTACTTGCTTTGTGGTTGCCCAAAAAACTTTGTTCGATATTTTTTAAACATTTCCAAGCAGATTTCTCTAACAAACTTAACTTGTCTTCGAATATGTTATCCTTTAACAATTCCTTGATCTGAGGTCCGACGAAAGTTCCTTCCCTTATTTTTGCGTCACTAATCTTAGGAAACTTTTCACTCAAGTACGTAAAACCTGAGCCGTTGCGGTCCATGGCTTTTACAAAATTTTTTATCAAACCTAGTTTAATATGTAGTGGTGGTAAAAGTACTCTGGTTGGGTCGACACTCAAAATATGTATTACACTTTTCAAATGAAAACTTGATGCTATTAAACAAATTAAATTAAAAAAAAAATAAGGTAAAATCATAAGTGGGTGTCACAACAAATCTGTGCGTGACAGAAACAAATTAGTTTGTGTTTTGCAATGAGGGTATATAGTAAAGTACCGGTTCACACACGTCAAGTTTGACTCGTCAAGTCTTGAGCTTTTAGGAGAGAAGAGAAAAGAGAATGCCATTTCTTTTTCCCTCTCTCCTAAAAACTCAAGACTTGACGTGTCAAACTTTACGTGTGTGAACCGGCACAAAGTAATAATTAGCATACATAATCCGTATGGCAAAAACCTTGTTGATCAGTGTTACCAGAAAAGGACAAATTTAAATAAATATTGTTCCATATAAAAATAAAAAATTTCAACATTACTTTCTTTCTTTCTTTCGTTTATGTTTTTTTTTGATTCAATATGGCTGTTATTGATTTTAAGTTGTTGGTTATTCTGGGTGTGGAAAATACTAACTAAATAATCTCTTTAATACGATAATTTTAATGAAATTATTCTTGTCCGTAGTGGCCAAGAACTTAATGTTGGACTTAACTTATTTTTTTTTATTAACTAATGTTTTTTGTGAAAATGTATTTTGCGACCAGAAGAAGTGGAAATAACAAATACTTGTGCGACAGTTACTATTTTAAATACAAATACAACCCAGCGGTAACTAGAATGAGTAAAGAGACTTAATAGAAAGCCTCATTTAGCAGTTACAAGCCCTTCTCGCTACATACTTAATTATTTTTTACACCGGTTGTCATTGGGAGCAAGCCCTTCCACACGGCCTTTAATATCAACTTTGATCCCTTCCTAAAGAAGGGAGTAAGGAAGGTCACTAAATAAAAAGCAAAAAAATCTGAACAACTTCCTTTCTCCCTTCTTGAAGGAGGGAGTAGTGAATGTGTACTGAATATTTTAGAAGGGGTTTTAAAAAGAAGTTTATACCCCCATAAACACTTCGCCTACACAATAATGTGTTAAATAATCAGGAAAAAGTAAAAATTCTATCGAATTCTACTACAATTCTACTGAAAGAACCAATGAATTTTATAGGGGATGTGGCAAAAAGAACGCTTTAAAATGCAAGTCATTATTTTTTACCTACATACGTCTGAAAAATAAGTAGTTATAGAAGTAGTTATATAGAAGAAAGCTACAACATAATGAGCGAAAGAAGCTATTCGTTTTAACAAAGTTGGCGAAATTTTTGCTGGGACCTTCTAGAAGACATACTTCTGAAGGCAGGATATCATTCGCAAAGAATCTTTTAGATAGGAGTATAGACGCCTTCAAAAAGGCCGGCCACTTCCGGTCCTTTCAATATTGACCGCTGGGAAAATATTGAAATACAAATACTTATTTCAAATACAAGTATTTTAAACCCTGCCCAACCCTGCTCGTATTAGCAATTCATAAATTTATCATAAAATGAAGATTATCATCATCATTATTGTGAATACTTCGTAAATAAATACCATTATACAATATTTATTGATGGATTACTTGTTATGAGGAAGAAGTGCTTTTACAAGAACATCATCCGAAGTTCTTCCTCTGCTGTTTTTCTAATTTATTGTGTGTTATGAAAACAATAGATTTTCTACAACAATAGATTTTAAATATTAATTTTATGGAATATGAGTTCAAACAAAAAAGAATTATAGAAACAAAAAAAATATACATAAATTAACTCATTTGAATGACTAAATGAATGAAGAACACTTCATTCAGTTTACTTCCGTTAAACATCAAAAACTACTGATTCGCATTTTAACATTTGAATGTGTGTTAATTTTATAAGTTCGCCAATAATTTGCTGAAGACAGCAATAAAAACTATTTACATGAGAGGACAATTTTTTTTTTTGCTCCAAAAATTCTATAAGAACTTAATGTTGTGTAACAGAAATGAGTGTGGTCAAGAATTTTTAATTATATTAGGGTAAGTTTTTATATGCACAAAAACCAAACAAAAAAGCTTGAATTATAAATGATAATTTTATTGGTAATCTTGAACAATTGTGAAGGGATTATTTATCAATTAAGGTGGGTGCTTAAGTATTAATTAAAGCAAATAAAACCAAATGAAATTTGTTTCTACTAAACATTTATATTGTAATGGAAGATTTCCATAGATTAAAAAAGGTAAATGCCCGGTAAAATGGGTAAATTAAGTAAAATGCATTTACCTAATAGTTGTAGAACCTTTAAAAAACTACGACAATTCCAGGCAAAATTTTATAATTAATAACTTTGGACACATCTTCAAAAAGATTTTCGGTATATTAATCAGCAGGGAAACCATAAATATGCAGCTGCTTGTTTTTCCTTGTTAGTGCTTTTAATGAATTTTGGCATCGATTTGTAAGGGCATATTTTTGCATACTTTACCCTTTGCATCATTTTGTTTTTGCATAATATAGATGAAAGAGCCATTTTTCAGCATTTTTCAAGTTTTAAGCTCATATTTTGCATTTTTGAGGCATATTTTGATACATATAAAAATTTGTTTAGATGCCTACAAGAGCTTTCGCAGCAATTTCTCGAATTCTTGACTTTTCTGTTTTAAATAAATATCTGTATACCCAACGTGTTGCTTCATTTAATTTTTACCCAAAAATTGTAAGACAAAGCAGTGCCCATGCTCTGTAACTTTAGTGAGAACTCCTCGCATCGAAAAGATGTGAAACAAAATATTCCATTGTTTCTCGAAAAGTGAAAAAAGTGTGTCTGTAACTGATGTCGAAAACTATCAAAAGAGGTTACGGCGTTACGTTATAAATGTCATAATATTACACTCGAAACCGATGTGAAATTGGAGACGTTGAGAGCGCCAGTCACACATATCGTTGACGGCGATCAAAATTTACTAATACTGAAACATTTTCAACGACATCGCCGAAAAAACAACTGTCGGCTAGTACTCGCCAGAAAAACGTTACAGACACAGTTTGGTGAGAAAAAAGCGGTTTGTTTCATAATTTGGCATTTTTGTTTCATTTCACACATTTCAATCGAAAAGTTTCTCGACGCGAGAGTTACAGAGGTTGTCATTTAAGATAAATTTAAATTTAAAAGTTTATATACAAGCAAAAATTAAGGAAAAATCAATTATAATACATAGAAATCTGGAACAATCTTTTTGTATACCGATCGATTTAGAATCACTTTTGTAAAGTGACCTAATGATAACCATCCGTCCGTCTGGCTGGTTGACTGTTCCAGTTAATTATTTGCGTAAATGTTGCAATATTGTTGATAATTTTATCAAATTTGGTTAATACATTTTAATTGTACTTAAGACAAATTCTATGTAAATGGTGACAATAAGTCTATAATTTTACATATTCCCCATAAAAACTTCTGTCCAAATTAGACTCTTTGTGTCCGTATACCATCTAATTATGTTGGTATTTAGATTAAATTTGCCCCAAAAATATTTTAATGCAAATTAAATTCTTTTCGATACAGTTTACATTTGCCAAAAGCTTTCGTCGAAAAATAGTTAAACATCCTTTTTGAATGTTAACATTACTCAACAATTTAGCGATCGTCCCTAAAATCGATTTAAGACAAAAAGTTCATACGGATGTTAATATCTCTAGATAACATTCGGCACAAATAACTCTGATATGAGTTTTAACCTCTTAACATAAATTTGTTTTTGTGAGCAGATGCCTGTCCATCGTTTCCAATTTGGATACAATCTCAAAAATTCGTCTGTTAATTCTATAGTGTTTGGGCTTTACCGATCGATTATTATTTTAGGATTGTTTTTGTTAAATGGAACTGTTATTAAATTAAAGCACAGCCGCGAATAACGTTGTAAAAGCCACTTTTGCAGATAACCGTTAACATTACTCTCTTACACTGTTTAAATATCAAATCACCTAAAATTATGTACCATAACGACTTCAAAATGGCATACAAAGAGTCACCTGGTGGAAGAACGTTGTAAGTTACTTATAAAATGATACAAAGTAAATGGTTTTGCAACGTGGAATAACGTTTTAAAAGCCGCTTGCGTAGTGAAAAAACGTTTAAAATGACATAGCGTTTGTGGATATGAAACGTTTTTCCTCTAAAAATAAAGTTATAAAGTATAAATTTGCATGTAATTTAAATTTAAAATTTTTACTATCATTATTTTTAATAATTAAAAAAAAAACGGGTTTTTGTTCTCCTGTGCTTCAATTGTTGAATATTTTGTTTTCAAATTATCAATTTTTTAATTTTTTGGGGGCATATTTTTAACAATTTTCAAAGCATATGTTTAAGTTTTTACTGCATATTTAATGCGCACTCCCAAATAAAGAACATGTTTAAATATCGTCACCTCCAACAAAACTATTGTTAAAGAATATTTTAAACATATTATGATTAATTTAACAATATCATTGTCACCGACAATCATATTATGGTTGAATTAGTCCTCCATCAAGAAGCCACAACCATATTATTGTTGCCTACGAACATAATTTGATTACAAATAACTAAAACATGTTTTACACTTGTGATAGCATGGTTGGTCTTGGAAAAGAGGAAAATACTATTGTTAATTTTAAAACAAATTATTTACACATTTAACCATAACATGTTTAGAGGCAAAAGTAAAAAGTTGTGGCTTCTTGATGGAGGACTTTTTCAAACATTATATGGCTGTAGGTGACAATTGTATGGTTATATTAAACATAATATGTTTACAATTTTCTCTATAAATGGTTTTGTTGGAGGTGACCAGTCCAAATACGCGTGTAAAATGTAGCCCATAAGGGACTAGGACTAGTCCAAAGGTATCTCTAATGTATGGAAAAAACATGGTAGTCTTAAAACTACTTGATGGTATACCCCAGAGTATTAGCTTTGAAATCGTTTTAAAACGAAACATGTCGTTATAAAACGAAGACATGTCGTTTTACTACAAAATTTTTTTTCACAATGACATGGTCCATGCTTGCATTGCATTGGATCTGTCCAGGAAGTAGTCCATTTGATCAAAATGGATCAAGTAGTTCAGGGTTACTTCAGGTTGTGAATAAAAGCGAAATGCGTTCATCGATTTTAATGATATATGCAGTGATGCCATTAGGATACGAAATATACATTTTTGGTATCTCTCAGGTACCATGTAAGATCCTGATATTTTTCGTATCTTTTGAATCTGCACGCAAAATGTACAAAAATAAAATATTAAAATTTCGGTCTCTGACAAAGTTTTTTAAAGTTATCATTTCGTTATGAATACTAAAAAAAAACAGTGACAACTTTAGCCGGCGATACACTATCCTATTCAGTCGTAGGATTTGTCAAAAAAATCGTGTGTGCCAAAGCGAATTCATGAAGGTGACATTTTCGAATCATCTGTTTAATGTTTATTTCCTTGTGTTACTGAATGTCAAGCGCTGTTTACATATTATGAAAAAAATTTGTTAACATTTAAATTTCAATAAAAATATAAATTCTTGAAAAAAAACTATTTAAATGCTATAAAACAAAAAAGTGAACATAAAATTTAAACACAAGGATTTGAAAAGGCGTAAGGAATAAATGGAGCCACAATAAATTTGCAATACAGGAACATGATGCGGTCACCTTTATGAATTCGACTTGGTGGGTGCTCATAAAGTAGGATATTGTGGCTTAAATATAAATTAACTGACAGATTTTTTGACAAGTCTGTGGGGCTTGCAAATGCTTATGAAAATTTTCATAAAATGATAGTTTCTATGCCATCAGACAACAGATTTTGAAGACATTTTTTTTATGTCGGATAGAATTCCATCAGATTTTCGTGTAAATGAATCGTACGATTGTGTAGGATAGTGAATCCGGGCCTTTAATACAAAATTAACATGTATTTTGTTGTTAGGTTTTCTTAGATCTTCTGTCGTCTGCTTATTCTCCTGCATGTGTGTGGGCCTGCGATCGACTTAAAGAAGATGCCGATTTTGCCAAAAAAATGATCTTTTCAGATGAAGCTCATTTTTATCTTTACGGATATGTAAACAAGCAAAATTGTCGCATTGGGGGCACAGAAAACCCGCACGCATACTTTGAAAAGCCGTTGCACCCAAAACGAGTTACTGTTTGGTGCGGATTTTGGTCCAGAGGCATAATTGGGACAGTTTTCTTTGAAAATGGACAAGGAGTGGCCGTTACAGTCAATGGCGATCGTTATCGGGCCAAGTTGAACGAATTTTTGTTCACAAAAATTTAAGAGGAGGATATTGGCAACATTTGGTTTCAACAGGACGGCACTACGTGCCACACAGCCGAAGCTACACTCGCTGTTTTGCGCCCTGTTTTTGAAGATTGCATTATCAGCCGCAGAGCGGATGTCGTTTGGTCACTCCGGAGCTACGATTTGACACCGTTGGACTATTATTTGTAGGGTGCCGTCAAAGATAAGTGCTATGCCGACAAGCCAGAGATAATTGACGCTTTAAAGGACAATATTCGTGAACCCATTGGTGAAATACAGCTGCACACAATCAATAATGTGCTTAAAAATTGGACCGATCGTGTAGGCTACTGCATGTCCAGCCGAGGCAGCCATTTGAATGAAATTATTTTCCATTATTAACCGGAAGGATTGTACTTTCAAATAAAAAAAAGAAATTTAAGAAAATATTCAGCAGTTTTTTTTATAGCATTTTCAAAAAAAAAGTTATGTGGCGGACCCTGTACAAAATTTTTATTTTTTTTACGTAAAGAATAATTTTTTTTGGAGATTTTCAAAAATCTGATTGTTTTTTAAAGCTAACAAAAAAATTTTAAAATTGCTTAGTGAAGAGAAAAGTTATGATTTTTTGAATTTTAATTGAATTTAAAATGCGAGCTGATAAAAACGGAGATAACATTTGAAATCAGCGACCCCAAATTAGTAAAATAAAATGGTATTAAACTTTTAATCAACACAAAAAAGTTAAATTTATGTTCATTGACTTCTTCAATTAATTAAGAACAAACGTTGCTCAGTTTTGCGAATTTTACTGTGTGAATTAGGAAAAAGTACTTTTTTATTTGGTGTAAAGGTATACCGTAAGTCTGGGTCTACGTTTTTGGGTAAGAGGGTAGAGTAGAAAAGTATATTATCTTCCCCTCTCACCAATAAACTCAGAATGAAAACTTTCATAGTGTGAACCCTGACTAACAGCCTATTCTTCTCTCCTCTCTCACCCATAAACTCAAACTTTCTGAAGAAAACTTCATGGTTTGAATCCATACTAAGTAGCAATTAATTGTGAAGGGTAATGTGTTTACAAAGTTTTTGCATAGAAAGTTGCTGTTAATATTTTAGTAAAGTTTTTGCTGGGAATCTAATTTATTAATTTTAACAGCAACATTATTAAATTGTGTTTGTTGTTAGATTATAAATGTTGAAAAGGAAATCGAAAATAAGATAAATGATGTTTGGGTTACATCTGTGTTAATAATTATGATAAATAGTTATTGCATAAATGTTTCTTTTAACAAATATAACTTAGCTTTGTGAAACAACAATGAATTAGCTTAGTTTTTTAATCAAGGAAAT
The DNA here is from genome assembly GCA_949318255.1 of Pollenia labialis. Classification (NCBI taxonomy): domain Eukaryota; kingdom Metazoa; phylum Arthropoda; class Insecta; order Diptera; family Polleniidae; genus Pollenia; species Pollenia labialis. The sequence continues at coordinate 134,972,998 of OX439140.1, forward strand.
TATAATAAATAATCTCTTTCTTACAAAATTAGCAATGGCTTATGACATGTAAATGGCAGTTCAGAAATCAACAATGAATTTTTACAGGACCTTTTTTAAATTTTCTAGTACTAGTTTTTTGCCTTTAAGCAAATAATTCCGTTCGCATACAATAATCACAGCTTTTTTTTTATTAAAAAAAGCTTAAGTTTTTGACAAAATAAACTTTGAACTCAAAAAGTAAAGATTTTGTATAAAAAAAGTCTAATTAACAAAAATTTTAGCTTTTTTCTAAAATTTTCGACATTTTACACAAGGAGCGACTTTTGATAGTAAAAGTTACAAAATAAGGCATTGTTTTCACAAAAATATTCTTTTTTAAAGATACTTCCCCAAAAGACACCTTTAACATCAAAAGGCACCTTTTACATCAAAAGGCAGCTTTTACACCAAAAGGGGCTTTTTACACCAAAATGCATATTTTCTACCAAGTGGCACCTTTTACTCCGAAAGGTATATTTCCTTGCAGATAATATTGGACTACGTGATCCATGTTGATGAAATGGACTACTCCCTGGACTGGTCCAATGTTATGCAAGCATAGACCATGCCATTGTTAAAAATAGTTTGTAGTGAAACCATATGTCTTCGTTTTTAAACGAAATGTTTTCGTTTTTAAATGAAGTTAAAACTAATCCTCTGGAGTATACCATGGAGTAGTTTCAAAATAAGTTAGTTTACTAGAGTATGTATGAACATGGACTAGTTTTAAGACTACTCCGTTGTAATGCTAATCTGGTTTACATGGTTTAGCCGTAGGACATCGTAATGTTAAATATACCATGTTTTTTCAATACATTTTGGTTACCTTTAGAGTTCTCCTACTCCTTTATGGACTACTCTTTACATGCATGTATGGATTAGTCTCGTTATCTGCAGGGTTTACACAAAATGTTACCTTTCACTCGTAAAACTGCTTTAAGTGGAGAAGCAGCTCGCGCTTTTTGTCATTATTTCATAGCCACTTTTTACTAAAGAAATAAGCCTTAAGAATTTACTTTTTAATACCAAAAGTCACACAAAAATTAATTTTTTAGTTTATAATAATTTGAAACTGGGTTTCTTGAAATCTCTTTTGAACGGGCGTTTAAAATAGATTAAAAGGTACCCCTAACAGCAAAGACACTAAAGAGAAATTAGTTGGCCAGATATTTTTAAGAAATTCCGGCATATGCCTTATTCAAAAGCTGTCGAAACGGTAAACACCTTCCTTCGTATATAAAGCGCAAACTTCTAAAGTAAGCGCCTTATTTGGATTCAAAACGTGGGTTGTGGTCGGTACTCCACCATCATTAGTGAGGCAAAAAGTTATGATAAATAAATGCTAAGCAGAGAAAAACTGTAACCAGTTCCTTCTGTAATTTTTATTTGTATGGTCATTACCAAAATAATCAGGACTTAAATTTATAAATGTCTTATTTAAATGAATAATGAATAATAAAAAAAAGGCCATTTAAACTATGCATATAACTTTCGGCGTTTCTAGGGTTAACCAATGTGAATGATATGCAAAACGCACCAAGGCAGGAAAACAAGGACGGCCTGATTCCTTTTCAACGATAACGATAATGACGCGATAGCGGCTCCCCTGCATAGAGCAGTTTTAGGAATTCAATAATGGATTTCTGAAAATAATTTCAAAGTCAATTTGGAATGGCTTCAAAATAATGTGTTAAATAATCAGAAACAAAAAAATAAAAATACAACGAACAAATTTACTGAAAGAACCAATGAATTTTACAAGGGAAGTCCCAAAATGAACGCATTCAAAAGTTGGTAATTATTTTAATACCTACATACCAACCAGAAATGAACTCGTGTTTTTAGTTGTCTTATCCCACAAAATTTCACCACGATATCAATAATTGCTTCGGTTTTAGAAATCCGCCTAAAACCATAAGGTAATTTCGGAGAGCGGCCTTTATGTCTGGGTTCACATTATGAAAGTTTTCTTTCAGAAAGTCTTTGCTTATTGGTGAGAGGGGAAGAGAATATGCTTTTTTCTCTCCTCTCTCACCCATAAACTCAGACTTTCTGAAAGAAAGCTTTTAAAGTGTGATCCCAGACAATACAGGCATGTGTTTAATTAAAAATTATAAAATTCGATAGTGCAATTGCTAATCTTACCCAATTGTAGTGCGCTAAATTTTACTTAAAATATCCACTTACAACTCCATTAAGAGTTGAAAAAAATCAACCAATTGTAGTCGGGACTGTATAGACTGTTATAGTTTTTGTTTTTGATTAATGGCGTTTTCTTTTCTAACAAAAAGTGTTGCATAAGTGCAACATGTAACTTGTGTTTCACATTTTACGTTTACAAAAGAACACAAATTTCGGCATTAAACAATAAAGTACAATTAGCGCAAGGTAAATTCAATTACAGGTGGTGGCAAGACTACAACAATCCAAAGCTAACAGAAACAACGGATGTTTTTTTTGTATTGCATTGTTAGTGTTTGCGGCACGAAACTTGCCACCACCTTGTACTGAATTCGCCTTGATCTAGTGCTGCACTCATGCCCCATTAATAAAAATGTGTATTGACCATGTAGCATTTTTTTCAATTTTAATGGGAACATCATCCGAAAAGAACGCTTTACACTTTTAAAATAACACATGTTTTTCAGAAAAGAACATAAAAAATGATAAAGACAGAATAAATGCAGAATTTTACTCAGAAAAGAAAACGCCATAAGCTTTGATATTGTTACATGTTAAGCAGTTGCTTATAGTTCTTATTCGCTTAACAATTTTCTTTGGTTTAATATCTTTATCGTCAAGCAACCAGTGAAATGCGCATAGGAATATCTTATCCCATCAACAATGAATTTCAGTCTATCAATAGTATGAAATGGGAATTTAGCACATTTAAACGAAACATTCTTAATTAATTTTTTGAATCCCAAGAAAAACTTTTATAATATCATGAATTGTTTTGTGTTTAGGCGTTCTTAAGGAATTTTCGAGAGGGGCTTGGGGTCTGAGTTAAATAATGGCTAAAGGGATTTAAGAGAGTGGGGCTTAATATGGGGCCTTTGGTAAATTATGGACCGATCTTCAAAAAAGTTGTTAGTGTAATTTTAAGATTTACCAAACTGAAAAAGGGCTAACTTTTACAGATAATATCATTATCTGTAAGGTTTTAAGGCGTTGCAAAGGGATTTTCGAGATTGGGCTTTTATGGGGTCTAAGGTAAATTATGGACCGGTTTTACGAAATTCGGATGGCTTGATTTTAAGTCTTATTAAACTAAAATAGTCCAAATTTTTGAATCTCCACGAAATTCGGTGGTGTATCTTCTATCTGTTGTAACAGAAATGTAAATATTTTCAGGGAGATTATTCCACACTTAGGTACATAACCGATTGTGCTGGATTTGGAGACTGCTTACGAAAACTAGACACAATTTGCCTCCCGAGAATTCCGCGAAATAAATTTTTCGCTACTTTTCCGGGAACAAACAGAGTGCGGGAAGAAAACCCTTAACTATGAAGTTTAAAGGCAACAACTGATCATGTAAAATATCATTATTTTAATGTACGACCTGGTCCAGAAAAAATTCTAGTTGGTTTCTTGATCGTTATAGTCACGACCAGTGTTCACAAATAAGCGCTAAATATCGCTCCTAAGTGTTCGGTAATTTTGGGGAAAACACAAACGCTAATAGTGTTTGTGTAGAAAATCATTAAAAAAATAATGTTTTCCCGTTTGTCATCTTTTGAACACCAAAATAATACTGTTCTTATCCAACTCAACAAAAAGATGGGAACATTTAATTCCGTTCGGTTTTTTTTAAAACTACAAACTTCACTGTGTTCGGTTCAGCTCATTAAAAAAAACTTAAATTTTTAACAAAAACAAAATACGCGTACGAAAAAAACAAAAAGCATGCAAAATAATTTTACACAAACAAAACATATACACAATACAAACACAAGCTGTTCGTGCTGCGGTCGTTACTAAAATTTTTTTTTGTTCATTTTTTTATTAATGTAAAAAAGGAAACATTATAGAACTTTAAAATATAATGTTCTGTTTTGTTTTTTTTATGAAGAACAGAACACTATATAATGTTCGGCTCTTTCTTGAAAATAGTTGCGATCGGTTTTAAGGGGTTTGTTTGTCTACACAAACACTAAAAAAATAGATATCGTTCCTGGGTGTGTGAGCCAAACGCGAAATAATGTTCTGTTTATTTTCAAACACTGTTCACGACCTTTTCCTGTCTTAACCCTCAAATCATCCTCAAAAAAACTTACGTTAGTTACCCTCGTGTGTGATTTTTCATACAGTCGCAATTTCTGTCTATTTTGCTGTGGCGCCATAATGTACTCAAAGTCTTGATTTACGTCATATTAATAATGTATTTATAAACCATACAAAACTTATATAAGCACTCACTTTATAAAACATATGTATAGGTACATTGCAATCAGTTCGCAACAATATCAACAAATATTCACACTTGCCGGCAGACGAATTTGTGTCTAGTGCAAATTACATAGAGCGTAACTTACTTAGGTTTTAAAATATTTCGTTACTAAAAAATATTTTTTAATCAAAAAATGTGTTTTCAGTACTTAATTGATATAGTTTTTGGTTTTTTGTTGATCATGTTAAAATGTTTAATTTTGTGTGGTTTTTCACACAAGGGTGATTTAAGGGTTATAAACGTTTTTACTTTAGTCAAAATAACTTGAGCTGAATTGATTCTGGCTCACTGATGTTATAAAATTTTAGAAAAGCAATTACGCAGCCCGAAAAAATCCGTATTTTTCCCTACGCCATAAAACAACTGTCTCTACAAGAATCCTTACAATTTTCAAATGGTAAAATACTTATACAAATAAAACTACCATAGTTATTTCCAGCTAACGTTTGTGTGATAATTTTTTGTAAAAATCTCCTTATTGAGTCTGTAGATCACTTTGGATGATCGATATATGATTCATTACACAACAAATAAAAAGATTTGCTAAAAAAGAAGATAAATAATTAACATCAATGATAGAAAAAACTATTTGCTATCTGTATGTGGCAGTGCTAAATCGATGATAGCTAATAGCTTCACTAAAGGGGAAAAATGAAATTTCATTAAATTGCTGACTTTTCTCCAAAACATTTTGATTCCGATCTTTAGCAAATTGTCTATTTATTGCTCTGAAAAATTAAATTCAAAGCATTTCCATTCTTGTAAAGGAGAGTTTCATAGGAGTACCTTTGAATCAAACTTGAATTGGCGGCAAGCGATGACCCATCAACAAATTTATTAGTATGTTGTCACATAACGAAAAAGATTGCCAAATATATACATTTTTGAAAAGTCCCTCCGTTTTAATGATTTTAAAAAATCTCTCCTTTTCTCCCTACGGCAAATTTTTTTTTAGAAGAAAATCCCTACGAATAGGAATAGATAACATCACTGTTTCGGCTTTAGAAGATACTTAGTAGTTTTTGTAATCGAAAAACTCTCATTATCAAAAAACTGAAGCAAGATCATTACAAGTAATTAATGTTCGTTTTGCAAGAGGAAAAACTGCGAGCACTTATTTGTACTACCAATAGTCTACAGTTTTTGCGGGAAATTTACGTACTTTGTAATTTAAACTATAGATAAATAACAATTTAGTTTAGGATAAATTGATTTGAAAACTTCCTGTTGTCCTGAGTCATTTAGATCTTAGACAGATACAAGCTGCCACTATGTGTTTGCTTTTCTATTTCTTTAACAATATTTAGAATAGATAAATGCTTTTCCTCCTACATATGCTTCTATCCTACATATAAAATAATTATCTATGGCCTTATTCAACATCAACTTCCTTTCCGCTGCTCTCAATAGCATCTAAAATATTTAAGAAAAGTACCATAAAACATACAAGCAAACATCACAAATGACGAGCCAATTAAATACTCAACACTAAAAGGAATGTGCAGCGATTTTGCAACACTGCAAATCAAACCTTCTCGATGTAGAAACGTATACAAACAACCTCATCATCGTCATGAATGGGGGCCAAAAATGGCAACAACAACAAAACAAAAATACATTTTTAAAATTGAATACACATACACCAACTTACACTTATGCATACATAGAAACATTCATTCATTCATTTATTCACACTTGCATTCACAATTCTTTAAACAAAAACGAAATTCATTTTCAATTAGTTATACAACCAACACAGATTTTTTTAAATTTTGGTTTGGGATTTTGTTTTTTTTTTTAATATTATTCGATTTATTTTATAATTTTGTTTTATGTATTTTTCTTTACATTTAAATTAATATTAATTTATTTAATAATTTTTTTTTTATTTGTTTTTTAAATTTTTTTTTTATTTTCAAAGAAAGTTTTTTTTCTAAAAAATCCATCCTTTTATTGGTCATAACAAATATAAATTCAACACTAAAATTATTGGTATATTGATGACATATGAAGTTATCTTTCTGGTGCCTTGAACGGCGGCAGGATGTTCACCCTGCAGTATGTGAACGGTAACCGATTTGGGGTTTGCATTTGAGGGCAGACATGTGTACATGCCAGAATCGGCAATCGTTGCACGTTGTATTAGAAGGTAAGAGGTTGTGATGTCGCCTTTCTCCGTTATCACGGAAACACCACCGCGCGGCGAATCATAGTTGATTTCCTCGTTGTTGTGGGTCCAGTGCACCGAGGTGGGTGGATCGGGCAGATGCTTAACAATGCACGTCAGGTTGACCGTTGAGCCAACATCAATGTAGAGCTCGGGTCCACCGGGTATCGTTGTTATGGGCTCGACAACAGAGAACACCATTGTATAGCCAACGGGTGGTGTGGTGGAAACTTGGCACTCATAGATTCCCGAATCTTTTAGTTGAGGATATTTGATTTGTAACGACCAATCCTCGGTTAGTTTATTGTATATGCTCGTAAAACGTTGGTCCGAAGTGTATGTGGTTTCACCCACTGTTAACAAATGCAAGTCTCTGTGGCGTATCCAGGACACCGTCTTGTTGCCCAAATTCTTGATGCGACAATTCAAATGGGCCGTTCTGCCAACCAAAGAGGTGACGTTTTTTGTCGCGGAGGTATCAAAATATGGCCCCCTGTCTAGGGGTCTGTTCATTTTGTAAATGTCTTGATTTTGATTTTGTGTAAAGACTTCGTCTTGATTCATTGTGAAATCACTTTCAATCGTTTTATATTGACACTCAATTCCTCTATAAAATAATATTGCTAATAAAATACGAATGAACATCATTATTTAACTTTTGGAAATTTATTTAAATTAAATTTATCATTTGTTATTTTCTTTAGAATTTCCATTAAACTTTTAACATATTTTCACAGTTGTTTTTTTTTATTTTTAATTTAATTAATTTTTCTTTTAATTTTTGCAATATTTAGTATGTATTTTTTAAAGAATAATCAACAGCGAATGAAATAAATACAATAATAAACTTGAACAACAAAATTTCTGCTTCGTTATAAGAATTTTTTCTGGTTCCTGCGCAGGTCCACGAAATTTTGGTATACGAGTATTTTGTAAACGAGTGTGTAAGTGCTTTGTGTGTGTGTGTGTGTGAAATAACGTACGAATATAAAATCAATAAAATGTTTTTCTAACAGGGATTGTGGTTTTTGTGATGTTAAGGAATCCTGCTTAATGGAACTATCATTAACATTAATCTAATGCGATAACTGTAACGGTTGCGGTTTACTAATTTGTTTTTTTCCAAATCATTAAAAAATTTTAAATAATTTTGCTTAAAACTTCATTCCTATGAAAAGATCTTTTTAAATTGGTTTTTGGTCCTGGAGCCAAATTACGGCATTCGATATTGATCGAAATTGCAATATAATTTAAATGGGGATTTCGATCGATATCGAATGCCATAATTTGATCACTGCAATTTTCAAGCACGCTAAATGCCAAAATCGGGAAGTTATGACTTTTTTCTTTTTTATAAATCAGAAAAAGGAGACAAAAGGAGACTTTAAAAAAACATAAGTTTATCATCATAAACTTGAATTTTGACAGCTTTCCAAACCCTGCCTCAATCTGCACTGTTCCAAAAAATCATACATTGCCAAAAAAAAAAAAAAAAACCCGTAATCAAACGGACAGCATCACTTGTGTATACACACAAGCACATGTGCACCTTTTTATATTTTTGTGAATTGAAAGTTCAATAAATAACTTACAATCTATAAAATGTTATTAAATATATTATCTGAAACAGGAAAGAAAAACAACAAACACATGCATCGTTATCACAATCAATTAAAATGAAAGACTATGATCCATCTTTATCCATCTTTACTTTTTTTTCCAAACAAAAACTAAATCACTTTTTCTATTTCATTTCTAATTCCATTAATAATTCATGTTTATTTCATAAGGCCCTAGAAAAGTTTCATTTAAAAATAATCTGTTCAGGGATTTCCTTTGATATGCTGATTAAATGTTGCAGACTAAATGCAAAGAATTTTAATTTTTTTTTTTTAAGAAAAATTCATAATCTTTGCAGGAGAAAGAAATGTGTTTACACATGGACAAAATGAGGACTTAAGTTAGAAATAGAAAATTTGGAAATTTTGTAGCAAATTTTAGCGCCAAATATTTTAAAGGTCCTTAACCCAACAAAAACGGAGGTTAGATATCAAATTGATAATGAGTTTAAATCAAACGTTTTCTCAAGCGACAAACCTTTGATAATAGTTTGAAAATCATAGCATTCTCAACAAAAAGGGGAATTATTTTCAAATTGCAAAATGCCTTAATTTTCAACTTGCTTTCAAAGGTAATTCTCAAATGTTTTTCAAATGTGGCATGGGGAACATAAATAAAAATATTTAATTTTTTTTTATTTTTATTTTAATTCATTATTTATTTTAATAAACTGTGAAAGAAACATTCGGCACAATAGCCAAAAGATGAAATAATGTTCCTCGAATTCTTGGAAAAAAACGAAATTGGCTCCCTTTTATTTTAAGGCTTGTAGCACCGCGATCATACAACAAACTTATAATATCCGAACTTTTCCGTTGGATTTTTTAATTTGTTTTCTTAATCATTGTAATTATGTACTCACAAATAATTTTTATTTTTCTTAAGAAATGAATCGTTTACTTGTAAAACACATTTAACGACGAAGTAAAAATTTTACTTGAATCGCCGCATTCGTAATGTTTACATTTATTTTTCGCTTTAGAATTGCCAAGTTTAGTTTTTATTTGAATTAAACATTTGATGCCAATTTGACATCAAATTGATAAAACATTTATTTTGAATTCATTATCAATTTGAATTTAAATGCTAAAATCAAACATTTGAAAAACGTTTGAGAATTGTGTTTGATGACAAATGATAAATTCAGTTCATACCAAAGGTTTGACATCGTTATTGTTGGGAAGCATTAAATTTGGAGCGGATTTTAATGCAAGTTGGTGTTCACACTATGAGAACTTTATTCAAAAAGTCTGAGCTAATTGCTGAGAGTGGAGGGAAGAATTGCATGGTATTAATACCAATGTTGATACTTCGTGTTCGAATTGGGTGCAATTTTTACTGCTGTCATGAATTGAGCGTGTTCAATTTTTTCACGTCACGTTATCAGGTGTAATTCTGAATTCTTTTTCTATAAATTGGTCATGGGGGCCTTTGTCTGGATAACGGGAAGATAATTATATTAAAATTTTTTTAAAGAATTTTATGTAAAAGAAACTTCCCAAATAAAACTAGAAATTAATTTCAGTGATTAAATTTATACCATTTACGGCCAATTTCAACATGTTCAGTTACACTTAACTATCAGTTATAGCCAGGGAAACCATAAATAATAAATACGCAATTGCATGCGTTTTTCTGGGCCACCAATGAAAGCAGAAACAATATATTTATTCGTGTAAGAGCTTTTTATGAATTTTGGCATCGATTTAAACGTTTAAGAGCTTTTTATGAAATTTGGCATCGATTTGTTAGTGCATATTTTTTCATAATTTACCGTTTGCAGCATTTTTTTTTGCTTAATTTAGTTAAAAGAGCCTTTTTGCAGCATTTTTCAAGTTTATATCGCATATTTAGCCTTTTTGAGGCATATTTTGATACATCCCAGTAAAAACTTCGCTTACTTCCCAGTAAAAACTTTGCCTTCAAAATAATGTGTTAAGTAATCAGGAAAAAGTAAGAATACTCCTTCCAATTCTACTGAAAGATCCAATGAATTTTGCAAGAGATGTCCCAAAATGAACGCATTTTTATAGAGGTCATTATTTTTTACCTACATACTTAAGCGTCCAATGAGCTTCTGCAGGAACAGCCCATTTGCCCGAAATAATTTTGAAATAATGTTTTGTGATATTTTTTACAATTTTTCTGTCGGGCTTAAAAAAACACCCTTTGCTAAGCGAATTTTAAGCTGGAATTATTCATAAAAAAAAAATAAAAATCTTTTTGTAAAAAATTATTTTTTTTTTATGTGACAAATGCTTTTACAAATTATGTATATAAAGATGGATCTTCAACCCGTTATTGTGAAGCAGACCACAAAACCTTTGGCGGAAATAAAACCCGCATCCCTCTCACTCATTCTCACTGAAAGACTCCCAACCGGGGCACTCCTGCACAAAATATTACATTTTCTATATTTGGTAAATTTTCGGTAAAAGAACACATGTGACCACTTACGCAAGTGTTTCTTTCGTAAGTGTAAAAAACCCTTGATAATAATCTTATTTTAAACAAAAATTTTGGGAAATGAGGTTTGTGCTACTCACGTGTAGAAGAACAAAGCACATTTCCTAAATTTTACAATGAAATTAAATATTACAGAAATTATAAAATAAGGCAAGCAATTTTAATACTTTTCCTAAAATAGTCATAGAAATAATGGTTAAAAATTGTAAATAATTTTATTCTTATAATAAGTATTAATATTTATATAATTTTCCCAATAAACAATTTAATCATTTTGCGAAGCACGAATGGTACATTAATAAAAATATGCGCACAATTAGACATACAGAGATGCAGTAAAGTAAGTGAACGACGTCTAAGCAAGTTTTATAAAAAAAATAAATAACATTTCAAGAGCTACGGCATTGCCTTACTACGAAGCAGGCTTGTAAGAGAGAATACTAAAAAATAACTGTAAACAAATCATTAAGTGTGTAGAGCTGAACGATACGTGCACTACTTTTTATATGCGTTGAATTACGCGATTTTTGCGTCAAAAATGTATTGCTTCATGGTGGGAACTCACCATATAAAATTCATGCCTTCGTAAGCGAGATGGTAAGCGAAACTCTTACATTTCTTCCTCATTAAGGGGTAGGCCCCCTTATAGGGCATTTACACGATGACTTTTCAGACTTGTCTGTTTTCTTCATTCTTTTTTCAACGTGCAACCAAAAACCTTTTGCATTTTTACAATGTCTTTCCAAACATATCTGTTTTCATGTCTAATGGCTGTTTTCTCATTAGGCGATTATCTTTTTTCCCAACGAAAAACTGCATTTTTTGCGATTTGGTTTTCTTAGGCCCGTTTTCACAACTTACCGGTAGCTTAAGATAGGATTTTATCGCCCGTATAAAAAGTGTTCCATTATTACAACTGTACTTTTACCTACCAGGTAGATTGAACCTTAATATACTTAGTTGCTCACTATAGGTTAAAGTAAAGCTTTAATAATCGAACACTTTTTATAAGGCCAGTTAAATTCTACTTTTAGCTATCGGACAGTTGTGAAAACGGCCATTAATGTCTTATTTGCTTATATTCTGTCCCAAAGCTAACCGGCACTTATATGCAAATTATTTATTTGCCGTACAGATAAATCCAATCAGCTGACTCCCAACTTTTAAATGCATTTTGAGAGGTGTTGCCAACTAAAAACAATATTTTTGTTGGTATATTGAGTAAACCAAAATCGTTAAATGACAGTTTATTTTTTAAAAAATTTATGTCGATATTAAGTAACAGGCAGTTTGTTGATACATTATGATAATGGCCATAATTGTCTAATATACAATACATCATATTAAATAACATGGGAACTCATATTAACAAACATGAAAACTTGTTTCGTGTCTGTTTGGCAACCACTCTTTTTTCTCTAACCCGATTGCCAACAAGTAAAACAAACATGTTTGTTAGACGAGTCGGAAAAGACATCGTGTAAATAATTAAAATATCGTTACTAATTAAATTTAAGCGCTAAAATTGACAAAAATTGCTAAAATTTCATCAAAAATTCCATCAAAATAGAAAAGGAAGTAAAAAGACCCAATATTTTTTTCTTTATTACTTTTGTTCATTTCTTCCGATCTCAAAGCAATTTTTATTTAATATTGGAATGTTTTTAATTTTGTTTAGCTGTTTTATTTAATAACAATTAAAAGTTTGGTTATTTTAATAAACAAATTAATAAATCGCCCCTATCGTGAATGACAAGTGGAATTTATGTTCATATGAAATTTTCATTCCCCTCGAAGGGGAAAAAAAATTAAAAATCAATGAAATTTTTGTTCAAAAATATACACGTATATATTTTAAAGAAAAGTTAAAATAATAAAGCATAACATTGGAAGGATAGTTTAATTACAATGTTAGTTTTTTGCACTTTTTAAATAAATATTTTCCAAAATTCTGCCAAAAGCTTCACAAATCCGCAGGCAATAGACCTGTTGTTTTGCATTTTGTTGACCAATATATCGGTTTGTGACTTATTAACGATTTATTCGATTTATAGAAGGAACTACTTACACACATGTTCTGTTCACTAGCAAAAAATAAAGTAAGAACATCTTATAGAAACGTAAACAAATTACAAAGGAAAACCCTTTTTACGATAAGGGAAATTTTTTCCCGTGAATATTTTTTCACGTTATTTTTCTCCTTTAAATTACCTTTTTTTCATGGGAGTTTTTCATTGTCGCAAATATGTGAAAAAAGTTATTCACGATAGGGGTGATTATGTACAAACTTTTTTAAAAGGCCGGTTTGAAATATCGTGAAAATGATAATATGAAAATTTGCTAGAATCAGATTACATAAAATTTTAAATATGAAATTTCATTACTTTAAAAAATAAAAAAATCAGAAATTGTTTTTAATGCCTGTAGTCAAGGCCCATCTATCAGGTCTGCTTACTTGTACAAAAACAAAAAACGATTCTTTTTAGTTGTCAAAAATTTACTACCACATATACAAAGCAAAAGGAAAAACGTGTATGTGTGGCATACCATAAACGAAAACAAACGTATACATGCACATGTAAGCTAAATGTAAACAACTTTTGAAAACTAAAAAGAACATAAACAATGATCATCAGGCTTCTTGCGCAGACCTTTTCAATGGGCCTTGCCTGTAGTCATAAAAATTGTATATGCCTGTTCAACGATTTCAAACGTAGACGTTTGCATAGAATTTTATATGGAAAGTATTTTTAAAACTGAGTGTTTTTCATATACATTTTTTATGCGAACGATAACGTTCGAAATCGTTGAACTGGCAGTAAATTTAATAAAGGTTTCCAGAACAAATTTTGTTTGTGTGTAAGGGAGCCTCCCTAAACAGTGGAGATAAAGGACAAGTATGTTAAGGAAAAATTTTAAAATCAAAAAACTCATGGATGCCATACATTTTATCCCCTAGAGTCGATTCCTTGGCAGTTATGGGGCTTTTTCTTCAATATATTTCTAGTCTGTATTGACAATTTTGTATGGAAGCCCCCTTAAAGAATAGAGATAGCGGGTAGGTATGTTTTTTGGAAACAAATTATGTATATGCGTTTGGCTATTTTGATTTTGTAGGCAAACGCACACAAACGCAAATATTTAAGCTGAATTGACGTGTGTAAGAAAAAAAAAAATTCTATAGGAAGGGGGGAGGGGCGGGTGAGAGCATGAAAAATTGAAAAAAATATGCACCGTATTGTTAACGACCACCCTAAGCTACATACATACATAATTTTTCACTTTTTTTTATTTAAAAAATATTTTCTATCCATTTTTTTACTAAATAATGTATAGTTATTCACACAGAAAAAAAATCAAGTTAAAAACGTAGAAAACAATGTTGATTTAAAATTTTTCGGTGTTGATTTTGCTTCATACGTTTTTCATGTTAATTCAACCGCTTTTACAATAAATTGCGAACAAAATTTTTTTCTTTTAAAATAACTATTATTCATGTTAATTTAGCATTGCAGAAAAGTTAGAGCAAAATGTCATTTATATTGAAATAACAATCCGAATCACGTTGAATGAAAGTTATTTAAAGTTGAAACAACGTGAATTTCATGTAGAATCAAATTGGTTTGAGTGCGATATAGCAGTGTGAAGAAGCTTCAGAGACAACATATGCATTTATTTAAGAATAATTCAATAGACTTACCCCTGTAACACATGTTTCACTTATTTCGTATTCTCCTTTGTCAACAGAAGCATCAGCAGAATCGCCCTATATGGTTTTCGTCATCATTCTACTTTGAAAACTTGATGTACTATTTAACTAAATAATTTTAATTAAAAGAATACGGGAATTGTCTTCTTTTTATAACATATTTTAAGATTGAAAATAAAAAAATTAACATACTTCACTATGTATGCATGTTAAATTAACAAGATAGACTTTTGATTTTAAAATAAAACAGGGTTTTTAATGGATTCAATATTGAATCCATATTTATTTATATTTTAATATTTTTTTTATTTATTTTAACAGTGAATAATATTAAATAAGCGTGATTTAAGATTATTTTAATATTTTTAATTTTAAATTAATATGAAATAATGATAAATTTAAATAAAGGGCATACTTTTGCAGAAATTTACAATGATTCTCATTAAAAATTTTTCCATGTTAATTTTACATTGGTATTTTTTTCTGTGTGTTCCAAATAATTTTAAATATCGATAATAATGAGCTTCCCAACCCATTGTGGGACGGTTTGTTTTATTGAGAATTTTCATGTCAGTTTTGTATTTCAATTAGTCAATTAATTTTTTTGTTTAATTTCACACAATTTTCAATCTAAAAGGTTTTAAGGGCCGATGTTTAATGTCAACCACACCTAAACGTCAAGCCTCTTTTGCATTTCATTTGACATTTCTCAATTTCAGACTAACTCAGTTTGAACCATGGTAAGATAGACAATCGAGCAACGGTTAAAGTTATTCAAGCTTATTATAAAAGTAGGCGTTCAAATCAAAATGCATATCGTGCACTTCGTGATTCAGTGATGAGGCGGCACATTTTCGTCAATAAGCAGAATTGCCGCATTTGGGCGAATGATAATCCAAGAGTATGTAAGGAAAAAGATAATAATTAAGAAAATTATAATTATTTAAATTAATAAAATCCCAATAAGCACAAAATTTTTGTGAATTCCAATGTTGAAATTCCAGTATGAATCCAAGCTTGAATTACATTTGAAATCCATCTTTTTTCCAGTCTGTTTGAAGTTTGTTAAATCAAATCGAGTCAGCTATATACTCTAAATGTCAATCAGAAAATATTAATTGTGAACAATTTTACAACGCGAAAATCACAAAGTTTTTAAGTGAAAATAAAGAAATAAAAGTGAAAATAAGCAAAAAGAAAATAAAGAATTGAAAATAAAACAACATAAAGGAAATTTGGAATTAATAAATTTAAAGGTATGTATTCAAAGCCAAAAGCAGACGCTCGTAAAATTGTTGCACTGCTTACATAGCTTATTCTGGGAAATGAACAACCAATGGGAATGGCTTTAAACGATGTCCACGAAGTACACGTCGCTTTGAACGATGAACCGTCTGTCAGTGAAGACACAATCATAAACAAAGATGGTTTATGTATGTATCTTATACTAAAATTAATTCTGTGGGAGACGGGGACTTAAAAATCCAGCTGGCTGTATGGACGATCCAACATTACATTGCGAATGCTGTAATAAACAGTTTACTGCAAATCCTTAACCAGCATCATAAGAATTTGCCATCGGATGCCCGAACTTTAAATATAAAATATTTACCTATTTTTATAAAATGTTTTATTTTCACAAGAGGAAATCGTTTAAACAGAAAATGGTTTTAAAATTATTGTTAAGATAATGTTATAACAGTATTTAAATGCTGTTGTAACATTGCTTGAATAATACTGAAATTCCATGCTTGAATTCAACGGTAAAAACAGGTTCGGTTCGACTTGAATTCCACTGCAATTCCATGCTTGAATTCAAGTGTAAAAACAGGTTCGGTTCAACTTGAATCACACTGTTATTTAAGGCTGGAATTACACTGTAAAGGTACTGTTTTGTTCGACTGTAATTCAATGGTTAATTTTGCTGGATTTGCTATTGAATTCCACTGTGTTTCAACTGTAATTCAACACTGGAAATTGGAAATTGTGACTGGATTTCAAATGTAATTCCACTTGAATTCCAGCCGAAATGCTTATTGGGAAGCTATGGAAACTAAACAAATTCTATATTAAACTCAAACAAAAAAAATTATTAATGCCTGTATTCATAAAAATATTTCAAATTTAATAAAGGTTTACAAAACAAATTCTGTATGAAAATTTGAATTTATAAACGTTTGTTAAATTTAATAACCATTTATGAATACGGGGGTAAATCTTTAATTAAGTAGAAATTTATGGCCAAAGGGCTACGTTACTGAAATTTAATAAATAAAAATAAATTAAAATATATGACAGCATCAACGAGAAAGGATTGAGCATAAATTCAAGTAATTAATATACATATGTATATAATATGCATGTTAAGATGAAAAGCATTTCGGTTAATTTGTACTAATCTCTTTCCCCAATTATGACGATGCATTCAGAGGAGGGGGAAATTAGTATTTGAGAAGAATTTATTTAAGCGTACATTATATCATTTGGTCACCAACATCTGGTTGCCCCAATGTAGAAGGGCTACCAATGCTTTACACAACCTTGACTCCAAAACTTTACGGTGCTATTGTTTAAATGTAGGTGTGGAACAATACAAATTATGGCCACTTTTAAAGAAATCACTTAAAACCAAACGCCTGGTTATGTTTCAGCAAGCAAATGTGCGACTTAAACTTCGATTGCGACCCTAATATGCACACCTTGAATGCGACTGACTGAGACCAATATTTTTGCTCTTGAGTTTGCTTGAACGAAGATCCTTCACCAGATTTCTTGACCAATTCTAGAATCGTTAACACACAAAAAAAAATTATTATTAATACCAAAAAAAAAAAACACTTAATGCAGAAAACTAGAACATTCATTTTTCAGGTGGCGTTAAAAGCACAGCTGTGCTACTTTTTTTTTAATTAGAGAGAGAAATGTCAAAAGTTGCTTGCGTTTTTGGCATATCGATCAATGAAAGCAACAAAAAAATACATTGTTGTGTTTTTGGTGTTGTTACTTGTTGTAGTATCGACACAACCGTTTTCATGAATTCGCCTTGTACCCTCACAGAAAAAATTCTCCAAAATTTTTCACTAATTAAAGCAATAATCAAAAATAAAATCAGTTCTAATTAAAAATTTAATCAAGTGAATTAAATGTTTAATCAAGTAAATTGAAAGTTTAATCAATTTAACTAATTTAAATTGAATAAATTTCATTCTATATCGAGATTCATGATACCAAAATAAATAATTTCGATCAATTTTGCTCGATATCTTATGCGGTAATTAGACCCCTGTGTTATTTTTATTAAATCTACTTCAAAACATAATGTAAAAATTTTATTGTTATGCCACGAAAAGTTGCGTAGGTTTCGAACAATACCGTATATCCTTTTACCTTCGGTGAAGGGTATACAAATGAAGCCATAATGGAGCGTAGTCGGAAAATAATTTTCAAGATTTCAATAAGCTTATCAATTGTTGGAATCTTTTTGGACATCTCTACACTGCTGACATAAAATTTTTTAAATATTCAATCCATTTGCAATTTTAAGAACATTTTGTATGTATGTATCAGTTTATAAAGTGCCTTCTTCTTAAGTTTTGAACATAACATCAAAGAATATTTCGAAAAACTGTCTTAATACAAAACGTCACATATTAAGACTTATAAATTATCAAAACCAAAACTAACATAATCTAAGAGAATTCACTTAAAAGCTCAAACCGACTCTTAGTTAAAAACTCAGTTTGTACTAAAGAATTTTTAGTACAGAAAAATACTCTAGTGCAAAAACGTTTAGCAAATGGACCTTTCTCACTAAAAGAATTTAAAAAACTTACTTCTTCTTTATTTTTGCACCCAAGTGAGTACAATTATTAAAACTAAATGACTCTGCCTGGTGTTTGGGGCATGGAAAAACTCTCTCACTAGAAAAGAAAATCTTTATAAATATAGATAATTCTGCGCTTCGTTTCACACTTAAACGGAACGAGCCTCAGAAACGTTTTGAATTAAAAAGAAGCGCTTCTTTTAAGCCAACAAGTGTTAACAGTTAACAGCAACAGGAAAAAAAAACTATAAAATCTCAAAGAAAAACAATAACAAGTTACAACAAAAGCAACAAAAAAAAAAACAAAACCTTTAAATCAACGGTTTTTAAAGTGGAGTGGAGTTGCATTAAGAAATTACATAATCTTATTTAAGAAAACAAACAAAAACCAACAACAACAATAACAACAACAGCTAAATAAACAGTGGTAAAAATAAAAACCGCTAACAAGTGGTCAATTCTAACTAATTTTTTTTTTCTTTTTTTTTTTTTGGGGAAATTTTCACATGAGTGATTTTTCCAAAAAAATATTTATGCTGCTAAACTAAAATAAACTTCCAAACTGATATTTTAAGCAAAAAAATAAATCAAAACAACATTATGAAAAAAAATTAGTTCAATTTTTAATAAAGTGTTTGTTTAATTCGATTAAAGTGCTTTAAGTTTTAGTTACTTTGTTATCTAAATAAAACCTTAATTACCTTCAACATTGTAGTTTTTGGCGTTAATCTCTAAACGCCTTCTTTTTTTTTGTATGTTCAAGGCGTCATTAGTACGGTGGTTATTAATTTTTATAATTTGGTAAAATCTAACAGTATTTAAAGGTCATTTGAAGATAGTTTGTGTAATTATTGAATAAATGTTGTAACAAGTTAACAAGAGCTCTTTAAAAATTAAAAAGGAAGAAAAAAATATTACCCAGGTGGTCAACGGTGAAACAACAATGTTTCTAATTTGGTGTTAAAACGCTGAAATCAATTTAAGGTAAGTTCTGAATTGTTTTCAGACTAATCGGAATTTAAAAATATATTTTCTTTCACAATGAGAAAGAAAAAGGATTTTAATTTGGTAGAAAAGTTATAAAACAGAGCAATGATTTTGCTTCTTTCGAGTTAAACATCATTAAAAACATATTTCCTTTTACCATTTAATAAGGATAAATAGGGATTTAAGGATAAATAATTTAACGAACTTTTTTTTATTTCCTGGAAAGCATAACATTTTTCTTGCGTTCCCCAAAATTCGCGGGAATTTTTCGTAAATAAGAATATAAAACAACTATGACTACTGTGCCGAATCTTTGATACCCTCCACCCAGGATAAAGGGCCAAATACACTTGTCAAATGCTTGTCCAGCCGGCGAATTCAACGTGTACGCGTGCTGGACGTAATTTTCGCCGTCATATCTAAATTTTTTGATTTTTCATCAAGCGTTGTCCGTGTCACACATACAAACATATTTTCACTTATACTACCACAATGCTTGATGAGTATTTTGATCAATGTATTTGGGCCCTAAGACTATTTCAGAATTGGGCTTTATAAATATGTTTTTTAAAGTTTGGCCGCGTAAGAAAAGAAAACAACTTCTCGATTTTGTTTATTAAAAATATTTTGCCAATCAGTAAATAGTAAAAGAATTTTAAAAAGTACAATCTTATGTGTTCTATAAACTACACATTAATAAATTGTCATTACTCTTGCTTAAATTGTAAATATTGATTTAAGCAAGAGTTTATTGTTTCAATTAAAATTCTGTGGAATCAATAAAAGAATTACAATACGGCGGTCTTGATCTCTCAGGTGGAAAGGATGTTAACAACCCTTTAATTGTGAAATTGAAACAGGTGTGATTGCAGGACAATGTGTCTCAGTTAATGAAGTTGTTGTAGTTTATTGTTCCACTTAAAATTAAAAGCATTAAAATGTTGCTTAAATTGTATCAAGAGTTTATTGTTCTGTATATAAACAATTTCTTTGTAACATTTTACATACCTTCGTATTATTTTGCTTTTGTTAAGTGGAAATTTATGTACGTATGTTTGTGTGTAATGTTTGAAGACGAACTGTCACACAAACAAAGAAAAAATATGTTTTTTTATATGACGAATGTTCTAGAGGATATAACTCTTTATCCCTTAAATGCATGATTTTTTAATTTTGATAAAAAAAAATTAACCAAGGGTATAATTCTGGCAGTCGTGATTGAATACTTTTTCCATTCGATAGCAATCGAAATTATTTTTTCAGTGTTGTGAAAATGCTTTTCAAAACTGAAAAAATTATTTTGATTCGTTGAGTATCAACTGAAAAAATTAGAAAACAAATTGCTTTCGAATCGAAAAAGTATTCACGATTACGACTGCAAGAACTAGCTCCCAGATAAAAAATTAATGTAGTTGAAGAAAAAAATTAAGTTATAAACACCATATCGCTTCTTTATTGCAACATCAAAAATGTAAAGTTACATAAGCAAAAGTGTTGCTTCATACCTTCTTTATATCGAGATGTAACCGCAAAAAAAAACCAAGGCGACATCATTTTAAATTTTCGTTTTTTTTAATAAATGACTTAATTGGCAACACTTGCATCATCTTCTTACGGCACGGCCCGTCTATACCAGAAATAAATATTGCGACATATCGTCAGGTGATTATTGTTTTAGCCTATACGCCATTTTTGAACAAAAATTAGTTAGGAATGAATTATATAAATATGAAATCAATGTTCTCTTTCATATTCCAAAATCCATTGTTTGATATCTCGTACAGAATCTGAGATATTCAGCATTGACTTTGGACTATATCCACATTTTTTAGGTTCATTGAACGTTATATTGCTACATATGTATGACAATTTTTTGCATATATGTTCCATATATGGAGCAAATTTTGCATTCAACCATAACAAAATTATACTTTACTATTGCTTTGCGCCATTCGCATAATGAACAACGTAGGTCAAAATAAACCGTCATAATTATCCAACTTTCCAATGAAAAGAAAAAGATATTAAAGATTTGCTAATATTCCTGCCATCTGAAGATAAAGAATATTTCAAAAATTTACTAATGGACGTTTTCTCAATACACGATTATCTTTTTTACCAACGAAAAACTGCACATTAAAGAAATTTGGTTTTCTCAATGTCTTGTTTGCTTCTATTCTGTCGCAAAGCTAACCAGCACACATCTGCCAATTATTTATTTCAATTTAATTTGCTATACAGATAAATACAATCAGCTGACTCCCAACTTTTACAAGTATTTTGAGAGGTGTTGCCAACTGAAAACAATGTTTTTTGTTGGTATATATTGAGAAACCCAAAATCGTCTAATAAATTTATGTTGACATTAGGTAACAGACAGATTGTCGATACATTGAGAAAATGGCCATGAGAATTTAAGAAAAAAAAATTTAAAAACCATAATATATTTTCTTTCCCATATTATGTTGCATCTGCAGTTTGCGGCTTATAGGAGAGAGTTTAGCAATTATCACCATTCTAAAACATACCAACTTGTCCTTATAAATCTCTATTAACCATAAACTTGATTGTTTTTGCCAAAGACATACTTTGCTCCACTCAAAAAAAACATCATAATAAGAAATAAAATTTGTTATGGAGCACAAAACAACAAAATTTTATTTTAGAAAAACCATTAAAACTTTGGATTTATTGCATGTAAATTCATGAAAATTTTTACTTTTGTTTAAAACATACGTATCAATCAATTAGGAGCGTTTAAAAAATCTGTCGAGAAGCTTTTGAGAAAATTGATTGTAAACCTTTTTTTATCGTTTTTCTTAAAACCGGCTTGGTGGCGTATGGGCTAAAACAATAATCACCTAATGATATATTGCAGTTATTGATTAAATTATAATATCTTTAGCAATTTTTTGTACACATTTGTTGCCGGCAAATTATGTTGCAATAATTGTTAGTAAATTTTTGGTTGAAAACTATTGCTAACATAAAACGTCAAATTTGGTTGTCAATTGAAAAAAATTATAGAAGCAAATTGTGTGGGAAAGAAATTAAGTTTGTGATATGGTAGTAAAGTAATATTTAAGTAAAAGAATGAAATAATTAAAAATAAACACTAAAATAATTAAAAAAAAATTTAATTGCAAAAATAATTTAATGAAAATTTAATTTGATGAACTTAAGCCTGATTAAAAATATTGAAAATTTGGATTAAAACCCATAAATAGTTCAACAAAATTACCACAATACTAATTATTAAAAATTATTGTTGTTAAAATAATTTCTCTCTTATCACATCATAGTAGTAACATAGGGAAGGCTTTACCCCCTGTCCCTTAAATCTTAATTTCTAATGTTACAAAGTGAGATTTTACTTACCAATTTTATTTTTGAAAGAATAATTTTAGGATTCGTAATACATACTTCAGATGCTTTAAAGAAAAATGCTTTTTTCAACCTCGATGTATGGTTTGCATCCCTAATTGCTAGGGCACGATGCCTAACATCGTATTTTAATATGTCAGAAAGGCGTTGATCAATGCGTATAGACGAAAATGCCTCATTTAGACGGTCTATGACAGGTCTTCTCTTGTGTAAGCGATCATCATTTTGCATACAGGCGTCTAATTCTGGCAGTCTAGATCTAGTAATTTCCCGATTCGAAAGCAATTTAATATCTAATTCTTTCAGTCAATACTGAACGAATCGAAATTATTTTTCAGTGTTGTAAAGCATTTGTTTGAGTTTCATAACACTGAAAAAATTTTTTCGATTCGTTCGGTATCGACTGAGAGAATTATACTATTAATTCCTCTCGAATCGATAAATTAATCGATCACGACTACCAGAATTAGGCCCCAGATGTATTTCTAAATCACATTCAAAACAAAGTTTTTCATGCACAAATTCATCAGCATTTGAAAATATACTAATAAAATTCATTTTACTTACATTTTTCGATCCAAAAAGTTTTTTTTGTTGATATATTTTATGTTATTTTTACTTTAAAAAATCACACTTGTTAACGTCCACCAAAATGAAATTATACACAAACTGAGTTGTTCCTATTAATATCTATCGTCACAGATAATAAAGTTGACAAACTTGTTTCATAAAAAAAAATAAAAGAAAGTAAAATTCCCGTATTGTTTTTGTTAAAATTATTTAGTCAAATACATAAAATAATTCAATGTAGAATGATGACAAAAACCATATTTCGGCATTCTGCTAGTTTCTTTTTATTCGTAAACAAAGCGAAATTTAACAAAACTTAAACATGGTTCTACAGGAAAATAAATAATGTAATATTCTCTCGCTCTCTCTCTCTCTGTAAGGGGTAATATTCTAAGATAAATACATACACTATAGTTGCAAAAGATAACGGTTAAAGATACGGTTCTTGGGAATTCAAAATGAAAAAAATACTTTGCAAATGGGGCCATATCAAAAGAGTTACGAAGGTTTTAAAATCTGATGTAGAGTCTATATCACAATGCATTTAAGAGTTACATCTAAAAATTATAAACCAATACCATTATTCATAAACACAGTGTTGTAGTTCGTCGCGGTTTTAAGCGTAATTAAGTCGATTTCAAAAGTCATTAAGCGTCATATGGTAAATATATTCTGGCTCCTTGAGTAATTCTAAGCCGACTTATGCCCCGTAATTTCTACAAACAAATATCTGGCCGTGTTCGTACCTTACAGTGATGTTTACCTATACGGTAACAATATTGTGGTAATTTTAACTATAATTTTACCTACGTGAATTAACTATCGAAAATCGATGGTCGCAAATGCGGTACACTTTAACCCGTTGGTAGGAAGCACATCTAGATATCTGTTTGTAGAAATTACGGACATTAGCCGTGCTCATCTGTCTGTATGTCTGTTGAAAACACGCTCACTTTCAAAAAATTCAATAGAAATGAACAAACTTGGTGTCAAACAGCTTGTAGTTATCAGAAAAAGGTTGGGATTGAAATCCAGTAAAATCGGTTAGGTAGAATCCGGCTATGAATCAAAATGTGCAACCACCACCCTTTTATTACAAAAACTAACATAAATGGTGGAATAATGCACGGAATGATATATGATTTTGCAAAAATTCGTTTCATTCGTCTGAAAATCACACTTTAAAATTTCGTGAAGTTCTGTTCATAGGCCTCATATAAACCCTACACCCGGAAAACAGCATAGTACACTCAAAAGAAAAATCAATCCATCCGTACTCAAATCAATCCAAAGCGGTATTAATAGTACGGTGAGTACGGATATTCTTGAATCAAGTACAGAAAAATTGATTCAAGTACGAATTTTTATTAAATTAACCATATTCAATCCCGATTTCGACTTAAATTCGAAATTTGATTGTTTTAAGTAAAACTAAGATTGAATCAATCTTTATGTGCGCTTGATTAAAGAATTATAAAATTGTTTTAATCCGAATTCGTACTTAAAATAATCCGAAAATTAGATTTATTTACGTGAAACTAAGATTGAATGATTCAAGTATTATAAAGTATATAATCCCGAATTAAAAAGAAAAAATTATTATGATTTACTTACCCGTTTTACACCTTACAGAATGATAAAACACCAACACTATGCCCGATATGGTTTTTACTTAAGAAATCTTATGTACATATTTAACCTAAAATATAAACTTAATGAGAAGCAAATGTTCAAATTTACTTTTTAAAACTTCGTGGTACACATGAGTCTGGCCAAACCTTTTTTCAATGTGTGTAGAAAATCAAACATGCGTAAGCCGAAGGGTTAAATAAACACAACGAAAAGTGTAATCTTTTTTCCTTGATTTAAGAATTTCATAT
Source organism: Pollenia labialis (assembly GCA_949318255.1). Taxonomy (NCBI): domain Eukaryota; kingdom Metazoa; phylum Arthropoda; class Insecta; order Diptera; family Polleniidae; genus Pollenia; species Pollenia labialis. The sequence continues at coordinate 134,998,078 of OX439140.1, forward strand.
TTATTTCAAGAAATTTCGGGATTAATTTTCGAAAGTAATGCCATTTAGGATTGCTTCGAGTACGTTTTAGTGTTATTCGTACTTGAATTTTTGAGAACGACTCGTACGTAAAGTAATCATAAAAAACTTCATCATAAAATATTCGAAATGTCGGTGGATTCTATCATTTGTTTTAGCTTCGAGTGTATCTCGTAGATGATAAAACCATGGCTTGTTAAGGATTTAGTGTGTGCGATATAGAAACCAATAGATTTAACTTGAAGTTAAAAGCATCTACGCTTCGCTGGCAGGTTACTGTAAGAAATGCAACTTTTTGAAAGGAGTACAGAGAAAAAAATCTTGGCACTTGCGGCCCTTTAAATATTTTGCAAAACACGTTTAACGTTTATATAGGTTTTTTATTCGACACAACCACTTACTTTGCAAAGTGGACAAGAGCACTATCAATAAATTGCTGCTCTTAACAAAATTTGAGCATATAATTTCCTTTATGAGAAAATAATCAATACATTTTATTGCAATACATTCAATCTCTACCACACAAAAAATGTAATACAAAAACCACCTTGAATAAATAATGTTGTCAATACGCACCTGTAACCTTCAACATGACCACTAAACTGCCAGCAACAAGTGATGACACTGAAAAGAGACAAATGGAAAACTTTAAAGATTTTCAATTTACGATAAAACACAACAACATAAAAACCAACAATAACAGCTAAAAACATACAAAATAATTTTACATTAAAGTCCATTGTTCAAGAAATCATGTGTTACATTTATGACACATAAGTGGCAATCAAATCAAAAGCCGAACCGTAGTTTAGAAAAAGAACAAAAAATAAGATAAAATTGATAAAAACTTACAACGCCTGCTACTTACAATAAAAACGAAAACAACAACATGACCATTAAGCAGTCATTAAGTATCACCAGCTAAGCAAAGGGAGATCGGGGGGAGCTTAGACACAAAGCCATGGACATTAATGAAAAACATGTACAGTTTTATTGTATTTAACAAAAAGCAGCACAATTGCTGGGGTGGCAGGCAGCCAGGCAGGCAGCTGACTTTTTGTTCGGTTGTGGTAAAAACGGAAACGGAAATTTGTAAAAACATAAAATACAAAATCATATAAAATTGAAATGCGTAAGCAAAAAAAGTACTTAAACCATGTATCGTTTTCAAATACATGAATGGGAAATAGCGAAAATTGTTAAAATACATTTTAAATAAATCATTAATGCTTGAAAGCCAAGGTCAAATGTTAAACATTAAAACTAGTCACACATGTGTGTACTTTTGTAAGTCTATTAAGTACATTTTCCTTTACTAAAGTACTTTCAACAAAACTTTTGATCTTAAAATGGCAAATAATTTAGTGCTTATTCATCTAAATTTTAAAGGCTAAATCCCATATATTTTTTTAATTTTTTCATAAACTGTGTATTTTTGTTGTTGGTAAATAAATGCTCCAGTGCTTTAGTAACGTTAGTTTTATGTCTTTTTTTTATGTGAAGCCGTTGTTTGTTTATTTCTTTTTTTTTTTTTTGCTTGGCTTAATTATTGTTATAATTATTTATGTCTAGAGCAATTATGTAAGACATATTTGAAATTAAACTTTAACTCATTTATGTACATACATAGATGCAGACATATTTTCATACAAAAAAACTTTTGGTACTAATCAGTGTACGTACGGCTCACACTCCCAAAACTATACCTTTTTTAATGTGTGTGTTCACAGAAAGTACCGTACATTATATATAGTTCTGTTCTTCGTTATAAATTAGAACTTTTGTAGTGATTCTGTAGACATACATTATATTTTAATGTTCTAATGTGTTTCTTTTTTACATTGATAAGGGAGTAAATAAAATAGAAATGTTAGTAAAGTATATCGTCAGCATATGTCAGATAATTTAGGATTGTGTTGCTAATTTTCCATTGTATTCCATGCCTTAAACTTTCGATATTCCTGAGAACAAAAGTTTAGTTTTTGGCCCAATTAAAAAAAAATTAATTTTTGTTGAAATATATCTTGCGCAGTAAAATGTAAATTTTTAAACAAAAGGCTTCTCATTAAATAAAGTTTAACTTTTTCAATAAAAATGCGGTTTTAAATGAAAAGTGGCCTTCTGAACCAAAAAAGTACCTTTTAGGCAAAAAGTACCTTTTTGAATAAAAAGTTCCCTTTTGATTAAGTAGAATATGTGTAATCACAAAGAATATCTTTGAATAAACGTTACATAGTTATATAAAAAAATATTATCCTAACAAAAAGTACCATTTTCTTAGCATAACAATTTACCTGCTTCAATTAAAAATAAAGTTTAAAATTAAAAGTACTTTTTTAAATTAAGAGTACATTTCTTAATAAGAGGTATGAAAAAATTACCTTTTTGGAATAATAGCTTTTTTAATAAAAAAAACATTGTTGAATAAAGGGTACATAGTTAAATAAACAAAATACATACTATCATAACAAAAAGTACCATGTTTAAGGTATAAAAAATTTTCGAAAATCTACCTTTTTTTTATTAAAAATGGAGCTAAAACTGAAAATCACGTTTATAAATTAAAAGTACATTTTTTAATAAGAAGTAGCAAAAAAGTACCTTTTTGAATAAAAAGTTCCCTTTTGATAAAGAAATAGCTTTTTAATAAAAAAGAATATTTTTGAATAAACGGTATTTTTATATATAAGAAAATACTATCCTAACAAAAAGTACAATTTTTTAGCATAACACATTTGCGAAAATTTACCTGTTTCAATTAAAAATGCAGTTTAAAATTATAACAAGTTCCATTTTGAATAAATAGTTCCCTTTTGATAAGGAAGTAGCTTTTTTTTAATAAAAATACTATCCTAACAAAAAGTACCATTTTTTCAGCATACAAATTTTGCGAATCTTATTGAGTAAAAAGTATTTTTTTGAATCGAAAAATATATTTTTGAATAAACGGTGTATTTTTAAATAAAAAATAACCATCTAAACAAAAATATCCATTTAAGCAAAAAAATTTTTTTGCAAATTTTTGGGGATCTGTCTCGAGCATTTCAGCCTTATCGACCTTTGATTAAAAACGGAAAAGTAATAAATCAATTATATTAATTATATAAATTTTTATATTAATTCGAATGTGTATTCTAAGTCATATTTTAATTTAGAAACCTTTCATACTTTTATAGTCTTGTTCCTTCAATATTTTCTATGCACTATCAGAATTTTTGTTTGTATATTTCAGATACACATTCGCATTAAAATTAAAATTTATATAATAAATGTTATTAACCATGAGAAATAAATTCTATTTGTTATAATATATTAATTTTAATATAAAGTACTCGTAGAAATAAGCAGCGTTTAAAAAGCTTTAGCCAAAGTAGAAAAACTTCCATTCGTACATTTGTCATTGGCAAAAAAAAAAAAAATGCTGCTTTTACTTCTGATTCATTAAATTAAAACTGTCGTTGCCAAACCAACTTAAAAAGCGAAAAGTTGTACACAAGTTTTTGTTTTTTGTTTGACCGTTTTTGGTTTCGACTGCAGTTTTTTTAACCCCGGAAATAAGTTCTCGTTGTTTGTAAGCAGATTAGTTCACTTGTGAACTTTAAATTGTGACTGAATTATATTTATTAAAGAAAAAAAAGGAATAAAGAACATTGACGAATACAGTCAAGTCTGTTCAACAATTTATTCTCTTTTCCCCTCTCTCCTATAAACTCAATACTTGACGAGTCAATCTTGATATGTGCGAAACAGCATTAGTTCTAACATCGAAAAATTATCAAATAAATTATTTATTAAACCAAAATATTTTAAAATTTGAGTCTACACAATATTTCCCATCTCTGATCCACCCCAAACTCTAAAATAAAAATTTTCAAAATAAATTAAAAATAAGTTTGATAAAAGTTCTTTAACTTTGTTAAAAACAATTTTTAAAGTTTTCTGACCTTGGATTTCATGTTATTTGCTGTTTTGTGTATTTTTATCTAAACAATATTTTAACATGAGGACTTATTAACTTTAAATGTGTAAAAGCATGAGTGTAATTAAGTTTTTAAATACCATTGCAACTTTATACACCCACATATGAATGTACGAAAACATAAATACATAGAAACCCTGCAAATAATATTGGACCACCTGATCCATTTTGATTAAATGGAGTACTCCATGGACTGGTCCGATGTAATGCAACTATGGACCATGTCATTGTTAAAAAGTGTTTGTAGTGAGACGACATATCTTCGTTTTTCAACGACATGTTTTCGATGTTTTCGTTTTAAATGAAGTTAAAGCTAATCCTCTTGTGTATACAATGGAGCAGTTTAAAGACTACTCCTTTGTAATCCAAAGCTGGGTTATATGGTCCTGCCCTAGGACATCGAAATGTTAAATATACCATGTTTTTCCATACGTTTGGGTTTCTTTTGGACTAGTCCTAGTCCCTTGTGGGCTACATTTTACACGCGTGTTTGGACTAGTCCTATTGTTTGCAGGGTACATACAAACGAATTAACTCAGCCATACAAACTGTCAGCATTTGTCTGCACAACTACATTCACAAGCCGACGAATTTAGCGGTTTATTCGCTGTCATGGTAGTGAATTCATTTTCCTACACGTACACAGATAGTACCGTGTGTGTGTGTGTGGGGGGGGGGGGGGGAGACGTCAGTGGTTTTAAACTATAATTCTTTAATAATTATAAACATTTATTGAATCATTTCAAACCGCGTCTACTGCATGTTAGTTTTATTTTTAAAATTTAATTGAAATTTAGTTTTTTTTCCAGATTTCTATTTGTACATTCAATTAAACCGTTAACTGTTTGTTATTAACCTTTAAAATATTTGTGTTAATTAATAATATCCTGAATTTAATGTTTGTGTTAAATTAAATTTTAATTAGCTAATAACAATAATATAATATTTTTTCTCTTTTTCATTTTAGTTTTTATAATCATACTCGCTATTTATTTAAGTACACAATGTTAATGAAAATATTTTACAAAATTTGCGGTTGTCGACCAAGCGGATTTGTTAATGGCAGAAAGTTCAAAAATTGGTTAAATATGCTGCTGTTTATAACGCAGGTGAGTAAATTGGGATAAAATGTTAGTAAAATTTAAAATAGAGATATAAAGACTAGTCTATATTAAAGACTTTACTCTTTAGTTAAGACTATATTCTATAATTAAGACTATATTCTATAGTTAAGGCTATAATCTATAGTAAAGACTATAGTCTATAGTTAAGACTATTATCTATACACTCAAAAGAAAAATTACTCCACCCGTACCCAAATCAATAAATACCGGATTACGGAATACGGATTTTATTGAATCAAGTACAGATTTTCAATCGCGAAATACTTAACTTACCCATATTCAATCCGGCATTCGTGCTTGAAATAATCCGAAAATTATATTGACTAGAGTTAAACTAAGATTGAATCAATCTCAGAATGCGCTTGATTCAAGAATTATAAAGTTGATTCAATCCCGAATTCATACCTGAATTTAACCAAATGTGTAATTAGAAGGAGAATTTTATTATGATTGCTTTATTTACCCGTTTTACACCTTACAGATTTTCAATTATAAATCACCAGCATCATTCCCGATATTCTTTAAACATTAAAAACCTAATGTACATATATAACTGAAAATTTAAACTAAATAAGAAGCAAGAGTTCTCAATTTTACTTTAGAAAAATAAAAATAAGGTATTTTCGCCTTGTTCTGTTGTTTTTGTTGTTTTAACACACAACAAGCAAATAAACCAAAAGTGGTATTAGAAGGCGAATTTTATAAGAATTTATTTATTTACCCGTTTTGCACCTTGGAGAATTTTAATTATAAAACATAAGCATCATTCCCGATATGGGTTTTACTTTAAAAACTTAATGTACATTTCGCTCCTTTATTGCAACTTGGCAAAATGCGTTTAAAGTTTTCAAAATGAACCTTTATTTACAGGTTTAATGAAATATATTTTGCTATAACTTCGGTTCAGTTTTAGATGTAATACTGATTTTTTTTAACATATAAAGAAAGTATAAAGGAATACTTTTGCTTAAGTAACTTGAAATTTCTGATTTTTTGAGATATGACTATGTTGCAATAAAGGAGCGATATATAACTGAGAATTTTAACTAAATGAGAAGCAAGAGTTTTCAATTTTACTTTCTAAACAAGAAAATAATGTGTTTTCGTCTTGTTTTGTTGTTTTTATTGTTTCTACACACAGCAAGCAAATCGTTTTTTAACAACTCGTGTAGTGTTGTTGTAGTGTCTGCAACAAACTTTGATAAGTTTAATGATATTAAAGCTCTCACTTTGTAATTTTACTCTCAGATGGGCACTACCAACGAAAAGTTTGATTTTTTTTACTTGGTTTAAGAATTTTGTACTTATTTTAGGAAATTCCGGTATTGATTTCGAAAGTAATCCCATTTAGGATTGTTTTAAGACCGTTTTAGTGTCTTTCGTACATATATTTTTGAGTACGACTTGTACTTAATGTAAGCAAAAAAAAAACTTAATCTATCCCGAGTGTTTTTCTTTCTGTATAGTTGAGCCTATAGTCTAGACTTTTTAAAGTCGGAGGTATGAAATTTGCCAAAGATACCTTTAGCCATTACTGTAAGCCAATTTACCTTAGGCTCCTAAGTATTTAACACGCCCCGTTCGCATTCCGGTATCCCCGCAGGACTAACTATAGGCTTAACTGCACGAGGTGGGCTTAGCTATCCCAGCTGTCTCTTACAGCTTGCTGATGATCATCAGTACGTATCATGCCGTTGTTGTCATCATTCACTATTCCCACGAATTCTTGGCTCTCATCCGACACCAATATCAAATCCACTACATTCTCGACCTCCAAGCTTTCATCAAAGTAGGTCTCTAAAGTCATTCGCTATTTATTGAGCCGCGGATAGCTTAATACTATATACTCCGTTCTTTCGTCTTCGTCTGGGCAGTGCTGGCACTTGGGTGCGGTGCCATGTCCAAAGCAATATGGGTTCCTCATATTTTCGCCGTGTCCCGTTAGGAATTGTGCGAGGTTGTATTTAACTTCATCCTGAGTACGGTTAATCCATTTCTCGACACTTGGTATCCATTTACAGGTTCACCGCCCATATCCGGATGGACTTTTTTTCTTGCGGTTTCCCTTATTGTCTTTCTCGGTATATTCAGATCTTCGCGTTTTGCATACGTTGCCGATAATTTTCTAGCTGCTATATCTATTAGGATGATTCCGGCTTCCACGCTAGCTGTCTCTGAAGATATTGTTGGGAAGCCACTATAGACTCTTAGATAGTTGCTTTTAAAGATCGATGCCATATCCTTCTTGGCTTTGTTTTTATTTACCAAACCGAACACAATTAAGTTTGTGGGTTTAAAAAAAAAAAAACCGAACGGAATTAAATGTTCTCATCTTTTGTTGAGTTTGATAAAAACAGTATTAATTTGTGCTCGAAAGATGACTAACAAGGAAACGTTATTTTTTAATGATTTCCTACACAAACTCTATTAGCGTTTGTGTTTTCCACAAATCTACCGAACCGAACACTGAGGAACGATATTTATTGTTTATTTTTGAACACTTTAATAAAGTAAAATTGGGAACTCTTGCTTCTCATTTAGTTTAAATTTTCAGTTATATATTTTACTAGCTGACCCGGCAAACGTCGTTTTGCCATATAACTTATTTATTACACTACTTGCCTGCCAAATTTCAAAAAATCAGTTGATTTGTTAAAGAGATACAGGGAGGGGGAGCTTTTACCCCTCTTGCTTTATTTCATGATCTAAATAATAAAAACTTTAGCTTTGAAGTACTTTCCAGCTGTAACACTATTTACCTGCGAAATTTTAAGAAAATCGGTGGATTAGTTAAGAAGGTAATGCGAGGGGAGCTTTTACCCTTCTTGCCCTATTTCACATCCTATTCCTTATTTCCATTCAGATGTTACAGAGTCAGCATGCCAAATTTTAAGAAAACCCGTTCATTAGTTTAAAAGATATAGGGAAGGGGAGTTTTTACCGCTATTGCCCTATCGCACGGCCTATTCCATATTTCCTTTCAGATGTTACAGTGTCTACATCCCAAATTTTAAGAAACACGGTTGATGTTTTTTTAAATTGGGGAGGGGGAGCTTTTACCCCTATTACCCTATTTCACGCCCTAAATAAGAAACATTTTAGCCTAAAGATCTTTCCAGATGTTGCACTATTTTCCTGCTAAATTTCAAGAAAATAGGTCGATTAGTTAAGCAGATGTAGGGAGGAAGAGCTTTTACCCCTCTTGCCCTATTTTGCGCCCAACTCCCTATTTTATTTCAGATGTTACAGTGCGTGCATGCCAAATTTGTAAGAAAATTTCATAAAAAACTGTCAATCCGTTTCGGAGGAGTTCATAATAGAGGGCATTTTGGTGATATTTGTATGGGAATATATAGGAAAATCTAAATGCCATATCTGCGGAACCCCTAAGCCGATTTCGTGCAAACTTAACTTAACATCTATAGACTATCCCCAACGTACCCTGAAATTTTGGTTGAAATCGGTTGTCCCGTTTCCGAAGTTAGTGGTGACATCAAAGTGTACACTTCTTTATTTAATAAGAGCTACAAATACAATTACAAATTATATTCTAACTTTATTAACCGAGCAATAGTAACGTAGACCTTTAGCCCGTTATAGTGAAACAGACCAGATTATTTGCGGGAATCGAGCACGCAACCCACGGACTGATAGCCTAGCTCACTACCAACTAGCCTACCGGGGCACCCCAATTCTGGAATATATGTACATTAAGTTTTTAAAGTAAAAACCATATCGGGAATGATGCTGGTGTTTTATAATTAAAATTCTGGAAGGTGTAAACGGGTAAATAAATCAATCATAATAAAATTCTCCTTCTAATTTCACTTTTGGTTTATTTCAAGTACGAATTAAGGATTGAATCAACTTAAAAATTCTTAAATCAAGCGCATGATTAATTCAACCTTAGTTTTACTAAAACCAATTTCATTTTCGGATTATTTTAAGTACGAATTCGGTATTGAATATGAATAAGTTAAGTATTTTGCGATTGAAAATCCGTACTCACCGTACTATTCATACCGCTTCCTATTGATTTGAGTACGGATGGATTGATTTTTCTTCTGAGTGTATAGTTTCATCGAATGTATGAATAAAAGTCCAATCTAGTCTCCGTAGTTAAAGTTTTCATCTTCTGGTTTACAGTTTCCTTTGTCAAGTTAAACTCAGATAATCCAATTATAATTTTTTCCATAAAGGTGAATTAAATTAACAATCTATTTAACAGTTAAATCTTTAGGAAAATAAAATAAAAAGATAAATCTGAAAAGAAATAAAACAAAAGGTAAAGAAAATTCTTAATTATCAATTTAGAATTACGTGCAAAATTGTAATCTTCCATAATATAGAAAAAAATATTTAAATTCATATTTTAATTTCAACTTGCTTGCATCAAATGCTTAATGGGACCAGAGAGAAGAGTTAGAAACAAATCGTAATAGAAATCGAAATATGTTCAAACGAACAAGTGAAGTAAGTGGTCAGGTTGGGGCACATGAACCGTAACCAATATTGGCCAATCTTAAATGATTCTATGATTTTTTCTGTAGCATGTCTGCTTTTAGTTATTTGCCTTTTGCTCTTCATCTTCTACTAATATTTTTTTTTTTTTTTTAAATAACGGAAATACGCAATATTGCTTGAATGAAACAAATATAAAATGGCAACAGGAAGAAATATAGTTACTGAGTGTTGCTCTTGACTACGGCTTCTGACTGATCTTAATGCTGCTGTAATACGAATGAATAAATATTTATAATGATGAGTTTTATAATAATTACGACTGCATCATTTTTGAATGTTTTTATTGATTCGCTTAGAAGACTTTGCTATGCATATTAATTGCATTTTTCTAATAATTTTTTTGCCATTTCATTCATTGTTTTCTTGTAATGCAAATGTTGTTGTTTTTTTCTAGCATTCTATTTAGCTTTAAACTCAGACTGTTTTTTGAAGCTTGATCTTTATAGTTTTTCTTATTTTAGTAATTTTTAGCAACAATTTTACCTTTAAATACAGTACGCATTCATCGGAAAACTGAATGAAGTTTTTTTCATTTTGGTATTTATAACAATATGAAAATGTTTATGCTTGAAAAATAATTTTTTTTTGAGAATTTTAAGATCAATTTATAGTATGGTTAAACGTGTTTGCTACAAGTATTTGAAGCCAAATAGTACAAAAAAAAGCACACAAAAACCAACAACAACAATTTTGCAAGGGTCTACTTTTTGTAAGACTTTATTTGGTCAATATTTAAAAATTATTTAGCAACACTTTTTCTTGTATGTTAAAATTTTTTAAAAAAGGTTTTCATAAAAGATAAATTAACATCGTAAATTACCTATAGAAAAATAAAAATATCGTAAATTTTCTATTGCAAAAAAAAACTACAATATCGTAAATTTTTCTATACAAAATTCCATTTTTTATTCAAAAATATCAATTTCATAATCTTTTCACTAAAAAATATTATTATCGTATCTTCGTTTTATTAATAATAATCGGGCCTGTTCTGAAAACCACGTGATTTCAAATCACATGCGTGATTTTTTGGTGTTCTCAAAGTCATACCGTTTTTGTGTTTTTCGGAGTGCTTGCGGCAATTAAAGATCACACCAAAACACACAAAAAACGGAACACCAAAATATCACACGTGTTATTTTAAAAGGAACATGTGATTTAAGCTAAAGTGATTTTCAGAAAAAGCCAGGGACCTGATTCTGGCAGTCGTGATCGAGTTCTTCCTCGATTCGAAAGCAATTTAAAATCTTATTATTTCATATAATCGTATCGGGATTATCTTTTCAGTGTTGTAAAGCATTAATTTGAGTTTCACAATACTGAAAAAATAATTTCGATTCGTTCAGTATCTACTGAAATAATTAGAAATAAAATTGTTTTCGAACCGAGAAAGTACTCGATCACGACTGCCAGAATTAGGCCCCTGATTGTAAACTTTTTTATACAAATTTTATTTATTGTAACTTTTTGTTATAAAATTTTTAAAATATTATGTATATTTTATTTTATTCGAACTATAAATAAAAAAATAAAATAAGGTTGAAATGTGTTTTAAGGCAAAATTTTTATACAATTTTTTCTTAAAATGCATTTCAAATTCATTTTAATTTTTTAAGAATACGGCAGTTAAAGTTTTATATAAAAATAAAAAAAAAGACCTCAAGCTTGATAATTTAGTTATACTAATTTTAAAATATTTTTAATTTTAAATAGAAAAATTTTTATATTGTAAATTTGTTAATAGAACTATTTCTAAGTCTTAAGTTGTTCTATAGAACTTGAATATCTTAGAACATTCTATAAAAAAAATTTTAATATTGTAAATTTTTTTATGAAAAGATTTTAATATCGTAAATTTTTTTTATCATTATTTTATTATCGTTCATTTTTCTATAAAGATCCTAATATCGTATATTTTTCTACATAAATATTGCACCAAAGTAGAAACTTTAGGAAAAGTATTATTATCGTTTATTGGTCCTAAGTTAATAAAAACCTGCAAAAGGGATCTTGTTGGTACAATTTTGTTCTAAAATGGTACTTTTTGTACCTAAAAACATGCAAGATCCTGACTTAATGAAAATCTGTAAGAAAAAGTTTTTGGTACTCTTACCTTCTTTAACTGGTACTTCTTTTAATTTTCGTAAATATTAGACCTAAATACATTAAATTAAACATGAAATGTCCTGAGTAGATGGGAATCTAAAAGTGGTAACTGTTTGGTACTTTTTTGTTTCTCAGCTGGTGCTTTTGGGACCTAGACACATAAAATTACACATGCAAGGTCCTTTGTTAATGAGAATTTGTAAGAAGGATTTTTTGGTACTTTTTCGTTTTTTAATATTTATGAATACTTAACCAAGAAACTTAATATCCAATATGCAGATTAAGATTAAGAAGCTTTAAGCGCAGACGTTTTTGTAATTTTTTGTTCTTAAACTGGTACTTTTTTAATTCTCGTTAATATTAAACCAAAAAATTGGTCATGCAAATCTATAAAAGGATACTTTTTTGGTCATCAACTGGCAGTTTTTGAATTTTCGTTAGCATTGCACCTAAAAACATAACGGAAATTTAAAAAGTACCAGCTGAAGAACAAAAATGTACAAAAACAACTGCTTCTTATAATTTCTCATTCACTCAGGATATTACATGTTTAATTAAATAACAATCTATAAAAGGAATATTTTTGGTACTTTTCGTTCTTTAACTGGTACTTTTTGAATTCACTATACTGTTGAAGCTAGAAACATAGAATTCAGCATGCAGGCTCTAAAGTGAATGAAAACCTATAAGAGGAGACTTTTTGGTTCTATTTTGTTTTACAATTGGTACTTTTTGTTTTTTTTATATTATTGAACTTACGAAATTAAATCAATAAACATAGGTAGACGGTAACGAAGTAGCGGGTAAAATGCTAGCATTTGAAAACATAAACTTTGGCATACAAATATGTATACAAAAGAAAGGGAGAAGATAACGAAACGGCGGTTTTAATTTAAAGGTTTAACACATTAATGTACAGCAAGTAATTTATTTTAAAATAACTGAAATCCCTCTATTGAAAAACTTTGCCTAATACCGTTAAACCAGATTATCTTATTACAAAACTTTTCTTACCCTAATCCTACAAAAGACCCAGTTAGTAACTAACGCTTTATTTCCATATTTATAAAAAAACATAATTTTCAGTTTCATCATTTTCGTCTTAATAAACAAATAAAATACGAAAAAATGCGTATGAAAATGAAATTTCTACTGACGGTACGAACAACTTAAACAGATATAAATCATCATACCGATACGTTAACAATTGTATGCGAATCACTTTCATCACCCTGCATGCGTATGCATAAAGAATTAACTAATGGGCCATTGTTCTTCCATAGACAGACGACTCTAACGTTAGTGAATAAACAGTATCATCATTATCATCCACATTATGATAATAATGATGATAACTACCGCCTGATAATGTGTTAAGAGTGATATACAAATTACGTTAAACGGATTGCATTGCTCATGCGGAAATGTTGCGCATAAAACGCGTTAAAAAATCCGTTGTAGATAAAAACCCAAAATAACAAAAGCAACACTAAATAAACTAATCACACTTTATAGGCAATTGCAAAACTCATGCATATTTGCTCACTTTTCTCTAGATATGAACAAACCGCAATGTCTATTTTACATTAACGACACTTATGATTATGTTTTTTTTTCTTTTTTATTTTTCTAGCTTCTTCTATCACTGGCCCTTTTTCAGCAGAGTAATAAAGTTTTAGCGTCTGCTGCTGCAGCGGCTGGTGCAACAACAATAGACTTAACTACTGTTTATACGCCAATAAGTAAAACCACATCAGCAGTAGCAACACGCAATTCGAAAACAAAGTTACTTAAACAGCCACCGCCAGTTCCCCCAACACCTTTGGCAACTCACAGCAAAACGCAATTGCAACATCAGGCTTTAAAATCATCCAATGATGATCTCAATTTAATTGTGGCTCCTTCCAAATCATACATATCGCAACCCACAACTTTACCACCTAAATTGCTAAAGCGTTCTGGTCAAACTGCCGAATTAAAATTGAAGAAACCCTTAAAGGACATACGAAATCGTACAACAGAAACAGAAAGGTCCTCCAAGTTACAGGCTGAAGTGGTAATTTTGCTTTTTTCTCTGTTTGGTCAAGTAGCTTATTTGGGTTTTATTATTTTTCTTTATAGCCGGACCATATACCCGATTCTTCGGGTCATATACCTTATCGTATAAGCCGGCCCCGTTTGCCACCACCTCCCTCAGCATCGGATTATGATTCGACAGGTTCAAGCTCTCCGACGTCGGATGGTGGTGCAGCTTATCATTCTGGACCTCCCTATGAATCTGAAAAGTGGCACAGTGAATACTGGGAGCGAGACTACCATAAACAGTTTGGTTTTAATAATACTAGAGTTCAACGTAAGTATTTCTTTTTTTTAATGGGGCTTATTTATTCAAGTGAACGTATTTGAGAGGGTTTTTAAAAAAATTGTAGATTATTTGACTGAGATAAATAAACTGTTTACAAAGTGGTGCATTTTTCTATATTTCACTAGAGTAAAAAAATTAGCCTTATTACGGTTGCCGTTGTCGCAAGCAACTGTGTCGTTTTTTGTAATAGATTAAAGTAACACACAACTTGTGTTCTTTAATCTACTACAAAAAATCACTTAAGCTACGGTCACACCTGTCAAATATTTGACGAAAAAAACGGGGCAAGCAAGCAAACTAAATAATCATTTCCTTTAATTCCAATATTTATTTTGATTATAATTACACATCTTGCAAAAAACGGGTTTTTGCTATGTCTAGTATAATCGGTTTATTTTGCGATATTAAGACCATGTTGAATCTAACTATTTTTTAACAAAAGTAGTGGTTACGCCTATTTGGTCAAATATTTAATAAGTGTGACCTGACCGTAACTTTAGTCATTTACTACAACCTTAATAAGGCTGAATATTCAGGATTTACACTCAACATAAATGTATGTATATTTAGCGTGTCAAATATTGAACTCAAAGTTCATCCGCATAAGCGATATTCAACAATGTTTAAGCGATTTTCAACCTTCAATTTTGTGAAAATGCCAATAAGCGTTATCAACACTGATTTTTAATAGTTATATTCTTAAAAAAGATAGAAAACTTTAAAAAAATTAAACAACTTTTATATCCATTTTGCTTAATTTGTGCCCAATTAAATTAAGCGATTTTTGTCGCTGCAACTTTTGTCGTTTCTTCTTAAAAGTTTAACATTGGACAATTCTTATTACAGAATCTTTTAACCAGTGTTGCAACTTTGTGGGTCATTACCCGAATTAGGTGTAATGTCGTGTGTTGAGCGCGGGTACTGATAGGAGTAAATCAAGTGTAATTTAAAATTCTCTTGTTTTAAAACAAATGACATAAAGATTTGATTTCAGTGAACAAATTTATACCAAAGATTTAATTTCAGTGACAAATGTATGCAATTAAAAATATTGTTGATCCAAAACATGCATAGTCTTCTCAACCAAAGCCACAGTTTCTTTTTAGGAAACGATTTACAGATGTACTCTTAGATTAAGAGCCCGAAGTTTATTCGAAAAAGTTATTCCAACTAAAAAATGGCGGGAATATTTTCCAAAAAATAATAAATTTGATTATTTTGCAACTTTCAAATGTAAAACTGATTTAAAAAAGATACTTTTGTCTGAAGACATTACATAATGTTTTTTTTTACTTAACAAGGTTTAGAAGTAGGAGATACGTTCTTATCATTATCCATGCCTAGAAAAACTGGCGCAGTAGAGTTGGTTCTTATTAGACTATACAAATCATTAAGGCTGGGTTTTTCAGATCTCAGTTAAGCTAGGTTTAGTTAATCTGAAAATAGATTCGTGCCGCCGCTACCAAGTTTGTATTCAAAACGATTTTTTTTATAAAATTAATTAATTTTATGTCAGGTGTAGTTTTAATTAAATGGGGTAACTTGGCCTGGTCTCAGGTACAATTTTGAATTTTGCTGGTGGTAACACTGCTTTTAACATGGGTAAACATAAAAACTAATTTTCGACCGAACTTAAATCAATTTTTTTGTCAAATGCGAGAAAGAATGAACAAATACAACTAATGAAAGAGAACATGGTCTTGTGTAGCCACGTCTGCCAGATGTGACGATTCATCCTCATTGTGACTATTTTGGAGTCCAAAAACGGCCCTTTGACAATTTAACGATTAAAACCCTTAATTTTTTCAAATGAGAAATTGATGCTTCGGATTCTGGTAATAAATCAATTTTCCAACCCTTTCTTGAGCACTGAAATAACATTTTTAATAAGTAAAATCAGTGTTCGATATCTCTCAGTTTATGTGGCACTCAGTTTTCGTACTCTTGTTTTTATAAATGGTTTAAGATCTTATTTGTGTCACGTCTCCTATTCTTTCGGGGTTTTCAACAGGAACTTTGTTTTTTAACTGTGGCAGCACCAACAACACGATAGTTTTGACATTTTGTTTTTTGACGTATTCGTAGTAGATGCATTGGCAATTGTTACAATCAAAATGTATTAATAAAGTGGCCTCAGTACTACAACAATGAAACAATAGAAAAAACTACAGGAGTTTTGTTGCTAGAATTGAGATGGCAAATGTCAAAATGCCTTTATAAAAAATGTTAATAAGCAAAAAAAATGACGCCAAACGTCACACACGAAGAAAACCACTGCAAGCTGCTGCGCTTGTGAGGTCACTTTATTAGTACATTCTGGTAACAATGAATTCAGATTCGCTCGAAAATCGCACTAAAATAATTAAAATCCACTATTGTACATTTTGTACAATTCGTGATATTTTCGGACAACATAATCGTCATTGAATTCGAGCCGACGGGCTCGATACAAAACATGCCAACGTCAACAGGACGGTGGGTGCCACATGTCACACAGCCAATGAAACGATTAGTTTATTGCAAACCTAATTTCCCGATCGCATAATTTCACGAACATCAGCAGGCCAGATCGTGTGATTTAACACCAATGGATTATTTTTTGTGGGGCTATGTTAGGGACAGAGTCTATACGCAGCCAATCGAATCGATTGAAGCCTAAAAACTCAAAATCCGTGATGTGATTAACGAAATAGACACGCCATTTTGCCAAAAAGTGATAAAAAAATACTTTGATATAAGAATCGACACTTGTCAGCGAAATCGTGGTGGACAATTGCCAGTTATAATTTTTTATTTATAATTGCCGAACTTTTCTCTTCGAACTACAATAAAAATTTGAATTATCTTCATCTAAACTTTTTGTTTTATTTTGTTTTAGAAAACCAAGTTCTTGCTGAAAAATCCTTAGATTCTTGAACTTTTGTAGCATATGCGGATATATGACATTCTGATCAATACAAGAAAAATTAAGTCATCTGTTGCCAGACTGCAAGACTTAACTTTACCGTGGTTCATACGACGAATTTACTCGGCAAAATTTAATGAATTTTTGGTAGAAATTCGTCGTTCGTCCCAGTTGTCTTCCTGACATTATTTATGCAATCTATTTAGGAAATAGTCCTTTTATTTCCTTCTTCTTACATTTTTTCAAATGGTAGAATTGGTTGGTTGGTTAACGTGGTAGCGCGCACAGATCCAGGCGTGCTGCAAGTAGAGCCGACAGTGACTCCGTTTTGACACCACACAACTCGTCAACAATTGGAACCCCAATCAAACTTGACCTAGGGGAAATACTGAGATGACGAGAGCAGGCAGCTGAGCTTCACCCGTGATATCTCCGTTGAGAAGTCGCTCAGAGCGATCTATGTCATATGTGGGCCACGTTACCCTGGCAGCCCTGCAGCCATCTAAAAATTTAAAAACATAAAATTGCTGATGTTTAAAAGCGTATTAAATTGTGTTGAAATAGCATTCGGTAATAATTGGTTTTGGATTCGAAAATATCAGCTAACTTATTTGTTATACCACCCTGCCAGATCCTGTCAGTTCAAAACCATGAGCATCGATAAATCTTACAATTTGCCGCAGAAAATTGCGGATGTGCGTTACAAAGATACTTCCATAAAATTTCAAAAAAAAAAAAAAAAAATCGATTATCGTAAATAGAATTCCGCAACAAAATATTCTAATTGTAGGCTCATAAGATGCACAGCTTAGATTTGGTCACTTAAGAAGATACAACGAGTTTGAATTCTTTGATTTGTTCTTGGACTTTGGTTTTCGCGATGAAGTTTAAAGTTTTACTGCCTGAAATAAAAATCTATAAAATTGTGTACATTCCAAATAGAGAACTCCGTTTATCACAAGACCATTTTAAGTTGTGTTAATTGCGAAAACAAATTTGGATGTCAGGGGGCAAATTATGGCAGTCGTGATCGAATACTTTTCCGATTCGTAATGAATTTTATTTTAGTCGATACTGAACGTATCGTAATTATTTTTTCAGTGTTGTGAACATTTAAATAAATGCTTTACAACACTTAAGAAATAATTTTGATCCGTTAAGTGTGGACAGAAAGAATTAGAAATAAAATTGCTTTCGAATCGAAAAAAGTATTCGATCACGACTGCCATAATTTGACTCTTAAGCCCCACTAGGTGGCACAATTATTTATTACAAAAAGAAAAAACTTTACCTTTTAAATAAGCACTCCCAAAGAATCTTTTACTAAAAACTCTGTTGATCTCATTTTCAGATATTGAAGCTGAATGTCAAGATGATTATATGAAAATTCGCATCGGTTATAATGGTTCCTTTAGTGGTTTAGTGTATTCTGCGGGCTATGCCTACGATCCTGATTGTATGTACATTAATGGATCGGGAAGGGACTATTATGAATTTTATATACAACTGAATAGATGTGGTACACTGGGTAAAAATGCTTTACACGACGATAACCGTAAAAATCCAACGGTAAGTTATAAAATTTCAAGTTTTGAAAATTCGATTTGAGAAAACGTCAAATCGGATCTTTAACCCTTTAAGGGACCCACTTGATCTTGGGCTAAGTGTAATATTTATAATATTGATCTCCCGATTTAATGATCCCTCAAATTTAAATTTCCCAAATATGGACTATTATTTTAAGCGTCTCTTTGAATTCATTTTAAACCTCATTTAGAATTTCATGTGGAACACCGTTACCGTCCAGTATAATCCCCTGATCGAAGAAGAATATGATGAGCACTTTAAGGTGACCTGTGAATATGGTTATGATTTTTGGAAGACTGTAACATTTCCTTTTCTAGATGTTGAGTGAGTATATCAGATCTTTTACTAGTTTAAGATTAGAGGATTATGATTATGAGAAACAAAAAAATAAAAAATTTATTAGAAATATAAACGAATTTGATTCACAACGTAGGGTGGCCACCGGTAATCCAGTAGTCTTTACCCTAAGTCCGCCAGAGTGTTATATGGAAATACAAAATGGCTATGGTATAGGAGGGCCCAGAGTAACGGGACCAGTAAGAGTAGGTGATCCCCTAACATTGATTATATATATGAGAAGTAAATATGGTGAGTCAAGTTTTGTTTTTGGAAATCAGAAAAATTTCGCTATTTTAAAATTAATTATTTTTCAGATGGTTTCGATATTGTGGTCAATGATTGTTTTGCCCATAATGGTGCTAATAAGCGCATACAATTAATTGATCAATATGGTTGTCCGGTCGATGATAAATTAATATCTCGTTTTCGGGGCTCCTGGTCGGATTCGGGAGTGTTCGAGACGCAAGTTTATGCTTATATGAAGACTTTTAGATTTACTGGATCCCCAGCTTTGTATATTGAATGTGATGTTAGAATGTGTCATGGCAGGTGCCCGGTTAGTATGAAAGTCAATATAATTTAAGCAATCTTTTTAAACCTTTGAAATTACAGAGTCAACCCTGCCATTGGCGCAATTTGAAAACTGTTACCAAACGTGATGTCTCTAATAAAACTTTAGATACTTCTTCAGCTTCCGAAATAGCTGATGTCTTATTGGACACTACAGAAAAACCCGAAACATCTTTATCGGAAAATGTCAATCTCTTTCAATCCTTACGAGTCCTACAAGAAGGAGAAGCTGATGATGATGGCTTATATGCTTATGCCCGCCGCTTGGATCCCAATTCGAATCAAACTTGTTTAAAAACCAGCACTTTTTCGGCTATGACGGCGACTTTTTCGGTGATGCTTTGTATTTTGTCCGCTTCTCTGATGGTGGCCTGCTCTCGTTTAAGACAACGCAAGAAAGAGTCGTCTTTATATGATACGTATGTTACTCACAAGGGACAAATTGATTAAGATTTAAGAGAGTACTTGACATATTTTTTCTTTAAATATATTATTTTCTCTGTAAATATTATTATTTTAAATAAAGATTTTATAGTATTATTTTATTATAAACATAGTATGATAGTAGGATTTTAAGTGTTAGACTTTAAGTTTAAGACTTGTCTGAGAGAAGTTTTCTTTAATATTAAAATATTTTTAATACAAACGAGTATTATTCTTGATAAAATAAAGATTTTTTATACTATTTAAGGACGGTTTTTTTATATTATTTTGTTAAGTGCATTTAAAAAAAAATCGCTAAATTAATGAGAAATCGATAGGTCTACATAATAAAAATTTTCAAATCATTTAGTGCAATTTATCTTAGCGGACACGTTCCTTAAGCGGATACTCCCTTTCGACAGACACTGTTAAAGCATTTTTGTTCTTTTAAGAGGTACTTCCCCTTGTACGGGTAGATTTTAATGATCAATAGAGATACAACTCAAAAAAATCCATTTCGAGATAAACATGTTTAAAGTTTTTAATTTGCCCGAACCAGTTAGAAAAACGGGGATCGTATAAGGGATATAAAGATGAATTTTATACACAATATAAAGAAATTTTTTTAGTTATGTCACTATTGAAGTAAATGAGCGATATTAAAAAAATACAAGTAAAAACTTTATTGTAACTTTGTCTATTGTTTACAAGGGATTGCATTATTTGTGTGTTTCAGGTTACTTTATTCCATGATTCGCATCCTGGGACAATGGCACAATACATGCTCGATCGTCTCCAGCTCCTCTGAATCATCGCACAATCTGCAGAAGTCCGGTATGGCGTTGTTCCATCTGCCCGAAAAAGCCCTGACAGGATAATGACCCGCCAAGAACCCTATAAGCGTCCTAAGACTACTCCTATCCAATCCCAGTAGAACCCTGGTTGCCCCCGCGTCCAATCTGGGCCATAGTGCCCTAGACACCCTGCAATCCACTCTGTCCCTCCAGGACCGGTTAACGTCATCACGGAATTTCTCCCGTATCACACCATAGTAGTATCATAGGGGAGGCTTTACCCCCCTGTCCCTTACCACTAAGTTCAGATTTGAACCCCCTCTCGCCAGTTCGTCCGCCACCACATTTCCCTCAACCATGCAGTGTCCAGGTACCCAACACAGCCTTTCATTGAATGCCTCCATGACTCCACCAAGAGCATTCCTACACCGAGCGACCAGGCACGATCGCACCGTATAATTTGTCTATACCCTAAGTTTGTTACGTTAGATGATTGTATTTCATTTCATGCCAAATGTTATTATTATGCTATTTTAGTGTTATCAATTTACAATTTTATTGTAAAGGATTTTGAATGAATTAATTTAATTTAGTTATTGAATTTTAATGTGTTTTTATTTAAAAAAAGTTTTTAGCCAATTTTTATCAATTTTTTAGGATTTTTTTTTCCGGAAATTTAGCCATTTTTGTTCACCACGGTTTGGCAACACTGGGCATCACTAGCAAAATGACAATTGTTTTAGAGGAAGAATAATGTGCTAAAGTTAGATAAAATAGTCCTCCAAACTGGCTTTTATAATTTGCAATAACTGCGTTAACAATTCGTATTATTCAAGCAAAAGAGTAATTTATTCAATAATTAAAAAAAGTTGTTGATTTACGCCCCAAAACTTACTTTGACATGTCTTATGAAGATTTCCTAAATATGTTGGCTCTAGCGATAATCTCCCGTGAGCTATGCCGCGTCAAAAAAGGGCCCAATAACGGTATTTTGGTCATGAACCGGTTAATTTAATAGAAGCTAAAAATATTAATAAGACTTGTTTCCTGTGGTTATATAGATTTTAATGATGTCTAAGTGAGTGTTATAAGCAGTAAGGCAGTGCAGTTAAGGTTTAAAGGCTTTTACTAAATTCTCAGATGGGCTTCTAACGACGTATCGGACAAACATCGGTTAAGTTATTTAAATTTTTATTAAAATCGAATTGAAAACATTAAAAAACTGACATAAATAGTTGCTATCTCGAGTCAGTGGTGAGATTTTATAAACGTTTTAATGCAGAATCAAAGAATTCCTAAATGTCTATTACATTGGACAACAAAAATTACCGAGCTTTTTATTCATGAAAAAATACAATTTTGAACCCTTTTTTAACGCGGATTAGTTAACGGGTGATTATCGCTAGAGCCAAAATATGTCAATGGGTACAACCTCTCTACATACAACATTATTTTATTTTTATTCGTAAAGATTTGATGTTCCTTTTGCATGTTTTACAACCGAAATTATGACAATTTTTGATTGAATGATGTTAACAATGAAAACGCATTATTAAAATTTCCTACATCTTCCATGCGTTTCACATAAATATTGGTCACTGTAAAGAGCCAATTAGAGGACTTTAAAAGAGTAACAGTTAAATCCGATTGATTCCCAAATTTAAAAACAAGCCGCTTTTTCACTTTTAAAAATGGGTTTTTATCCACATTAGCATCCATATTAAAAAGTATTACCATATCAATAAGGTTAAAAGTGAAGGTTGTTGGCTTGGCTAAGCCAATTAAAATTAAAAGTAAAGCATGCTCTTAGGCACAAACAAAAATTTCAAAGTACAAATACACTGTGAAAACTAAAACAAGTTTTAAAACATGCGCTTTAAAAAGCGAATCAAATAAAAGGTAATAAACAAAAAACAGCTGTTAGTAAACAAAACAAGCGTGGATTTCTTTTGTAAACAAAATAAAGGGATTAAGAAATAAAAATTTGTTTACATTTTTTTTTAAACAAAAAGAGAAGAGACAGAGAGAGAAAGAGAGAGAGAGAGAAAAAACAGAATTTAAAACTTTTTTTAACAAACCTGCGCAATAAGTAAATTTAAACAAGAGACAGCAGCATCTTTTTTGTGATTGATTTTTGTACCCAGAATCCTGGGTACATTATAAACTGCAGGACATGAAGCTGATTAGTCTTAGTTAAGAAATACACACAGCACAACGGCTAAGAAAAATAAAGATTGAAGAAAAAATTAAAGAAAAAAATAGGAAAAAATCTTAAATTTTTTTTAAAGGAAATTTTAATAATTATTTTATTGTACATATTTTCAAGAAAAAAAAGGTAAAAGAGAAAAGTGTTTTCTTTAATAAAAAACAAGTGATTTTTATTTAAAGAAATTTCAATATTTAAATGAAAATTTTGTTTGTATATATATATTTTTTCGCAAATAAAAAAGGCGTAGTCTCTTTTTTTCACAAGTCATCTAAAGCAAAAGTTGGAAAAATCAATTTTCGTTAAACAAGCTTTTAAAACAAAAGCCAAAGAAATTTTGATTTAACACAAATAAAATTGAAGTTTAAATCATGAAAACCATTTAAATGCTTTTGTAAAAGAAGGAAGTAAGTAAAGGAATTCTAAGGACCATGGATTACCTTAGACTCCATAGTCTGGGCGTAACCCTGGCTATAGTGCTCTTAGCATTTGCCTTAAATTCAGGTATGTAATACTTTCTAAATTTTTATAATTTTTAAAAACGATATAAGCCAAATGTATATTTAATTTAAAATGAAATTTTAAAATGCCTTTTTAACAAAAATAATTTTTGAGTTTTTCTCTATTTTTTGTTTGTTTCAATTTAGTGGTAAATTTTTTGATTTGATTTTTGGGTTATTTTGATTTTCTTTTTAATGAATTAATATCAAAACTCCTCCTTAACCAATTTAGCGAGTTATGTAACAGCTTCCCATAAAAACTCTATATTGTATATGAGAAACAAAAATACTAAACTATAACAAAAAAAAAAAAATACAAAAGAAGAACAGAACACGAATGAATTCCCAATGGGAGTTCAGGTAATAGAACTACAAAAATGATTTGATTTTTTTCTAAAGTTTATTAACAGAAAACGAAAACTTTGACAATTGTTTAAAATTTCATATAAAATTAGATAGGTGCTCTCTCTTTTTCTCCTTCATTTTCTCCTTACTACAACAACAACAACAACACAAAGCTAAACCTTAAACATTTAAAAACAAACTAATAGAAATAATTTTTTAATACAGAAAAGGAATTTTAAAATTTGCCAAAGTTTTCTAACAAAAAATCTAACAACATTTATAAATAAAACACCTTAAAAACCCATCCCCAAAGACCTTGCAAAAGTATGAGCTTCATTCAAGTTTAAATTTAAAAAATCTGCTAATTTCTTAAGTACTGCATTTTATAGTTTTGCTTGGAATAATTAAAAAAAAACTTTAAATTATTTATCAAATACTTACAGTCTTTAATATCTAGTAAATAAAATAGTACATTTAAATAAGATTTTTTCTAATTTATTATACAAAATCCCTTTTGATTACTACAACCAGAGTATAGAAAAATGTATTTTTTTTTTAATTAGCATCCCTTCTCTTTTTTCTTGTCTATAACTGCTTTCCCTTGGTTTTTATTTTTTTCTATCCTTAATAAATAACAGAAATGCCCAAACATATAAATAAAAAAAAATATATAGAAAAAGCCAACTTTTCTTAAAAATAAGGGTGGCGTCATTTCTTTCAAAAAGATCAGCGAAAACTTTAAAAAAGAAACTCTAAAAATGTTTTATCTTAACGAACGAACATAATTATGTATTTTGTAGTTTCATAAAACATTTGAAAACAGAAGATACAAAAAATTAATACATATAAAGAAAATTAGATTTCTGTATCAACAGCCGAATCTTAATTCATACTCCTTCTATTAAAAAAAATATATATACCAACCAATCAATCAATCAATCAATCAATCAACCAACTTAAGCGTTTTTTTTAATTTCACTTTCAAAGCAACAAAAAACTAATAAGAATTAAATCCAACACAGCACATAATAGAAATAACACCTTCTAAAAAGAAAATATCCACAAATTCAGACAAAAATACAAAATAAAATCTTCAAAAACAAAACATCTAAGCACTTTAACTCAAATTAATTCAACATAATGATTTCTTGCAGTGTTTAAATCATCTTTAATTTTTTCTAAAGAATGCTTTTCAAAATCTCCAAAAATTGTTTATAATAAAAAAAGAACTTTTCTAGAAAGCTATTCATTACTACTCTCTTTCTCTATTAAAACTTTCTCTCTCCTTAACTTATTCTTAAAAACAAACACGATTAGCGACCCCTTTTCAACCACTTACGCACACACACAAACATTAACGAAAGCACGCTTGTTATACCCTCCACCACTAGTGTAAAAGAGGGCATACTTTGTTCGTCATTCCATGTAAAACTTTTTAATATTCATCGAAGACTCGAAAAGGTACAGACAGGGTGGCGCATAAGTAACGTCATGATTTACTAAATAAATAGGTAATTTTTTCTTTCTGATTTTATTAAACCTTTGCAGTTATTAAAATAAAGATTACAGTTTGAAAATATGTTCACTAGAAAGCTCCAAGATTGTATGAACGAAAACAAAAATGTCAAGGCATAACCCGCTCCACACTAGAATTGTTCTATGTATTGTACACGCAGAAAAAAACATGCTTAATTATGGTCACCTCCAACAAAATTAATTTTAAACATATTTAACCATATTATTGTTACCGACAACCATAATTTTCTTAAATTTGTCCTCCATCAAGAAGCCACAACCATATTATGGTTCCCTCTAAACATGTTATGGCTTGGTAGGAAGGTGGGTAGAAACGATAGCCTCACCCAGAGACGATTATGGTTCATTGTGACGCCTTATTTAGAAATAGATATGGAAAGTAGGTATATTAAAGAGCGAAAGCATAAGACAGATAAAAAAGATAGATAGAAAAGAAAGTTTTGGACCAAAC
Source organism: Pollenia labialis (assembly GCA_949318255.1). Lineage (NCBI taxonomy): Eukaryota > Metazoa > Arthropoda > Insecta > Diptera > Polleniidae > Pollenia > Pollenia labialis. The sequence goes on from OX439140.1 coordinate 135,023,850, forward strand.
TCCTGTCGATAATTAAAAATGGTTTTCTCTATGTGTAGATACGTATACGTTGTCAAAAGTATTAGGATAACAGTTTGATGGTGCATTTACATGGGGAAAAATAAATTTTTTGAGTTTTTGTAAAAATTTTGCCATTAAATAATTACTTTTGAAATTAAATGTATAAGAAACGAAATGTGTATCGTGTTAATGAGATATTAAAGATACGATTTGGTTAAAAAAGGCTAAAGTTATAAAATTTTCCCCAAAATTATTGACATCAACAAAGATTAAATTAACAGATTTTTCAAAGTTTATGTTTTAAATTTATATTAATTTGTTTAATTTTGAGTTTTTTTTTATAAAAAATTAATAATTTTACTTTAACAAAATAAAATTAATATTTTAATATAATAAAAAGACCAAGCTTAAACAAATTAATTAAAACATTTAAATAATAAAGTCGAATAAGAAAGAATTTATATTAATAAAAATAATTTTTCCAAGATAGCGCTAGTTTTTACACTGCACCTTCTTCCTTGATTTTTTTTTCAAATTATGAGTTAACAAAAATACGTTCTCCCATGCCGTTAATATAAGCTGAACAATAAGAAATATTGCTCTGTTATTCTGCCGACGTTATTGCCAACTTGCTGAGATATTTATCTTTAGTGTAGACCTGGGGTATGAATTTTTTTTCGAATAAGTTAACGGTATTCTACGAAGACAGAAACTCATATTTAATTAAATACGGGTATGCTTTAAGTAAAAATTAGCTCTTTTTTAAATATTTCTCAAAATATGTTAATTTTGTTTTTGCTTTTGTTGTTCAAGTGGCCTGAGACGCGTTAATGGCCAGAGGAAATTTAATTACTTGTAAGTGCACCGTCATATTTCTTGGGAAGGGGGTACATAATGTTTTAAAGATAATATTTTGAAATGCTGTCTGTTTTTTGCTTCGACCTGACGTGTTGTCCATCTATCTGTCCGTCTGTTAAAATCACGCCCACTTTCATCCAATTCAAAAGATAACAACATTATTGCAGTCAAATTCTTTCTAGTTCTCCTAATTAGTTTGGCATTAAAATCCAGCGCAATCGGCTTAGTAAGCAAAGAGTTTTGAACCCAAATGTGGAATAATCTCCTTAAAAAAATAATATTCTTTTCTCAAAAACTAACATAAATTGGTGATAATTATGATCAATTAATTATGCACAATATCTCTTTATATGTCAAAAAAATAAAAATCATACTACAGTCGAACTTCCTTATAGTGAACTTCTATACAATGAAGTTCTCCTTATTATGAACTTAAATCAAGAACTCAACTTTTTCGTTCCACTTTCAATGTATTTTGATCTCCGTATAATGAATTTTCATACAGTGAATTTTTCTTTACAATAAACAAAATTTTGGAACCAAAAATACATTTTACGTGTGTTTTTGTCTCCATATAGTGAACTATTTTTTGCAGCTTTATTTTGCACTTGTTAGCAACACTTTTTGTTAAGAAAATAAGAAATGTACCGTAAATGAAAACAAAAAAAAAACGGAATTGGCAAATTGGTTTTTTTTTGTTGTTTTCTTACGAAGACAGTAGAATGAAGCAGTTTGTTTTTTAATTTTGTTTTTTCTTTTTACCCACTTACAACTACAATTCGAGTCGGAAAGAACCCAACCAATTGTAGGGGAATGTAAGAAAAGATAAACTCACTGTTTATTGTTGGTGTTTTGTTTTGGCTTTGACATTGTTACAAGTAAGACTTTGGATGTTTATAATTCTTATTCGCTTTAGGGTTTTATTTGTATAATATTTTTGACCTTTCTAAAATCTTTGGAAAAGGTTTCCTGATGAGCTGGCCTGAGCAACCAGTGAAATGCGCATAGAAGCTAGCTTTCCCTCAACAATAAATTTCAGTGTATTTATCAAATATGAAAAACTGGGAATTTAGTACGTCATACGGAAATCGTATTAATAAAAAAAAGTTAATGATTTGACTTTTAACACCAGTTGCCCGAGTTTAGTAAACGAAAATGACGCACCGGAGTAGCATTTCTCTTGAAAAAAGTTATTAGTAAGTAATAAAGTTGAAGAAGGGACATCAAAGAAAAAAGATATAGCTAAAGAGTTTGGAATTCTTCCCAGTACATTATCAAACATTTTAAAAAACAAGTCAGTTATGTGTATGTAGTTCAAACAAAAATACCTGATTATTTTAAATAAATTAAAAACAAAAAAAATTTTTCTTTATAATGAAGTTTCTATATAGTGAAATAATTGTCTATCCCCGTGGAGATTCATTGTAGGAAAGTTCGACTGTACCACATTTTGTGAAGATCTTTCCATAATTCCTGTATAAGAGCACGATCGGAAAACATTTCAGAATTGCCAGAAACCATAATGAATAATGCTATTTTAGTAAAATTTAGTCTGTTATAGTCTCACTAGATTAGAAGCCACTCTGCTATAGCTCGTGAAAATCGCTGCATAATTTTCCATAGGCCCTACATAAAGCACATTCTCTGAAAACACTTCAGTACAACGAAAATCCCAACAATTAACGCTATTGTAATAAAATTTAGTCTGTCATAGTTTCATTAGAGTAGAATGCACTCCGCCAAATATCGTGAAGATCTGTGCTTAATTTACTACAGGCTACATATAAAGCCCATTTTCGTAAAACACTTTAGTACGCCTAAAAACGTAACGAGAAATGTTATTGTAGTTAAATTTAGTCTGTCAAAGCTTCATAAGATTAGAAATCACACACCAGTACCAAAAAAGCTTACTTTAGAAATATAAATTAATGAGCCTAAGACATTAACGAATTATAATACTGAAAAGTCTGTTTTTTAATTTTAAGTTAAAAAGTCAAATCCTGAAATATTCTTACTTTGAGTGGAGGGTATCGAAGATTCGGCACAGCCGAATAAAGCACTTTTACTTCTTTTTAAAGCTCTTTAACAATATTTATTATTGTTTACATTTTTTTCCCGTAACACTTTCAAAACAATCCTGCTCTTTTTCTTAATATATTGTTTACATTTTAAGTTCAATCTATCTCTCTCTCACACACACACTCTCTTTTTCACACTCTCTTTTTCTTTTTTGCAATAATTTCATATCCTATTTTACCCAAAACGCGTCTATTTTTTTCTAACTGTGTAATGGAAAATTTTACTCCAACTTTCTCTTTCTCTCTCTCTCTCTCTCTAATTAAAAAATACACTCTTTGTAGTTTTTTCCTCTCAGTTCTCATTGAATGAGTATTTGTCATATTTTAAATCATATACAAAAATATTTTGTTTCAACATCATCTGTTTTTGAACCTGTAGGCAGCACATGAAAGGATTTTAGCGTTTTCCTTAAAAAGAGATTTTTTTTTTGTTGCAGTGACATACTAACCCAGTGTTTTTGTGGGGGTTCTGTAACATGATTAATATTTTTAGTATCAATCGTGTTTTTCCTCGTTTGGGGAAATTGATTTGTAATACTCGTATGTAAACAAGTTTAAGAAACCTTAACGGCATCAATGTAAAAGACCAAAACTATAAAAAGGATAAATGGATTAGAAAAGTTTCAATAGAGTCCTAATCAAAAGTGGTGTCTGTCTAAATGGCAGCGACAAAACGTACCACGACTGCTACACAAAGTTCGAGCATATTGCATTTGGTATATTTTGGTTTAATTGGTAGTTTGGTGGTTTTTGTAAAATTTTTTTTAGTACCATTTGATTTTTATATGCGCAATGATTTTTAAGCACTTTAAAAGCTGTGTCCAATTGCTGATTAAAATTCGGCCACTACCATCTATGCTGGTGCCCGATTTATTATCTGCTTGTGGAAAGCATAGCTGAATACTCCCGCATATATATGGGGTAGCTGCTTTATGCAGTCGCGGACAATGCGCGGTTTCGAGAGAAGAGACTCAGATGGATATCGCGTTCCACCGATCTCTACCAAAATTCTGAGTGTCTATCAATGCAGTGGATTCGAATTCGGAGTGGAAGTGTCGGAGTTGATGTTTTTGTACCGGAGTCGGAGTCGAAGTAGCCACAAAAACACGGGTCTCCGACTCCAAAATTTTTTGGCATAAAATATTAAAACAAATTTCTATTATTCTCCAAAATTCAAATTTTTCGAAATGGGCGATGCGATATTTAAAATATCGATTTTAAATTCTTACAGATTAATTTTCTTGCTATATTTAACAATTTAAAAGGTACTGCATTAAAAAAAAGAGTTTTAAGCATTGAGCATCAATGTTAGAGTCGGAGTTGGAGTAGGAGTTGGACTTAAAAAATTTCAGCGGTTGAAGTCGGAGTTAGAAATATTTATTGATGATTCCACAGGCCTGGTATCAATAATACTCAAATTAACATGGCGCGGTATTTAATCGCTGTCTGATAGGATCTGGTAGGACTAGTATGCTTTAGCCCAATCCGCTATAGCCTAAATGAATAATGAAACCGTATACGGCCAAATGCTCCTAATAGAAACAACATGAATTATTTAAATATATGTCACCTACTCCGAGAAAAGGGACGTAGTGTGTGAAAATGAAGTTTTGAGAAAACTGCATTTCATCTTATTCTACACCCTCTTAGGTACCAGAATCCACTCTTAAGTCTAAACCAGGAATTTCCAAAAATTTTTTGGTTGTGTATTAGTGAGTACCAGAGAGTAAAAAAATTGAGAGAATGCATTTATTAACAGCCGCAGAAAAATGTTAGTAATATATTTTTTAAGTTGTTATTTTATAAGTTGTATAACACAACTGATTTTAAATCAGTTTCAAATATCTTATCAAACAATTTGTAAAAAAAAAATAAGATTTTTTGTGTTTTAAAAATTCATAAAAAATAAATATTGCACTCAAGGCATTGGATGTTACCAAAAGCATTTTTGACCGCCCAATATTTTTTGAGTGTCAAGCTGAAACAAAATAGCATATCATCCGCTAGACTTGTACACTTGTCGAAGTCACATCGACGACTGAATTGAAGAGCATAAAAATATGTGTTAGTATTAGTGTGCACAATTGTGCAAAGAAATGGAAATCCCTAGTCTAAACCCCTTAAAATAAGTTGTAAGAATCCGTAAGGAGCTAAAATCATCAACTGGATTTATAATGTGATATACACATTAAGACCCGATGGATATAGCTCTACGATTACTCGGGGCTTATTATAAAAAACCGATCGATAAATTAGTTTCTAATTATATAAGCTATTTTCTATATTTATAATGTCGAGTAATAACAGCAAAAAATAAGCTGATGCGACACAAACAAAATTTTATAGGAGAAGGTTTCTTTTTGATTTTATTTCATAAAAATTTTGTATGAATTTTGTCGCTTACGATAAAATCGTTTTTGCTATAAAATCATAACTGTGCAGACAGGGGCCAAAGACGGTAATTTAACGGATTAACTAAAACAAGTTTATGTACCGTGAAAACTCAAAGTACTCCGTTAAAATAAAATTCTACATCACTAGACGAAAAAATAAATGTCAAATATGTAACGGTATTTTTGTAGTGACGCGTTGAAATTACTCGTTTTGAGAAAAAAATTAAAAAGTAGACACAAGAAAGTTAACAACTTTTTGTAATAAAATCCGATTTACGAAAGGTATTTTAAAAAAGTAACAAATATAGCCATGCAACCATAAAGCTGAGGTATTAATTCAAATGTTTTGCTTAAATTTTTAAAAAAATTATTTTTGGAAGTGCTTTTATTTTTCAAGCTTATATGGGAAATGCAAAAAAATGGATTTTTTTTAAGTGGACATAAAAGTATCAATTGGGCCCAATCGTGCAGAAATTTTAACTTTGTTTTTAAGGTTAAACAAATCCGCGTTATTTTAGGAAAAATAATGCTGCGCATTGAGTTTACCAACAAAAAGCGCTTCACGACTTTTGCTATAACTCTTATTGTTGCTGTAATTTTTTTTATGCATTTTTATTAGAGATGTTCAAATTTTGTTATTTGTTGCATGCAAGTCACGCGTGACCGTGGTTATATATATATTTTACAATGATTTAAAAACTAGAGTGCGTGAACATAAAAATTAAAATCTGACGCACTCACGAAATACCTTAACCTTATTACAAAAATACATTTTTGAGTATTCGCATTTAAAGGTGAATTTTATTACTTAATAAATAATTTTTTTTGAGAGGTTCCCGTCTCCCCCTCCTATTCTTCCAAGTTTTTTATTTGGAAAATACGGCTTGTTCTAAGAGCTTAGCACATTAAATTAAGTGTGCCTCACTATTGTTGCTCTGCAGGTAAAAAAAAATAATAAATACTTTGTATGGGCGTACCCGTCGCCCTCTCCTATACCGCCAAGATTTTGCTGGAACATGCAGTTTGTTCCAAGATTTACACTTATCAAATTTCGTGTACCTTCCTATGGCAACTGAGGTGATATGAATTGATACGCGAAAAAGGGCTTTTGGCCCCAGTGTGCGGTGTGGTGTGACCATGACATTTTAGGCAATGAAAAAAACCAAAAATATAAAATTATGTTTCTTAAGCTTTTTTTGTGGTAATGCCTCGATGTTTTTGAAGAATTTCGAGTTAAAAAAAAAACTTGAGGTGTCGTTACTTATAAATAAATTCTATGAGTTTGTTTAATTGTGCTGTGTTTTCTTTTAAAACCGAATTGATGGTTTTGAATCCATATATTTTTATTTATAATTGGGGAGAATTTTGTAATTTTGGTTTTTGGTTACCTAAACTAATCCCGCAAAGCTCTACGCTTTTTTGAGAGACTCTGACGGGAATCGAACCCGCAACTCCGGCACTGATAGACTTGCTCACAATCAGCTAGCCTATCGGGGCAAATACAAGCAAGTTTTTACTCCTGGGGAGCCTGCTATAAGAATATAAAAATTGATTTAAATTAAAAAATTTGTGATATTTTTAAATTACAAGATGTTGTTTGTCGTGCTTAATTCCTGAAATTTATTGTTGAAGGGATAAGCTATTCCTAGGCGCATTTCACTGGTTGTTTAGGCCAGACCGTCAGGAAACTCGTTCCAAAGATTTCAGAAGAACTACAGATAACAAACAAATAAAACTGTTAAGCAAATAAGAATTGTAAGCAACAGTTATACTTGATATTATTTAAAAAATTAATCTATTTCCCACCAGTTAACAAATAAAAAGTATCAATTTAACATTTAATTGACTTGATTAAACGTTGAATTCACTTGATTAAATGTTTAATTAAAACTGATTTCATTTTAGCATTATAATAATAATTGGTAAACATTTTTGGAGAATTTTTCTGTGCATATTGACCGAAAATTTAATGATGAGAAATTTGTGTTTAAGATCTACGCTGCGCATACTCAATCATTAAGACAATAAACAATTTGCCATGTCTACTTTGCGATGATCAATTAAGTTTGTATTGCTATACAACGCACCTTATTCTCAAGCTTTGGCTTCCTTGGATTATTTAAAAACAAACAATGCAGTGTTGCATGGAGTCTGCGGTTGATTACTATTTAAAAAAGCTAGACAGTTTTTACATTAACACAGACTCGAAACTATTGCAGAGCGCAGGGAAAAGTGTATGAAACTTACTTATGAGAAATATAGAAACATGTTTCTTAATTTGTTGGGTTTTTTTGTAAGGTCGGCGAATTTTGAAATCACCCTCGCATTTAAAAAGGGTAACATAAAAACGTTTAGATGTTACCAAAAAAACTTGTCAAAACTTATTCAGTTTTAAGCCGATTTTTATGTTTTTAGGTGTTCTGAAAAGCTGTAGTACTCTTTCGTCCTGTCTATCGTTAGGATTCGAATATAAAAAATATAAAAATTTGGAAAATTCTAAGCTTTTTCTAAGCAACGTAAGACTTTCAAGATCTTTCAAATTAAAACAAAAAATTTTAAACAGTGTTCGAAAATAAACACTAAATATTGTTCCTTTCATTTGATCCTTAGAATTGTGGAAAACACAAACGCTTATAGTGTTTGTGTAGTAAATCTTTGAAAAAACAACGTTTCTCTGTTTGTGATCTTCGAACACAAAAATAATAATGTACATACTTATCAACAAAAAGATGAGAATGCAATTCTGTTTCTTGTTAAAAAAATCACAAATTTTGTTGTGTTCGGTTCAGCACATTAATGTTCGTTCGTTTCAGTTGTGTTAAGCAGTCTTTTGGCTGGTTACACAAACAAAATACAAGAAAAAAGAAACAAAATGCCAGCGTAAAAATTTACACAAACAAAATACTTGCGAAATGGTAACACAACGGGAACTAATTAATGGACCCACGTGAGCTGTGTTTGATTACGGTTACCAATGGAACCTAACCTAACCTAACCTAACCTAACCTAAACATGTGCACAATACACACACAAGCTATTCGTACTGTGGTCGATGCTAAAATTGTTTGTTCGCTCATTTCTTTATCAATGTAAAACAGAAACACTATAGAACAGCGGTTTCCAAACTTTCTGATACTGCGACCCAAATAAGAAAACAATAAAAAATTGGCGGCCCCCTTATTAGATAAACCAAGTTTAACCATATCAATAGCAGCTGGTATTACTAGGGCTTACCTAGTGAATGGGATTTTTTACATTTTGCGATTCTATAGGAAACTTGGTATGATGCAAACAGTGCTTTTGATGGAACAGAAACTGTTTTTTAAATATTTGTTTTCTTTTATTAATCTCTTCGAGTCTTCTTTGAAAAAAATCTATGGATTTATCAATATATTCAAAATGCATTGTTTCAAGATTTCGCCTTAATTTACTTGGTTTCATACCCTCAGAGAAACAGACAAAAATTTTAAAACTTCACAACCCCCTTGAGGTTATTACGCGACCCCCTTGTGGATCGCGACCCACAGTTTGGAAATCAATGCTATATAACATTAAAATATAATGCAAGTCTACAAAACCACTACAATTGCTCTGTGTTATAACGAAGAACTGAACATTATATAATGTTCGTTACTTTCTTGAAAATAGTAACGAACGGTATTAAGGGTTGCGTTCGTCTACACATCCATTAAAAAAATAACTATCGTTTCTAGGTGTGTGGGCCGGGCCGTACGCTAAATAATGTTCTGTTTATTTTCGAACACTGGTGTTAAAAATCTTCTTCAACAAACACAAATTTAAAATAGATGGCTAAAATATTTGATATCTATAATATTTTTTTTTTCTGAATGGACCAAAGGATCATTCTTAATTAAACATAAAAACATGGGGAGGGGGAAAACCATATTTATGATTTAATTAATTTTTAACTTTATGCTGACCGTTTTTTGCTAAAAACTAAACTAAATATCGAAAAAAATCTTGATTGTGTTCGTTATCTGTTGACTCTAAAAAAGGTTGTATGAGAACTCTTGCATTTTAATTGCGTAGCACAGTGTTAATATCGTACAAAGTTTTGAACAATAACTGAAGTCATAACTCTAAACAACCTAAAGCGAGTTCTCCTTAAAAAAAGGATACTTTTTAGGGCATCAGAATATTCTTTTACTAAGTTATTTTCATTTAAATTAAAAATTCATATTTTCTTCTTCAGTTTCATTTAACTTCTAATTGTGTTTTTGTTTTTCCTTCTTGGCTCATTAAAATAAAAATTCATTTAAGACAACAAACTATATTTGCATCTCTATTCTAAAATAAAACAAAAAAAAAAAACCAAAAAAAAAAAAAAATGTTTGTGTTTTTGTTTTTATATATTTTTATGTTAAAACTAAACCAAAAACATAAATGTAGTAAATGCATCCGAAGATGAAGAGCGTTTGGTACGTGACCTCTTTCGAGGCTACAATAAACTCATACGACCCGTACAAAATATGACACAAAAAGTTGGAGTAAGATTTGGTTTGGCGTTCGTACAGCTAATCAATGTCGTAAGTGTTTGAGATCTACTACTACTACTACTACTACTAATCATAAACTACTTCTACTAATAATAGTACTATGTACTAAAAAAAAAGTTGAACTAAAAAAAATTGTTGCAATTAAACGATTTTCTTTAGAAAAACTATAAATGTTTTTATAATTTTTATTTTAAAACAAAATCAGTTGTAGTGTGACCCCTAAAATTCCGTATTATTTCTATTTTGTGTTAATTTTCTTCATCCAAGCCTCCAACCACCTTTTTATTTAGGACAAAAACCAAAATGTTTATAAGACAAGTCGTATTTCGTTAAATCTATAGACATTTAAACTTTTTGCTTAACTATGAAAATTCCTTTATTTTTCTTTCAAAGCAAAAAGTTTTTAATATTTGATTATTTTTAAAATTTTTGTCCCCGTTTTTAAACTGTAAATAATTTGTTAAAGCCCTACTAACACACCTTTAGAGATTTAGTGTAAAAATAATTTCCTTTCCCTTTTTTGTTGGAAAAACATTAAACAAATTATTTGTTTTTTTATAAATAATTTAAGTTTCGTATTTTTTTTTTTGGAACTAACCCCCTTCTTCCTTTTTTATGAAATAAATACTTAAAGTACTAGTAATTTTTTAGTGATTGATTTTAACAGTTTGTTTTAACTAACTCAACAAATATTTTATTAATCTCACTTTTTTAAATAAATTTTACAACAATCACTGATATTTATATTGTATTTTTTTTATAAACTTCTTCTTTCCTATTCTCCTTAAAAAAATAATGAATAATAATCCTGATATACATTTTTGCCACTTACCACCAAATAAAAAAAAAACATTATAAACAATTTCCTTTTAACTTTGTCAAAATATTTTTTTTTAAACAAAAAAAAAATAATATTTTTTTCTCCAAAAAATATCAAACCTGTAAATGTATATGTAATGTTTTTTTCTAAATGCTAAACAAAATGCTAAATAACAACTCCGAACCCTGCTAATAAAAACCACAAATAAAAAAAACCAAAACAAAAAATATATCTTTTGACTCTCGCTACCACCCCACCACGCCCACGTCCCCCTTCAATTCAGAATGAGAAAAATCAAATTATGAAATCAAACGTTTGGTTACGTTTGGTTTGGTATGATTATCAATTACAATGGGATGAAGCTGATTATGGCGGTATCGGTGTGCTACGTCTGCCGCCCGATAAGGTTTGGAAACCGGATATTGTTTTATTCAATAAGTGAGTACATTCTACAAATACAACAACAACAACAACAACAAATCATTTCTAACATCCATACAAAACATTTTCATTTTGTTGAGCAAAAGAGAAGAGTCATATAACATGAATTAAGCGCTAGATTTTATTAGGTCCTAGTAGTGCTGGGAAACTACCTATAGTCATTTAATATCGAAAAAATCGATAGGAAAAATATTATTATTATTGATTATGAAGATATGTAACAGCAGCTATACACACACAGTTTTTTGCGCTAATTTACAGGAATGAATACAAACAATAAGATTTGCCTGGTGGTATGGATTGCTTAGCTGGGATTTTTTACTGCTAATTGAAGGCCTTTATGTCGAAATTTGTATATGTTTACATAGGGACTGAAATGTCAAATATTTTTGTAATGTTGTTGACCATTAGAGGTAAGTCCGCTAGATTGATTACCTCTTGGGTTACGAATCAAAACCAATTTCGAAAATTATCTAAAGTTGTAATAAAATATCTTATAGTCCCCGTCACTTCGATTCCACCAGAAAGATGCTTATAAGCAGCCCAATTTTTAAAAACTGTCATCTAAAAAAAACGTGCGCATATACATACGTCTCATACGTTCAATAGTGATAAAAATAACGAACTGTAGCCCGATAAAAAACTAGTTAAACTTTTCCTGCATCAGTACAAGCATTCAGTCTATAGTAATATCGATAGTATCGATAGTAAAATCGGAACTATCGATAAAAATCGATAGTAGAAAAAATCGATAGTATCTAGGACCTAGGCACAGTTCACTTGAGTTATTGTATACAAGTTATTTTGAATATCTAGTTTTATTTTAACATAGAGTTTTTACATAGCAAAGCCTACATATAACAAATAAAAAATCGATCAGCTGGGTATATACGTTTAGTTTGTTTTGCGCGCCCTGATTAGGGCCCGGTCGTTAAAACGATTTCGTTTTTAAACATTTCATGTGTTTGTTTAAAGTGTACAACAACACTTTTAAGAGCAAATTTCGAATTTCTAACGGTAAATTACAAAATATTACAAACAATTTTGTATTTCCTTTTACTTCAGCTTCGCTTTCAACTTGCACGTAAATAAATATTTTTGGTGTTTTAATCCAACTTTTCAAAAAGTAAAGTGCATGAAAGGGCTAAAAACTCAACGTTCACAATATTTGATTATTTATGGCCCTAATCATGTAAAACGCAACACAAAACCAAATAATTACATTAAAATATTTTATAATTTAATTTTGATTTCTGCGGAAATTCACATTGCGTTTAAAAATATCAAACGCTGCATAGATTGTATCGTTGAAAATTTTAAAACGGTACATGAATTTCTGTACAAAATATTTTGTTTTTGCTTTCAATATAATTTTTTAGCGTTGCGTTGCGTTTTTCATGATTAGGGCCCAAAAGTTTTTGTTATTGAATGCTGTACATTGAAACATTCATAGTCGAACAAAAAAGTCCCGAATCATTTTTATAGTATAAAATAAATTTCAAGCAGGCAACGTTTGTAGCCAATTTATTTTAGCCTACTTATGAATTCGTTCAGTTTAGTTTAGCATGTACAACAAAATATACTGATGACATCCAACGAAGTGAAAACAAGGCACAAATTTTTGCATAAAATAGTTGTTGTTTTCTAGTACCCATGTTTTGTAATTTTAGGAATAACTTTAATTATCGAAAAGATGTGGAACAAAATATTCCAAAGTTTATCGAAAAGTTAGAAAAAAGGGTGTCTGCCACTTATGTCGGAAAGTGTCATAACATTGTGCTCGAAGCCGATGTGACATTGCAGGCGTTGAGAACGCCAGTCACTCATATCGTTGACGGCGACCAAAATTTACTAAAATTGAAAAATTTTCAAAGAAGGCGGCGAAAATACAACCGTCGGCTATACCTATAATGTGCTATAATGTAAAGTGCGACTTTACAACGAGCAAACGAGCTTTTAAACAATAAAAAATGTGCCGGGAACAAAATATTATTGTTATTATTCTTTGCATTTTTAATATATTTTTCAGTGTTAAAATTTTTTCTCGCCCCGTTTTTATTCGTGAGTTTATTTGACAGTTCAAAGCGGGATTTTTCTGACAGAAATTTTACACACACTCATTGTATAAAATGGCTAATACTCGCCAAAAATGTCACAGACACTGTCTAGTGAGAAAAACAGTTGTTTGTTGCAGTTAATGGCAGTTTTGTCTTATTTCTCACGTTGCAATCTAAAAGTTTCTCGACGTGAGAGTTACAGAACATGGGCACGAACCCTGTGTTAGTTTGTGTGTTTTTGTCAATGCTTTTTTCCTGGTGTTTGTCATATCATGATCTCTTCGATCTTCTTAGTGTAAATCTAAAATCCCCGCTAGATAATTCCTGTTTTATACTTTAAATGGGGTCTGTTCTTATTTGACCATAATCTCATGGTCTTTACGCATTTTTAGCATACAATATAAGGACTTGTTGCGGAAGTCTTAAGGAAAGCCACATTAATGAAAATACACATGTTCGACGAAGTGCGACATTTAGTCTACAATTTTACATGTTTATCCACCACAGATTTTTTAGAAGTAAAGGGTAATTTTTAAGTCCGATAGAACTTTCAAAAACTGATTTTATTTTTGACCAATGGTTTAATTTAAAAGAAAAATTGGCGAGCATATTTTCTGTGTACCATCGAGGCTTTCGTTTTTATTCATATTTCTTGACGTAGTCATTGTTTAAAGAAGCAAAAAAATACTTTAAAAAACACAACTTGATTTTATGACAGTTAAGTAACCCGTAACATGTACAAAAATATGACCAAGAGCTTCATCGCAAGAAGTAGAGCTCTTATAGAACAATTGAGGATCAATTTAAAATCAACAACCTTAACTAAGTAAACAATAGCAGCGTTATTCCCCGCAACGAAATAGAAAAATGGTTTGGCTAAAATAAAGAATTAGGAAACTAAAAACTTTGTTAAAGGCTAGTTTACACTATCACACAAGTCTTACGTATTCCATAAACTAGCATATCAGGACACAAAACCTATAAGATATAATTTAAATATAGGTTTATGCTCACCCAACCAATACCACCTGCTCAATTTATATAATTTAATTAAGCAAATTGACTTTGATTGTTGTTAGTTCATATTTAATATATGAAGATTTAAGAAATAAATAATGATGAAAAAAAGAAGTAAATTTACCTGGGGTCTGATTCTGGCAGTCGTGATCGAGTACTTTCTCGATTCGAAAGCAATTAAATATCTAATTATTTCAGTCAATACTGAACGAATCGACATTATTTTTTCAGTGTTGCAAAGCATTAATTTTGAGTTTCACTATACTAAAAAAATAATTTCGATTCCTTCAGTATCGACTGAAAGAATTAGAAAAAAAATTGCTTTCGAATCGAGAAAGTACTCGATCACGACTGTCAGAATTTGGCCCCTGATATGTGTGTAAGCTTGTAGCTTCTTTTTTTATAAGAGATTTGTTAACACATACATACATAATATGTATGTACAGAAAATATTCAAACGAGAAGTAAAAATTCAAATAATTTTACATTCAAAATTTATTTGAATATTCAACTCATTTGACTTCGTTGTGTTCGTTTGTTTTGTCTTTGGTTATTCTGTCATTTGTTTCGTTATTATTGGAATGAGTGTGCTGCAATTGCTTTTTATGCATTCTTGCGGACCTCATGTCCACACCAAGCGTTCTGCACGTATGTTACTTTGTTATATTGTCCATTTTTCAAGACGCATGCTTAAGTAGAAAGTAAAGCTAATTCATGCTTTCGATAGGCATGTGCATTCTACGCGTTTGCTGTGTAACTTGCCAATACAATTTTACACTACTACTTTTTGGACTGATGCGTAAACGCATTGAACAATTGGTGTGGATCTGCAGCTTTAGCCCTTTTGCTTTGCACCATAATAGAAAAGCGTTCTCTGATTGATTCATCTTGTATGTATTTGTGCGTTTTAGGATTTTTCTGCTTATTGTATTTTGCTAATTTTGTTAAAAATATTGAGTCACTTTGAATAGACCACAAAATTCATAAGTAAAGCGACTGCTACAATGTCTGACGCTATTTCGCTAGTTAACAGCCTTCGAACATTATGAGAAAATACAATAAATGAATGAACTGAAATGCAGAATACACTGTGCTTCAGCAGGATAGAACCAACATATTTAAAACTAAAAAAGCTGTATAAATTGCAAATGCGTATAGAATAAAAAACTTTGCTATGCAGAAAAATATTTTATACTGCCAATGACAATTTAAACATAAAAAACCGGTATTTTTTTTCTTTTTTCGTAGTCAAGTTAAAACACAATAGAGCCACTTGCATTTTAAACTTATATCAGTAGGCGATTGTGAGAAAGCTTTACAATAACGAAATGAGATTAAAATTTCGGTTTGTGACTGCAGTTTCCTAAATCAATATAGGAAGAAAAAAGTCTCTTAAGTCGTCGGAAATGGTGAATATTGATGTTTACCATTCTGACAGGTATTCGAAAAATTCGAAATTATTACTTATTTAACAAATTATTTAAGTTTTTGTCTTCTTAGGGGAAACATAAAAAAATAGTTTATAATCAATAGTACTTCGACTTATTTTAGCATCCATCTATTTTAGTCCAGGGCGAATTCATGTATCAGGTGTGCTCAGTCGATCAGCTGGTTAAGTTTTTCCCTTGTTAAAACTTTCAGACTACATGTTGTGTTTAAATACACTGTGCTAGATATTGACACTTTTTTTTGAGACAAGCTGGCCACTTGGCGTTTTAATCTAATTCGGATACGCTAAATCCAGTGGTGTTTTCGAGATATACCGTTTTTTCCAAAATGGAGGAGGTTGCACAACATATGTTTACGTAATTCAAAAACGTTTTAGCTTATTGAAAAAACTAAAAAAATCCGAAATTCAGCAATAAAATTTCCTTTAAAAAAACATAATTTTTCTATCAAAATTTCGAAATTTTTGTATTTTAAAAATTCACAGCAAATTAGAAAATACAGCTGCTAGGCCTTAAATTAATTAATTTCCAGGCGAATAAAAAATTGAATTGCAAACAAATTGCAAAGCCATAAATGATTAAAATCTGTTTACAACTTTTGAATTTATTCATAAAATACGAAAAATTTTAATTAAATGTAAGAATTTCATAAAACGCAATATTTGTATGGGAACTCCCCTAAGGGGTGGAGAAAAAGGCAAAGTAAGACTCGAGAAAATGTTAAGGACAAAAACTAATGGAGGTCCTTCATCTATTTTTTATACGTCTGGAAAAAATTAGAAGTCTAGCTGCATTTTCCAATTTTTTATGAATTTTTAAAAAAACAAAAATTTCAAAATTTTGACAAAAAAAAACCATTTTTTTTTCCAAAAAAAAAAAAAAAATTATCTGCCTGTTTTAGAACGCGAGTGCAAAAGTGACTCGTTTAAGTAACATTTAAAGCAAAAACAAAATTTCAGAATTTGTTTTTGGATTAAATGTTAGTGAAACGAGTCCACTTTTGCGCTCGCGTTCTAAAAACAGTCAGTAAGTTTTTAAAACGACTGCGCATATTAGAAACAAATTTTACCTTTCTTAAAGGTAATTTTATTGCGCAATTAATTTTTTTTAGTTTTTTTAATAAGCAAAAGCGTTTTGAGTTACGCGAACATATGTTGCGCAACCTCCTGGCTTCAGCGTACACGAACTAGATTAAAACGCCAGGTGACCAGCTTGTCAGTTTTTTCAACTAGCACAGTGAAACTGTTAGGAATTTTGTCATTTTGAAGCAGTAAAAGTGAATACAAATTATTTATCTACTCTTGTAGTATTGCGACCAACCGAATCATTAATTCGCCTTGTTTCAGTTCAACCAATCAATTCAGTAAGTCAATCATAAAATCATTTCAAATCAATAATCGTAAAGAAGCATATTTAAACTTCATTTCTTTTATATTTAGAAGAGGAAAAAGAGGACAAATAAAGAAAAGTATTCATGGCAGCCTTTAAAATCTCAACACATTTTTGGGTTATACCGAACTTGATTTTCTTGTTTTGTTTCTAAATAAAAATAATTTTTCAAAATATTTAACACTCCACAAAAAATCCTTGAAATTTGCTGGAATAAAGTAAAAAGCAAGGATTTTTTTCAAAGGAGTTAAAAAAAAACCTTAAATATTAGTCGAAAGAAAACCCTGCGCCAAACGCTTTTTTAGTGAAACTTCTGTCCAGTAGCTAGAAATAAAATAGTTAATCATAAAGTCCCTTAACCCGCCCTATTTTAGACATTGATTAAGTTTATCTTTTATAATTTTTGGCTTGAACCAGATTTTTGCTTAAGATTACAAAAAGGTGAGAAAAATTAAATAAATCAAAAAAACTTTTTAGTATTCTAAAGGCTTGTCGAGTTAAGCAATAAATCCAGCATCTTAGACAGTCATTTAACACAGTCAGTTATTAACTGGAAAAATTATATAATCACAGTCATTTGAATACTTAAACGAAAATGTACAGCTTTTGAAGTCCAACGATATGAATAATCTTTGCAACAATTTCCTAAAACAATAAAGATTTTCTTTTTTATTTGAAACGACATTTCTAATTTACTTTAAAAACAAAATTAACAAAGTTTTTTCTTTATTCCCTCTTAATCAAACCAACCGTTGTAATTTAGTGCTGATGGTAATTACGAAGTGCGCTACAAGTCCAACGTTTTAATTTATCCTACCGGTGAGGTCCTGTGGGTACCTCCTGCCATTTATCAAAGTTCTTGCACCATCGATGTCACCTATTTCCCCTTCGATCAGCAGACTTGCATTATGAAATTTGGTTCCTGGACCTTTAATGGAGATCAAGTATCATTGGCCTTGTATAACAATAAGAACTTTGTGGATTTATCGGATTACTGGAAGTCGGGAACATGGGATATAATAGAAGTGCCCGCCTATTTGAATATCTATGAAGGAGATGGAAATCATCCGACAGAAACGGATATAACATTTTATATAATCATACGTAGAAAAACTCTTTTCTATACTGTGAATTTAATTTTGCCCACTGTGCTGATTTCATTCCTGTGTGTTTTGGTATTTTATTTGCCTGCAGAGGCTGGAGAAAAGGTATACTTTTTCATAAATACATATCGCACTGGTTCCTCTAAAGGGAATCAACTCAAAATATAAATTTTTTTGCTTGTTGCAAGAAATCAATAAACAGTGGTCATATCTACCCACTGTAGAAATCTTACCAAAATTTTTCTAGCATTTTGCAAAAAAAAAAAAAAAAAAAAAAAATAGAAAAAAAAAATAAATTGGTATTTTCGATATAAAATAATTACTGCTTTTCGTTTCTACTGAAATTTTGAGTAAATTCCCTTTAGAGAAACCGGAGCGATATGTACATTAAATGTTGCTAAATTATTGGTAATAACTTTCCCTCCAGGTTACTTTAGGTATCAGCATTTTACTGTCACTGGTTGTGTTCCTGTTGCTGGTATCGAAAATTCTACCGCCCACTTCTTTAGTGCTGCCACTTATAGCCAAATATCTACTCTTCACCTTTATCATGAACACTGTGTCCATTTTGGTCACAGTCGTCATTATCAATTGGAATTTCCGAGGCCCTCGCACTCATCGTATGCCCAACTGGATACGGAGAGCTTTTCTACAATATCTACCTGCCATTTTGCTAATGAAACGTCCACGTAAGACACGTCTCCGTTGGATGATGGAAATGCCGGGCAGTAGTGCTCAAACGTATCCCACTTCATACGGTTCACCGTCTGAAATGCCAAAGCAGATAAGTGCCATTGGCGGTAAACAATCCAAAATGGAAGTAATGGAATTGTCCGATTTACATCATCCAAATTGTAAGATAAATCGGAAAGTGAATAGTGGTGCTGAATTGGGCATTGGAGATCATGGGCGAAGAGAGAGCGAGTCGTCGGATTCGATTTTGCTCTCACCAGAGGCTAGTAAGGCCACAGAGGCGGTAGAGTTTATAGCGGAGCATTTGAGGAATGAAGATTTGTACATTCAAGTAAGTTGGAGTGAGAAGTTTTAAGAAAAATAGAAGACGGCTACATTTTATTTTGAGAAAATTTACTTAACTAAGATTTAATTTAAATTAGTAAGCTGACATTTGATTTAATTAAACCTTAAATTTATTCAACTCAGTTCATACACAGAAAAAATTTTTGCAAAAAACTATTCAATTAAATAATTAATTGGTGTACATTAATTGTTCAATTAATTTTTTGTTTACTGCAATTAATTTTTTTAATCAAAACCCATAGAATTAAATGGTTGTGTATATGTGGTGTATTTTTTGTTTATTCAATTAATTTTTTAACTGACTAAATTTGTGTACCATGACTCGAAAATACAAATACGTTAATTGATATGATCAATTCCTTTGCAGGGGCAAAATTAGTTAAATATTTAATTGTCTGAACGAATTGTTTAATTGAAGTCGATTTTCTATTTTTTCTGTGTAGTTAGTTAGATTTTGTTTGTCAAAAATAACAAAATGCTTTAGAAAACAGTTATTCAGCTACAAAGTACGTAATTCAGCTAACTTAATTAAATGCAATTAAAATGTGGCGTGACTCTACATTTTTAATGCATTGTTCAAGTTTTGGTGAATAGTGCAAATATAAAGCAATAGAAAGATTTACCAAGTGCGAAGGATTCAGCTGTATTAAGAAATGGCAAACTGTCAACAATTTTACTAAAGTTATCGATAAAAAATGAAGGTATGTCAAAAAAAATGTAAAATTGTTCAACTTAAAATGGACATTTCAAGCATAAAATATTAAAAGTGTTGCTGAATCGGCGCTTTATAGGCAAATTCAGCGATTTACTGCTTTTTGTTTTTGGGTTTCTCCCAAACAAAAAGTTGGCAACATTTAATAAAATTAACAGAACAGGGATGACTAAGTGGTTTCAATTGTACTTTTTGTTGATACTTTTTAAACTTAGATTTATAATACCTTTTTGTGGTGTTTTTTAAGAACATAAATAAAATTAATTCCAACTAAAAAAATCTTTTAGTACAATTAGGGTAAAAAAGTACAATTTTTAAATGCGTTGGTAGAATTTTAAAAATTCTCAACGCCATCCCTGAAACAAAACCATAACAACCCTGCAAATATTTGATAGGACTAGTCCAAACACGCGTGTAAAATGAAGCCCACAAGGGACTAGGACTAGTCCTAGGGCAGGACCATATAACCCAGCTTTGGGTTACAAAGGAGTAGTCTTAAAACAACTCCATTGTATACACAAGAGGATTAGTTATAACGAAAGCATGTCGTTTAAAAACGAAGACATGTCGTCTCACTACAAACACTTTTTAACAATGACATGGTCCATGCTTGCATTACATCGCACCAGTCCATGGAGTAATCAAAATGGATCAGGCGGTCCAATAATATTTGCAGGGAAGATAAAAAAAACTTTGTTTGCATTTTTTATAGTTTGCTCTTTCTAGCATTTACTGTTTCTTTCTATCAATTCTATATCAATTAATGAATAAAAAATGTAGTGTCATAAGGGCTTTAGTACCTTTGATTTGATTTGCTTGTTTTTTTATAGAATAGCAAACAAATTTATTTATTATAATAAATAAATTGATAGCTCTGCTCTAATTTGTTCCCAAGATTTTTGTCAACATTAAAGTGTTAATAAAAAACATTGTTATTCAGCTAAGAACTTTTTAATTCAGTTGATAACTTTCTACCAAATTATTATCTTATTGAGTAACCCGATCAGCGCCAAAGTTGCGGGTCCGATTCCCGCCGGAGACTCTGGTTTCTTTTCTGCAGACAAGCGTAGAGCTTTGCCTGATTAGCTTAGGGAATTAAAAAAAAAAATTTAGTTAATTTAAGTTTAGAGAATGTTTTAAATTAGCTTTCACATTAAATATTATGCGAAGAAGTTTTGAAATATTTGATATTTTGTTTATACATCTGCAGGATTTTGATGCTTATTGTCCTTTCTAGCACTTAAAATAATTAGGACTGAACGAATGGACATTTTTTGCTTTACAAAATAAATAATTCAGATCAGGCCAATCGATGAGGTATTTAAAAAAGTATTAATGTATATATTTTGCTAGAAACCTTTTGTAATCAAATTATATTTAATATTTTCTATGCTGAATATTTGCAATTCAGCATATATTAAATACAGTATTATATCGATAATCAAGATTAAAAAAAATTAGGGAAAACGAAGTTTTTAATTAATAAGATTTTGTTAGTCGTGCTTAATTCCCAATTTTTATTCTTGATAAAAACACTGAAATTAATTGTTGAAGGGATAGCTATTCCTATACGCATTTCACTGATTGCTAAGATCAGATCATCAGGAAACTTCTTCCAAAGATTTTAAAAAAACTAAAGATATTATAAAAATAAACCTGTTAAGCGAATAAGAATTATGAGCACCAGTTTTACTTGTAACAATATCAGAGGTATCTAGCTTATTCAGCAACTACTTTGTAATTCAGCTAAAGTTCATTCATCACACAGTCACTAGCTGAAATAAACTGAAACGTCAATTCTGTTTTAAATTCATCTACGAACTATGTAATTTCATAAAGGTTTCAGCTGAGCTAGTAAGAAGCTGAATTACTTAATTCGTAGTTCAGAATATAAGAAAAAGTCTTGTAGCTTAATTTCAACTTTAACGTTTCACATTAAAAAATTAAGTCAACTAATATATTTTTGCTTACTTAAATATAAAATAAGTTATGAACAAGCTAAAAATATTCTCTCGTGAGACATATACATTAGAGCGACTCAAGTTGTATGGAAGCAAAATTCGTGCTCGATGTACCCTCCTAAAAATGAACCTTGGACTTTTTTAAGATACCATTTTAAATATTTCAGCTCCAGCTTTGACCTCTCGTGAGCTGGACCATTTTAAAAAGGGTCTATTTTTGCATGTTTTGTTAATTTGAGAATCTGTTTCCTTACTAACATTTTTAAATTGGGTATCTTAAGAAAGGTTAAGGCGCGTCCAACTGTATATACAATTTGTCCAAGGATGATCATCCATGTCGTTTTTTTAAGGATTTTCTGTAAAAAAAACGGTTTTTGAATTTTTTGTTTGGGGTTGTTTGTAATAAAAATGCCAAATTAACATATTTTAATCTTTAGTTGATTTTATTGAATACGTGTTTCCGCTTTTTTGAAAATTCCTGCTAGTTCGCGTTTTGACAAAAATGCAATGGGGTGGCAACCCTTCGTTTTAAATAGAGCAATATGGGTATCAAATCTTTTTTTGTCCAAGTACATCATCTTTGTATGTAAATAATGTAAATGTATGTAATTAATTTAGCCCAATGTTGCTCATTCGCCAAATGATCGTCGGTTATGTTATTCCACACAAAAGGATATTTGTTTATTCCGATTAGTACCAGGCACCTCATCAAACGGTAAACAAACATAGGCATTGCAATAAGGGTTAGATATTTGCCCAGTCAATTTGCTCCTTCATCATGATGATCATTTTTTTTTCTTTTGAGCTTTCAAAAGTTGTTTACATTTTGCTTACATGTGCATGTATATGCAAATATTATTGGACCACCTGATCCAATTTCATGAAATGGACTACTCCAAGGACTGGTCCGATGTAATGCAAACATGGACCATGTCATTGTTAAAAAGTGTTTGTAGTGAGACGACATGTCTTCGTTTTTAAACGAAGTTAAAACTAATTCTCTTGTGTACACAATGGAGTAGTGTCAAAACTACTCCTTTGTAGTCCAAAGATGGGTATATGGTCCTCTCCTAGGACATCGTAATGTTAAATACACCAGGTTTTTTCCATACGTTTGAGTTTCTTTTGGACTAGTCCTGGTCCCTTGTGGGCTACTCTTTACACGCGTGTTAGGACTGGTCATATTATTTGCAGGGTGACTATAAATTTTTATACTTCTGTAACTGTGTATATGTTTATAGTCTAATAGTCTTATAGTTTTATAGTTTCAGAGTCTGATAGTCTAACATCTTTTATTCTTTTATTCGTAATTTATTCAGTAATATAGTCCCAAAATTATTTAGTGATGGGGTCAAGTACTAAGCATATTTTTGCTCTCGTAAACCTTTATTTAATGCTCATTTACTTAAATACTGTGATAACTTTAAAACCACGATCATTTCGCTATGTATGAAGAAATTTGCGTAATATTTTAATTGATGTTGTGTAAAAAAATTTTTCCGTAATCGCTGCCCTGAAAAATAGTTGTTTTTATGGTTATGACACTATTAAAGTACATCAGAGATATATTTAATTCACAAACTTTTTTTACTTTTTTTTAGACCCGAGAAGATTGGAAATACGTTGCCATGGTTATAGATCGTTTACAATTGTATCTTTTCTTCATCGTTACCACTGCCGGCACCATTGGCATTCTAATGGATGCCCCACACATTTTCGAGTACGTGGATCAAGATCGTATCATTGAGATCTATAGAGGAAAATAAATAAGTCATTTTAAAATCAACAATAAAATTAAAAAAAAAATCATGTTTTTATATTAAATTAAGTAACAAAAAGAAAAAACTCAAACATTAAAGTTAAACATTGCAAATTGCAACAATAATAATTAAAAACAAAAGAAAGTATTTAATAAAATTATTAAAAAAAAAAGGAAATTTAAATACGATTTAGTAGAACAATTAAATGAAAAACAATATCACCACAAAACAAAAAGAAATAACACTTCCCAAGAAAAACAAAAATTAAAAAAACAAAAAAAAAAAGATATTATAAAAAATGTTATATTTTTAACAAATAATTAAGAAAAAAGTATCTTAAGTAATAATAAAAAAATAAATTAAAAAATAAAAGTTTTGAAAAATTTCATATATAAAAAAACACAAACATAAAAAAATAATAATAATTTAAACAGAAAAAAAGTCAAATAACAATAATTGATTTAGAAAACCCTAATTAATATTAAATTAATTTTTTTACTAGTAACAAATTTTTATAAGATTAATGTAATAAAAATCGCATAAATAATTCATTAATTCCTAAATAGACGAAAAAACTTGATCAATGCAATTAATCACTTCTCATTTGATTCATGATTCTTTTAATATTTTTTAATTAAATTTTATATTTTTTTCTCAGTTTTTCATTAAAAATTGTTATTAATTACATGAGTTTTTATAAATAAGAAATTCCCCTTTTTTTAGATTTTAAGAGCTTGTTAGCACAAACAAAACGAAAATGATAACAAAATTGCTCAATATTTTTAAAAACACAAGAAACAAAATCGCTAAAAATTTAAAAGAAAATGCAAAATTTGTAGTAGAAAATAAATTTGAGAAATTGAAACACAAAAGAAATGAAATTTGTAAAAAAAATAAAGCAAACGAATTGAAAACAAAATAAAATTATAGAAAAGAAAAGTTCAAGTGCAGTTTGATTTTCAAAAGAGGTAAAAATAATAACCAGAAGATTACAGTGAATTCAACAATTTTTTTTATAAAAAACAAAATAACTTTGAATAATTTTAAAAGTCTTAAATTTTATTAAACAAAATTAGCAGAACTGACCCACCTCACTATTGAATAAATCTTCAAAACTAACTTGTGTCATAAAACGACAACGTGCTTTCGATTTCAAAGCAGATAAAGTTTTTTTGTTTTTTGTTACAAAATTTGCTGGTATTAATCATTTTACAGCAACATCAAATCACAACAAGGTTTTTTTTTTTGGAGAATTAATATTCATAAAGATTTCTCTCTAAAGATATAAAAAATTTATGCAAATTCATGCAAAAATATCTTTTTAACTTCTATCCACATGTTCAGTTACGATCTGCATTTGAAAATGTCACAGAAAAACTATTTAAATCTACTGCTAACGCAATAATACATGTTAATATTTTTAATATATTTATGATTTCTTAAAGTCAACAATTTACAGAATAATCGCATTCTAATAACTTCAACAAGACATAAATTCAAATGAGTGAGAATGAATTGTATTAAAAACAAAAGACTTAAGCAACAAACATTTGTTAGGTTTTGTTTTCTGTTTATTTATTTATTTAGTTTTAATGGTGAGTAAACAGTGGGATTAATTGATAAATAATATGTATGCTTAGACAAATAATCATAAATCTAGAATGTGTTGAGTTTATTTCTTCAATATCCTTTTCGTCAAATTTCATTAAAATCGAAAGGAGTTGGGTCCCACTCTTGGTCGATTGGAAATGGATTACCCGTATAAAGAAACCGTTTCATTAATATATCCTTAATTGGTATTTTCGAGTTAAAAGAAAAACATGACTGAACTCTTTTACGGCGCAAATATACGTTTTTTTTTTGTTATTATCAATTTGTTGTTATAAACCTTCGGTAAAACAACAATTTTGACAAACATGCAAAATGGCCTTTACCTTTACCTAATTTATTTCATAATAAGCAAATGATTTCGATTAAATGAGACCCAATCAGTGAGTTTATACGTGGGAAATAATCATTATTTGTAGAGATTTTCTTCTAAAAAATGCCCATAGGAAAAAGATGGACGGATTTCTTACAAAACATTAAAATGCAGGGACTTTTAAGAAAGTGGCAAAGCTATATACATACTAATAAAATTAGGTGCGTTTGAGTACTTTTGCAGTAAAATGCAGTAAATGAGTAAACTGAAAAATTTGCTCTCATTAAAAGCTGTTGTGCAAAAAAGTACGCGAACGCAAAATTTGTAAAAATTCGTAAAATAAAGGCAACAGGTGATGGCAAATAATTGAAGTGTTGAAAAATGTTTACACTTTTGACTACTTAACTCGTTTTCTTATTGGTACTCGATTAAAAACTTTTTATAACACGAACATTTTTGGAAAATACAAACAAAATATTTAATTTAATCTTTCATATTTGTTTGTTTTTAATTTTATTTGATTTTACTAATTTGTAGCGGGTTAAATTATTTAAAAGAACATCAATAATTTTTTTGCTGTTGATTACTTAAGTCCCCAAGTACTTCACACTTTTACAACTCTAAAAAATTAACTTAAAAAAAAAATTTCAAAAGCTTGTATTTAGCCAAATAAATGCTTCACAAACAAGAATAATTTATTAATAGTTATTCACTTTTTGCTTTTGTTTAATTTTTATTTCAACTTTTCTGTTATTTAAAATTTTTATCACAATTTATATGCATTTTATTTGCTACTTTTGTTTCTTTACCTTTTGGAACATATGTTTTTTTGATTTACTAAATTTTACTGCAAAAATTTCTGCAGTAAAAATTTGTAAATACTCAGACAAGAACTGTCACTTTACGCTCTCAATTTGTGCTCTCATTTACTGTATTTTGTGTACTCGAACGCAATTTCGTAAAATGCAGTAAAGTTCAGTTAAAATTAGTAAAAACTTTGGTGTTCTCGAACGCAGCTATTGTAAATGTTACAACAACATTACAAATTATTAAATTTCTTTTAGCTTTGATTTTAACGAAAATTTGGGGAAAATGTCCTTTACAAAAAAGAAGAAGATCTTTTGAACTTTATTTTCCAGAGCATGAAATAGATAACTTCAAAATAAGGGCATCGACAAGAATTGGATTAAAATGTAGTCAAAGTGAATACTTTTAATGAAAATTTATTTTCACCCCTTTAGTCGTAATTAGCATTCTTTGATTTATCACTGCCTCATGCCAATACAGAAAGCGAAAGAATACTTTCTATCATCGTCCAGTGTACCGAAACTAATTTAAAATAAATGGTGTCCTTAATAAATGTGTTTTTTATAGTGTGACATAAGTTTAAATCATCATAAAACAAGGAAATAAATTTTAAATATCAATCAAACGAGCTTTATTGGTTAGAAAATTGTATGAATATATTAAGTTAAAATGCTTAAGCTTATGAAATTAATACATAAATATGATTTCTGTCATGTGGCCGCCACGACTGGCGCGTAGAAGGCGCAATCTGGAACATCAATTTAAACCATATTTTCGCAGCATTTGCGGCCTTATTTCGCCGATAAATCTTGGAATGTTGATTTCCATGTGCTCAATTGCTTGCAGTTTATCGACGTAGACAAGTAGACGTAGACATTACCCCAAAGAAAATAATCGAATGGGGTTAAATCACACGATCTTGGTGGCCAATTAATTGGGCAATTACGTGACATTATTTTTTCATCAAAAGTTTCTTTTAGTACATCAATTATAGCGCCCGCTGTGTGGCATGTGGCTCCTATCTGTTAGAACCACATATCAGCAAGATTACTGCCACGTAATTGAAGTACGAACAAATCACCGAATCATGTTCCTATACCGTTCACCATTGACAGTACTCTGCCAGCCCATAAAGCGCACTAAACAGTAATTTTCTGTGGATGTAATTGTATTTCGACAAAAGCTTGTGGATTATCCTCACTCCAAATCTGCTTGTTTACGTACACATTCAACCAGGAATGTGCTTAATCGGATAATAAAATTTTGAATGGAACTTCAAAATCAATAGCAATTTGTACTTCACCTAATTGGCGTAATATCTTCCATAAAGTGGAACGGCGACGAATTGATTGCTTAGGATCATCTTCAGTGCTCTTCTGTACAACCCTACAGCTTCATTCAGTTAGTACAGTTACAGTAAATTTGCTCCGAAAACGAAATACTGTTTTACAAATAAGCTGCTCTGAAGGACGATTACGCTGAACGCTATAAAATGTAAGAAGTTTACGATGAGTTTGACGAATAGAACAATTATATTGATTAAAAATTGCAATTATTTACACGCGTTGCTCTGGTGTAAGTCGATTCATAATGAAATTTCAAAGGAAACTAAAGCAAAATCAACTATCAGCTGTTAAAAGGGTGCTCAAATAACCCTTTCCGATCCCGGCTGCACATGCGTGTAAGTATATTTAACGTATATTAAAGAGAGAAGTTTATATATTCTTCTTACTTCTTTGCTTTGTGTTATCTCTTAATGGTTGTCTTTTCAGTGGTTGCTATGTTTATTTTAGTATTTGTGTGAACGCGTGTAAAAAAGATGATCATGTTTCGCAGTGCGGAAGACAAGATATGAAAGTATCTGTTGAAAAAACGTTACAACCTTAGTACAACTCAAATGCTAACAACTTTGTTCTAGTAATGTTTTTCATTATTACTTTAGATCGTTAAAATATTGCAGATGTTGCTAATTCTTTTTTGTGCCTTCATTAAATAATGAACCTTCTGTTCTTTTATAACCTTTTTTCTTATTATACATATTTTTTAACATTGTTAATAAACTTATTGAATTGAACGACACGGTGTTTCACTTGAACGGAGGTTTAGTTTTTGATTTTGGAATCCAAGTAAATTCCACTGCACTACAAATTTGCTAACAGTATCATTATTTTGTTTAAATTACACTAAATATATGCATATTTTGTTATTATTTTGTAACAAAAGCATTATACATTTAAATAATATGCAAATATTTTAAAATACACAAAGAATTTTTGTGGTTTTTATGAGCACAATGTGTACCTACACATATGTGAAATATGAGTTTCTACTACCTTAATTTTGCAAAAGAAAACTGTAAAAACAATTAAAATCCGAAAGTACATAAATGTGATTTTATATTACTTGTTATTTATATTTTGCTTTTCTTTATATAGTTTTTAGTTTGTAAAAAAAACTAATTTAATAGCGCCGTGCTATAAGCACATAGGCAATAAAGCCATATGGCAACGTCCTGTTGAAAGCACATATCGTCCACATCCATATCTTCCAATTCGGGCCATAAAAAGTTCGTTATTATCTCAAGATAGCGTAACTGCCTGAGCGGCCGATGATGCCGCCAACCCATAAGAATTGCACCCTGCAAGCGCCTTTAGTCTTTATGGAAAATGTTCATCAATAACGAGCGTGAGAGGTGCAATTGTTGGGCACGACGACAAGTTGAGTTGGACGGCTCTTCAGCCACACTATCGCGAACAGCAGCAATATTTTCTGCAGTACGAGCTGTACGAACATGCACTGGTGTTTTCACATATCCTACAGACCCCGTTTGCTAAAAATTTTGCACGATTTTTCCGATTGTACGCACATTTAGACAATTAAATTGACCGAAAAATCACGTTGCTCGATTGTGCATCTTTCCATGGTTCAAATTGCGTTAGTCTGAAATTGAGAAATGTCAAATGAAATGTAGAATAAAACTTGACGTTTAGGTGTGGTTCACATTCAACATCGGCCCTTAAAATTTAACCACTCGTTATAACCCAGCTAGCATTTTGTATCATAATTTAATATTTTAGGAATCAGCTTCTCGGGGAAAAAAACGTCATATGACCTAATTTTTCGATCGTTAATTATTTATACTACTGATGAATTACCTCAAATAATTATTTCTGATCTCATTTTGAGCAATTTAATGGTAGATTTTATATTAATTTTAAAGTTTTTTCCGTCTTATTTTTCAATTAGAAATTATATAGTACATATTTTATTATATTTTAAATCATTTTTCAATCGTCATGTTTTTAATTTTTTCTCTGATAAAATTATGGCTTTTGATTGTGAAAATATGAAACTTTTCGCACTTTTATTTATTTTCATTAATTGACAATAATTTTTCGACTTATATTTAGCAAATCATTTTATTTGTTCGCCAATGAATCATATATAAATAAATGTTCAATCGCTCAAGTGATTAATCAGTTTTGAATTATCAAAAATTATCTGAGGTAAAATTATCACCCAAATGCTTGCTGGGAACAATTTTAAAGAAAAATTATATACATTATTGCAAATAGTTTTATTTGTTTTGATATTTTATCATTTAAAAGTTGTAGGGAGTTTTTAAAAGACAAATTTTTTAAGGCGTTGGGATTTTTTTTCGGGCTGCGTAAGGACTTTTCAAAAACGTGTATAGCATCACTGGTCCCAAATGTGTTTTTACCCCACTGTCATTTATTCTTTTTTAACAATTAGCTGGCTACCAAAAAGTTATTATATTGTTAACTATTTGACAAGTATAACTTTTGTTTAGCACCTAAATTAGTCAATAAATTGCACAACATTTTACTTAAGCAGCAACAGCATCTTTAAACTCACATGTTAATGACCATTAATTGCAAAAGTCTTCAACAAAATCTGCATATTAACACTTCATTATTGTAAGTATTTTGTTGGAAATTGGCAAAAAAAAAAACAACAAAAAAAAAAACGGTGCCAAGTCAATGAAAATAAACTCAATGACCAAATGGAAAAGTTTTTATAGGCCCAGTTTGCAAAAAAAAAAAAAAAAAAATAAAAAAGTCAAAGTCATAAACTTTTTTTAAGGCAACTTTAAGTCAAATATATTTTCAGCAAAAACGTTCAAATATCGCAACATTATGTAGGGCCTTAACAAATTGACCCATAAAATAACATTTTAAGTAGTTTAACTTTTCAATTTCCTTTTAAATTGTTTTGCTAGATGGATGAATTTCGTACATGTTTGCATAAATATTTTTAAAATGCACAAATGGTTAAAACAAAATTTAAGTTTTTCTTTTAACACATGTGCAATTTTTTTTTAAACTTAAACATTTCTTTTTTAGTTAAATGTTTTTTCTTTCAGCAGCTGTAAAATATTTATTATTTATTTTATTTTTTAAGTTATTAAAGAAATAAATAAAAATCGTGATTAATTTAAAAATGGTCAAGAGTTTAGGGGTTTTTTCTGCTCGTTTATCCACACTAAACCAAGTCTCATTGCGGATTTCCTTAATCAATTTGCACACAATTACCAAATTAATAGCGTTTTCTGGGAATTTTATTTTTAAAATATATTTGTTTTATGTCATTGAAAATGCAAATTTAAAATTCGGAAGAGTTTTAAGAATAATGCATTATTTCATTAAGCAAAAATACCAACCAGGTTTTCTTAGTTCTGAAAATTTTCCCAGGAGTACTTCTAAATAAATTTCCCATGAATTCGCCTGATATAAAATCTTAGTTGATCTTATAAATTACTAACAGGAGCGGCATTTGAAACATGAGTTCTACTTTAGTATCTACGCATTTTGGAGACGAAATAATCTGTAATTTGGTGTTACTTTAACACATCATAAACTTCGAACTTCTAGATATCGCGAATACTCATTAAAGGCGCTGAAAGCTTTTGCTATCTGGAAAGTATCATATCCAAAAATGGAGGCAGCAAACAGTACATAAATAACATAGTTTGTAAGTTAAAGTAGCCTTACGTCACTCTCAATAAATTGTGCAAATCGCAAAATATCTCAACGCACAGCAAAATTTGAGGACAAAACAATAACGTGATATCCATGCTTCCCTTTTTAGTTGTGAAACCTAGAAAAATATCCAGTCTCGAAATGAGCAAGAATTTGATAATCAGTGCCGCAGGCGCATACTCAAAACTTTCTGGACACCCACGATTTCAAATCAAGACCTGTGGAAGCGAACTAATAACATTTCTTTCGATGTCACAATACGTTACCGCTAATTTGGTTGGCTCTGTTCGTTGGAGGACTATTCACTGTCCAAATTTCATGTCTCTAACTTCAGCCGTTTGGGCTGCACGATGAGGACAAAGTAATTTATTTTATTCAATGTATGCATCCTATGCGGTTACTGCTCCCTTACCCTTGATAAATTAAGTAGTCTATTTTAATTTTTGCCTCACAGGATGCTTCTGTAAAAATGTATTGATCCACCTGCACCTACCTACCCCCTTTATTTTTATTTTAAAAGGTGTAGTTTACTAAAAGAATGGTTTCTACAAAGTTTTCAGATACAGATTCAGATACATGACCTTAACCATGTTTGAAGACTCTCGCTATAATATTACTTTAGTTACGCGATATTTAATATATGCATGCTATGGTTGATATTGCTCCCCCTGCGCCTACCACCTTAATTTCTATTTTCAAGAGTTATTTTACCATTAGAGTGACTCCTACCAAGTTTAAACATAATGACTATAACAGTTCCTAATATATGCGATATTTTACATTGGCGTCCTGTGGGGGTTTCACGTCCCCTGCTGCTATCTTATTTCAATTTTGGGCTCAGAATGCAAGAAAATATGTGTGCAGTGGCTCTTAAGATATGCAATACTGAATATTTTGGTTCCTATTGAGGGTACCACTTCCCATGCCCCTATCGAAAAAAAAGTAGCCTATTTAATTTTTGGGGCTCACTTGATGTTAATGTAAAACTCTCATGAAAATCGGTTTAGTAGCTTAGGAGTCTATAAGCCAACAAGCAAACAGACACACGTTTTTAATTTTATATCAATTTAATATATTTCTAGCTTAAGCGCGCCGCACATTGGTTGAAGAGTGGCCAAAATTAATTTTTTTCATGTTCGCCGATTTGGATAATTTTTTAGTATTTTGTTGGCAGATATCTGAATATTATGATTCCGTAATATTAGGCTGATATATTTATTATTTCTTTGGATAGACACGCTCGAAGTTTAATATGTTCGCTTGTTTAAAATGGCATGCAAATTAACTGTATATTCAATCTTTTGGTACAATCACAGTAAACTTATCATTTGACTTTGTTGTATATTTTTGTAAATGACAATTGTCAAAGATGAGATTTGCATTAAAAAAAGTTGAAAAAGTGCCATATAAAAAATTTCGTAGAACAAAATATAAACAACATCAAAATTTCAATGTTCATCAACTTCAATAGGCTGTATCTTTTTAGCGCTGTGGAGCGCTGTTTAACGAGTGATGTCAAATTACAGCTTGAAGTCTCAGCTAAAAGTTCAAAAAAATTCAGCTGCACATATTTGCACTTTTCCAAAAAAAACAGTAAAAACTATAAAGTGATAAAGGGATAAAGTAACAAAACATGAATTTTCGTTCATACTTGTTGTTGTTGCCATAATTCTTAACTGTTTAAAATTATTACAAAATGTAATTTACATACTAGTCAATAGGTATGTCTCTATCGAAAGGCCCTTATTCAATGATTTGATTTTGATTTTTTACATTTTAATTAATTATTTGTATCAGGTATGCTATCCGAAGAAGCTCAGGAAGCAAGGAATAAAGACTATAGAGCCTATAGATTACATCACTCGCGAAGAACTGGACGTGTAGCCACTAATGAAGACGTAGTGCATAATCTTTTATTTTCTTCAGACCCATTTATAAACACATTTCGCTCAAAGCTGCAAATCAAAAAATTGGGGTACGATAATGATGTCAAAAAATTATTAAAAGACTATGCTTAAAATTCATATTCACGTTTTTTCTGTGGGAGGTGGGCGTAAAAGTGGGCGGATCAGGTATATATTTTCAGGAGCCCATTCTACAATTATAATATTTATTTTTAGTGAAAATTGAGTTGATACAATCAAAATCAAGGGAGTTATGCCACTTTTTCAATACAAGTTGTATGGGAGGTGGGCGTAAAAGTGGGCGGATCATTTTGATTTTTCATTTTTTTCTTGATTCAAACAAAAAATGCCTATGTGCCAAGTTTCATTGTCCTTCGACAACTTCTTCTATTTTTAGCCGCTCGTTATATGAACTTCAACCAATGTGCGCCGGTGCTATCCCATCGAAATACAATTAGTAACATTTTTTTTAAACAGATCTCGTGTATTGATAACAAAGCATATTTTACCAAATTTTAATGCTTTTACAGTACCCGTTCTACTGATATGTATACAGAAAACTCATTTGTTCGTATGGGAGGTGCCATGACTACTTTTGCTATTGAACCTACTTTTGGAAGATGTTGTGTATTATTATCTAAGCTATTTGTAAAAAATTGGAACACCTTCATAGTAACAGTACTCCAACTATCAAGGAATCCTTATTGTCATTGTATGAGAGGTACCTCCACCACTTAAAAATTATAAAATATTAATTGCCCATATTAAGAGCCGGGTTATCAGAAAATTACTGTTCAAATTTTGGGAAAATCGGCTGTGTAGTTTAGAAGTCTATAGGGAATTAAATTTCATACGCTTTTTTACTTATGTATATATTATTTATTGCCCCTCCTGCACCCAAACCCATAATTTTTATTTTGAAAGGTGTAGTTTACCATAAGAGTGGATCCTAAAAAGCTTGATGACATTTGTCTTCAGATATTCGGAATTTAATAATTTCGTGTTATGGGAGGTACTGCTCTTTCTTCCTCTACCCCGCCGATTATTATTTAAAAATTTATAGTTCACTATAATAGTGCCTTTAACCACGTTTGAAGACTCTAGCTAAGATAGTTCTCCAGTTACGCTATATTTAATATATACTTCCTATGGGGGTATTGCTCCAGCTGCGCCTTCCCCCTTAATTTTTATTTCAAATGTGTAGTTTACTATAACAGTGACTCCTACCAAGTTTGGACATTCTCACTATAACAGTTCTTAAGATATGCGATATTTAACATTAGCGTCTAATGGGGGGGGGGGGGTACTACTTGCCCTGCTGCTATCTTATTTCAATTTCGGGGTTCAGAAGATGCTACTGAAAAAATTCAACAAAATGGGTGCAGAGGCTCTTAACATATGCAATACTTAATATTGGCATCTTATGGTGGGTTCCACTTCTCCTAACCCTATCGAAAAAAAAGTGGTCCTTCTCTGTCTACCCCGCCCATTTTTATAGTGAAATTTATAGTTTACAATAATAGTAGCTTTTACCACGTTTGAAGACTCTCCCTTTAATAGTTCTTCAGTTGAGCGATATTTAATATATGCATCCTATGGGAGGATCATATTTTGCGGACATATCGGATTTACTGTGCGCCAGTAGACATATTTAATTTTAATTTTTCGGTTTTATATTTTTCAGTTGTGTCGCAAATATATTGATAGCTAACGATTTGCTAAACTCTTGTTAACGAGCTGCCAAACGTTTGCCAACTTGTGAAAAACAGCCGTTTAATGTCAAACAATTTTGTTGGTTTTTTTTAATTCACTGTCTTTTCCTTAATTTATTTTAATTTTAAAAACTTTTTAAAAATTTTTTATGTGAAGAAAAAACAAAAAAAGGAACAAATGACAAATTCAGCGATTATTAATGCAAAACGTGTTGAATTTTTGAGTAATTAAATGTGGCATCATACAAACTCAGAGTTGATTTATTGGCAGATGGAGAAAAGTTCGTTATGAATTAACTCTGTGCCAACAAGCTGTTAAGCTTAATCGGCATTCTAGTTAGCAGCTCGTTGCACGTAGTGTACAAACTGTGGCTAACTTTTTGTTATGAATACGGCTGTAAGTGCATATTAATACGGATTTTCAGTTGCAGTTAATATTGTCCGTTGATTAAGTTAAATTCTTCTTAATGTTAAATTAAATGAAAATGTATTTTAACTGCCAAAAATTCAACCGCGAATTCCGAAAAACAAAGGAATATTCAGTTATTTTATGTAATTTAACTACCAACAATTAGTTTTTACTTATCTTTAAAAAACGATGTGATTGTTTTGTGTAACAAATTTCCATTTTCTATTTGTTAAAATGATTTTGTTAAATACATGAAATTTGTAAAGTAAAATATTTGCGAAACCATATCGGTCATGCTGCTGGTATCTTACGATTGTGAGTTCTTCTGTAAACAAACGAGGTCAGTACAACAAAAGTAAAACAAGCGTTGTGTAACAGGGTAAGTAAAAAATAATGTTCTCTCTCTCATTAGAAAAACAAG
The DNA here is from genome assembly GCA_949318255.1 of Pollenia labialis. Classification (NCBI taxonomy): domain Eukaryota; kingdom Metazoa; phylum Arthropoda; class Insecta; order Diptera; family Polleniidae; genus Pollenia; species Pollenia labialis. The sequence goes on from OX439140.1 coordinate 135,059,616, forward strand.
CGAACAGGTGTCTGTCTGGTGTTTTTTTTTTTAAATTCGGCTCTTTTGTGGAGTAAGCGAAAATTACTGAATTTAATAGAACAACTGAATATTTCTTTGTTTTTACGGAACATCCCAATAAAAAAATTTACCATTTTGCAAAGCACTAATGGTACATTTAAAAAAATAAGCGCACAATTATGCGCTACGCAATAAGACATACAGAAATGCAGTAAAGTAAGTGAAATAACTCTCAAAAACTTTTATAAAAAAAAACATAACATTTCAAGGGCTACGGCATTCCCTTAAGGGAGAGTACTAAAAAAACCTGTTTCAAAACATTCAGTGTCTAAGGCCGATCGTTACATACAACAATTTTTATATGCGCTGAATAATGAACTCGCCATATACAATTCATGTCTTCCGTAAGCGCAATGGTAAGCGCAACTCTTGCATTTCTCCCTTACAAACCTGCTTTGCTCGAAGCACAATTTTTTATTGGGATGGGGTTGAATTTTTGACAGTAAAAATTAAAACGACTTTTCGTAAAAAAAAAAATGAAAAATAAGTAGACAGGTTTTTAACTGAATTTGCATTTATTTTATTTTACAAATTCAGTTAATTTTACGTGCAGAATATTGTGTGTATAAATATCTAAAAAAAAAATTTTAGATCGTAAAGTTTAGGGATTTTCTACTAAATGGTCCAAAGGTTTGTTTTTGACTATATTTTTTAAGGTCAAAAACTGTATTTTTCAATATCTGAAATATTAAGTTTTTTTTTAGTGAAGTCGCTTTTGAACTTGCTGTGCGATATGTCATCCGCATTATTTGGGAGACCACTCGCTGGCCTGTTCGCCTTGATCATAACTGTGCGTAGTACAATGTTGAATATAAAGACGATAGTACGCACCCCTGTAATACACCGGTTCTTACATCCACTTTCTTGCTTAGTTTTTTCTGGTTGCAATGATTAACATTGAGCCTAGAGTTGGCGCTGCTAACAGGCAAACGGCAAAAGAGCAATTGAGTTTCAGTGACTTTTTCTCGGCGGCTGTCCCCTAATTACCAGAGACGCATCATACTCAACATGCCATTCATTATCCCCTTTTAATATGATACAAAAAAATGTTTATTACAATTTTTTTTTTAAATTATTTTGTAAAAATTGTTAATCATATTTTAAAATTCTGCATAATTTTAATTCCGTATCTCTTTCCTAAATCTCTCAAACTGCCATTAAACTAACAACTGTCATGCTAATTTTTTTTTTTTTTTGATTAAATTGTTTAATAGAAACCTCCGCAGAAAATTAAATAGATAAATTACAATAAACCAAAACTAAAAAAAAAAACAAAATGAATATAAAATATTTCTTTGCCACAATTTACATAAAGACATGCATAAACTTTTGTGATTGGCAGAATGAATGAATGAATGAATGAATGTGTAAATGTGCCTGTGCCGAATTTAAAATTACAAATAAAAACTTGTGCTTAATTAATTCAAACTTATAATAATATTAATAATAATGTAATTAAGCTTTAAAAATTTATACTTGAAAACATCATAAAAATTCAATGGAAAAGTCAAGCAGCAGATGAGCTTGATGATGGTTAAAAACTAATTAAATAAATAAAAAAGTAAACAAAACAACAAACAAAGAACTCAACGACGAAATAATTGTTAAATAAAAAGATTTTTTTTTCAATGATTAAACTAAGAATGATTAAGTTAATGACTTCCACAAGCTGATTTTTGAGATGTTTAAAGAAAATTTTAATAAAAAAAAAAAAAATTAAAGCTAAATAGTCCATATTTAAGAAAAACTCTTTTATTTGATAAAAATTTTAAGGAATTTAATTTTATGATTGCATATTTTAATAATTGGTAAAAAACATCTTTGTAGGTGCTTATTCAAGGCAGTACGTTTTCGTGCACCCTTGAACTTCTTGATTTCTTATATTTAAATCAAATTTTACTAAAATTTTAAAAGAAACAAAATATTTGGCTTTTCGTGTTTGGCAATAAGCACGTGAATACTTGTAATATATAATTAGTTAAATATATCTTGAGGTTTTTGAAGAAAAAGTTTGTATAAAAACCGTTTCTAGAATAAATTAAACGAAAACGTTGCTATAAAAGCCGTAGCTGCAGGTGTAGGCATATTTGATTATTAGGAATAATTAAAATCGTTGTATTAATAAAATATATATTTTTGATTTTTTAAAGTTGAAGTTGAAGCCGCAAAAATACTGCTAGTCGTCCCATCAATATTTTCGAGAGTTTGTGGTAAAATAATTGATTTTCGATATAATCGAAAGAGTTTTAGATTTTTAATATTATTTTACAGTCATTGAAAATAATTGTTCTACCCAGTAACACCATACTGTGTACTACACATACACAGATAAAAATAATTTTCATATTTGAATACGAAAATCGCATATTTTATTAAAAAAAATTTTTTAAATTTCTGCGATAACGATTTTTGCGGCATTGCTAAAATAAGATTTTAGTCATCAACCAAGTTCATTTCAACAAATTGTTTAGGTAATTTGTAAAAATAAATTGTTAGAAATTTTGAGTAAATCTTGTTTAATTTAATTTAATGTTTATCAAATCCTTCTTTCTGTGGCATTTTGACAAAATCTTATGTCCAGATCAGATAGCAAAAAAGTTTTTAAAAAATAAAATAAATGAAAAAAATCATTTTTATTAAATAATAAAATAAACCAAAATTAAAGAAAAATTTCGTTTTTAATACAAAATTTTTAAAACGTAAAGAAAAATGTTTTCGATTAACAACATATTTTTCCACTTTTGAAATTTGACTTAAGATGCCATAGAATTATTTATTTTTATTTTATTTATTTAAATTTAAATAAAAAATAAATAAAATTCTACTTAAGATGTTTTGTCAAAATGCCACAGATTTATGTATTCATTAATTATGATGTTCTAAATTTCCAAGTTTTATTTTTTGACAAATATGTACACTAAAATTTATTGTTGGGGGATAAGCAAGTTCCTATGCGCATTTCGCTGGTTGATTATGTCAGATCAATAGGATAGCTTTTTTCCAAAGACTTTGGAAAAAAACTAAAGATATTATACAAATAAAACTGTAAAACGAATAAGAATTACAAACACTCAAGTCTTACTTGCAACGATATTAAAGCTATTAAAAAATGGACAAGAGTTGTAAAAATACTGTCTTTGATTCAAATATTTTTTTTTTGATTATGAAGAAATATTTCATTATTAAATACGTTTTATTGAGCGCTATTTTGCAAGGCACAATTTTGAGAAATTTTTTCATTGAATCAAATAAAAAGTTTGTTGATCTAAACTTTTATTTCTAACAAATAGTGTTGTTATACATTTTCTTTAGGTATTTTGTTCTATGTACTAAAGACCATACGGCCCTATGCTCCTTATAGGAACAGGAATTAATATATAAATACCATCCTTCAAGGCAGATACAGCCTTTATTCAATATGGGTAACAAATGGAAATTCGGTCGAAACCGATCTAGAGGATATTTAAATGAGCACCTGCTAAATAAATGGCCTTACCTCATGGAGGACCACGAGTGTGAGAGCAAACATCACGCCCCGCTAACGATTTGAGTCCATTATCCAGCAGGTGTATACACAAGTCCCTTCTTTAGCAGCTGGAGGCATCAAAACTCGGCTGCTTTTGTAAACATGGTAGCAGCAACTTTTGAGTAGCAACCCACCTAGTAATTTTCCTTCCTCTGGCGGAACTCACCCACAAGCGGCAAGGAGCTCCTTCTGGAGACTGTGATCCCAGAGAATTATCTTTTCAACTGAGAAGTGAAACTCTTCAGCTTATCTATCAGAAAGGCAGAAAGCATTTTCTTCAAGAAGCATACTAGCAGAGGCCTCAACCAATAGTACGTTCGGTGCCAAATCATCGGGGGCTACTCGCTCGCTTGGTATTATAAGGGATTTTTCAGGTCAGCCGCCTTCTTAAGTGATCGTACAGATCTCTTGAGAAAAGATAAACTCACTATATATTGTTGTTGTTTTTGTTTGAGTTTTGATATTGTTACAAGTAAAACTGTTGCTTATAATTCGTATTCGCTTAACAGTTTTATTTGTTTAATATCTTTAGTTTTTCTTAAATCTTTGGAAGACGTTTTCTGACGATCTTGCCTAAGAAACCAGTGAAATCCGCATAGAGTTACATTCAATCATACCCGAATACCCTTAAGTTACATGTAATCATACCTTAATACCCTTAATACTTCTGTCCATTTTATTTCTTCTTTTATAATTTAACTTTACTTTAATTTACTTTCTTGAACTTTCCTTTAATTTATTAATTATTAAATATTGTTTTTTACTTATTATTATCACATTTTTCTTGCTCTTAATATTAATATTGGGTAGTCTTTAAAATACAATACACAAACAGAAAATAAGGAATTCGGAAAAAACTTTTTTGCAGAATTTTCGGTGCTGATCTTTGTCAGGATGAGTTAAAAGATGCCCTGACAACTGAATTCTCGATAGTAACACAATAACAGAATTAGCCGAAACAATTAGAAGTGTTTAAAATTTAAAAAAATTATAACAGGACTCTAATGGCACAACGGAAGATTTAAATGATTAAAGGAAAATGACTAAGAAATAAAATCATCTGTATTATGGGTTGCTTTCGATTTCTCCAACATCTGTGATAAGTAAAAGAATTTTTTCAAAGTCAAGTTTTAACAAAACTAAAGAAAAGAATCGCTTAAATCCTAAGCATTTAAACCAATTTATTTTTCTTAAACATTGTTTTATAAGATCTCCTTAAACTATTGAAATAAACTCCAAATAATAAATAATTTTTAATTTTTATTTATTAAAATTACTTTATTTAGAAAAAAACCCTTATTAACCGGTTAACCGATCAATAACAAACTTAACCGATTAAACCAAAACCTCGATTAATTAATCGAGCAATTAACCGATTAAAGCAAAAGCCCGATTAAATGAACTCCTTACCCTACTACATACCTCTGCAAGTACGTACATTCTTACCAAAAATCCAAATTTCTTTAAATTACCGTATTTTAAATAAAATTACCTTGCTACCTTTTGCGGCTCAAAATTACCCTAAAAACGGGTAATAACCGTACAGTTAACATCACAAAATATAGTCGCGCAAAAACTTCGTGTAAGAAAATAAAATTTTGAAACCTTTTTTAATGACTTTTAACGAAGATCTGTGTTTCTATTTTTACTTTGATAACATTTTATGAAAATCTTATAAATTTAATACGGGGCTATGCACAATATTTTTTGTTTCTTAATTATTGGAATTAAAGGGTTTCAAAAGCGTTTAAAATTATCTTGCAGACACACGTACAAAGATGGGTGAATAGTGCATTTTGACGTTCTTTTAAAATATGTACGATTTTATTGTATAGCGCACAGGTTGTTTTCTGTATGATATCTTGAAAGTAAATTGCTTAAAAATTGAGTGCAGCCTACGTCACGGCTTTCAATTTATGTAAATTTTGACAAGCAGTATTTGTAAAATACTTTAGTTAGGCTTGAGTTCATCAAATTTAATTTTCATTAAATTATTTTTACTGAATGAAGGAATTTTTACAACTTGGAATTTTATTAAAATTTATTGATAATTTTCTTCTTAGAGATAATTTCTAACATTTTTAATTCGGCTCAAGTTCATTAAATTTAATTTTTCATAAATAATTTTTATGAAGAATGGAATTTTACAACATGAAAATTTATTAAAATTACTATAGATAATCTTTCATTCTTGACCGTGTTATTTTGTTATTTTTTAATTTGGCTTTTTCTGGATTAAATATTAATGTTAAAGAAAACTAATATAGATCAACATTATTCATAAGATATAGGCCCTTGAATATTTGTGAATAAGGTTTTTCTCTAAAATAAATATTACTGAAGTAATCAACAATTAAAGCGATACATAGTGAGAAAAATAGCATTTTTAGCAAACTTTGTAAGCTCAAGGCACGCCCAATAACTATGCAAACGATCTTATTTATTTTATATATTATTTTTTTTCTAATTTGGAATCAATCTAAGGGGTTTGCCAAGTGAAAATACGAAAAAAAATATTATCCATATAACTTGCGGCCACACTAATGCATCACCCTATATGCAGTTTTTAATACTTATCCCCAATAGAGGGTTTCCCGAAATAAAAGAATAATTTTAAGTGCTCTTGGGATTGGAAAATGTTGGGCAAATTAAGAACACTGGTTTACAACTAAAATAACTAGAAATATTTATACTGTAGATTCCCTTATCATCAGACACCGAGGGGACCATTCAAATTTGTTTATACACGGGATATGTTCTCTCCCGTGTCCGTCGACAGAGGGAAAAGGCGTCTGTTGAGGGAGATTATACTGCACCAGTTGTGTGAATAAGTAACGTACCCTTATCCATTTATGGAATAAATATACGAAATAATTAAAAAAAAAATTTACAAGTAAAACTAATGACAGTCAATCGCAGAAGTTGTCAATAAAGATTGGCTTCAAGCTAAATTGCAGAGGCGGTAGTTAATTCAAAACAAAAAAAAAAAAAATATTAAAACAAGAAGCTGCAGAGCTATGATTTGCAAAATAACAAAAATGACAAGTGTTGAGTGATTGTTGATAACACAGTACAACACATGATTTGCCAACTCAATTCTGTGAACTGTATGTGAAATTAGACCCAAAAAGAAGAATTTCTGCATCATTCGTTTTGTCTTCTTACCTGCGATTTGAAGTTAGTATCGATTTGAAGTTAGTACTATCGTATAGGGGAATTTATCACGTTTTAGGCCCTGTTGTTTGACATAGCTCGACAACCACTAGCCCAATTTAGTTGAAATAAATTTAAAAAAATTAAGAATTACAATTCCCTTAATCTGTTCATATATTGTACAAGTATACAAGTAACACTTTCGAAGTTAAAAATGAATGTATGAAGGGAAAAAATTATTTTTTGCCTAAAAATTTAAATTTTTTTTTTTAAAAATACATAAAAAATCCAAAATGGAAAAAAGTTTCAAGTCTAGTTATTTTTTCGCAAAGTCACATAACCTATGAGCAAAATGAGACAAAGATCATAAAAATCGATGCACGCGTTTCGCTTTTATTCGCAATTGAGTAAATGTATGAATATTATAATATTCAAGCAATCAAATATGCAAATAACTTTGAATGAATGCAAATGCAACATGTATGTATCTAAACATTTTAAACTGTCAGCAGGATTTTTGCTGAAGATAAGAGGTTGAAAGTTTTTTAAAATATATTTATGTCTTTATTATTGAAGAAGTTTTGTAATTATGATTATTATTGTTTGCTTTTCATATCCTGTTTTTTTCTTATTCAAAAGAAACTTTGACAGGGAAACTTTTTAATTAAAATTTCTAGATGATTAATGGCAATTAAATAAGTATGTGTTTTTTTTTGGTTTTAAATTAAATTAAAAATATTATCTGCCAAAACATAAATAAACAAATTAAACAAAAATCTGCAATAAATTAGAATTCGTTTTTTATATTTTTTTTATTTTCAAATAAAACTTTGAGATGTGTTAATTAAAATCTTGAAAAAAAAGAAATACGTTCGTAATTATTATTAACGCCTGAATGTTTGCAAAAAAAAAAAGGAAAAAAAAACAAAAAACCGCAACTTATTGCGATTATAAAAATTGCTTGATTTGAAAGATAAAATTATTCTTGGAAAAAGAATAAATGCTTATAAATTTAATAGATTAGTTTTTAGTTTCTTTGTTTATTTTTTATGTAATATTTATGTATTTGGTTAAATCTACAAAAATTGTAGCATATATTAAATCTGTTATATGACAAGTGACTTTATTCGAGTTTGTCGAAAAACGAATTCCTAGAATTCCATGATTCTTGCTTGAAATGTTCTTAAAGCACTAATCCTGTAACCAGTGAACAGTATATTATAATACAATTTACCGTATTGTGAGATGTGAAAACGAGACAAATCGCTGTTCTGGTGATAAAGTGTAGTTACTCCAGAAAGTTACCGACACGACCCTAGTCATGGGGCTGGATTTTGTGCAGGCTGTTGCTTTCTTTTTATATTACTTTTATGAAAGAGATCTATCATATTCATATAGTTCGCTCGGGACAATATCTGCGACAGGCATTATTTAACCGAAAATTGAATGTGTCCGCTTAGGTTATTTCAGTGACCTGTTGCAAAGAGCCCTCTTAGGACATCACCATATTAAAGTGACAAGTCCCCTTAATATAAAGTGTTGAAACTAGAACCGCTCCCTATAGCTTTAGAGCTGTCTCGTGACAAGTTTGGTGCTAGTTGAGTTTCCCCTAGGGTGGATACTTTACCTACTATTTTTGACTCTTTCTAAGCAAATGTTAATTAAGACTTTTTCTTCGAGTAGATATTTGACTTCAAAGGCAACTTTAGCTACAACTTGAATTGTGGCCGTTAAATTACAATGTCAATATTAAAGTCAAATTTAATAACAACACAGCAATATTTGAAAATTAAAGGCACTTTCAAAGAACTTTGTGAGAACATTTTTTTTAAAGTACTTGCATTTAAATCATTTCAAGATAATCTTACCTGCAAAGAAAAAAATTTATTATATATACTTCCAATCAAAAAAAAAAAAACATTTAATGGACTATACCAGAAAAAAGCTTATTATTGTTAAGTTTTTTTTACGTTTATTAATTAATACAAATCAATTTAAAGCAAACAACCAAAAAAACATGATAACTTAGAGAATACAATATTCGTTGTGTTTAAAATATTTCATACTTTTTTGTTAAGCACATTTGATTTCTTGATAAAAAACTTATAAAATTTAATGAGTTGGCAATTAAAATTAAAATCTGATAAATTATAGTTTTTTCGTCGATAATAAAGAATATTGCAGATTAAAATAAAAAAAAACTATAAATAGATAGCATTTAAATTTTTAACTGAAAGCCAAAACAAAATATAATAATAAATGATATAATGATTTTGACTATTTATCAGAAATTCTAAAAAAAGAAAATTATGAAAATATTAAAATTTTATTTAGAAGCTTTCAGACAAAATTTCTAAATATTTCACAGAATAAAAAAGTTTTGATTCCAAAATGGTTTTTGTACAACATTGGAATTTTAATTGTGTTCAAAATTTAATATATTTTTACTTTAAATTTAATAAAGAAAATTCAATATTCTTTAGTCGAACCAATGGCGCAGTTAACACTTAATTATGAATAAATCTGTAATTAACTGCCAACTTACTAATTCATACAAAGAACAGCTGATAAATCTTATTTTAAAATTTATTTGAATAGTAAACCAATTTTCGCGACCAACTTGTGTCTCTCGAAAATACAGAAAACAATAAATACTCTTGCAATTTGGTAAATAATAGGCCTGCCTTATAATATTTGCTACTTGCGTCCAAAAAACATCCCTATAAAAATAAAATACAGATGTGTTTTTGCCACCAAATTTTATTGAGTCATTTATTCTTAGAGGCCCCTTTTTTAATTAATAAATATTAAAACTATAACCAAAAAATTACTTTTTTTACAATTTGTATGCATTTATTTAGAACTAAAATTGTTTTTTAATAGCTACGCAAGCTTTTTAATCAACAAAAGTATATCTCGTTCAAAATGTTATCGACATTTTGTTTTCTCTACATGCCAATATGCATGGTTGCATTTATTTAATCAGCTGCAATCAGTTGATAAGCTTGTGATGAATTGTGATTAAGATCTATAACCAGGGCTGTGGAGTCGCCACGAAAAAGTGATAACTCCGACTCCGACTCCATCCGATGAAATTTTTTAAGTGCGACTCTGATTCCGACTCCAACTCCGAGTCCGACTCCTTTGATTCGTAGTGTATATGAGACTGGTCCTTATTTACCTAAAAATCTTTTTTTTAATGAAGTACATTTTAAATGGTTAAATATAGCAAAGATTTCATAAAAATTTCAACTCGGTATTCCAATTGTAACACTTGCCGCATTGAGCTTTGATATATGTGTTTACATATGAGTAGGTGGGATGCAAAACTCGTTCGTTACACTTTATTCGAATTTTAGGAAAATGCAAAAAACATGTAGCCCCAAATAAATGTATCAAATCACTTGAATTATTATGATTCTGAAGAGTTATGCCATTCTTGATTAATAACTCAACAGTTCAAAAATTTAAACCAACTGAAATATAGAAAAAAATAGATTTAATTTTAGAACTAACGAGTTTTGCTACAAAGTTTCGAAAGAAAGAGACGAGTTTTGCTACAATTCATATGGGATCGAACTAGTTTTTCAATACTCTATAGACCACCAGGAAAATTTATCTTTCAGCTTCAGTATATTTTGAAAGTTATATTAATTAATTAAAACTATGAAAATAGTGATAAAAACTGTAACAATTGTTTTGAAGTGGAGAGATAAACTACACCAATTCACATCTTTTTCAAAATACGATTTTAATACAGTTGGAATTAGAATTTTTCCTCTATCGGTGTGTAAATTCCCATAAGTGTTATCTCATCGAGATAGAAACGTCGAAAACAACAACTCCAACTTGCTTAGACGTAAATTGCATCAAATTTATTTAGTGTGGTTTACCACGGAATTCGTAGACAATTTTTATTGAAACATGTAGATGCGCCTTCAGTTTTTAAAAGCAATTGTTCTAAGCCTTGTATTATTTTTAGGAAATAGCAAACCTTTTGCTGTTGTACTTGGTACAGTTTGTCTCAAGGGATTGATCAGTACCAATACCATCATGGGAGGTAAAGAACACCAAGTCCAATTACATAAGTAAATGTATGTTACCTTATATGACGTAATATAATTAAGGACATCATCGACATAAAAAAAAACATATAAAATATTCGAACAACGGCAAATTTTTTATACAGAAATAGAAGTATTTGTGATTTTCAGCATGTTTTTGCGGTCAACTCTAAAGTTTTCAAAGTGTGGCTTGGTGTTATTTATTTCCCATCTGTAGAGTTAAAAAAATATGAATTTATAAACAGTAAATTTAAATCTTTTTCTTCAGTATACTGGCCATAGTTTTTTCCGTTCCATAGTTAATCAATCTTATTATTGTCCAAGACCAAAATATAATATTGCACAACTTTATTTTCTCTCCGATTTTCCCCAAAGTGGGTAGATAAAATTATTCTCTAATAATTTTTCGGGTTAACCCCCACTTGATGGGAATTATATCTAGAACAATTTAATGTATTTTTCCGAGTTCGTTTTCCTTTTATTTCTATTATTATTCACTTTAAAAGTTGTAATTAAAAATGTAGTTCGTTTAGTGTTTTCGGCACAGAAGCACAGTCATATATGTATATGAACATCGCTACAAAAACATTTTAAATATAATATTTAAAAATATATCCAAGCGAACTTGTTTACAAATTTGCATTTTTAAAATAAATAAAATTTCAAGTTAAAACAGTGAACCAGCGAGAAAGTTTTGAAAATGTCGGGTGAGTGAATCGAACCAGATTTGTTCGATTGCTTTGATACGATCTAAATATATATTCTCATAAAATGTTAAAAGATTTGTCAAAATTAATTGTTATCCCAATTTTTAAAACTCACCTATTCATAACTTTTAAATTTTAAAGCAGAATCTCATACAAATTTTTTATTTTGAAAAATATTAGAAAAATGCTTATGCACAAAAATGTTGTAGTCGGAGTCGCGAGTTTTTGTGAGTACTACGAATCCGACTCCGAAAAAACTTCAACTCCGACTCCACAGCCCTGTCTAATATTATCTATGAATTACTTTTAAGTTTATGTTTTATTTGTTGCGGCTTGAGTTATGAACTCTAATAATACGCCAATATTTTAATAACTCCCTTTCAACACAAAAACTTTGAATAGCGACAATGATTAATACTTAATCCTATGAGATACCTATGGCCATCTATAAATAAATGACATGACTATGACTATGACATGACATGACATGACATGACATGACATGACATGACATGACATGACATGACATGACATGACTATGACATGACTATGACATGACTATGACATGACTATGACATGACTATGACATGACTATGACATGACTATGACATGACTATGACATGACTATGACTATGAAAAGACTATGACATGACTATGATATGACTATGACATGACTATGACATGACTATGACATGACTATGACATGAATATGACATGACTATGCCATGACTATGACATGACTTTGACATGACTATGATATGACTATGACATGACTATGACATGACTATGACATGACTATGACATGACTATGACATGACTATGACATGACTATGACATGAATATGACATGACTATGCCATGACTATGACATGACTATGCGATGACTATGCCTTGAATATGACATGACTATGACATGATTATAACATGACTATGACATGACTATGACATGATTATAACATGACTATGACATGACATGACATGACTGCATAACGTCATAAACAATTTCATACAAATTTTGCTGAAGTAGAAGTTGACTCAACTTTTTAAAGAAAACTTTAGCTACATTTTTGTTTGACACATGAAAGGAAAATATATGATATACTTTGCGAAGAAATAAGATAGAAAAAAAATAAAATTGTTGCTCTGATTGTGAGTTCTTTAAAAATCTGAAAAAAATGCAAGAACATTTTAGAAAAAAGTTTATAAAAGTATGTTTTGGATTTTAGATTACCTATGATTATTGTTTTAACTACTACAACTTTTTTTTTGTGCAAAATATTTTTTCCCGTTAGAAATCAATAAATAAATATAATTTGCAACATGTTGCATGGCAAAAAAGAAGTTAAAACAACTTTTTTTTTTCAAAATATGCATGGTAATCTCAAAATGACGTTAACAAATATGATTTTGCATAAAAATCCGGGCCATGATAATGACTTTATTTTAAAAATTGAAAACAAATCTTTTTCTATGCCAAAGAAGTGCAAATTTAAGGTAACAATAAAAGCAACACATTTCATTTATATGTATACATTTAGGTGTATGAAAATACTTTGTAATATTATACAGAAATTTACGTTTTAATTTTTTTATAATTAATTTTATTAACCATTTAAGTTTTCAATAGTTTTCATTAAAAATTTTAACTTTGTTCATAAATAAATTATTAACTATTAAATTTGTATTAATTGATATTTCAAAAGTTTTTTATTATTATTTTAATTTAAAATATACGAATATATAATAGATAAATACGTAATTAAAATTTGCGTAGACAAGTTTTAAAAATAATAAAAAAAATTTTTGGCGTTTGTATAAAAAAACTTATATATTTCCTTGTTAACGACTAATAATTCTAAAAATACATATTTTTTAATATTTCTAAGTTGAACTTTTAACCTGATGAGAATTTAAAAATTTCAATAATTATTTTTTTATACCTTTTATAAGGTAAATGATGTTATTTGTATATGTTGATGATTTAATAAAACAAGATGTATGGCAAGTTAAAAAACAAAATGTTTGTTACTAAAAGATCTCTTGCATATAAATTATTTGGTGATTTGTTCTATATGGTGGGCATGAACTTGTATTGGGAAAATAAATGACTTCATATAGGGATGTGCGATTAATCAATTTTTATTTAATCGATTAATACATATACAATTGATAAATCGAAAATTGGAATTTTTAGTAATTTTTTTTATGTGGCCATCAATAACTAAATTAATTAAACTCTCACATATGATCAAATAATCATTAACAGATTTTGGGAAATTTTACAAAGTTGTTTGCTAATTTATTTATTTATTTCAACCTCAAGGTCATTTGAGAAGAATCTGAAAGCAAGAAAAGTAACTTGACACCAAAACACTGCATATTGTTTTCTTACAAATAACAAAAAATCTATTCATTTCTGATTTCAAACAATTAATTTTGCCTTCGTAACAAGCAGAAAGCTGCATTGCATTTTAAATACATCTCGACACGAAATCCCCATTAAAACTCCATAAACATCTATTGTCTAATTTTCGCCTCAAAAATTCTGGAAAGTCACCTCATAAAAACAAATTACATTTAATACTCTGTTAACCAAAAGCTTGTGAACGACCTTGCTTTATTTAAATAAATACACTTTTTATTTTCATCTTTTATGGTAAAAACAATAACTTCACAGCATTTTACACTTTCTTATCCAATCACACTTTTTAACTAATTAATTATGTGTATAATGATTTAAAAATAAAATATAAATGACAACAGCAACAAAAAAAAAGACACCTAAATGGCAATAACTTTTTTTATAGTAAATTTTTATAAAAAAAAAACAATATAAAAAAGACTCTCGTGACTTAATTCTAAATGACTAAGAAAAAAACCCATTTAAAACATGTATGAAATAATCGAAACATGTAAAATAGTTAAAGACGAAATGGGTATGGTAGAATCTAAGACACTCTATTTTACCATTTTTTTAAATAAGCTTTCTTCAGCCTAATGGCCCAACCAGAATGTGCATGACGTGGCTTAAGCAATTAAGCGAATACATGTAAATCAGATGTGTCAAACCACATTGAACTTAGAAAACTGTGTTGTTAAGTTTAATGAAACTGTCATTTGCTCAAGCAAAGTACGAGACTGATCGAACATTCTGGTTGGGACTGTAAAGCATAAAACTGAGAAATTCCTTGAATTTCACTTTTAGGTAAAATAAAACAATTAAGAAATGATAGTCGGACAGTGCCATATATCCTAAGCAAAGCCTGTGAAATTCAATTTATAGAATTCCTTTGTGTCCTCATGAAAAAATAAAAACGTCTAGTACACTGAAAATATTTCATAGGTAAAATAAGCGAAAATTGTGGTACATTTTACGAATATATTCGTTATTTTTACGCTACGAAATGCTTCGTAGATTAAATAAAAGTTATTTGTTTAATTCACGAAATGATTTTTTGTCTGCAATAAACAAAATTTTGTAAATTTACAAATTCTATTTCGTAAATTTACAAAAAACATTGTTTGTATCACGAAAGAATTTCGTAAACGACGAAAATAAATTTTGTATTAAATACGAATATTCATATAAATACAAAATATATTGTGGTAAAAATACGAAAAAAATCTGCAAAAAATGTTTATTTTTTGTGTATTTCACAAAAAGTTTTGTAAAAAATATCTGCAAAGAAATATGTAAATCAAAATATTTCGTAAACGCCACAAAATTTCGTAAGGGTACAAAATATTTTTTTGTAAAATAAAATCTAAAATTTTTGTTTATATTACGAAAATTCTTAGCGGTACGAAGTTTACATTAAGTTACAAATTTTTTATTTAGCTAAAACAAAACACAAATAATTCATATTTAAAAGTAAAATATACACATGCATGTATGTATGTACGTACATACATATGTACTTACATATATTATGCGTAGATAAATAAACAGAAAACAATTATTTCAGTTAAAATATTTTCATTATATCAAGAAAAAAGGTAAAAATTAAACCCATTTTTATTATAAACCCAGGGTATCAGGTTTCATGTAAATATGCATTATTTTTGTTTTCTGAAAAGAACAAAACGGTTAAAATAAGTATTTTAGATAAAAGTAAGAAATCTGACCTTGTATTGTTTTGCATAACATTTGAATGGCTGGGTTTATATGACCTTTTCCTACATTATAGAACTGATGGTCCAAAAAAAATCCAAATAATGCTAGCTGCACTAGCATATTCTATCGAAAATACGTGATATGCCTTAAAGCATATGTCGATAGCTTTTGTAATACTAAAAAATTTGTATTTTATATTATCAAATTCACAAAAAAAGGCCTCGGGCTTATACATATCTCCAATTACTGAAATAAAAGGAGCTACTGAACCTTCTGCTACCACTTGTTTGTCCAGCTGTTCCTTATAGGACTGTTCAGTTGCCGAAAAAGATATGAAGGATCGCTTTGATTCCACTTTGCTATAGAATTTATTTTCCTTTTGATTTCTTGACTTAATTCTTGGTGATGGAAGCAATGAATGTAAAAGTGTAAACACTATGAGAAATTTGCTACCTTAAAATAAGGAATTATGTAAGTTTAAACATTAAAAAAATTAAAACTCATTTTACTTACTGTAATCAACACAATTTTTTTCGACTATAAAGTCCCAAGCCATTAACATTATTTGGTTCAAATGAAACTTGTCCTTTGGTTGATACTTCTTCTATTTGCTTATTAATTGTAATAACTTTGAATTTTTGTAGCAAATCGTTTGCAATTAACCAATTTTGCATTTGATGATCGTTATAGCATTCGGAAAAAATATTACATATATCAGTTTTTAGAGATGAAATATTTAATCTTAAAAGCATGTCTTTTTCTAAACTGCTTTCAACGACAAACTGATCAATTTTGCTTATAATTGGTGATATTATGTGCTGAGTAACACGTTTTTGAACTTCAAGCACATCCTTTCTATTAAAATTTGAGTTGCTATGACACCATAAAGCAAACATTGCTCCACTATTTCTTGGAAACGTTAATGAGGATTGCAATGAGGCTGAAGAAATAGATGTTTTATTGTTATTTGTGGCCTCTGAAATAAGGGTTTCATGGATTATCATTTCCGATTCTTTAATAACACATGTGGAACTTTGCAGCATTGATGAAGAAGTAGACAGATGCTTTCGAAAATGATTTTTAAAGTGATAAATGCGTTTTATAAATTTGTTGCAATTTTCATATGTACACTTAAATGTGCAATTTTCTCCACGGTTATGCGCAAGTTTAAAATGCTTGGAAACAAATGTTTCGTCAGGCAAATAAATTTCACACAAATAACAATTCATTTTTGTCAATATTTCTAAACAAAATTTTATTTTTTATTTGTTTAACTCACGTTTTACAATGCAATAATTCTACATACGTATTTTCACTCAAATTCACGAATTATACTGACGCTAAAAGCAAAACTAATTTTTTAATAACAGTTATATTTAATAAAAAAAATAGCACAATGAGAGCAAATGAGATGGGGAATAAACCAAACAATACATTCTTATATTTTACGAATGTTTTCGTATATTCACGAAACTTGTGTTACTTAAAATTTCCTTTTTCTGCAAAGAACAAATTTTTCGTATATTATAAAATAATTTCGTACTCTAAACAAAATTATAACAAAACAAAATTTGTTTATTATACGAAAAAATACAAAAAATTTCACTTCTCCAAAATGCAATAAAATAAACAAAAAAATGTGTACTATTTACGAAAATAATTGTACGAAATAATTTTTGTAACTTTACGAAATTCGTTAACTTACGAAATCTGTTTTTCTGCACAAGCTACCAACATTTTCGTAATATAAACAAAATTTTTGTATATAACACAAAAAAAAAAGTTACGAAAAAATATTTCGTATTTTTAAGCATGGAATATTTTGAGTGTAGCAGTTCCGTTTGCGGATACCAATACGTGTCTCTCTGAATGGAGAACACACAACGGATAATAAAAAGTTAGTACAATTGTACTTTTTTCAGTACTATTAGCACTGCAAAAGTACTTAAGTACTCCAATGACATGTTTAGTATAAATTGAAAATTTCAATCGTTTTAACGTTGAAACTTTTTGGTATAGAGTGGCAGAATTGAAAAAGAAAATTAGTGCACTAATGTTTCCGGATATCAGTAGAACTGCCAGAGGTATCATTCGTCGGCGAATGTAGAACGGATGTTTTCATACCAAAATATGATAAAAACAATGCTAAGAAGTCACCCTACAGGGAAACGAACTGACATAAAATTAGCCCCGTGCTAGGTCTGTGATGGTCGATACCGGTTCTAGTTGTTCTAACACTTAAAATGAATAAGACCTATCACTTTTACATGGGGTTGCCATTGGAGGGAGTCAATTGACTTCATTTGACCAGTCATACATCTATTTTTAATGAAACTATTTAGTGTCAGTTACTACAATGAAGTATTATTTCAATAAAATATAGAAGTATTTCAATAAAACAAGTCCTAAAATTAAATTCAAGAACCAAATTGTAGAAAGTCCCAAAAAATGTCCAACACCACCAGTGAACTCTGCACTGTAATTCATTGTTTTTTCTACCTTATTGTTCTTCATATACCAGTTAAATGATTGTTTCTCCTTTCACTAATCATGAGTTCTTTCATTTTGTACTTCTTCTATTTTCACAAATCCCAGGACCACTCTGTTAGAACAATTGACACAAATTACCCGCAGGGTAATTGATAACGCATTGACATTATAAATGGCGTTTTATGCCCACTAAAACTTGAAATTAAGAAGAATAACATTTAATTTATAAAAAAAAATTAATAAATAGAATCTGGGAATTTATTTCTCATGGTGAGTAACATTTATTATATAAATATACAACCGAAAATTCTGATAGTGTATGGCAAGGCGAATTTACACCAGGTGACATTATTTTGCTACGTGAGGAACAGCTGATTTCTAACCTTATGTCAAAATGATATGCTGTTCATGTGGTTCTGGGGAAAATTTACTAAATTCTGTAATTTTTGCTTAAAATTATGATATTTAAAATTTTTTTTCAATTAATACATTTCAAAACAAACAATTAACAATTAAAAACAAGGCGAATTCATACAAGGTGGTCTTATTTTGAAAACGTTTACAACACTGTAAAGTATTTTAAAGTTTTGCCAAAAATAATACAACACTGTAGTAAACAATTTAAACAAATATTTCATTTTCTTTTTAATATTAAATTGTTTGTTTTGAAATATAATAATTTAAAAAAATTTTAATTTCATAATTTTAAGTTTAATTATAAAATATTCCCCAGAACCACATGAACGGTATGTAATTTTGACACAAGGTTAGTAATCAGCTGTTGCTTACGTAGCAAGATAAGATCACCTGGTGTAAATTCGCCTTGATTAAAAAGAAAATGAAATGACACAACGTTAAATTTTTTACTGTGTTGTAAACGTTTTCGAAATAAGACCACCTTGTATGAATTCGCCTTGGTGCATAGGAAATATTCCTGAAAAATATTTAAGGAATAAGACTATTAAAGAATAAAAGCTTTTCAAATTTTAATTTGACTTAGAATACACATTCGAATAAATATGAAAATTTATAAAAAAAATTAATTTTAATCAAAAAATTGTTTTGTCCGAAAAACCAATGCATGCGTTAAAATTTTAAAATGATTTCGAGCATACATATGAGCAACTCGACTCTTCTTGCCGAAGCAAATTCTGGCCATCCAATTGTGAGCCAATTTCGAGCATTGCTGGCCGTATATGTAACGAATTACACAAGTAATTTTGGCCAAGGAGGTTATACACTATACACATTTGAGGGCATATTCATCTTACGTGGATGGGTTTTTCTAAAGTCACAGGTCTTTGCGAATAAGACACAAACGAAAAATTCAACCTGGAAAATAGGACGTTTCGTATGCGGACAATTGCATGATGTTTTAATCCATATAAAAAGGCACCGATAGGCAGTTTAAACGAATTAAATTTTTATTTTTATCAAAACATAGGAAGCACTTAATTAAAAGCCTTTTATGATAAAGAAATTGAAAAAAATTAAAATAGGATCTAAAAAACTATAAAATGCACATTGCTGCACATAATAATACGTCACTTTGCATTATTAAAAACTGTATTGAAACAAAAACACGGCTCAGTGTAAGACATACTTATAAAGATTGTATTACAATAACTAGAGAAAAAACCAACAACTACTAATCCAAAAAACCAAAAGAGGGGGAAAAACATAAAACGTGCGCCAAATTAATTATATTATTAAAAAACAGACAGCAACGTATTTTGTACAGATAAAAAAAAAAATAAATGATAAAAAATTTTAAATAAACCAATTTTTTTTCTTGGTTACAATGATAAAAACAACTTAAATAGTAGAGTAATTGTGAATAAAAAAGCTGCATAAAAATAACACAATGAATTTTATTTTTTCTTTATTCTTTAGTTTTTTCCACAGGCATCTTCTGGTTTTCATAATTTACAAAGATTTATAGACTTTTTTTCGTTAACAAATTAAATGATGAGTCTTGAAAGAACGACTACTTGTCTTCTGAATTCGCTTCATATTTCTTTGATTACGAGCGTAAAAAAACTGTTAAAGTAACTTCAAACTGGGGGTAATTAATTTTAATAATAGTAATTAAAATTTGTATTAAACATTATAAAACAATTTAAATTAAATTATAGAAATATGTGTATGAAAAAAAAACAAATAACTGAACTGTATTGCAAACGTACAGTAAACGAACGTAAAATGTTTTTAAAAGTCATAAATTTCAAAAGAATTGTAAGACAACGACAACATAAATAAATAATAATAATAGTAGTTCTTTTTTTATAAAAGGAAATTTATTAATATTAAATTACTTGCAGACATTTAAAATATTTTCTTAACCTTGAATCCGGCTAAAATAAAAAAATATATAAAAAAAAATAAAAATCATATTTATTTGTATAACAGTTCCCACGATACATACATGAAGTTTCATTTAATATCTAACTGAATTATCAAGAAATTAAATAAATAAATAAATAAAAAAAAAATAAGATACAAAAAGATAAATAAAATTTAATTTGAATTAGGTTTTAATTAAATTTGTATTTATTGTTTTCTTTTCCTTTATTTTTCGGGTAAAAAATTACTAAAACAAAAAAAAAATAAAAGAATTACAGGCTTGAGCTACCAAAAAGATAAAAAAAATGTTCACAGTACATCAAACAAAAGATTTAAGAAACAAACTTGACTAATTTTTGTTTTTGTATTTAATTTGATAAAATAAAAACCACATTAATCAATATGTATTTATTTCTCAATTGTACCTTAACATGGAACTTAGGAATATACAACAAAAACGAAAAAATAATTCTTTATTTCAATCGTTATTTAACAGATTTTACCTGATTACAACAACAACAAGAAGAAAAACAAACAATAATAAACTCAATTCAAAAGCAAAATATTTGGGTTTAATTATAACAATAAATATTGAATGATCAAAAAAGCGTTAAAACCTTAAAAATCCAGGGACGAAATCGTTGCATTCGTAATCGAATGACCTTGGTCAAAATCTTAGTTTTCATATAAATAAACATGATCAGATGTGCATATTAAGAATCCTATATTTTTATACCCTTCACCGAAAGTTACAATATTGATCGTAGACGCTATAATTTATCTATCTGCGGTATTTTGACAAAACATCTTAAGTCAAACTTAAAAATTTGAAAAAAATGTTGTTAATCATACGAAGTTTTATTCAACAATAATTTTTGTTTACGTTTTTAAAATTTTGTATTATAAACGAAGTTTTTCTTTAATTTTGTTTTATCTGGTATGTGATGGAAATCGATTTTAAAAAGGAAACGATTTGAAACCGAAATATCGTTTTCAGTATCTTTTAAAATGGATATTACATCCAAATTCCTTTTACTTTCAGTCTTTATTCTTTAAAATTTTATATTTTATACGTTAACTCAAGTGTATTCTGAACGAAAACTTAATCTTTTATTTCAGGAATGGATTTTCGAATCTCTCGAATTTCATCACACCTTTTAAAAACGTTCGTTTTGAAAACGATATTTTTTCATCACATAGCTGTATATTAATGTTTGATACAAATGATTTTTTCACCCAGTTGTTTTATAAAACGTTTTTGCTATACTTTTTTGACTTGAGATGTTTTGTCCGTCTGTCCGTGTTAATGGTGAAATGGGTTTTCCGAAGGTCCCAGAAATGATGGGGACTAGATTTATATACTCTAAGTCGTGCCACCCTTTATTGTTATATCTTAGGCTTGCACCGCCTCTGAAAAAATCCCAGACTGACGACTGTTCTGCAGGAATTATAGAAATACTGTTTCAGCAAAACTCGTTTTCCATACCTCCTTGCAAAAATATTTTATATTATGTCACATACGGGCATGTTCTAGATATCGAAGACATGAAGTGGATTCAAAATCGGGTACATTTAAAAATGTAATAAAAGTTCACAAAATTATATAATTTTAACTACTTCATTCTTTAAAAGTTTCGATTATTTTTACAAGAATAACGCTTAAAGCCACGAAAAAATAAGCTCATTTCGTAAATAGTTCAACTTAAAATCTCTTTCGATTTTTATATCACTTCATTTCGGTTTCTAGAACATGCTCGATATACTTCGTTAAAGCTTGCTATTGAATTTCAGCCAGATCGTTCCAACGATGGCTGGCATATGATCAACAAACCACGATAGTCTCTAATTTTACCCATAAATCCCTTGTTGTTGGTGTTTTTCATTTCTTTTTTCTATATATCTGGAGAACGGCAGCAGCCAAAGTTTCCAAATTTTCTACAAGCATCTTGGCTATCAATACACAAGTTCTCTTAAAAAATGGGCATGATTGGAGCAATGGACGTGATCTCCCGTACAAAGACATTATTGGTTTCTGTACGGCATGATTCAATGTTTAAGATTAAGTACAAGCATATTGGTTATCATCAATACACAATATCCAAAAAAAAGGGCGGTATTTGAGGTGTGGGCGTAACACAAACTAGTTTTATTTATATCTTAAGAACGGTGCTTTTATAACTTTCTTTCTTTCTTTTTTATCGTACCATGGTAAAGGGTATAATAGATTCGGCTTAGCCTAATATTAGTTTTTCTGGTTCATCCTTATAAATGCCGGGCTCAGTTTTGACTACGATTCTTGTATACATTACTTAACGTACTTTTATAAAAATCTTTCGCAAACGCCTATCAAATATTAATTTCCAACGATGTGCAGGAAACCTCCGCCGGCTAAAAGTGACAGTAAGGCAGCTACCTGAAGTTTTGGTAGATGGTACTAAATAATGTTGACATTAATGGTGTTTTCTTTTCTACAAAAAAATGTGATATTTTGTTTAAAAAATGGAATATTGTGTTTATTTTTAAAAATGTTTTGCTCTCTTAAAGGGAAGCATCTTTTATTCTAAAACATTCACCCTTACTTATGGCATAAGGCATTGCACTTTTCAACCCGAATAAATCGAGAGTGTTGTTTGTGTCCTGTAAAAAAGGTGATATATGATGTTTATATATGGGGTTTTTTTAATAACGGCGATGATTGCCTCAAACGAGCCATACAATTGAGTCCTTAAAACTGTAAGGAATGGAAAAATTTCGGTAAAAATTGCTAAATTAGCGGACATTTGCAAACATTTTGTAACAGCGGTATAATAGCAATGTCTAATATGTTTTAAAAATCGTTAAAGCTGTAAAGAATCACAACTCTTACATATAAAAATCGCTATTATCGCGAACATGGCTAAAATTCGCAAAAACTTAAACAAGCGAAAAAATTTATTTTTAAATCGCTAAATCAGTTTAAAAAAAATCAAAATATCCGAAAACAACATAAAAAAGTTTGCAAAAATTGCGAAAATTCGCGAAAATTTTTAATATTTCAAATATCCCATAAAATTTTTTAAAATTTCCTAAGACTATTAGGAATGGCAAAAATTCGTTAACAATTGCTAAATTATCGGAAATTTGGAAACATTTGCTAATAGCGGCAGGATACCAAAGTCCTTTATTTATTAAAAATCATTAAAGCTCTAAAAAATCATAAAACTTACAGTTAAAATCACGTCTATCGCGAACATGGCTAAAATTCGCGAAAAATTGCAATATTGGAAACAAACCAAAAATTTATTTGTAATCGCTCGATCGGTTCAAAAACAAAACGTTAGAAAAAAAATCGTTAAAAAACTAGCTATAATGATGCAGAACAATTTTCGTCATGTGTTAAAAACAGGGCATTTCACTTTTTCATATCTTGTGTTTTGTTCTTGTCAAGCATTATTACAGGGCTGGCAAGACATTTTATACATGCACCTTTTTAGAAGGCGATTTTTGTTGTGTAGAAAAGAAAACACCATAAGCCGAGTTAACACAATAAAAAGGTAAACCTTTCGATTCGAATGATATCGATTGCCGTCATATAGTTGTTGATATGCCACGAAATTCGAAAGGAATTTGGACCCAGGTTTGTGTCTTGAATAACATATTTATACTAACTTAATTGGAACAAGATTGGATCGCATTGTTCTTCAAAATATAAAAAAAATATACAGTCAAATCTCGATAATTCGTACCCCGATAAATCGTAATTCCCGATAATTCGTAATAAACTGTCGGTCCCTTGAAAAAATCTCGTTAATTCGTAAAATTTCCATACATTTTAGTCCCCTCGCTAATCCGTAATTTTTTTCCAAATAAAATCTTCTTTAACACTTATAAATCGTAATTGTTTGCTAACTACCACTTATAATTCGTAACAAAAACAACAAAAACAAAAAAAACATGGAAAGAATGATATTTTGTTTACCGCTATTTTTTTGTGTGGGTTTTTGCTTGTGTGTGTGTTTATTTTCTCAAGATTAGTTTATTACATGAATAATAAAGAAAAATGTCAAAGCACACGCATCGTTTTAGTAAATAAATTGAAAAACCCCGTTAATTCGTATTTATTTGTTTTTAACCCCGTTAAATCGAAACCCCGCTAAATCGAAAACCCCTATAATTCGTAATAAACGGTCGGTCCCTTGCGATTACGAATTGTCGGGATTTGACTGTATGTAGCCAAAATATGTTTATTGATTGATATTAAATAAATAAATCAAAGAACAAAATGAATGACGAAATTCAAAATTTCTTTTGTTTGATTTTCAAAACATATGTAAACAAAAATATACCAGATTGCTGATTTATTGACACAAAGTTTCTAAAATTTTTCGATCTTAAAATTTTTTTTTAAAATAATTTTATAACGCGGAAACCAATTAAATTTTATATCCCTGAAAACTTACCATTAACAGTGTAATGCTTTCTTATGTTTTCCACCATAAAATAATAGAAAAATAACTATTAGAATATAAAATTATTACTGTCCTGATTAGAGGCGATTTTTCCAACTTCGTCTGGTAGCCCTATAAATTAACAGAAGTCACCTCTTTAGAGGGCATTATCATTCGATAATGTCGATTTATACGGGGCGTTAAGTGCACAATGCCTTCTGCCATTAGAAGGGTGAGTTTTTAAGAAAAAAAAATATGCCACCCTTTTAGAGAGCGAAACACTTTTAAGAAACGAACATCAAATTTAATTTTTTTTTAATAAAAATTCACACTTTTTTGTAGAAATGGTGCAAGCAACAATGCAGTTATGCTTTTTTCTTTGTTTTGAAAATTTCCAATATCCTTTCAGCAAAGAATTATTTTTAAGAAGTTTTTTTAAGTCTTTTGGATTAAATTTATCCGAAATACAACAATTGTGATTTTTAGTTCAATTTTAATTTTTGATATTTTTAGTAATTCTTCATCAAATTTAATTTTCACTAAATTATCTTTACTGACGGAAGGAATTTTACAAATTGGAATTTTATTAAAATTTATTGATAATAATTAGTATTGTGGTAATTTTGTTGAACTATTTATGGTTCCTAATCCAAATTTTCAATATTTTTAATCAGGCTTAAGTTCATCAAAGGTCAGTCAAGAATGAATGATTACACAGGTCAACAAAAAAAAAATTTTTTTTTGAGTCTTTTATTTAGTGATTATTTTCTGATTATATAAATGGAAAAGTAAACAGGAACTCCATTAATAATAAATAAAGTTTGCTTTTCTACTTAATATAATGAAAACTAAATATACGGTGGTTTTGCACATTTTTTTAAAAGCCGTTGCATTTATGATGCAAGAGAGGGGTGAGAGGGACTGTGGGTGTGAAGTGAGAGGTAGCAGAGTGTCAGGCTCAGCCTTAAAGCAGTCATTCATGGCTTCCTTGGTAACAAGAAGGCCGAGAATTATGAAGAGCTTATTTCTAATATGCTTGACAGCTTCAAAGTCATGGGTTGCAGAATGTCACTCAAACTGCACATGCTACATGCGCACTTGGATAAATTCAAAGATAACTTGGGGAATATTCAGAAGAGCAAGGGGAACGCTTCCACCAGGATATAATGAACTTTGAACAAAGATATCAAGGACAATATAATGAGAACATGATGGGTGACTACATTTGGATACTCATACGAGAAAGTTCTGACGATTACTCTAGAAATACTAAAATTATTCATTTTTGAAGCTTCTTTTGTATCATTTTTTTGAATTTTTATGTTTATTCGTGCTGTCTTTTATAATAAAATTTAATTAAAATATATAATTCATAACTTGTTTTAATTTTATATATGATTAACATTGAAAAATAGACCTTTTCCATAAATGTTAAAATTTCGTTCTGGTATCTACAAAAGCAAACTTTATTACATAAAAATATTTTTTCTCTCTTTAGTTTGGCATAAGTAATCAAAATCAGAGGTACAGAACTCAGACTCAAAAATCGTGTTGACCTGTGTTATCAATAACAATTTTAATTAATTTTTCATGTTATAAAATTCCTTTCTTCATGAAAATAATTTAATGAAAATTATATTTGATGAACATAAGCCTGATTAAAAATATTGAAAATTTGGATTTATTGATAATTTTGTTGGCTGAGCTGGGGCTCGAACCTGGGTAGAATTTACATGTTTCAAGAATCATCACATTCTTTCATCAGAATTCTTTGACTTCTAACCTTTGCACCACTGCGGTGCCTGCCAGCCAACAGTCAAACATCACTCTTCGAAATTTGCTATCATCAACATTTTTTATTTTATTACATGTTGGCTACTTTCTGTTTTTCGTATTCTTCATGTCAAGACTTTGTCTTGAAAACCTGAATACATAAATGAATACATTTGTTTATTATGTTTTTTTGTCAACTTTCGTCGACATTTTATTTGTACAACTTGAAGTACAAATGAAAAGATAAAAAAAATTTAATGAACATTAAATTTGATGAACTAAAGCCTAACTAAAAATATCAAAAATTATGCGAAATATATTAAATCAAATTTAGCGTGCACAAGACGGTTTGGGCTAGTTAAGAAGTGGTGATTACGGCACGGAAGTAAAAGACCACTTAAGTCATCCAAAATATTGTGCTTAAACTCAGTAAGAACTTGCAACACCATTGAAAGCACCACACGACAGAATATCGATACCGTGTCAACGCCATGGAAAGGACGTTCTGCAGAACTTTTGCGTATGTGGATAACTTGGCAATTGTAGTTGTAGGATAAGGATTCTAAGACTACTATCATAACTTTTGGGGTCGGTACTGGATGTTGGAGATTTTTTGATGAAACTACGTGTGGAAAAACCAAAAATATCAAGTCCAATATTGATGTAAAATGAACTCCGTGGGCTTAAAAACTGTCCAGACTTCAAATTAGGAACGTAATTGTGGTTATAGCTGTCCACTAGCCTATTGAGAAACACATCTAGATGCTAGGGCTCCCTTACAATGACCTTTATAGGAGTTGCGACAACGAGGAGGAAGAAAAGCTAACAATACATCTTCTTTATAATTGCCCGGCATTCAGAGAACTAAGACTCGAATGGTTTGGTTGAAGAACTCTTAGGGAAAATACCTGTCTCTCTGGCATTGTTTAGAACAGAATACACTCCTTTGTTGAATCAACCGGATGGTTGAGTGAATGTGTCAGCAGCAAGGTGAATAGTAAAACATGAAAACCCAATGGTAACTAATTACTAGATCCACGTTCACTGTGCTTGATTGCGGTTGCCAGTGGAACCAAACCTTAATTGAACACACGATTTAAAGCCGAGAAAGACGATTATGCATGACACAAATGCGGCGTAGAGGTCCAACTATAATGATTAGGCTGGCTTAAGCAACTGAGCGAATACATGTTTACCATATATGTCAAACAATATTGGGCGCTGCGAATTATGGCCCCAAAAAATAAATGAAAATTGACCCCAAAGTTGGGGCTATTTTTCATAATGCAATATGACCCCATTTTTTTATGAAAAATTAACCCAAAAATAACCCTAAAAATTAAATTAAATTTGGGCTAATTCTTCATTATAAATATTCACCTCAAAATTTATAATGAATTTAAACCCCAAAAAAGAACACAAAGAAAGTTATAATAAAAATCACACGCACAAACCATTAGTGTGTTGCCAGCTTAAGCAACAATTTGTATTAAATTATGTATCACGATTATGATAAATATATTAAGTTTTTAATGAATATTTTAACAAAATTAAAAAAAAAAAATGATACTAAATACGTAATATTATTCTAAGCAAAATTTGCAAACGTTTGCTTAACCTTTATGTGCTCGGTAGTCTACATTTGTAGCAAAAAAAATTTTCACAACAACATGGTCCGACATTTTCAGAAGCTTCCTAAAAATCAATTTTAAGCGGTTTTGGCTACTGACACGTTAAAAAAATAATTTACAGCACCACGCAGACCCAACTTTTCAAAATGACCATTTCCTGGCCGGTAGTCTACAAACGTAGACACCATTTAAAATGTATGGAAATTCACATCGTTCTTTTACTCAAGTACTTGTGCACGTCTGTGTATGCATGGATATGCTTAAGGATTGCCAGACGGGCTTGATTTTTAAGCTTTTTCAATGAGTGTCAAGCATCAAGAAAAATATCATTTGCCAAGCTTAACAGGAATTTTGAAAATTTTTACATTAAATTGTTAAGAAAATCAAGAAATAGTAACAATTTTTGACTTATTTGGTACTTTTGGCTGCAGTTATAAAGTATTTTGTTGGAAAGAGCTGTGGAAATTTGTATCCCAAGGAATTTTGAATTGTTAGAAGAAGAATGTATAGCAGGACTATCAAACTCTATTTTGTTTTTCATTTATACCATATTCCATTCTTGTGAAGCATCAATATTGTCTTTAGAAAGGAATTTTGGATTTACAGGTATTATACAAAGTATTGGAGAAAAATTTTCAAAATAAAGTTCATAATGTATAACAAGACTTTTAAAAGTTAAGTTTTATGGGTAAAAATTAGAGGCAGTCGCAATTTCAATTGCAAGCTATTCCGGACTTTATAAAAAACATTATTTCTTCAGAAAGACCATTTCAAAGTTTACACGGATAGAAAAACCGACGGACGAATAGACGGGGATCGTCAAATCAACTCCGCATTTATTAGATCAATATTGTAAAAATTATAAACTTATTTAAAACCGAACTTACGTATGTGTGTCCACCTGTGTTGGAGGGTATAAATAATATAAACTTTTGCTTTCAATTTAACCAAAAAAATAACTGTACTGCCAAGCTTTTTGCTGCCGATTTAGATCTGGCAAGCCTAGTGTGATTGCATATTTGACCTTATTATATTTTATAAATATGCATTGAAGTATAAGACTCCCCTACTAATGTTTTTTTTGATATGTGGACATACTTTTCCATTCTAATACATATTTGCTACAAATGTAGACTTCATACCGCCAACGTTTGTTTACAATCCCGAGCAAGAAAGGTTAATTGAAAACGTGTCTTGAAGAGAGCTGGATGTCGAAGATCTAAATTGATCCCCCTTTATTAACAGAAATTTCACCACAAATTATAAATTCCCTGCATTTCTTTAATTTGCTTTAAGTTTTCGAAAAAAAAAAATAAAATAAATAAGTCAATGCCAAAAAATTATTCATCAAAAGGAAGTGAAAATAATTTATTTTTAATTCTAAAATCGAAATATAAAAAACTTGTTTGCACATTAAAATCAGCAAAAAGTTTGTCCATTAAAATAAATTGGAGTTTTAAAATTTATTTAAATCTATAAATCGATTTTTGATGAGACACACAATTTAATTTTTTTTTTTTTTTTGATTTTCAATATTAACAACATTTTGAAACTAGATTCCCACGAAATATTGTATATTTTTGTATGTGCCAAAATACGAAAAATGTCCAAATCATATAAAAATTTCCATTTTTATTGCTAAATAGTAGAATTAATTTGATCAAATTCTTATTGCCTAAATATTAAATATGATATTAAGGAATAACGAAAACAATGATTTATCGAAATTCAGGTAGGTTTAATTAAAACAAAAGACTTAAGCAGCAAACGTTATAAAAGAATTATCACTTTTTTATTAACATTTTAAAGACGTAATGTTTCTAGTTTTAAATTAGTTTTTTTAATTCTTAGAAAATAATAAAAAAAAAAACAGAAACGAAATAAGAATTTATTAACTAATTAATAATTAAAAACAAACAATGTTATAAATAAGACAATCAAAATTTTGACAAACTAATTTGTTAACAAAGTTTAAGGTAGATAACATTTTTTTCTTATTTGGAATTTCAATCTTTTAGTCTGTATTTAAAGTTTTTTTTAGTTTTCGTTAACATTTAAATGTTAATATCCAAACTAAACTAATGCGTTTCGCCTAAAACAAATCAAATTTTATTGGTAAATTTCCATTGCTTAACACAATGCTAATGCGATTTTAAATATAACTAAGACAAATTGAGTTGTTAAGTTTAAGATCTCAATACAAGTAGAAGAGTTGTTTTATGTGAAATTTGAAAAGAAAAACTTGGCGGAAAAAAATTTTGATTTTTAAAACTTCATTAACACACAAAAGCTTAACAAATAATTAACCCCCAAGCACAATTGTTGTTAAACTAAAAAATATGCAATTAATGATTTGTAGCACATAAAAACCTTAAATTCGGAACTAAGTTCAATATATTGATAAAATCAAATCAAATGAAGCTGTACAGATCTTGTCTCAAGGGGTCCATAAGAAAGTTTACTTATTTTTAGACACATTTGCAAATATGTACAAGCGAAAACACCCGAAATTTTTTATGGGACGGTTTACTTTATTTTAAACCACCTCCAACTGAGTTGAAATGATTTTAGCTTTTTTATTTTTACAGTTTTTAATTTAAGGAATTTCAAAGAAATCTTTAAAGAAACCCAACTTTTATTATGTTTTTAATTTAATTTAATTTTTGCATACAGTGAAGAATTTAATAGATTTGATTATGTGTTAAATTTTATTATGTTTTCTGACAATAAATTGTTGCCAAAGAATGAAAATATTGTCAACGTTTCAATGCCGCATGAAAACTACCGATAAAAGTTTTTCGTTGAATTCAATAATTTATTAACAAGGGTTTGTCTAAATGTGCTAAATTCCCATTTCATACTATAGATAAATTGAAATTTATAATTGATGGGATAAGCCATTCCTATGCGCATGTCGCTGGTTGCTTAGGCCAGATCGTCAGGAAACTTCATCCAACGATTTTATTAAAACTGAAGATATTTAACAAACAAAACTGTTAAGCGGATAAGAATTATTAACCCCAGTTTTACTTGTAACAATGTAAAAGCTTAAAACCAGGCTTCAG
Source organism: Pollenia labialis (assembly GCA_949318255.1). NCBI lineage: Eukaryota > Metazoa > Arthropoda > Insecta > Diptera > Polleniidae > Pollenia > Pollenia labialis. Next base: position 135,090,968 of record OX439140.1, read on the forward strand.
TAGCTAATGAACATTACCAGGGTTACCGTTGTATAAATCGACAGTGTTAATAATGCCCTCTAAAAATGTGACTTCTGTTTATTAATAGGGCTACCAGACGAAGTTGAAATAAATCGCCTCTAAACCGGACAGTAAAAATATAAAAACTTTTAATAGTTACTTTTTCTATTATTTTATTGTGAAAAACATAAGAAAGCATTACATTACACTGTGCAACAAAAACCAGCCTCAATACTTGCAAAGCGAAAAGAAACTAGACTATTAATAGAGCAAATCTGCCAAAGGGTTTTGAAAAGTTAACTCGGGTTCCCGAAATATCGGCCCCAAAATGTTTGAATTGTATGGCGATTCTTTTCTAAGAATATATTAACCCTCTAACACTCATTTTAAGGGTTAATTTTTTAAACTTCCACACAAAAATATACTAAAACGGAACAAGAACAAAAATTACGCCTTAAAATGTGTGTTAGTGGGTTAATATATGATAACACTAGTTTACAAAATGAAATTTTTTTCATGTACATTTGATGAGATGTGATTTTTCTTATGTATTTTCTTCCGCTGAATTCAAAAATCAAGGTTAAATTTTTTTTTATGGAACAGTTTTTGAGATATGGTCATTTTCTCATTTTTTCGACCTTTTTTCACTTGACAAATTATATCTCGAGCTAGATATGGCCTATTGGGTCGTTCTTGGTACCAAATGGAAGGTATTGAGATGACGAACAAATATGTATAACTGGACCTTTGATTGGTAAAGCGGTTCAAAATATATTGATGGAAATATGGCACATTTTCAAAAAAATCATATTTTACAGTGCTTCTGTGCCGATGGAAAAGTACAAATCGTCAAAAAAACATCTGGTTTCTCTTCATGTACGTCAAGATGATACTTCTACGCAAGAACTAACACCAACTAGAAGAAAATCGACCGAAAAATGACAAAGGTATAAGCTATTGAGTGAAACAATCCAAATCCCTATATTTCGAATATTTTATTTTTTTCTACAATTTATTGGGTTTAAACGATTTTAATACATTGTTGACTTTTTTGTGTGTTAAAAATAGTTGAGGCTCTTGCTTTGACTTCGGTTTATCCGTTTCTCTAGTGAGAAACCATACATAGTTCATTACTTACGTCACCAAGATTGTCCGGAAAGAAATCTAAATGCGAATGTAAGAAATGGATTTTGAGAGACATATTTACACCTGTAAGAAATAAATAAAATCGTAAAAACAATACAATAGAAAACAAGCAGGAATGAAATTAAATAATGGCACTCCGTACCCATCTTCTTGTAGTTCTTCAGTAAATCCGTAATAATTCCCTCGTAGTTAGAGCTTTTATTGTTCCCAAGAAAATTGGCAACAACCCGCTGAAATGACTTCCAGGCCTCGTTTTCAGCGGGTGTTAAATATTTTGAAAAATCTGTGCTTTTTAGCAATTTCTTTATGTGTGGATCATCGAAGACGCCTTCCTTGATTTTTATTAAAGAAAGCTGCGGGAAAAGGGTTTTCAAATAGGAAAATACCTGGCATTCCTTGTCTAAGGCCTTCACAAATTTTTAATGAGGCCAAGTTTAATGTGCAACGCTGGAAAGATTATATTTTCTTTTTTGACAAGAGGCACGTATTTAATATAGTTTTTGCCCACTGTTACGTTCTCCCTTTCTGGCCAGTGTTTTTTTCTTTAATGATGTTCAGGAGCACGACTATCCCACAGGCAAAGAAAGCAGCAATATTTTGTATATCCACCCTGCATTCAACACAACACGCCGACGACTTTGAGGTCGGAACATATTTTCCAGTTGTGATGCTCATATTGAATGTATTTTAGCAAACTGGCCATTGTGGCGTATGATTCTTTAGTGTTGATGGCATGAGCGATCTCATGGAATATCGTTGCAGTAGCATATGTCGTTTTCCTTCTTAAAATGTTGTGAGTAAGGTTTATCACGGATTCTGTAACATGTTCCATTTACTCCCGCAGCCAAACAGTTCTTTTGCTTCAGGCGAGATGCAAGTAACTTCGCTTTTTCCTTTGACAGGTCGAGATCTATCACCAAATCATTCAGTTCACAACATTTTATGAAGGAAAACGACATATGCTACTGCAACGATATTCCTGCATATTTTGAGCAACTCGGAGAGCGTTATGATCCAAATGAGTGGCGCTTGTTCATTGACGGTAGTAAGGAGAGTTTGAAAGCAGTTCTACTGCATATTGGAAATGAAAAACCTTCTATCCCCATCGCTCATGCCATCAACACTAAAGAATCATACGCCACAATCACAACTGGAATATATGTTCCGACCTCAAAGTCGTCGGCGTGTTGTGTTGAATGCAGGGTGGATATACAAAATATTGCTGCTTTCTTTGCCTGTGGGATAGTCGTGCTCCTGAACATCATTAAAGAAAAAAACACTGGCCAGAAAGGGAGAACGTAACAGTGGGCAAAGACTATATTAAATACGTGCCTCTTGTCAAAAAAGAAAATATAATCTTTCCAGCGTTGCACATTAAACTTGGCCTCATTAAAAATTTGTGAAGGCCTTAGACAAGGAATGCCAGGTATTTTCCTATTTGAAAACCCTTTTCCCGCAGCTTTCTTTAATAAAAATCAAGGAAGGCGTCTTCGATGATCCACACATAAAGAAATTGCTAAAAAGCACAGATTTTTCAAAATATTTAACACCCGCTGAAAACGAGGCCTGGAAGTCATTTCAGCGGGTTGTTGCCAATTTTCTTGGGAACAATAAAAGCTCTAACTACGAGGGAATTATTACGGATTTACTGAAGAACTACAAGAAGATGGGTACGGAGTGCCATTATTTAATTTCATTCCTGCTTGTTTTCTATTGTATTGTTTTTACGATTTTATTTATTTCTTACAGGTGTAAATATGTCTCTCAAAATCCATTTCTTACATTCGCATTTAGATTTCTTTCCGGACAATCTTGGTGACGTAAGTAATGAACTATGTATGATTTCTCACTAGAGAAACGGATAAACCGAAGTCAAAGCAAGAGCCTCAACTATTTTTAACACACAAAAAAGTCAACAATGTATTAAAATCGTTTAAACCCAATAAATTGTAGAAAAAAATAAAATATTCGAAATATAGGGATTTGGATTGTTTCACTCAATAGCTTATACCTTTGTCATTTTTCGGTCGATTTTCTTCTAGTTGGTGTTAGTTCTTGCGTAGAAGTATCATCTTGACGTACATGAAGAGAAACCAGATGTTTTTTTGACGATTTGTACTTTTCCATCGGCACAGAAGCACTGTAAAATATGATTTTTTTGAAAATGTGCCATATTTCCATCAATATATTTTGAACCGCTTTACCAATCAAAGGTCCAGTTATACATATTTGTTCGTCATCTCAATACCTTCCATTTGGTACTAAGAACGACCCAATAGGCCATATCTAGCTCGAGATATAATTTGTCAAGTGAAAAAAGGTCGAAAAAATGAGAAAATGACCATATCTCAAAAACTGTTCCATAAAAAAAAATTTAACCTTGATTTTTGAATTCAGCGGAAGAAAATACATAAGAAAAATCACATCTCATCAAATGTACATTTTCAATGTAAACCAGTGTAAGCAAAGAATCGCTGAGCAAAGAATTCTACTGAAGACATCTTAAATAGTATTTTAGCTCAGAAGTACTTTTAGTATACTTTTTTTGGACTAATTCGAGTCGTAAACAAGAACACACACAAAAATGGAATTTGCTGTTAACGTAAATGATTCGCATTTTCTGGAAAAAAAATTTTGTTGCCATAAAATATTTATTTTTGAAATCAAATAACATTTCTGTTGTCATATAAAATTAAAATTTTGCAATCACATGATTGGTACTTCATTATCATTGCGATCAGTATTGAGTACTTTGTCGGTGTAAAACTAGTAAAAGTGAACTTTTTAGTTTTAAAAAATTTAAAATAAAAATTAAATCGACAGAAAATCTTGGTAAGTTGATGCAGTATATTCTTTTTTCTTATTGGAAGATTTTAAAATAATTTTCTCCAATTAAAAATAATGTTTTCATTTGTATTATATGCAGGGTTTTAAGGGCCGATGTTGAATATGAACTACACCTTAACGTCAAGTTTTTTTCTGCATTTCATTCGACATTTCTCAATCTCAGACTAACTTAATTTGAACCATGAAACGATACACAATCGAGCAACGCGTTAAAGTTATTCCGGCTAATGGCAATAAATGGCAACAGTGGATGAAAAATTTTCGAAGAAAATCATCTTCAGTGATAAGGCACATTTTCACCTCAGTGGATTCATCAACAAGCAGAATTGCCGCACTTGGGCGAATGATAATCCATGACTGATTGTCGAAAAACCAATGCACCCACAAAGAGTGCCTGTTTGGTGCGGTTAATGGGCTGGCGGCATCATCGGGCCGTATTTGTTCCCTATAAAGCCGGTCAGGCAGTTACTGTGAATGGTGTTTGCTATCGTGAGATGATAACGAACTTTTTATGGCCCGAATTGGAAGATATGGAAGTGGACCTCAACAATGAACTCACACTTTGGGACAACAGAAACAGACTTGTTGGTACAAATGCAAAATGTTGTTGAGCACAATCCGAATGTAAATTCTATTTGAATCAAAATCAAATTTTCTTGGCATTACAGTCTTTTTTTTTGTGCACCTGTATATTTTTTTTTATATTTTGAGGAACAAACTTTTTGATTTACGTATTTTTTTTATACTTTAAAGAACAAACTTTTTGTCAGCTGTTAAAAACATGTCAAAAAAGAAATCGCATTATTAGAATGTTGGCAAGACATTTTATATATGCACCTTTTAAGAAGGTGGTATTTTTTGTAGAAAAGAAAACAGCATAAGTCTTTTCAATCCAACTTAATTTTTATTTCAGGCTTATATTTAGACCAACAGCACGATAGAAGAGAGTCGATCTAATGTTGTCTGTCCATCCAGCTGGCTGGGTGTCCATTTAAACCTTGTGCGCGAAGAAAAGGTCGCAATTTTTAAGATAATTTTATGAAATTTTGTACGAAGGTTTCAACTGTCAAGGACTAAGCCCAATAAAAATGGTGGCAATCGGTCAACAATTTCACATAGCTTTCATACAAGCTTCTTTCCGAAATAAATTTTTTTTCCCATAAACCATCTATTCTACCAGTATTTAAATTAAATTACTACCTTATACATTTTGGTACTGCCACAAAAGTTGGCAACGATATCTTTACCGATAACGAATTCGTCCTGAAAAAATGTTGTGTTGGTACGTCTTAAATTAACCATACAAACATCCATCCTAAAATCATTTAAAGCCAAATAATAACCATGCAGATGAGGATATCTAAATCGTATTTTGCACAAAGAACTTTTAAATAAATCTTAACCCCAAAACATAATTTTGTTCTGGCGGTTAAATGATTGTTTTACATACGGAACACCGTCGAAAATTTGTTTTTAAAAACTCTGTTGTAGGGTATTATAAGGGCGGGCTTTACCGACTATACTTTCTTACTGGTTTTAATTACAATAGGATTGGTTCACATATCGACATGTTTAATATTTCTTAACCTTCAAAGTATCAAATCACAAATCAAAGAAATATAAATTCAAACGGCAACTTCCATTTTCCCTTTCAGTTTCACTCGTTTTCTAATTGAATCCTTCACAGGCAACAGGGGTACAGTAAAGTGTTATGTGAAGCAACTTTTTTAATTTATAAACCCCCCAATTTCACCAAGTTCAGTTGTAATTAACTATCAGTTGTAGCTGTCAAAACATATTGTTAACTGGAAGTTAAAGTAGTGGTTAGTTTTAACTGAACTTGGTGAAATTGGGGGTAGACGGCCTTTTCCTTTAAATTTTAAATATTTATTAGCATTAAATTTTCTTAGTTACATAACGATTACTGTAGTCTACAAATTGGCAGAAATCAAAATTCTCAACACCAAAAACTCATATCAACAGAAAATTTTAAACTGTTTGTTTTTTCAAAAATTAATTTTTTGTAAACTAAACTCGAAACCATCTCCTTTTAAAGGGTATTCAAATTAACAAAAATATTTGTCATTTAAGCGAAAATAACAAAAGCGAAAAAATGTTAGTTTAATAAAATATTGTTTTAGGAACTGCGAAAAGATGCAACCAAATGTATGAATATTTTGAAACTAAAAAATGTTTTATTTTTTTCGGCTTTAAAGGTGAGTAAATCTTAGCAATATTTTGTGTTTTTTTAGAGAAGATGAAAAAAATAATAATAAAACACTGAAACAAAATAAAAAAAGAAGAGACAGATGTTAAAAAAAGAAAAAAAAATTACATTGTATCTAGTAAGTAAAGAGTTGAATATAAATCTCATATCATCATGAATTAAGAGATGTTTGTTGTCTACCACAAAACAACGACTGGGTTAACAGACTGGATTTACAAAGAGGGGGTACGCGATTTGATGGCTAAAACAAAAGATGAGAGCGTGAGGGGCTTTTTTTTGTGTGTGTATTTTTTTGTGAAACATACATCCGTCATTAATCTCTGCGTAATCAATCTTTAGGTTTTAAGGATTTAAGCGCCCATCCTTTATAGATAATGAAAATATCATCAAAGTCATTTTTTTGGGAATACAAACATTTTTAATTTACAAGATTTATGGCCATTTTCTCAATGTATCGACAAACTCTCTGTTACTTAATGTCAACATAAATTTATTAGACCGATAAACTGTCCGTTAAAGATTTTGGGTTTCTCAATATACCGACAATGTTTTCAGTTGGCAACACCTCTCAAAATACATGTTAAAGTTGGAAGTCAGCTGATTTTATTTATGGGTACGGCAAATTAAAGGCAATAATTAATTGGCAGATGAGTGCTGGTTAGCTTTACGGCAGAATAGAAGCAAATGAGACATTAATGGCCATTTTCTCAATGTACCGTCAAACTGCCTGTTACTTAATGTCAACATAAATTTATTAGACCGATAAACTGTCTGTTAACAATTTTGGGTTTCTCAATATACCGACAAAAACATGGTTTTAAGTTGGCAATACCTCTCAAAATACATGTAAAAGTTGGGAGTCAGCTGATTAAATTTATCTGTACGGCAAATTAAAGGAAAATAAATAATCGGCAGATGAGTGCTGGTTAGCTTTGCGACAGAATATAAGCAAATGATACATTGAGAAAACCAAATTTCTTAAATGTGCAGTTTCTTGTTGGGAAAAAAGTTAATCGTGCAATGAGAAAACGGCCATAAGAAAACCAAATTTCATTAATGTGCAGTTTTTCTTAGGGAAAAAAATAATCGCGAAATGAGAAAACGGCCATTAGTTTGTCGTGCTGAATCCCCAATTGTTATCCATATATATATATATAAAATTGTAACGTTACTGACTGATTCATCATTGCACAGCCTAAATGCCTGAAGCTGAAAACTTCAAATTTTGACCGGTCTCTCCCCAAATCGATCCAATAAGACAGGATTTTTGGAAAGTCGAATATTTAGGGGGTAAAAAAGGGTAAAACCGGGTAAATTCGATAGCCTTATATATCCAAAACTTAAAGTGATACAAAAAACCGTAATACCTATCGTTGTTCTTTAGAAAAATAAGCGGACAGGTGTCTGGTACTTTTTTGATATTCTGCTCTCTTATGGAGACAACGGGTAAAATCTGAATTTTGTTACTTTTTTGTCACCTCATCTATCTTTTGAACCATTAAACCTAGAAATAAAGTTAATTCCATATTCGAAACTTATCAGAAAATACGAATTTGGTACTTTTTCGAAATTCAAACGTTTAAGGGATGAAAATCGTAACTATTTTGGGTACTTTTTTTACAACACATTTTTCTCCATTCATTAAGAAATTCGTACTAAATTATGGGCCCCCACTACAATACTGTAATTTTGTATACTTAAATGGGGGAGGGGGGAGGGGAAATAATACCAAAATGGGAAATACGGCAAATTTAATATCTTTCTTCAGCTTTTTGGTTCTACAACTGGTATTTTTTTTAATTATCGTTAATATTGGACCTTAAAACATAAAATTCAACATGCAATGTCCTGAGTGGAAACGAATCTATGAGGGAACTTTCTGGTACTTTTTTGTTCTTTAGCTGGTACTTTTTTGGCCTAGGCAACCAGTGAAATGCGCATAGGAATTATATGTTGTAAAAAATAACATGTGGCAGCACTTCAATAAATCTTATCAAATTCATATGGTCTGTATTGATAGACTAAACGACCAATTTTATGCGCTTAAAGATGGTTTATGTGCTTAGTGATTTACAGATTTGTGGGCTTTAACATATTTTAAACCAAAAAGAGAGTTGAACTTGCTCTGATTTATTAGCCCTAAGAATTATTCACCCCAGTTTAACTTGTAAAAATATCAAAGCTTAAACAAAAACAACAACAATAAATAGTGAGTTTATCATTTCTTACAGTCCCGACTACAATTGGTTGATTTTTTGTCAACTCTAAATGTAGTTGTAAGTGGGTAAAGAAAAAACAAAAATTAAAACAAATTACTTTATTTTATTTTGCCAGTTCAGTTTTATTTACACTGCCTAATGCATTTTTGTTTTTATTTTGTTTTTCTTAACCTGCTAATAGCCAAATTTTTGGTTTGATATTATATCAAATATATATATTAAATCGTTTTAAATATAAAATTCCGTTCTTCACTAAGCACTGAAATGTAACTTAATTCACCCAGCTGGTACATTTAAATTCAACTTAAGTTTCTATTGTAGTAACTTAGCAAGGTGGCCTCAATTAAACAACAATACAAAAACAACAGACAAAGAAATAACAGACAGCTGTTTTTTGAGACCACCTTGTAAATAAATTCACTTTTTATTATATTTTTTTTATTTAGTAGTGCTACCACACATTTTTTATTTTAGTTAAATAAGACTCTTCAAACATTCAATCTGTATTTAAATACGATTTAAGTTTATATGAAAATTACCTAAATATAGATTTAAATACTATCCTGAAAACTGGGCATTACAACTACAATTAATGTTGGGAGAATTCCAGCCAATGGTAGTGCTGTTGTTTTTGTTTAAGCTTTGATATTGTTTAAAGTACAACTGGTGTTTATAATTCTTGTTCGCTTAACAGTTTCATTTGTATAGTATCTTTAGTTTTTCTTAAATCTTTGGATAAAGATTCCCATCAACAATAAATTTCATTGCTTTTAGCAAAAATGAAATTTGGAAATTAAGCACGACAAACAAAATCTTGTTAACAAAAAAAGTTTAATTTTGCAAAATTGAAATTAGTTTTAATGAAAATCAATGAAACCTATTTAAAGCAACATAAAAAAGTCAAAATCAAATTGTCTTGTATTGTAGCATTTCCACTTTTCCAATATACATATAAAAATACATGCAATTTTCATTTTTCTAACAAATTCTAAAAAGAGGTCTGGTAATTTTTGCGCCAAAGAAATTGTATGGCTTTACTACAATTCTCTGAACTGACAATTTACTTTTGGTGGCAATTTTTCTTTGACAGTATATTATCAGCACATACCCAGACCTAACATTATTGTAAGATCTAACCACTGTACGAAGAAACCAGTGTAAAAAGCGTCATCTTAGACAACTTCAAATTAAAGGCATTTATTATTAACTACACTCCCAATAAGATTTTTTATGGTACATTTAAAATAATAAGCGCACAATTATGCGCTACGCAATAATACATACACAGTGCAGTAAAGTAAGCGAAGGAACTCTCAACAAGTTTTATTAAAGAAAAATTAAATTTCAAGTGCTACGGCATCCCCTTACTACGAAGCAGTTGTGTAAGGGAGAACACTTAGAAATAACTTTCAAAAAACATTCAGTGTGCAAAACTGAACGCTAAGTCCACCAGTTTTTATATAGTGGGAACTCGACATATGTATAAAATTCATGCCATCCGTAAGCGATTTTTCCCTTACAAACTGCTCCGTTTGAAGCTAATTTTTTGTTGAGTTATCTTAATTGATTATATCAAAATTAATGTTTTGCAGTAGTTCTTATTCCGCACTAAGCGGTTCAATTGGCATCTTAGGCTGTGCCATTTAGCGCTATTAGATTTTATTACATGGAGTTTTTTTTAATCTTAGGTTTGTCGTAGCAAACACACAATCCCCCGTGAATTATTGGACGACATTGAACTGTGCTTTGACGAAATTCACCTTCATTTATGGAAAAGTGTCATTGCATTACAGAAGACTTCTCTATGCAGCAGTAGAGCGATACCGCTCGTGAAATCCCTTCCTAAGTTTTATAATAACAAAATTTATTGTTTTGCTTATGTGACTCAGCTAACTCCCACTTGCTCATCTCTGGTCTAAAGCAAAATAACAAGCAAAAAAAAAAACAATAACAACGAAAAAAATTTGTATTTTTACTATCAATAAGATTTTTTCAGCTTCTTTTAAGCAAAAAAAAAAAAAAAACCAAAATGTGGATGTTACTGTTGTACGAGTACGTAGTTGTTGTGTCTAGTAGTTTTTTTTTTCTTTATACGTTTTTATTTCGGAAATTCCTTATGACGGATTTTATATAAAAGTGGCAAAGGGAGAACTTTAGTGCATCATTCAAACATTTCAACTGAAACACACAACACCAAAGCAGGACGGTTTATAATTTCAATACGAAAAAATAGAAAAATCTTAAATATACGATTTTTATGGTTTTTTTTTTTAAGTTAAAAGTTAAGAAAAGAATTTGAACAAAAAACTTTACAAAAATGGTGAGTGAAGAACAAATTGTGGATTAAAAAAAACAACCGCTTTATGAGAACAAAACATGTAAAGTTTAACCTCATCAGTCACAGTGCTTCGCTCTAATGTTGTAATTCTAACATGTCATTTATTTTTTGTGTTTGTAAATTTGCAAAAAAAAAAAAAAATTGCACAAATAAAAAAAAACATTTTTAAGTTAAAAACAATCAAATAAACGCATTTAATAATCTATAAAGTAAATATTACAAAATCCCTATGAGATCCATCCAACTTAAGAAAATGTGAACCAACAAAAAAATCTAAGAAAAAAAAACCTACAGTCAGTAAGTCAGACCGACAATCTGACAGTCTGCTTAAAAAAAAATAAATAATGTTGTTTTAGTTGTTGTTGTAGAAGCTAAAACTGAATTTATTATTACCTGGTGCCCCAACAAGCAACCCATCATCCAAAGTCGTGACAAACTTTTTTTCTTTCAACAAACTGCAACAGTTTTGTTAAGTCTTTGTTGTTTTAAAGTGAATTTTTATGTCTAAAATTTTTTTCGGTTCAAAATCTAAATTTTTTTCTTACGGTTGCAATTGTGTAAAGAAGTGATTTAATGATAATTTCAACAATATTTTGTTGTTGCTTTTTTAAAGCAAAAAGGGCTTGTAATTCATGCTGACAATCTTTTTTGGATTTTCTGTTTAAAAAATTGCAACTCAAACTGCTGTTGATGATAATGATGATGGCATTATTTGTGTATTTAATGCAGTCATTAGATAATAAATATAGTTATTTTTCATTTGCATTTGTATAAAAAAAAAAACAAAAAAGATTAAAATCTTAATAAACTTATGAGTGCAATTATTCAGGTGAAATTTATGACTGACCAGAATTCGAAAACGATTAATGGTGACATTTAAAACATTTATTTACCATGCCGAAATTAAAATATAGTCAACAAAAATATTAAGGTCCACTAGAAAAGCGAACAACAAAAAGGATCTATTTCACTATATAATGCCATTTTCTTTTTTAGATATTTTGAATAAATATGGACTATCTTTCAATTTTGTTAAGATTTCTCTAATTGCCTGTTGTTTCCCCATTTCTTTGCAGAAATTATTTGTAACGCTGCTGGCGCTTTTCGCCGCTGTCAGTGTTAATGCTGATGTATCACATTTAGATACTGATTTACAAGAAGACGGTTATCACTATAAACAGCCTACAGTGCCATTTCCCCAGCCGCCCTCTGGTAACGGCATAGATGATGACTACCAGCCATCAGGACCCCAACCATCGGGCCCAGCACCTGGTTTTGGACAACCTGGTAGACCTAGTGCTCCCAGCGGACCACAACCTGCTGGACCTAGTTATGTACCACCAGGACAACAACCAGCTGGACCTTCACCAAATTATGGGCCATCGCAAGGTCAACCTGGGTCCGCGCCAGGTCGTCCAACCCCTGGATATCAACCTTCTGGACTAGCTCCAGGACGTCCAGCTCCCGGACCTTCATATCAACCATCAGCACCTGCACCCGGACCATCATATCAACCATCCGGTCCAGCTCCAGGACGTCCAGCTACCGGACCCTCATATCAACCATCAGCACCAGCTCCAGGACGCCCAGCACCCGGACCTGCTCCAGGAAGTTCAGCTCCTGGACCTTCATATCAGCCCTCAGGACCTGCACCAGGAACAGCTCCTGGATATGAACCCACGGGACCTTCACCTGGACCAGCTCCTGGCTATCAACCTTCTGGACCTGCTTCAAGACCCTCGTTCCAACCTTCAGGACCTGCTCCAGGACGACCTGCTCCCGGACCAACCCCTGCCCGTCCAGCACCAGGACCATCTTATCAGCCATCAGGACCAGAACCTGAAGGCCAACCAGATTGCACTCCACAAGGCCCTATAAGACCAGGAAGTCCTGCTCCACGCCCACAACCAGGTTGCCCAGCACCTGGTCCAAAACCTGGCTTGGAATACTTGCCACCTGATCAGAAGCCTCAAAGACCTGGTGCTCCTGCTAGACCTCCTACTAGGGACCAAACTAGACCACAACCACCAGCACCTGGACGCCCTGCTCCTGGACCAACATATCAACCTAGACCCAAGCAAAAACCCGATTGTTCCCAACCTGGTCAACCTGGTTGTCCTACTCCAAAACCTGACTGTTCACGACCTGGTCAGCCTGGATGCCCTAAACCTGATTGTTCACGACCTGGTCAGCCAGGATGCCCACAACCTGATTGTACACAGCCCGGGCAACCAGGATGCCCTGAACTAGACTGCTCGCTTCCAGGACCTCCACAGCCAGGCTGTCCAGCTCCTGGGCCAGGACCAAAACCACAGCCACCACCAGCAAGACCCCAACAACTTCCAGCACCTAGACCTCAACCTCCAGCACCCAGACCACAACCGCCTTCGTTCAGACCACAACAACCACCATCACCTAAGCCAGGAGCTCCAGGAAAACCTGGCTTAGAATATTTACCTCCCCAAGGAAACCAAGTTGAATCCGGCAATGGGCTAAGGCCACGACCAGGCCCTGGACCCAAGCCTGAAGGACCTCCAGCTGGACCAAGACCTAAATATCCACAACCTGATTGCTCTCAACCAGGCACTCCCGGTTGTGCTATACCAGATTGTTCAAAGCCAGGTACTCCTGGATGTCCACAACAAGAGTGCTCAAAACCAGGAACACCAGGATGTCCACAACCAGATTGCTCACGACCAGGAACACCCGGATGCCCACAACCAGATTGTTCTAGACCAGGAACACCAGGATGTCCACAACCAGATTGCTCACGACCAGGAACACCCGGATGTCCAAAACCAGATTGCTCTAGACCAGGTACACCCGGATGTCCACAGCCAGATTGCTCACGACCAGGTACACCCGGATGTCCAAAACCAGATTGCTCTAGACCAGGTACACCTGGATGTCCACAACCAGATTGCTCCAGACCAGGTACACCTGGATGTCCACAGCCAGATTGCTCTAGACCAGGACCACCACAACCAGGATGCCCCGCTCCAGCGCCTTCTCCAAGACCACAACCTCCAGCCCCTGCACCTAGGCCACAACCACCTGCACCAAGACCCCAGCCACCAGCACCACAACCCCAGCCTGGTGGTAGACCTGGCAAACCTGATGGAGAATATTTACCTCCCCAAGGAAATGAAGTTGGTCCCCCTGCTCCAGCACCACGTCCTGGTCCAGGACCCAGACCACAACCCCAACCTGAGCAACCATCATACCCCGGACCATCACAACCATCATATCCTGCACCCAAACCACAACCTCAACCTTCATACCCCGCAGATGTGCCCGGTACTGGGGACGATTCGGGTTCCTTGGGTCCCGATGGCTATAACTACAATAAGCCCACCAATCCCTTTAAATACTAGAAATGTTTAATACTCATAATATTAATAAATAATAATTAAATAATTAATTATAGACATAAAAATAAAGTATTACCACATGGATGAAATTGTTTGTTAAGAATAATTGAAATTTTTTAACTTCAGTACCCTGACCCCTTAAAAATAAAAGATATTAAAGACAAAATACCAACAAAAAAATGTTAAACAAACAAATGTTATTTAAGCAATTTTTTTAATAATTTTTCTTGATAAAAATAATAATAATAAAAAAAACACACATAAAAATAACCGGCTAAGTTTTATTTCTTGAATTCTTCCACAAAAACTTGCAGCCACCAGATGAAGACGAAAATGATGACAAACTATTTTCTAACACAACAAAATTCTTGACCTTTTATTTCTAAACACACTAACCAACACAGATTCTACTATGACAGCTGTCAACTTTTAATGTAATGATTTATAAGGTTTTTATACTCATTTCATAATGGTCATTAACTAACGACCATATAAATTACTAGAATATTTGCTAGTTTGTGTGTGTGTTTTTCTTTTATGTGCAAAAAAATCTTAAATTTCGAGTTTATGATTTAAAAACAAAAAAAATATGTTCTAGACTTTATCTGCAGATCTATGGGTGCTTAAAAGCCATCACTACTTTAAAACAGCGTTCAGAATTATACGCACCAGTACAACATTTAATGGCCATATTTTAAGTAAAAAAAAAATCAGTAGGTCAGGTAGCATTTTCTTTTTTTTTTTATAAAAACTGCTACGTTACATTATAGAGGAAATAGTTATTAATTTTTTTTATAAATATTTTTCTTAAAAAGCGTTTTACTTAATTTTTAAGATTTTTAAGATCAAAACAATTTTAAACTTGACTTTTAAATGATTTAATTCCTTTTGGGCATTTTATTGAATGTATGATTTTCGTTTATTTCTTTGTCCAATTTTTGTTTTTTTTTTTCCTAAAAGTTTCATTAACAATTTGTCAATAAATCAAAAAGTGTCACCAGTTAATTTGTTACATGTCTAATGTGACATACAGTCAAGGATAAAAGTTTTTTTACACCTTGCTTTTCATTAAGGCGTTTTAAATATGAAATAGTGGCTTTAAAAGGAATAAACAACTATTAAAAAGTAATGGAATTAATAAACAAAGTTTGAAAGGTATCAAGTATTTGATTGGGATTAAGTTTTTTACTTTTAGACTACTGCGGTGACGACGATCCACAGTGGGGTAACATGAAAAATTAAATGGTAAGAAATATGCTACTTCTTAAGCAATATTCTAGTATGAAACTAAGAAATTAAGGTACGTTCAGACTGATGAAATATTTGATGTTTGCTATCAAACGTAGTCTGAACACAAAATATTTTTGAGTGTCAAATAAAATAACAGCTGATTTTGAGCAAATAAAAGTATTTGCCGGCAAACAAATATTTGTCCAATGTGAACATAGTGTGAACACAAAAAATCAAATATTTTAGTAATTTTTGAGCAAACATTTATTTGATATTACAAAAAAATTGTAAGAGCAAACAACGACAAATAATTTTAGACATGTACCCGATAGAAGCCATTTTTCCTGTAAGTTTTCGGATTTTTTACAGTTTTAAAGATTTTTAATAATTATTAGACTTTGCTATCATGCCGCTATTAGCCAATTTTTGCGAATTTTTGCTAATTTAGCAATTTTCACCGAATTTTTGCCATTCCTTATACTTTTGGGGACTTTTAGTCAATTTTATGGCTTGTATGAAATATTAAAATTGTTCGCGAATTTTCGCTATTTTTGCAACATTTTTTTATTTGGGTTTTCCCCGACATTTTGTTTTTTTTAACCGATTTGGCGATTTCAAAAAATTTTAGGGTTTGCTATTAGCAGGATAAGCTAGGAAATTATAAAAAAAAAAAAAAAAAAATAGAGTTTAAATTGCTGGTAAATGCCACACAGTATAAAAATAGCCAATTTTTGCGAATTTTTGCTAATTTAGCAATTTTCACCGAATTTTTGCCATTCCTTATACTTTTAGGGACTTTTAATCAATTGTATGGCTTGTTTGAAATATCAAAATTTTTCGCGAATTTTCGCTATTTTTGCAACATTTTTTTATTTGGTTTTTCCCCAAATTTTTGTTTTTTTAACCGATTTAGCGATTTTAAATAAATTTTAGGGTCTGCTATTAGCCAATTTTTGCTAAGTTAGCAATTTTCACCGAATTTTTGCCATTTCTTATACTTTTGGGGACTTTTAGTCAATTTTATGACTGTTTTTGCAACATTTTTTTGTTGTTCTTTTCCTGACATTTTGTTTTTAACCGAACCATATATTTTAGTGGTTGTTACCAATTTTTCGCAAATTTTAGCCATGTTTCCGTTAACCATTTGTCTTCCAGTTTTGTTTTTCTTTTACATACTCCTGTTCTAACAATATAATATTTTTTTACTAATTGTGAAATATATTTTTATTTTTGAACACTTTCATTAAATAATTATTTGATGCAAATATTTGTTTTAGTCTGAACGCATGGAAAACATGAATTAATTTATTTTATTTGACACTATTTGCCAAATGTTTCAACAAACAAAATTGTCAAATATTTGAGCTTAGTCTGAACATCAAACAAAATAGTTTTTTGTTTCACACAGTTTGAAGCAAATATCAGAACAAATATTTTTGTCAAATATTTCATAAGTCTGAACGTACCTTTAGTCTTTTTAGTTTTCATATTTGTGGTTGCCCGGTTGGTCAGCAGGCACTAAGGTGTTCTTTTAGTGCAAAGGTTGCGTGTTCGATTACTGCCAGAGACTGTGGATTATTTCACTTCAACGGGCTTAATAAAGGTGTATTCGACTTTCGCTGTTTAAATAATGTCAGACTTTAATTTGAAAATGCAATGAAGCATATATTTAATTTATAAGAAGACAATATTATTTGAGACACCCTGCAATACAACAAGGTAACTCTACTAAATACCATTCATCTAAAGAGCGATTTTTTCGAAAAAAAAATTATTTAAAAAAAAACAGTTATTTTAAAAAAGAATTTTTTGATTTCATAAATTTAATGGCATTTTACATTAGATGTATGAAATTATTAAATCTCAAATTTTTTAATTACCAATTAAACATTTTTTTAAGGAAACTATAATTTTGTATTAATTTATGAATAATATTGTTTTTTTATGTTCCCGATTAAAATTTTTTGTTTAACTTGGACAAACTTAAGTTTTCATATATCCAATGAAAATTTTTAACGTAATTACGAAATCCCATGAAGCGATTTTAACGAAAATACTTCATTATAACTATGAAATTCCATTTAGACAATGAAAATTTTCATTTAACCTATAAAATTTTTTTAAGAAAATTATTCATTAAATATATGAAGCATTTTTCTTTCAGTGTAGGTGATATCATTAACAATATCAAACAAAATTTACGTACATATAACGAATATTGGGGTTCTTGCCTAAATCCTAATCAGTAATGCCGTTGTGTCCATAAAGTGGCTAATTTAAGCCTCTTTTTAAGGCCCTTGTCGCATTAATGCCACTTTTTATACCCATACCACAAAAGTTAAGATGTAATTATGAGTCTCTGCTAATGTTTGCAACACTTTAAATTTTTGGCCCTATAGGTACCCGCTTCTAAGTATACCGATTGAGTATGTCTGTCCATCCAGCTGGCTAACTGGCTGTCCATGTAAATCTTGTTCGAAAATAATAATTTGATAAAATTCGGTGCATAGGTTCTAATTGTCACTAGGACAGAGCCGATTAAAAATGGTAGGATTGGGTTCATAATTTCATGTAGTCTTCATACAAGCTTCTTTCCGAAATTTGTGTTCCCATTTTTATGCGGTAAATAGATTAGCTTAGGTCTAAGCTTATTTGACTGCAATCTAAATCATTTTACCACAATTTATTGCAATCGGTTCATGTCTGGGCATAGCTCCCATATGAATACTACCTCCAGAAGTTTCTTATAAATATTGGTATTGAAATAAAAATTGGCGACACTAAACTACGTAGATGAAGATATCTAAATATTGTTCGGCACAAGGAACTTCGAAATTAATCTTAACCTCATTACATGATTTTGTTCTGGCGGGTTCCGGATTGCCAATGTGTCATCAATAGGGTACACTCTCGAAAACTTGTTTTAAAATACTGTGGTGTAGGGTATTATTTGGTCAGGCTTGACCCACTATACCTTCTTAATTATTTTACTTACAACCACAATTAAAATTAGAAGAATTCCAACCAATTGTAGTGGGGAATGTATGAAAAGGTAACCTCACTGTTTATTGTTGTGGTTTTTGTTTAAGCTTTGATATTGTTACAAGTAAAATTGTTGCTTATAATTCTTATTCGCTTAAGTTTTATTTGTGTGATATCTTTAGTTTTTTTTCTAAAAATATTGGATTAAGTTTCCTGATGATCTGGCCTAAGCAACCAGTGAAAATGCGCATAGGAATAGCTTATCCCTTCAGCAATAAAACAAAATCTTGTTAGCTAAAAATTTTGTATTCCCAAAAATTACGTTGGTGCCCTTTTATATCATTTTAAATCAATTCACGCTACTTTATGATCATTGTTGAAATCATGTCACGAAACTGTAGCAGGAATAAATAAATACAAGTAAGAAAGTATACTTGATCAAACCCGACCCTACACCACAGTTTTTAAAACAGCTTGTCAGGCAGCCAGACGGACAGGCATCTTTATGTGAGTGTGATACTAAGACGATCGGTAATACGAATTTAAGTTGTATTCATATAAAAGATATGAAAAAAAGTGTGAAGCCAATTGCGTAAAAGTTTTAGTTTGAGGTAAGAAATTTTGAAAATAAATTTACTCAAATTATGATTGGGTTAATGAATTGCATGTCAGTAAACAAGGGGTCAAAACACCTACCAAAGTTTAACAAAAAACTGTTTTGAAAGCCGTTGTAAAGCCACTTAACCACTCTTCGTCAGTATTTTGCATCGGCTTATAAGCCTACGAGAACGCAAATCTGGCTTTGAAACAATTTTCGAGCTTTAATTTGCTCTAAGGAATAGCCCTCTGGCAGCCTTGATCTGAACTCTCTTTGTTATATATTGTGAACTGCTTTAGAGGATATTGTTTGCCATTAAAGATACCCCAACATTGGTTCTCTTAAGACTGCATTAGGGGGACACTTCAAATGAGATATAACTTTTTGTATACAAAATCTCGTACTTGTCCAATTCACAAGCTTTGTTGTGTGGCTTATCGTTTAAATAGTAGGATTTTTGTTTATTCACTTGTGAATAGACAAATTTTTTGTATCGTTAGTACCGGTTCACACATGTCAAATTTGACTCGTCAAGTCTTGAGCTTTTAGGAGAGAAGGGAAAAGAGAATGGCATTTCTTTTCCCCTCTCTTCTATAAACGCAAGAATTGACGAGTCAAACTTGACGTGTGTGAACCGGCAATTACTTTGCCGTATTGCTAAATGCAAAAAAATGGAAAATATCAATACAAAGTACACTATTTAAACCATTTAAGACGATTAACAAATTTCTTTTTAGCAAATTGTAAAAAAAAATAGGAAAAATAAGACTAAAAAAGCAAGTTATTTAATTTTTAGTTTATTTCTTCTTTAATAAAATTTTCAATCACAGTGGTTAATTTCATGAAATTAAACCAGGTATGGGAATTTTAATTTGAGGTAAATAATAAGCAAGTTTAAAAAATTATTTGAAATGTATTAAGCATATATTAATCATTCAGAAGAATTGAATTTATGGTGGTTATTAAAAGATTTTTAAAAATGGAAAACACAACATTTTTAAAACACATTAAAATCAATCATTTAATGAGACAACACTTTTGTAAGAAAATTTCCAACATAAATATACAATATTGTATTTATAATTAGGCGACTAAACATTGAATACGACGATACTACGAGCTTGTGAGTTGGACTATAGTAAACTTAACTCTTGAGAGAAGAATACATTTTCTTCTTCGGACGATGTCTATGTAAAGGTATTTATGTTCCTACTAAGAATATGAATATGATGATAGAACATTTGTTGTTATTTTAATAGGCTTATTACACTGATCAGCATCTAACATCTACCATCAAAGATGTAGACAATTTGAAACACTTTACACGTTTACATTGCTCACATCTAACAACTACCATCAAACATAAATGTCACCATTTCTAAAAAAAATGTTTTTAAAATAAAAATGTTTTCTTTTACAAAACTGCCAAAATATAATAAGAAAACACAAAAATGTATTTGAAGTTCAATTTGTTTAAAAATATAACAAATACTTAACAAAAAAACATTGTAATAAAAAAGTAAACTTGACAAATGGTAACGCTGCTTTCAAAACAAACTTCTTTTTGGAATAAAATGAGATACGAACAACTTTTATACCCTTTGTACACTAGCATACATTTCGGAGGAAGGCATGGAAGATGTTGAAAATGTGAAATACGCGTTTACACTTCTAACATTTACTATCAATACAAAATGTCACCATTTTTGAAAAAAAACTTAATTTTTTTTAAATAATTTTTTTCAACAAAAGTGCCAACAATTTAAATGATAATACCAAAATGAATTTAGAATTAATTTTGTTTAACAATATAAAAAAAATTAAGAAAACTAAGGCTTGCAAAAAATGAAAAACTTGAGAAATGGTAACGCTGCTTTCAAAGCAAATGCCATTCTGTCAGTGATGCCACAATAATAATATAATTTATTGCCACTTTTTTAGTGAAGACACTAAAATAATCGGAAGGTGTAAAATGAAATACAATGAAATAGGAACATTTTGTTAAGATGTTGAAAAATTGAATTTTTAGCCTAATGCATTTCTTATGGGAAAATTTCAACATCTTCGAAAATTAATGTAAGATGTTAAATGTTGATAAGTGTGAAAAGGCTATTAAATATTTTGGGTTTTAGCCCTATGTATTTCTTATGGAAATATGTTAATATCTTCGAAAATTGTGGCAAATTGATGGTAGATGTTAGATGTTGATCTGTGTAAAAAGGCTATTAGTCATATGAGAGTGTAAGCATATATTTGCTGATCGAACATATTGTCTAGCCTAAGCTACATAAGTATGAATTACCAAATATTTTTGTTTACTTTCATTTTGACTAATTTAGAAGAAAGACTACAATACTTTCGATAATACAAACATGTTTGGAATATTTAATAAATACATAATTAATTATGATAATTTTTAAACAAATCTCTGATTGAATTCTGCTTGTGTATATTATGCCAACTGTTTATTTAAAAGATACGTGAAACGAAAATAAAATTTAGAAAAACAAAAATATATTTATGATGATATTCGGTATATTCATGCTAAAATTTAAATCATTGACGCATAGAAATTTTTTATTTTATGCTTCTATTTCATATAACTTTTTCGTTTCGTGACTTTAAGGTTCTGTTAAGAGAATGAGAGAGAGAAAAACACTACTAACTACTTACAAGCTATAAAGATGATCATAAAAGTTGAGATATATTTCCTAGTTTGCATAAACCCCTTCACCCATTAAGCCAAACAAACACACAAATTGTTGCAAGCAAGTAGATGTTAATGGGGGTGGTCAGCTTAATACAGATGTAGCTTAAGGCCCTCTGACGCTATAATACTGAGTACTACGGCATGTCAAAAACTCAAATAAATTTAAAATGTATTAGAATGTGAAAATAATCAACTGAGTTGAGTTGTAAACCGTAATAGGGGCCTTAGTGTTTTTCATAGACTTTTTTCCTAGGAGCAGATGATAACGATTAGAAGGAGTTGTGCTAGACTGAAGTGATTTTAACCAAACAAAAGAGAAATAAAATTGAATTAAAGCCAATCAAAAAAGCAAAAGCGTTTTTTTGACTTCAGATCATTTTGCCTAACGGCTAAAATCTATTTTATGACACAACTTAAGGCCTCGTTACTCTTACGTAAATGTTGCGGATACGTAAACGTTGCGGTCGACTTGAAATGTTGGTAGTTACTACAAAAACGTAAACGTGTCATATGGTGTTGAGGTGTATGTGTACTCGTACATATGTATGTATGTAAATTATTATTTGTTTTGATTTTGCTCACAGCCTTGTTGCAAGACATGTTGCTAACATTCTTGTTTAAAATCGCCAATACATACCGATACCGGCGCTTTTGTACCAAAAAATAAAAAAACCTTATACATATCTGTGGCATTTTGACAAAACATCTTAAGTCGTGATAAGATAGCAAAAAGCTTTAAAAAAAACTCACTGAAAAAATCATTTTTATCAAATAATAAAAAAACCAAACTTATAGAAAAATTTCGTTTTAATACAAAATTTTAAAAATGTAAATAAAAATTTTTTTTAATGAAAATTCGTATGATTAGCAAAATTTTTTTCGACTTTTTGAATTTGACTTAAGATATTTTGTCAAAGTGCCATAGATATATATTTACATATCCAGCACAAAATTTGCTTTAAAAAATTTGATTTATTATCTAGTTTTTATTGCGCCTGAGAATCTAGTTTTGGAGTTATGGACCTTAACATATTTTTAGCCCTTATTAATATCTTTTCAAATGAAACTTGATACAACCAATATGTGTCTAAGCAAAAATTGAAAAAAAAAATTTTTATAATATTTTATTGTAAACTTAATTTAATTTTCTAAAGATGTTAACCAAAGGTTAGCGCAATAATGAGAAAAATAAATAAATATAATATACATATATATGTTTTTAAAAAAGACCTCAAGCTTAAATAGTTCAAAATAATTATAAAAAAAGAAAGGTCAAATAACAATAAATAATATATATATTTAATATAATAAGGTCAAGGCGAATATTCAGAACTATGCGCTGATTTTTTTCTATTTGCATTGTCAAAAATGTATGCAAATAATTATTTTACAATAAAATCAATATTCGAATCAGCTGTTTTATGTTTTGGCTCATGTGTTTACAGCTTTTAATTAAATTTTGATTTAATAATATTATAAATTATGATTTTTGCGTTAAAATATTGTTAAAACTTGTGTTGTAAATGTAAATGAAAATTATAGAAAAGAAAATATGAAGTAGAAATACAGTAAACATACAAATGTACATATGAAATAAATGCCATCGTTGTATAACTTGCATTTGTTGTTTATATTTGTGTAATTTTATTGTTTTGTAAATATATAGCGAATTTAGTTAAAATACAAAAACATTTGTTCTTTCAAACTTATAAATAAATAAAATGACCATAGAAAAAGTGAGAAAAAGGCTTTTGCAAATTTGCAGCAGCCCGCTGCCGGAAACATGCAAAAATACTATTTTAACATTTATCAATTTAATTAACTTCCATCTATGGAAATAATCTAACTGTTGGATAAAATAAAATAAAATAAAACATTAAACTTTTAACAACAATATTTATTTCCAACAAATAAACAAGAGCTGTAAGCTGCTTCCCGATAACTTTGGTTTCTGTGGCACATAAAGCCAACATTAATTTCAGTTCGAACAACAAACCCATAACATTGAATTTCATTACATCAAATTTAAATTAATGTTTTGATGAGAATCTCATTTATAAAATTTAAAAGTAAACCGCTGGTTAATAAGTTTTGTTGACAACACTGCTTCATAACAAAAATACAAATTCTTAACAGCTGATACGTAAAAACGGAGAGAAATTTTAATTTTATCAGGTTCATCCGCAACGCAACGTTACGTTTACGTAAGAGTACCTATTTGCACAGTAGCTTGGTAAGGAAAACGGAACAGCTGATTAGCAACGTATACGTTTACGTAAGAGTAACGAGGCCTTTACAATTGCACCAGCAGTTAAGTTGCCATATTAAAATTAAAAAATCCCGGGAAAATGTGCCAGATCAAAGCTACTAATGACGTTTAACGTTTGTTTCATATTTGATGAATAAAAAAGTTTCTCAAGTCATACAAAACTTATAGAAAGTTCTTCTTACTTTTTAAAACTAATCGAGTTCATTTGTGTTTAATATCTTCTGTCCCCATTGACCTGCCCAGCCCCTGTTTGTTGCGTGCGATGATGTGTTATAATTACGACTATAAGTTTTACCACTTGGAAGCTTTTTGCGCTCTGTTTTTGCACTATAATTTTTTTTATGAGCTGGTTTTTTTACACTCATAAATTTACATTTGAAAATTTAGAAAAAAAAATTTGTATGAAGTGCTTTGCATAAAGCAAACAATACAATACACGCAACGCACTTTTAATACAAAATAGTTAAATTTTTGCCACGGCTGGTTAATTTTTTGTGTAGAACAGTCGTCAGTCGGCTCGTCTTTAAAATTTTTTTAGTGTAAATATAAATGAGTACTAGAGTAGACATATGTGTGCAAATAAATATTTATGAATTGTATATACAAACTCAAGATACGAATACATGTTTACTATTTTGAGTGTTAAGATTGTTTTTTAAAATTATTTTTTGTGTTTTAGTTAAAACAACAAAATACAAAAATTTCAAGTTAAAAACAAACCCTGACCTATAATGAGATGCAAAAAAATAACTAATATAAATAAAAATCATTATTGCAATCAAATGAGATGTGCTCACGTAAACAGTGGCTAAGTGTAAAGTTATTGAAATTGTTAGAATAAAATCTAAATCCGTAATAATGCCTATGAATAAAGTACTTTTATTTATATATGACGGTATGTGGACCACTACTATGTAGTCCACGTAAAACATTTTGTTGAATATATAATGGTCTGTTCGTCGATTTCGTTCACTTAACTTACATTTAAAACATAATCAAATTATTTAATTGAGGTATTCACAAGGTAGTCATAAAGTTGTAAAGGCATATGTTTTAAAATATTTACAAGAAATATAAATGACTGCTGTGGGCTACCGCTTATAATTTATATTTCTACTGTACAGTTATGACGAATCCATGAACACAGCATTACAATTTTTATTTTGTTTGAAACACAACACAACACAAACAATTCTAATATATTATTTAGGACATTATGACGATATGACTTGATAGCACATCTTGTGAATCCCCCAAATATTCACCCCTATCGTTGGATCAGAACATGTATGTATGAAGGAAGTTCATCCTTTAACTCAAATATTAAGGGCTAGATCCGTTAATAAGGCACAAACCAATTTATTAGTCAACAAAATGGATAACAACAGGTCGATTGCCTGCGGATTTGTGAAGGTTTCGAAAGACGTGGCGGAAGAATTTTGGAAAATATTTTACTACATAAAATTTAAAAAGTGCAAAAAACTAACGTTGAAATCAAACTATCCCTCCAAAATTAAATATTTTACTTTATTATTTTAACTTCTCTTCAAAATATATACGTGTATAGTTTTGAACAAAAATTTCATTGATTTCAAATTTTTTTTAATCTTTCTTCTTTTTTACATTCACTGGAACTGATAGCGTAAACAATTTTTCACATGAGATTTACGGTTGCTTTTTTCGCTTCGACGGGAACAAAAATTTCTTGGGAACAAAAATTCCACTTATTATTCACGATAGGGGTGACTGTTTTTGTTTTACAATTAAGTTAAGCAAACGAAGGCCATACATTTTTTGGTTCCTTTCCCGGGAAGTTGTGCGCTTGCCTAAAAGTATTGAATAGTTTAATTTATGTTATGACAAGTTTCGTTAATTTTAGTAGAAATTTAAAGTTTTCGTCCTGTTCCCAAAATTTCCGAGAACTATTTTTTTTAAGCGAAAGAAGGACACTCCTTTCATTTGAGTTTGGAGTTTAGTAGGTCTATATTTTTTTGTCAGTGTCTTTGGTTATTTTGCCGTCAAGTCCTGCCATTTATTTCTCTTTTCCTCCTAAAAATTTAAGATTTGATGGCAAAAACTTAAAAAGTGTGAACCAGTACTAAGTGATGGCAATACTCTGTGGATTCCCATTTAGATTTTTTTTGCTTAAGCTACTTACTTTTAACAGCGGCGAAAAGCTCAAAGAGGTTGCTGGTAATGGGAATTTCTGCCATTAATTATTCAGGCCTATCACACAATCCGACCGAAATGGTTTTGAATCCGTTTTTGCAATTTGATTGAATTTCTTGAAGTTTTTAAAAAAAAAATTGCATTTTTTTGGTGCAACAAAACACTCCATGACTTTTAATTTTGATCGGAATTGTTTTCTGTGATAGGCCATATTATTTAAAATTGTTTTATTAAAATATGCATAATATCAATAATTAATTTTAGACAGATTTTAAATATTCACATATTTTTTTTCAATTGTTTAGTAACACCTTCTTAGGGCTAAAAAATCACTGATGGTTTAAACGTTGGTTTAGTTGAACTAAACTTGAATTTATATGTAGTTTAAACTCAACAACTATAAATCAGTGTCCCATGTATTATATGTTGTTAAAAAAATAACATGTGGCAGCACTACGATAAATCTTAGCAAATTCATATGGTCTGCATTGGTAGTTTAAACGCCCAATTTTATGCGTTTAAAAATGGTTTATCTCTTTGGTGATTTATAGATTTGTTGGTTTAAACACATTTTAAACCAAACAGAGAGTTTAACTCGCTCTGATTTTTTAGCCCTTAATAACACAGTCACTTGTCTAGACAATTTTGATATTGTTTTTTTTTTAATTTTTGCCAAAATTTATTAAAATTTGTTTTGTTAAAACAACACAAAAGCGGAGATTTTTGTAATTAAGCTTACAAATTAAATATTCAGAAATATTGACTTTGTTAAAACTTTGATAAATCATTTTGAAAGCCTCGAATTAACATTGTCACACTACTTCTCTAATTTTGCACAAACATTAAGTCTGTGTTTAGCCGTTTATTGTCTTAAAGACCAAATGCACTTGTAAAATGATTGTCCAGCAGGTGAATTCACTCCCATCCATCATCGTCGGTGTGACACATACAAACACATTTTTACTAATTCTACAACAATGCTTGATGAGCATTTTGATAAGTGTATTTGGGGGTTAACCCCATGACATGATTCTTACTTTTTCTTCTTTAAACTTTCATTGGCGTTCAAACAATTCATGTCTTGTTGACGACAAGTTTTTTTTTTGTATAGTATTTTAATACGAATAAGAAAGAAAAATAAAAAAACCGAATGATAAAGCAAAACTTACTGACAGTAAATGAAATTGTGTACTCGTTTATTTTCCCCTCATCTCTTTCGCCTATAAAGTAGCAATCATGTCCATAAGACATGAGCCGTCTAAACAAAGGCTAAACAACTTTCTCAATTATACTTGCTGCTATTTTGTATTTCATATTAAAACGACGAATTTACACCGCGAATTTTTACTGAAAACTTCGTCGTATTGGACGAAACTCTTTGTTTGTTCCAGTGGTACTTCTAACATAAAGAAGACAATTTCGTAATCGACTCTAACAAAATTACTTAAGCATATTCTGTTGCCCATATAATGCAAGTTGGTTCATTGAGGAGGCTTTTTTAATGACATTATCAGATTACCAGCCACGTTCTGGAAACCGAATTCGAGTAAAATTAAAATCAAACAAATTTTCAAAACGATTCTTTTTTTAAGGTTCATAAATAAAATCCATTTTATGTACATACATACGCCATACTTAAAGTACCATTAATATTTATTAGAATCACAAAAAAGTACGGTAATTTCCCATAATTTCCTTCCATTTCGATTTTAATTTTTTCTCGATTTCGATTTTAATTTTCTTTATAAATTTAAATTAAATTAATTCAATTTATTTGACCCAATTCAATAGTCCCGCTTTATTAAAAATTGTTTTCGTTGTCCTTGCAAAAATCTGAAGAAATTAGACAAAACTTTTTCCTTTCTTTTGATTCACCCGTTAGTAGTAACAAATTCTCAATGTTTTAAAGATTTATGTCTCGTATTTAAAATTCATAACTAAAATATTTTCATTTAAACTTAATTTTAATGAGACAAAAACCATACACACGTGTTTGTTTGTGATAAAAACAAAAATTAAATATTTAAAAAGTACATTTTGTAATAATATTTATATATTCGTTTAAAATACGAAATATTTTTGTTGTTAATGTTTAAAATGTGAACAGTGTGTAAAGTTAAAACAAACCTTTTAAAGTTTTACGGTAGTTTTGCAATCAATACAACATTCATTCGCGAGAATAAGTTTTCATATAAGGGACATGCCCAATGGCGGTTTAGATTATGTCATATACTAATCGATATTTTATTTTATTTGTTTAGAACATGGGTTTACTACAAAAAAGGTACGGATTTTAATAAATCAAAAACCGCAAGAATGATTCAAGTACGAATTGTTCAAGAGCGAAATACTTAACTTATCCATATTTAATCCCGGGTTCGTACTTGAATAATCCGAAAATTAAATAAGATTGATTCTTACCTAAAACATTTACCCCATAGACCGAGAGACAGAACGAGAATTAATTTATTTTTTATAATTATAAAACACAAGCATGAACGACATAATTTCTACTTTAAAATTGTTATGTATTTACCTAAATGGGAACTTTTGCTATTTTATTTTCCTTTTTTTAACATGAAAATAATGAATTTAATAATGTTTTGTTGCTGTTGTTGTTTCTTCGCAAAACAAGCAAATCTTGTTTTAAAAATTTATAAAAGTAAAATAAACATTTTGAACAATTAAAACGCCTTTAATTTTAATCACAACTTTTATAAATGTTTAAAATCGCTATAAACGATGTTGATGAAACATCTTTCAAAATAAAGGAACAGTTTTCCAATACTAAATTTATAAAATGGATCAACACAAACAGCGGTCTTTCTTTTTTTAGAACTTTCAGAATTGACTATAAAGTGGATCTCACTTTCATGGTCTAATGCTGAAGTAGAGATTGTAGTTAACCAAGTAAACATCGTTTAAAGTAATTTGAGAAATAGGTTACATTTAGCAACCGCTAATTCGATTTCTTGAATAGGGTAAATATTTTTATCATAATAATAAAATATTTATACCCCCACCACAATAGTGTAGAGGGTACTATACATTTGTGCTGATGTTTGTAACACCTTAAAATATTGGTTATAGTCCCACCTTTAAGCTTTCTGACTGGCTGTCCATGTAAACCTTGTGCGCAAAGTACAGGTCGCAATTTTGGAGATTATTTGATAAAATTTGGTACACAGATTCTAATGTTTGAATCAAAAGGTTGGGTAAATGTTGTCGTTATTATGATTTACCCCAAATTATTTAAAACTAATAGGCACGAGTGATTCCTATGAGATGAACAATAACGACATCGAATTTAGGGATGATTTAATTTTTAAAGTGCCTTTCAAAATATTAATTTACGTTTATTCTTGTTTAACAAACTTAACTTACAATTTCATCGCAAACAACTTTAAATGAATTATTTCGGTTTGTTATTGAATTTTAATGTGTTTTTATTGAAAAAAAAAACATTTAGCCATTTTTCCCCGTAAATTTAGCCATTTTTGGTCACCAAGTTTTGGCAACACTGGTGGTGGTGTTGTGGTTTCTCCAACAAACTTTTCTTTTACATTTGCGGGGAAATTATTTTTGTTGCTTTTATTCCACATTGATTGGGGTATCCCTAAATGAGTTTTTGTGAAAGTCTGATGGTTGTGTTATCTAATGCCCAAGGCTATGATTCATATCGATCTTGCCCTATGAGTAAGCTCACAGTATCAATCTTGTCGGGCCCAGCCGATGTTTAAGAATTAGCGTGAGCATCTATTTATATTTCAGCAATGTATAAAGCACAGCCACCATGTGATTCCAATAGCCATTCCAGGAGCGAGGTCAAGGGTCCCCATGGTACAACATACGGAGCTTTGGTTTGCCTGGATCACCCTTTTTTAAAGAAGGAATGTCTGCCAATTTCGACTCTGACGAATAACAGCTATTGACTCAACCTGTTTCGCCGGAGAATCTAACACCAAAACGAGAAATATCCTTACGATGTAACCCTCCATATCCCTGGAAGGAAAACAACTGATTTCGGTCGATGTTTTCAACTTTCGTCCCTGAGCAAACTGCAGCGTCGACTAAATATATTATACCCGCTGTTCTCAGAGCTTAAAAATAAAGCTTATTTATAAAAAGTTTATGCACTGCCGTCCACGTCGAAAGTCATAACAAATCAGCACACAAAAATGTACACGGGTTAATTCAATTTTTCACTGAGACAAAATGTTCAAGTTTACAGGTTTAGAGTAAACCTGCGATAAAAATTTCAGAGCGCCGCGTGTTCTCTTTGATTATGTACGTGTGTACCCACTAGGGATGCCAAACGGGAAATCCCTAAATCCCGAGATTTTTAATTTTACCAACTTGTATGTATGAATAATTTTTATATGTATACAAATGTTAGTTTTTATTGAATTTTTATACTTTTTAATTATTCGTTGTCTTATGGCCGTTTTCTTATTACGCGATTATCTTTTTCCCAACGTTAAAATGCACATTAAAGAAATTTGGTTTTCTCTATGTCTCATTTGCTTCTTTTCTGTCGCAAAGCTAACCAGCATTCATCTGCCAATTATTTATTTTCCTTTTATATATTTGCCGTACAGATAAATTCAATCAGCTGACTCCCAACTTTTATATTTATTTTGAGAGATGTTACCAACTGAAAATAACGTTTTTGCCGGTATATTGAGAAACCCAAAATCGTTAACGGACACTTTATCGGTCGAATAAAATTATGTTGACATTAAATAAGTCCAAGTTCATACGGCTCATATTGACATGCTTGTTCCTTTTTCTTCTTTAAACATAAATTGGCATTCAAATGATTCATGTCATGTTGACGAAATGGTTTTTTATTTTGTATAGTCATTTATTTTATTTTTTAGTTGATAAAGTAGTCATTTACAAATATTGCAAGATTTATGACTGTATTTATAAATAATTTTAAAACTAAATAATAACGGTTTACAAAACAAATTATTTATGAAAATTTCGTTTAAATTTATGAATACGGGCTAACATTTGAAGCGTTTGTACAATAAAGAATTAATTTAAGACATAAAACCATAATAATAATTTACAATTTTTGTAAAAAATTAATTGTTTTGTTAAGTTTTCTTTCTTTTAAATAAAAAAAAATATTTATATTAACTTTTGTTTCTAAAAAAAAGTTTTTAATGAATTGTTATATAATAAATTGTTATTTATTTAGAAACTCATTGATCCCGAAAAATCCCGGGATTTGTTAAAATCGATCCCGTTTGGCATCCCTAGCATCCACATTGTAGAGGACTGAACAACATTAACAACAACATTTTTAGAATTCATAAAATGCATACAAATCTTAACACTGCGTTTACATTTGACAGTACTGGCAAGACAGTAAGAATATACATATAAGTTGTCAAAAATACTACTAACTGTCTTCGTGACGTAGGCGTCCAGACAGTTGTTAAGGGAGTTCCCTTTTAAAAATATGTCAAACGTGAATGTTGCAGTGCAAGTCCAGCTAAAGGAATTTTACATTAACTAAACAAATTTAAAAATGGCTTAAAATAGTGTTTACAAAAATAACACTTAACTAAACCATTCAAAATCAAAAAAAAATATATTTATTTTTTACATTTTGATTTTTGGTTTTGCTTTTGCTAACAAAACTTAAGATTACTGTTAGCAAATGTCAAATCACTGTCCAATTTTACTGTCTGCAAAATTTGCTAGACAGTAGACAAGACAGTTGGACAAGTTTGCATGTATTAGTGAAAAAGTTTGCATGTATTGCATCTGCCTTGCCAGTACAATCTTGTAATACTATGTTCACACTTGGGCTCTTAAACGCGTTTAAGCAGCTCAAACTTGATTAAGCTCTAATCACTTCAAAATCGAGATGATTTCCCATACATTGAAGTGATTTGTTAATCACTTCAAATTGACGTGTTTACAACTAAATCACTTCATTAATCACATAGAATCCACTGAACATACCTCAAACTGAGTGTAATGTAGAATCGGCCAACATAAACTGAACAACCGGCCACGATTTCTGCTTAATGTTTTTATTTTTTTCCTTAAATAATTCATACGTTTTTACAATTTCATCATTAATATGTTTAAAATAATCTTGTGATAAGTTTATAAAAGTATTTTTTATCAATTTTTAATACATTAAGGAAATATAAATTTGTTTGTTTTGTTTTTTTCTTAATCATCTGTCATCTTAATCATCTCAAATGTAATGTGAACGGCTTTGATTAACTTAATCAACATTTTGCTTTAAAGCGTTTAAGAACCCAAGTGTGAACATAGTATAAGTTTTAATTACATAAGTCAGATGGCACCAGAAAACACTCACTGTTACTTGTATTAGCATTTATTATTTAAAAAAATACCTCCAAACAAATCCCACATTTGAACCATAATAAACAACTGAGGAGGTCCATAAGCAAACGCATCAACTCCACTTTCTTAATTAAATGTTTTTTTTACTAAATAATGTTGTACATACTAAATTCTTTATAGTATTTGTTTTAACCAATTTATTTGTTTTTGTTAATTTATCCAAAACTTGTAAAAGTGGAATTGTTCCGTTTTGTTATGGAGCTTCTCAAATGTCAATCTTTATTGTTTTACTAATAAGTTTTATTATCTGCAGGTTTTAGATCTCTGCAAAATGTACATTAAACTAACAAAAAGATTACATCAAATCCATATGCTAATTGCAAATGATCTTAAAGTTTAGAAATAGTCAGCACTTAATTAGTTTGATACATACATCACCAATTAACATTTAGATATTTTTTGAACGTGTGAATTTACAAAATTTTGACAGAGCTGCACGTTTTTGTTTGAAAAAAAAAAGATTTCATTTCGTTACTCTTCAACCACATGAAGATAGAGTCACTCAATTTGTAAATATAAAAATCGTATAGTTGAGAATAAAGAAATAAATTTTTCCTAAAATTAAAATTTTTTTATTACATCTCTACAATAAGAATGTTATGATTATTTCGTTGCATAAAAATTATTTTAAAACATGTGTTTCTAATGATACAAAATTAAGTTTTTTTTATGATAAAAAAAGGTATTAATTTTTTTAAGGTTTCTGTAAGCCCATAATTTTATTTAACAGAGTAATAAAAATATTACAACCTACCTTAAGTCATAATTTGGGGGAAAAAATTGTATAAAATATTCATATTTATCATTTTTACATATTTGCTGTAGACTCAGTTGCCACTGTAACTTCTGCTGCGTTTCAATGTGATATCTTAACTGAAAACTATCCGAAGGCTTCCGGTCTCTAGTTCTTTACTATTTATATTTCATATTTAAGAGGTTCAAAATTATTCATATTTGTTTTAAGATTTTTGACCGTTAAACCCACTGTGAAGCGAAAGGACATTTAAACATTTTTAGTTTTAATGGAGTGATTTCAATAAAATTTTACTTAATTTGTCGAAAAATGTTAAAATCGGACATGATACTCGCTTTTCTAATGATTACTAACATTGACAGAAATTGGGGATTAACCACAAAAATAATTCACCCTTCTATTCCGCAGGATCTTTGTTTTTAAATCCCCTTTTAATTTCCTTTATTTTAAAACTCTACGTTATAAGTTTGGTTAATTTATTTTTTAACGTACTACTATTTCACGACAAAAATCAGAAACTTTGTTTTCAAACAAGGACACTTAGGGTTTTAAGACGAAAGTAATGACATCTCAAATGTCACATCCAGCCGATTAGAAGATACGAGGTAATAACAAATTTACAGTAGGGTAATGACGGGTAACCCATTCTCTTAAATTTAAACTTGCTGAAGAATTTTTTTTACGAATTTTACGTTTATAGTCAGCGTTTAAAAAACTGCAGTTAAAGTAGGGAAACTGCCATTTCTTCCACTTCTTTTGCTTTTACTTCTAATTCCCTAAATGTAAACAGTCGCTTGTGAGGTCGTGCTATTAATAGCTCAATACTGTGCACATGAATTTATACTTTAGGTTTAAAAAAAAAATATTTGAATTTTAGAATAGAAATATTTGAAACGTAAGTCAACAAAACTTTTTAGAAAAAAAAAGAAAAGAAACGGAAAACAATTATTGAAGAGAACAGTCGTTTTTGTTTGAAGGCCGGATTAAAAAAAAAAGATACGAAATAAATAATTATTTTCCCGGAAGAAAAAAACGGAATAGTACATCCTTTCCTGACTGGAAGGTTTATCCAGATATGGGTAATTTTATATCTGCTTATCTAAGAGACATTATACAAAGGAATGGATTAATCTTAATAAAGGATTATATTGTTAGACCGTTATCCATTTCTATGGGTCATCTAATAGCGAACCATATTGCAATCCATGAAGACAACATAAAATTTTCGCTAAACATTTTTCCCAAACGCAGATTCTGAGGACTTGTTTCTCAAATTTTATTTTAAACACTTGAACGAAGATAATTCAGAAATTTGAATACAAATTAAATCATCATCTCAAATTACTTGCTGGAAAAAATTATATCATATTTAAGACTTAAAACTTTTAAGAAGAAAATTTGGAAAATTTAAACCAAATGGGAAACTTTTTTGGTACAATGAGAATTGTATCACTCAAAACCAGTTAAGTAATTTAAAGTAAAACTAATTTTTTTATATATATTATCTGAATTATCTAAAACGTTTTATTAATGAATATTTCTAATCGTCTAAATTTTAACGTCATTCATTAACAAAACACCTGCCATATACAAAGTGAAAATTTACAGCCGTATTCATAAACATTTTTAACATCATTTCAAATCTGTTTTAAGCATAAATCGTTAAAAATTTTTTCATAAAAGAATATTACCTTAAAAATCCTATTTTAAACCTTCTGTAAATAAACGAATTTTAAAATTGGTTCGACCCTTGTTTAAACCTATTTTAGAATTACATTTTTGCTTTTTGCTGTGTGTTTATGGTCATTTTGAACATTTTGGCGAGAAATTTTCATTTAATAGGTACATTATTATCATTTATACATTAATAATAAAATTAACTGCCTGTTTTTAGAAAACGCAAACAAGTGAGTGAGTCAAAAATTATATTGAAAACAACAATAAAAAACGAAAATTTGTTTTTGTTTTCAATATAATTTCTCACTCACTCACTTGCTTACGTTTTCTAAAAACAGGTAGTAAATTCAAATATATGTAGTAAGTTTGTATGTATATTATAAATTTTTTTTTCA
Source organism: Pollenia labialis (assembly GCA_949318255.1). NCBI lineage: Eukaryota > Metazoa > Arthropoda > Insecta > Diptera > Polleniidae > Pollenia > Pollenia labialis. Next base: position 135,126,293 of record OX439140.1, read on the forward strand.
ATTTCACAAATTAAAGCTCAAAATATTATATATTGTACAAATTGAACTAGTGATGTTAAACGATCAAAACGAATAAAATAACACTCGTTAGTTGATTACTTTTTTTTTATCAGCAATTAAATCATCACCAAAATTGCACTTTTACTAAATAATTTTTAAACTCTTTTTATTTTGTTTAATAAATGATAAACTATCGTTTATTATTGATTTATAAAAAGTAATTTTTTTCTCACACACGACAAAAAACAATGAGTACGCGTATGAATTACTAACCACTGTTTTATATCATTATGATTCAAGTGACAAATAAAAGAGATAGCGTTGCCACTTTCCAATTAAAAAAATAGGGTAAAACCTTTATTAGTTTAAATGCTGATTATGAATATGAATTTTAAAAAAAGCTTTTTTTAGCTGAATTAAGGCTTTTTTATGAATACGTCGCGACGGTTAGAATATAAATTGTGTAAAATCAAATTCTACATCATTCCACAGGACTCAAGGGTAATGTCATCGATGGATTTTAAATGGTGAGATTTAATAATTCTTTCATTTGTATCCTAAAATTTTCACACACACTTTATATTCACGAATACAAAAAATATATAATCTAATCTAATACACTTAAAGAAAATATTATTTACACAAATATTTTTTTTTTAAATAATTTCTTTTAACCTTATTCGATTTTATAATTTGATTGTTGTGTAAAAATGTCATATTTTAATTTGTCATAATTAATTCTGTATCCTAATTTTTGTTCGACAATTTTTGGCTTCGACTGCAGTTTTAAACACCCTGTTAATAGTGATTTACATAATATGTCACACACGCTCAAATCTAAAAATGGACTAAAATATGTTTAAAATTATTAGTAATAAAAATAAATGCAAAATGTAACAACATGTAATTTAGTTTTAACAATATATTTTTAAGTTAAATGGTATAATTTTCTAAGAAATTAATTTTAATCGATTAATTGACATAAATTGTTCGAGTAATTCGTTATTCGAAATTGGCTTTTTTAATTATTCGATCAAATAATGGCGGAAAACTTCCTCCATTAATTGCACAACGATTAATCGAGTGGATACTCTAGTGGACAGGCAATTAGCCAGATGGACAGATGGAAATCGTTAGGTCCCTTTCAAAAGTGATTCTAAATTGAACTATACACTAAAAGATTGGTCCAGATTTCTGTGTATTACACACATCGTCGAAAACGTTAATTGTTGATTTTTCCTTAATTTTTGCTCAACTATTTTAAAGTTTTAAACAACTTTTATCCTAAATGACAACCTTATTTGTCTTACAGATGGCGAAATATAAGCAAGACGTTGAATATACAGGTAGATATTTAAAAAATAATAAACAAAATTTTCTTTATTTGCTCCGAAAGCTCTTGCAGGTATCTAAAAAAATTTAACATGTACCAAAATATACCCCAAAAACGCAAAATATGCGCCAAAAACTTAGAAAATGCTGCAAAAAAGCTCTTTTAACTAAATTATGCAAAAAAAAAAATGCTGCAAACGGTAAAATATGCAAAAATATGCACTAACAAATCGATGTCAAAATTCATAAAAATCTCTAAAAACGGAAAAAATATATCGTTTCTTCCTTCATTGATCGCACAAGGAAAAACATGCAATTGCATATTTATGTGTTCCCTGTTTATCACCAACTATTTTAAATGAAAATGTTTAAACATATTATGGTTAATTAAGTAATATTAATGCCATCGGCAACCATATTATGGTTAAATAAGTCCTCAGTTAAGATGTCAAAATATGGATATTATGTTTGGCCCCTGACTGCTGTGGTTAATTTTAACAAAAAATACCATCGCTTAAAGAACTGCAGTCAAAGTAGATTAACTGCCATTTCTTCCAATTCGTCTAAAAAAAGCTGTTGCTTTTACTTCTGAACATTTTTTAAATTTCCCGGGATCCCGGGATCCCGCTCCATATAAATAATACAAAGTAAATTTGTTTTAAATTAATGAAAAAAACTTTTTTTTTAAAAAAGCGTAAGGGAACTTGTTTACAAAGTAAGTAAAAGAAATGCCTAAATACTCCCAAAAATTAATTAAAGGTTGAAAGGGGAACTTGAATTATTATTACCTTACGCTTTTATACGTAAATTTCGTATCATTATGCTCTAGATACAAGATAAAAAGATAACATAAACATAACAATTTAATTCATAAAACAATAATAAAAACAAACAAAATTATGGTACTCAAGTTTTGAGATCAAAAAGTAAATTTATAAAATAGATAAAATATTTTAAATAAGCGAAGTTACATTTTAACTTTATTCGCATTTTGCCATTTTGTAGATATGACTTTACTGCAATAAAGGAGCGATATTTTTGGATATCACCTATTTGTAAGACTTGTCCATGGACAATTAAAATTAACTGCCTGCATCTTATTTTGAATTTATGTTCTTTATAAACTCTTCATTAATTTATTAATTATCAACTGTTGCTTGGCACATTCTGCTTTTGCTAGATTTATTCCGTCCGAACACATTGATTTACGAACGTACTCACTTCTTGTTATTGATCTAATCGACAACCCATCAACAGATGCTAATTTTTAGAGAATATAAAACTAAATTTCAAAGTATAAATAGCTTTTTTCTGATACTATGAGGAACTTTTATTTCCCGGGATCCCGCAACAAAAATCCCGGGAAAACGGGAAAGAAAATAATTGTAATTCCTGGGAATTCCCGGGACGGGAAATCTCGGGAAAAAACCCTACTTCTGATTCATTAAATGTAAACAGCCGTTGTCAAACCAACTCAAAATGCGAAAAGTTGATTACAAATTTTGGTTTTTTGTTCGTCAGTTTTTCGTTTCGACTGCAGTTTTTTAAACCCTGAAAAATACCCAGCATTAGTTTGGGTTATTTTTTTAAAAAAGAAATTATTCTTAACTAACTATTAGACAGTTTTATGTCTAATATTTTAATAATAACCGCAATAATGAAACAACGTTAAGCACACAAACTGACATCAGGTGCCATTTGTAATGGCACGTTAAAACTTTGTTAAAAGTTCAAATAAAATTTATGGTCTAAAACAGCAAATAAATTGTGCACATGTATAATCAATATTTTAACAAAATAAAAACTTTTAATTAAAAATTTATTAATATTTTATCAATTGTTATTAATAATTTATTGAACACAAATTTTGAAAAATTCGATTATATTAATTTTAATTCGAAGTATCTTTTAAAAATATGACTAAAATGCTTGAAAACGTAGTAAAAAAATCAAAATGCCTTTAATTAAAAGAACTTCTTTAAATATTCTTATTATTATTTAAAGCGTCGCACAGTGGGAACAAATTAAATAAAACAAAATTTAAGAAATTAAATAAATTTATCACAAGTTACCGGGTTGGGAAAAAATTGTTTTGTAATTCTTTATTGATTTGTATATCAAATTTTTTGGCATATTAAATCGGCAATGCTGACATTTTTGGACAAAGTAACCTCTTTTTTGATAGAGTGATTTATCAGGTATTCTTAATTACTTTTCTCTATATAATTGCGACACATTTTATATTTTTCCCCTATGCTTATCCCGCGAAGCTCTTTGTTTGTCTACATGAGTCCAGAGTCTCTGGCGGGAATCGAACCCTTAACCCCCGCACTGGTAGTCTAGCTAAATGACAGATGAACTTCCGGGGCAGCCGGTCGCTAGCTTATTTTTATCGAGCTTACAGCTATAATTAATAACAGTACACTTTTTAGGTTCAGAATATTACTTTGGCTGATATGAGTTTTCCGCCTACTTAAGAATTTTATCGGAAAAATGGATCTTATATGGCAACATTAAGCGCCCACTGTATAAAATTCTAATTTCTAAAGGAGCTAAAAGCCTAGATCCTTGCCTAAACTTCTCCTATAAATACATTTATTGCGGATCAGAAGTCTAGAGGGTGTGGTGTTTCCGCCACTAGATTGGCCTTATTGCCCTCTGGGCATCGGGCTGCAATGAACAGAGTTAAACCAATTAAAGAAAGTAATTTGCATATATTTTTTTTATATTAATTTATTCTATTAAAAAATTACAAAAATTAATATGAATATTCAATATACAATTAACAAGTAAACAACATCATAATGACGTTATAAGAGAAAAAAACTACTTGAAAAAAAAATTGGCGGGAAATTACAACCGGATTAAAAGCTATTTTTCTATTAATATTTTGTTTATTTGTTTGTTTTGTTTTATTAATGACTCTTCTTTCATTTTATTTAAATAATGAGATTTTGTTTGTAAAGTTTTTGAGAAGTTCATTCAACACATTTTATTAAAAATTTTAACACTAACTTAATAATTAAATATTTTATTAGTTTCCTTATTGTTCGTTGTGTTTTTGTTAAAAATGTCATAAATTATATGAGTTTCAGATTTATGTCCAGTTTTATTTTATGTAAAAAATGAGCGAAAATTCCCAGAGGTATGAATCTCTAAGCATTCTTAAAGCTATTGTTCTAAAGCGTAACAAAAGCTGATACAGCCAGACTAACAATAGATTTTTTTTTTTTGAGAATCCAAAAAATAACACAAAAAGTTTAACTTTAACACACAATTTTTTTCGAAAGACGACCAATACGTGGCGTTAATATTTGAAAATGATTGCGGGCATTCGAGCACCGCGAATGTTCGTGAGGAAACGCATTATGGAAGTCGAATTTTGGGTAAATTCTATGACCATTTGTGGCCGTATGTTACGAAGCGTGTAAACCACACTAAACTGTGCATTTTTCTGAATGTAATGGAATCTTTAGAGTTTGTAGTGTATTGGATTCAATTCATATGCGGCAATAATGCTTTTCATAAATCCGTTAAGCCAAAATGGAGTCTAATCGCAATGTTCGCCATAAAAATCTCGAAGTCGTCTTTTAGTTGGGCGAATTGATTTTTTTAAGTAAATTTGGATAATTTGGTAGCATTGTTCAAGCCTGAATGTATTCATGACGATTTGGCAGAGTATACTGTTCATAAATGTCAAATAGTAAGCAGAGTATGACATATCGTTTAACAGTTAACCCTTTGGTAAGCTCTATTCCGTTTTGAAAAGCACCCTATAGCTACACCAACTTAGAACTATTCAAGTTTTCATTTTTCTTAAAGTCAAGCTCAATGATTGAAAACATATTTAATCGATAATAAATAAAGTTCAATATGTTTTCACTCGTATTTCTGACTAAATATCTGTTTTTCGTGCGATTGTGTCATAGTTGGCAAAACAATTATGCTTTTATAAAAAAAGGAAAAAAAAACTAGTGACAGGCAAATGTCACTAAAAATAATTGTGTAAAACGTAATGTAGGTGTCAAGAAATATTTCATAAAAACAAATACAAAAAATAAAAGATAATATTGTCACTATTCAAAAAAAATATAAAAACGTCAAAACTAAAAATAACACTTACCCACAGATTGCACTGAAATATGTTTTGAATCTGTAAAGAAATAAAAAAAAATTAATAATAGATAGCAACTTTTTTTTTATAGTTAATGATCAATAAATTATAATTACTAAAGTTAATTTAAAATAAAAAAAACTTTACAATCGCAATATACACATTTTAAAGACAATCGTAGCTTTTGCAGATAAAACTGACAACAGATCACAACCCATCAAGACAATAGAAGAAATACAGAAAAACAACGAAAAACAACGAACATGTGAGTATTTTAAATTAAAAAAAAAATTTCTAAACTATGTTGCACAGAGTACAACACCAACACGCACGTATTCAAACATCCATTCAATCATCCATATTCATATTTAGAGGCATAAACATGCAACAATAACAGCAGTAGCAACAGCAACACTGACTCTTCCAAAAAATACAAATTCAAAAATAAATGTCATTTAATCAGTCAATATGACGACATCAACCATCTTTTGACAATTTTTTACTCTGAAGTATTAGATAAAAGTTCATAGCTTCAGCCAGACAGACAGACGGATATTTCTAAAGGCAACCTAATACATGCAACATTGAGTGAATACGAGTCGGAATTAAAACAAAATTATTTATTGTTATTACAAATAAATATAGAAAAACCCAAAAAAATAAAAAGAATTATTAAACAAAATTATATAGAAAAAAACAGGTAAAAGTGCTATATTCGGCAGTGCCGAATCTTATATACCCTTTAACATATAATATGGAAAAGCCAAGCTCATACGGTATTTACTCTATCGTGTCAAAACCCTTATTGCGAGAGCACATTTGCATGAAGGCTAGATGAACTAAGAGTTCGATTTCGCTGATTTTCACAACGAAACAAATCTCATATTATCAAACTTGCCTGTTCTGTATGCGCACTATCTTAACAAAGCCCTAAAATTGGGTGTACTCTTGCAGGGATCCCAGTTTGTCTCAATTTCAATACTGCATACTCTTTATATATAAAAAATATCTGATTCAAATTTCGTCCTCCTAGCTCATATGGTATGGACGCTATATTTTTTAACCCTGATGTGGGTGACACGTTACCCGGGTAACTTTTAAAACTTTGTTTAAATTTGTTGTTTTTTTTTTGGTTTCAAGTTTCTCAAGGGCGTGGAACCTCTTATTATTGTGCTTTAAATATATTTGGATAAACATTAGCTTAGTTTCTTAACTTGAAAGGGTGCTGTGGGTCAATTTAAATTTTACACCCTTAACGGGGTGATATGACACCCGGGTAGCTTAAACAAAATATTTAAAATAAGATTTGTATCTTAGAATTGTTTGATTTATTGTCATCAGTTTATTGAAATTTAAATGAGTTTAAAAGCATGTTGGTTGAATATTTTCTAATCTTTGGCATGAATGAAAAGGAAAAATTTAAAATAAAAAAACACTTTTATGCTAGAAACACAACTGGGACGAACTACGAATTATTCGCAACGAATATGAAAATACACACAATCATTGCGTGGACCAAAATTCGTCTTTCGAAATGAACTCTGCGATGGGTTCCCTACAAGAATTGAATGAGCGAGTAGTCACATTTTTCATTTTCTTAACATCAATTTCATTAATTTCTTGTAGGGTTTATTTCTATTTCTTACGCTGACGAACGACGAATAAATTAAGTGTTTTAGTAAAGCCCTTATAACCCTACATTTTTTATTCATTAATTGATATAGAATTGATGGAAAGAAACAGTAAATGATAGAAAGAGCAAACTATAAAAAATTGTAAACAAAGTTTTTTTGTTTTTTGTTTTCTCTTATTATGGTCTTGTTTCAGGGATGGCGTTGAGAATTTTTAAAATTGTACCAACAACCTTTAAAAATTGTACTTTTTTACCCTAATTGTACTAAAAGATTTTTTTTAGTTAAAATGAATTTTATTTATGTTCTTAAGAAAACCACAAAAAGGTATTATAAATCTAAGTTTAAAAAGTATCAACAAAAAGGTACAATTGAAACAACTTAGCCATCCCTGTTCTGTTAATTTTATTAAATGTTGCCAACTTTTTATTTATGAGAAACCTATTCAGCAACACTTTTAATATTTCAAGCTTGAATTATCAATTTTAAGTTGAACAATTTTACATTTTTTTTTTGACATAACTTGATTTTTTGTCGATAGAAAATTTTAGTAAAATTTTTGACAGTTTGCCATTTGTCTTAATACCCTTCGCACTTGGTAAATGTTTCTATTACTTTATATTTGCACCAGGGACCGTAACAGTTATTCCTTTTTTCATAAAAGTCAGATGAAAACAGTTATTTTTTGACTTTTATATTTTCGATCAAAAATAACAGTTATTTTTTGATTTTTATTTTTTCGAGCAAAAATTACAGTTATTTTTTGATTTTTATTTTTTCGAGCAAAAATAAAAGTTATTCTCTAAAAAATTTATGTGGTTTAATAATTTAGTTGACTTAAAATATTTATTTTAATGCGCATACGAAATCCCTATGATGATTTCACATTAAAAAAAAAACATTTAAAGTCAACTAAATTATTATCACACGTACAGTTATTTATAGAATAACTTTTATTTTTGCTCGAAAAAATAAAAATCAAAAAGTAACTGTTATTTTTGTTCCAAAACATAAAAATCAAAATATAACTGTTATTTTTGTTCAAAAAATTAACAATCAAAAAATAACTGTTAATATTGATCGAAAAAATAGAAATCAAAATTTTAAAAATCAGTATATTTTATCATAGACGTGTTCATAAGGATACGTATGGTATACTTTAATCAGTTTTTCGACATTTACATCCATATGCTTTTTTTGTTTTGAAATTCCAATAAAACACACACAGAACAAATACCAATGTAAAATTAACATGAAAAAATGTTGATTGAGAATCATAGTAAATTTCTGCAAAAGTATGCGCTTTATTTAGATGTTTATCTTGTTAAATTAACATGCATACATAGTGAAGTACATTAATTTTTTTATTTTCATTCTTAAAATATGTTATAAAAAAGAAGACAATTCCCGTATTCTTTTAATTAAAATTATTTGGTTAAATAGTAAATCAAGTTTTCAAAGTAGAATGATGACGAAAACCATATCGGGCGATTCTGCTGATGCTTCTGTTGATAAAGGAGAATACAAAATAAGTGAAGCATGTGTTACAGGGGTAAGTATATTGAATTATTCTCCAATAAATGCATATGTTGTCTGTCAAGCTTCTTCACACTGTTACAACACAAACTTAAAACAATTTGATTCTACATGAAATTCACGTTGTTTCAACGTGATTCGGATTGTTATTTCAATATAAATGACATTTTGCTCTTACTTTACTGCAATGTTAAATTAACATAAATTATAGTTATTTTAAAAGAAAAAAATGTTGTTCGCAAGTAATTGTAAAATCAGGTTGAATTAACATGAAAAACGTAGGAAGCAAAATCAACACCGAACAATTTTAAATCAACCTTGTTTTCTACGTTTTTAACTTGATTTTTTTCTGTGTGTATGTTATCTATTACAAAAATATCAAAAAAAAAAAATATTCGTATTATGTTCAACATTTTTTATTTTTTCGAATTTATTCTATGAGCTAAATTTCAGTTATGTATTTTATAAAGCTTTTTTGTAATAGTACTATTCCTTTAATTTTTAGGAATGACATTATACACTGCCAGACTATTATATTGTATCTTGTTGTTACATTTTACCTTAGCTTTCCTTTGGATAGCAGTGAAGTATATTGTATGTACAGAAAAATGTACAATTATTAAACTCCAGCAGAATGTAATGCATTTTCTCGCCCGCTACAGCCGTCGCCAGCGTTCTTTGTGTATAGTGATACTTTATAAATTAAATGTATTTAACTCAATTTATTTACAAAAAACTTTTAATAAAATTTGGTGTTATTTAAAAAAGAAGAAAATGAATACATATCAGTGATAAATATCGGGCGTCGAAGGTATTTATTTTTTAAAAATTCTGGTATTCACGCACTTAATGTGTCTCATATGACGAGTTTATGCAACGACTTCTCGCCGACGAATTCGGCCATCTATGCGAAGTTCAGCGCGTCCCAGTTTTGATTATAGCATTAGTAATTTTTTATATTTCGTTTTTTTTTTTTTTTTTTTTAATTTCCTAAGCTAATCCCGCGAAGCTATTCGCTTGTCTGCAGGAGAGAAACCAGAGTCTCTGGCGGGAATCGAACCCGCAACCCCGGCGGTGATAGACTAGCTTACTACCAGCTAGTCTACCGGGGGTTTAATTTGTTTATTCAAACCAAGACTTGAAGAAACCACTAGAAACAGAATAATATATACTTCACAATATAACAAATCAGAAAAAAAATAATAGTTTACTGAGATCCTTGGAAATAGGAATCAGAAAGATTAGGGAAGTTGAATGTTCGTTACAAATGAACCAACTGACGAAAACTCTGGTATTACTATAACCTACGCGCAAAATTATATCGCACATCTTCTTGAATTAAAAAGTTTTGAATGTATCCTAAGGTGTTCCTAAATTTAAGCCAGGATCAGGACCCCTACGTTGCCGTACTACATTACTTTCAATAGATTGGTATTCGGAATAGGAATCAAGATGCCAACGCGTACCATCCTTTCCATGGAGTTGAGTGTTTTCTTCAAATTTTTTACTCTCGTCAGAATCTTATGAATTCTCGTTAGCCTCTATATGTCCCATATGTTGTGAATCAGATGCTTCTGATATTTTATCGTAAATGTTCTGCATATGTCCACCTTCGTTTATTATCTCATTTATATCTGTGGAATTCAAGTGTGGTTTTTTTAGAACAAGAAGCCATTGCATAACACTAAACTTTCTTCTCGCGCTCACTGAAGTTATTCATGTATGTATGAAAGCAGTGACAGGGTACCCTGTCACTCTGTTAAAAGTGTTTTATTTTGTCATTCACATAAGGGTTAACTCAATTTGCCTTATCTCGAATACCAGCATTTTACTAATGGTGTTTTCTTTTCTACAAAAAATACCACACTTTAAAGGTGCATGTATAAAATGTCTTGTGTGAACATGTAATACTGCAATTTTTTATTTGACGAGAACCAAACACAAAAATGGATCGCCCTGTTTTTAACAGCTGACAAAAAAAAGTTTGTTCTTCAATATATAAAAAAATATGTACATGAATCAAAAAGTGTGTTCTTCACAATATATAAAAAAATATATACATAAACCCAAATTTGTTAATAGATTGATATTAAATAAATAAATGAATGAACAAAATTAATGGCAAAATTCCAATTTCTTTAGTTTATTTTTCATAAAATATGCAAACAAGAAAATACCTTTGCCAGATTGCCGATTTATTAACACCAAGATTTTACGATTTCTTTATTTGACGTTTTTTTTCAAAAACAATTTTATAACTCCGAATTCATTTAAATTTTATAACACTGACAACCTACCATTAACAATGTAATGCTTTCTTTTGTTTTTACAATAAAATAATAGAAAAAATAACTATTAAAACTTAAAATTTTTACTGTGTAAACAGAAGCCATCTTTTTACAGGGCATTATCAACACTCTCGATTTTTTTTGAATTAAACACGCTGCCCTTTTAGAGAGCAACTACTTTTTAAGAAACGAACACCAAATTGCATTTTTTTTAAATAGAATGTGACATTTTTTGTAGAAAAGAAAACACCATAAGTTTACTTGAGGTACATCTGTAGAAATGACGTTTTAAGGAGGCTTCAAAAAATATGGGTTAAAATAAGAGCCAGCCATGGTTGTTGGCTCATATCTCAGCCATTCATACCTGGCTGAGTTTCAATAGCAATCTTATTCGGACTAAATGTGATATAAATATAAAAGACCTATTTTTTGCTACAACTGGGGCCTTCGGACACCCCATTTCAACAGACACACGAGCAGAAGGTTAGACGGACATCGTTACTTATAAGGACTAAAGGTCTAAAGTTAATATTGTAAAAATTACAAACGGACTAACAGATTTATACTTTCCATCTTTGGCGAGGGTATAAAAACAAATAAAATAAAACTGCAAGCAAATTTTTTACCGATTGCACATGTGCACTTATATTAAAATGTATGTGACTGTGTGTGTTGTAAAGGTACTTCAGCACTAATACTTTAACTGATTGAAAAGAATCAATTCTTTTTTGAGAATATTTTAAAATATGCTCGAGGTTTGTTTACTTTTACATATACGTACATATACATATTAAATAAAAAAATTCCACCATATATTTATACCGTTTACCGATCTAAGACCCTATAAAATATATATATTATGTGTCGTTATGCACAGCAAAAATAGAAAATCAAATTTAATTAAACATTAAGTTTAGACAATGAAATTTTTAACTAATTTTGCCCCTGTAAAAGAATTAATCATAATTATCAATTAAAAGATTTGTATTTTCGAGTCATGTCACACAAATTAAGCCAATTAAAAAATTAATTGCATAAATTAAAAAAACAAACATTAAAATTTATGTGTTTTTATCAAAAAAAAAAATAAGATGCAGCAAACAAAAAATTAATTGAAAAAATTAATGTACATGCAGGGGAATGAAAGAAAAGATAAACTCACTGTTTATTGTTGGTGTTTTGTTTTGGCTTTGATATTGTTACAAGTAAGACTTTGAGTGTTTATAATTCTTATTTGCTTTAGGGTTTTATTTGTATAATATTTTTGGCTTTTCTAAAATCTTTGGAAAAGGTTTCTTGATGAGCTGGCCTAAGCAACCAGTGAAATGCGCATAGAAGCTAGCTTTCCCTCAACAATAAATTTCAGTGTATTTATCAAATATGAAAAACTGGGAATTTAGCATGTCATACGAAAATCGTATTAATAATAAATTTTGTATTCCCGAAAATAACTTTGATAATTAATTTTTTACTTGAACAGTTTTTGGCAAACATATTGTAGTAAGTGTATGCCAGGCACTTGAAATTTATTTTTTTTTTATATAAAAGTCGTTGAGAGTTCTTTCACTTACTTTCCTGTATCTGTGCTTCGCAAAATGATAAAATCTTTTATTAGGAAGGCCTTGACGTTCAATCCCTTATCACTAGGGTTTCTAACTTCCTGGTTTTTTCCATTCTCGGGTGCGCAAAAGATTGTTATTTAACTCACCGGAAATGTATATAAAATGTAATCAATTATTGACAACTTATTTCAATTTTATGCAAAAAAAAACACGTACTTAACCAGTTAAAAATAGAATTGAAGGTTTTGTTTGGAATATACATATTTTCAGATATTAGAGGCCAAAAGATGCAGCTCAGCTTTCCGTTTGTTTCAAAATAAATATTTGAAATGCCTTCAAACCTTCTCATTCTATATTACAAGAGTTAAATTTGAAAAATATTTGAGCTGATGCCTTTCAGCATTTATTAGAAATCAAAAGTTGTTGAAATAGCTTTTTACACTTCTGTAAACTTAATAACTGATAATGCACTTTATAAATATTAAAAAATATTTACATACTTATTCTATTATATAAGTACCAATAAAGGGTATATTTTTAAGCCCGCACTTACAAAATGTATTTTAAAATAACGAAAACTTCATTTAATTTTTTTTTAATATCAAAAATTCAACCGCGAATTCCGTAAAAACAAATGAATTTTCATTTTTTTTATATAAATTAACTATAAAAATATTCAGTTATTTTATATAAATTAAATATTAAATAAATAAATGAAAAAAATGAATGACGAAATTCAAATTTCTTTAGTTTGTTTCTCATAAAATATGTAAACAAGAAAATACCTTTACAAGATTGCCGTTTTATTGACACCAAGTTTTTACGATTTCTTGATTTGACGTTTTTTTTCAAAAATAATTTTATAACACCGAATTCATTTAAATTTTATACAACTGACAACCAACCATTAACAATCTAATGCTTTCTTTTGTTTTTACTTTAAAATAATAGAAAAAATAACTATTAAAACTTAAAAGTATGCACTGGTATTTTCGCATCTCCTACAGACACGGTTTGCTCAAATTTTTGCGATTGTACGCACATTTGGACGATTAAATTGACCGAAAAAATCTCGAAATACACGATATTCATTTTGATTTAAACGCCCATTTTCATAATAAGCCTGAATAGTCGGAAATTAAGAAATGTTAAATGAAATGCGGAAAAAAAGCTTGACGTTTTTGTGTTGTTCATATTCAACATCGGCCCTTAAAACACCGATGGACTTAGAATCTCTTTTTGAATCGATCTAACGATGTCCATTCATCCGGCTTGTTGGCTTGTTTGCTGTCCATACAAAACAAAGGACGAAGGTCCCCCAATAACAGTTCGCAATTTTGAAGATAAGTTGATTAAGGTCTAGAAATAACTATAAGTCCCATAAATAATAATTGGCACAAAAAAGTCTAAATTATATGGGTCTTAACCGCGTAACTATAAGCAGTATTGCCAGAAAAAGTTAAAACGCTTTTTAAAAAAAGTTAAAAAAGCAAATATATTATTATGAATATGGATTAATATGAAAATAAATATCTTTGTTAAGTACAAAAACATCCTGCAAAAGCATTTAAAGTCACAAATCGTCGTATATGCCTAATAACGATATGCACAAAAACAAGCAGTCATCGAACGACGGCACTGAAGATCTTGAATTCTTTCTTTGCATAAACAGTTGAGATTTTTAAATTATTTAAAGTAGACCGATTAATTTTTACAAAGCTTCCAAAGTAATGAATACTAGGGCCAGGTATTCTGGGAATTGAGGGCCAAAAGGTGCCAAGCTGTAGGCAACGGAACGGCTAATAGTTTGTTGATAGTTAAACGGCCTTTTGAAAGAAAGATAAGCTACGAATAAAAGTTTAGCATTAACAAGCAGTCAAATGCAATCAGGGGATGTTTACTTCGTTGGCAACATCGGCAAGATGAGTGAGTATGACCTTTCAATTTTGTACTCCCTAAACCGAAATTTTCCTTCGCAGTGTCTGTTGGTGCGGGTACAGGCGGGTGTCTGAACTTACATTAAGCGGTTCGCTTTGGAATTTTTTGCAATGCACTGTTTTGTTTATTATATGCGATGTGGAATATCTTCACGTGAGCCGCCTGTGGAGGATATCATGCTTCATAAGTAGCAAAATTATTGAAAATCCTCGAGCTCTTTGTTGCTGATCCCGTCTCGTACACCAGGGGGTCTACTCTCTATTGCGATGCGAAAGGAAATTGTAGCAAATCTAGCGATTGGAACTCTTTAATACGTTAGCGCATATGTCTTTCGCATCTTAAAATTTTTTTTCTTTTCGTAAATCATCACTTTATTTTATTAACATTTTCCAATTTCAAATATTTTTACATACACAGAAAAAATTATTGCCGAATTATTTTCAAACAAACGGTTGTTTGCAATTTTTTTCAATTTCTACAAATTTTTTTACTGATTCAATTAATATTTTTGTTTGATTTTTATTTAACCAACAAAAATGTTGACAACTTTTCAATAATATAATATACGCGCTATTGGTTTCAATTTTTCATAATTTTGTATGAAATATTTAACGCTCTTTAATGTTGTCGTTTTTTGCATTTTTTATTTGATCGTAAGCAACACTTCTTAATGTGAAATATAAGAACAACAACACAAAACACATACAGTTTATTTTTGGACGCTTTAAAAAAGTACAACAAGAAGAAAGATGATAAAATAGCGCGACGAGGTCATTAGTAAAAAAACAAAAAAAATAGCAGGTAAAAAAAAGGTTTCATTCTTTTTTAAACAACAGACACAACAACAACATTATAAGAAACAAAATAAATTTTTGGTTGGTTTCAAAGTTGGAAAAAAAGAATGAAAAACAAAATCCCGTATTCAATTTTTGAAAACTGTTTACTTTAATACATCAAATACAAAAATAAAATGATGACGAAAAACATATCGAGTCGGTCTGCTGCCGTTGTTTGTTACATTTCTTCTTCTTTAGCCAAGGAAAGGATACAGCAACAGTGAGTGATGAAGAAAAACATTGTGTGTATAAACAAGACTTCGTTCAAAAATTATTCCAACAAAACATGTGTCTTAAAGCCAGCCGCCGCTCTGCTTCTGCCTTCATCTTCTCCTTCAGTGATAGCTTGGGTGCGCGTCATTACTTGTGCAAAAAATTTTTGTTTGATTCAGCAAAATTATTTGTTTGAAATTTATATGAATTTCAGTAAACTTTTTGTTTGATTCTGTAAATTATTTGTTTGAAAAAATCAGTGTTTTTTTTAGTAAACAAAATGCTAATAAATTGTTTGAATATGCGAATTTGTTTGTAGGACCGATTTCAGACAAAAAATGTTTTGATACTACAAATTTTTTTTTTGAATTCGAAAAATAATTTTTTCTGTGTATACTTTGGCATTTCATTACTGTAATTCCGCGCCATCTTAAATTTTTATTGCCACTATTCAGCTTCTTTTTCAGAAAATTTTGCGAAAGTGATAGAGAGTACCAAATTGACATTTAGCTTTCGCATCGAAAATGTTTTCGCATCGCAATAGAGGGTAGACCCCCAGTACTTACACCAATCGGGTTTCCTAACATACGCTCATGCTCGGCTTGTTGAGTTGCCATACGGAGTTTTAATTAGGTCGATTAGCTCAGGTGGGCTTTCCTTGCATCGAAGTGCAGGACAAATCGTCTGATGTTGGATATTATCAAAGGCCCTGGCAAAGTCGATGAATATTAAATAAAGGGGAGAACGCCATTCCACCGACTGCTCTTCTATTTATGTGATCGGTGCATGATCGATGTGGTCTGAAATAATTTTGCTCTTTTCGAAGATCTTTTGCGATTGATGGTGACGATTTAGATATGGATTATATTAGCTAATACTATATTCACACTTGGGTTCTTAAACGCGTTTAAGCAACTCGAAGGTCGTTAAGCTCTAATAACATCAAAATCGAGATGATTTACAAACATACATTAAACTTCATTTATATTTCAAATTGACATGAATACAACTAAATCACTTCATTAATCACATAGAATCCATTGAACATACCTCAAACTGAGTATAATGTAGAATCGGCCAACAAGAACGTGTACAACCGGCCACGATTTCTGCTTAATGTTTTTATTTTTGTCCTTAAATAATTCATACATTTTCACAATTTCATCATTTAATTGATTGAAATACTCTTCTGATAACTTTATAAAAGTATTTTTAATGCTTTAAAGAAATAAAAATTTGTTTGTTGTGTTTTTTTCTTAATCATCTGTCATCTTAATCATCTCAAATGCAATGTGAACGGCTTTGATTAACTTAATCAACATTTTGCTTAAACGCGTTTAAAAAACCAAGTGTGAACATAATCATGGTTAAAATAGTAAGCTTCAAAAAAACATATCTTTGCATATAAATCCATTCCCTTAATATGATTTACTACTCTTTTATATTCAAAAGTATTTTTTTTCCAAATCAAATCGATTAAAAAATTGTTAAAATTATTGTTTTGTACAATATTTTGATTATTTTTATAATTAATTAATGCAAACATTGCCATTGTACAATTAAAATTATATCAAAATAATTTATGCATCAATCAATTAAAAAACAACATGTTGAAGTAAAATACATTTAATTTGTTAAAACACAAGTATGTTCGCGCTTTGAAGAAAGAAAACAAAAAACAACAAACAGATAAAATAAATAGATAAAATATATTAACGCCAGACAGGGCTTTAAAGGAGTAGTTTTTTTAAGCAAGTTTAAAGTAAAGAAACTTACATAAAATTTAATAATGAAAATGGTTGCATAAAAAGATATACGTTTTTTTTAACAACAAATTTGTACTCAACTTTTATGAACCAGTGCAGTCTCTGTTTTCCTAGTTTTCGCGGCTGCAAGCGAACGCTATACTAACACTACGCAGAAAACATTATCGTCATTTAAAAAACAAAAGCAGTTTTAATTATAAAGTTAATCAAGTGAATTAATCATTTACTTATGCCTGCAACATTACTGCAGAAAATGTTGTTAATAATAAAAAATATTTAATCGATACTATTTATTGGTTTACTGGTTCAAATTTAATTAATATAGCAACTTTTTAATTGAAATCAATCGGTTTGCTTTTCATAAGTGGAATAAAAGTCTGATAGCTTGGATGGCAGTCCTCACATTCGACTAGGAGAAACACTTTTTACTAAATGGCAAAATTATTTAAGTATTCTTCTTAATTTAATAAGTTTAACAATGTATTGACGTGTAAAATTGTATATCAGCATACGCTTAACATTTTCTCCTACCCAATACTTAATTCTCACATAATATAATTTAAAATTTTACAAGACTACATTGTCAGACGCTTTTCATTCCCCCGGGTGTTGAAGATTTATCTGAGAAAATATTTTTTTATTCTTCATTTTTCACAAGTTCATATTGAACTTTCAATTAAACATCTCTCCGTAGTGTAAATGAACATGAAATTGTCTATCAAACATGATTTATGAATAACATTTTACCTTTACGGATGTTGTTTTTTAGTTTTTACATCAAAATTACAAACATATGTTTTAATGCAACTTTTTAAAGGTTATATTTGAAATAAAATTAAGGTCTTTACTGGTTTCATAAAGCAAATAAAAAAGCATACATTTTTTTTTATTTAAAAGTCTATACTTGGCAAATAAAAAAAATTAAACATATTTTATTTAAATATAAAGACGATTTTAGATTTTAATTGAATTTTACATACAAATAGAGCTCAGCGCTTTATTTGATTATCATCTAACGATAGTGGAGAAGATATTAAGCGGTTGTGGTGATGTGTATATTAGTGATGTTAATAATATCAGTTTTAAATATTGCGAATACGAATGTGAATGCGAATACGAATACGTATATTTGCTAAAATATTCGCCGAATACGAATATTTCAAATATTGGCTTTTATGAATTCATGTACCTGCTCAATTTAAACTTATGTACACACAGAAAAAATCAAGTTAAAAACGTAGAAAACAAGGTTGATTTAAAATTTTTCGGTGTTGATTTTGCTTCATACGTTTATCATGTTAATTCAACCTGATTTTACAATTACTTGCGAACAACATTTTTTTCTTTTAAAATAACTATAATTCATGTTAATTTAACATTGCAGTAAAGTTAGAGCAAAATGTCATTTATATTGAAATAACAATCCGAATCACGTTGAATGAAAGTTATTTCATGTTGAAACAATGTAGAAACTAATTGATTTGAGTGTGTTATAACAGTGTAAAGAAGCTTCAGAGAACACATATGCATTTATTTAAGAATAATTCAAAACACTTACCCCTGTAACACATGTTTCACTTATTTTGTAGTCGCCTTTGTTGTTGTCGGGCAGAATCGCCCAAAATGGTTTTCGTCATCATTCTAATTTGAAAACTTGATGTAATATTTAACTAAATAATTTTAATTAAAAGAATACGGGAATTGTCTTCTTTTTATAACATATTTTAAGAATGAAAATAAAAAAATAACATACTTTACTATGATTGCATGTTAATTTAACAAGATAAACTTTTGTTTTTAATATAAAACAGGTTTTTATGGATTCAATATTCAATCCATATTTATTTATATTTTAATATTTTTTTTTTATTTATTTTAACAGTTAATAACATTAAATAAGCGTGATTAAAGATAATTTTAATATTTTTCATTTAAAATTTATATAAAATAATGATAATTTAAAATAAAGGGCATACTTTTGCAGAAATTTAACATGATTCTCAATCAACATTTTTCCATGTTAATTTTACATTGGTATTTTTTTCTGTGTGTGGGAATTTATTTCTCATGGTGAGTAGCATTAAAATATTATATAAATTGTAATTTAACTTAGAATACACATTGGATTAATAGGAATATTTTTGTATACATTTTGGATTTTTGTTTAATTTTTCGGGGCTATTCTTCCTTCAACATTTGACTTGAGTATTATGTAAGTGAACTAAATCGCTCCAATTTAGTTATTGTTACACCAATAAATCCGTAGTTGAAAACAACAAATGCTAATTGACTTCTGATGCAATTTTAATTTTATATTTCATTTTAGTTTTTTAATTGCATAATCATTGGTATCAACAACACCGGTCGAAGGGGAAGAACCATGGGACACATTTAAATAAATATTGCAATATTATCGATTTTGCTTCTTATTTCCTATGCAACGCGGCATCACTTATGTGCCCATTGGCAGCCTTAACCATGTAAGTTGCTGCATCGATTTAAAATAGAAGCATCTTTCGTCGAAATCTTGAAAATCCAGTATTTAAAGTGGAACTCCAAAAAAACTTTTTGAACAAAAATAGTCATAATATGCTTTTAAAACAAACAAAAAATGCATAAATATGCATTTTCACCAAAATATGCAAAAAACAAATCGATGCCATTTTAACCCGACCGAATTCTTACAGATGTGTCCAAGGCGAATTTACACCAGGTGATCTTATCTTGCTACGTAAGCAACAGATGACTACTAACCTTGTGTCTAAATGATATACCGTTCATGTGATTCTGGGGATGTGTCTAACGAGACTTATAAAGTTTTTATTTTTGTGAAAAAAAACGACAGTTGTCATTGAGTTGAAAATAATTTTAATTTTGTTTTATTGTGTCAAGATAAAAATATTAAAAAAAGGTACGTACGTGTAAAATTTATAATTATATTCTCCTAATATTAAGCAATAAAAGGAATTATTTCAGCTACCAATAAGAATCTCGGCAAGCTCATCAAAATTTTCCATGTCTTTTTCATTACATTTCTGGCAGATACCTATCAGAAATGTCGGCAAAAAAACCAGAATTTACCACGACATGTGACATAAATAATTAAGGTTCCATGTCGTTAATGTGCCGAATTATCTCATCCTTTAGCCCTTGAATTGTTGCTGGCCATCGACGTACACCTTTTCTTTCAAATAACCCCAAAGAAAGAAGTCCAACGGAGTCAAATCACAAGATCTTGGCGGCCAATTGGCCTCGCCACCACATGCGACAACACGGCCATTGAATTTGTCGCGAAAATGAGCCATTGTTTCGTTAGCTGTGTGGCAAGTGGCACCTTCCTGATGAAACCACATATCGTCCACATCCATATCTTAAAATTCGGTCCGTAAAAAGTTGGTTATCATTTCACGATAGCGAACAGCATTCACAGTAACTGCCTAACCAGCCTAATTTTGGAAAAAATACGGCGCGATGATGACGCCAGCCCATGAGCCGCACCAAACAGTCGCTCTTTGTTTGTGCATTGGTTTTTCGACAATCACTCTTGGATTATTATTCGCCCAAATGCGGCAATTTGCTTATTGACGAATCCACTGAAGTGAAAATGAGCCTCAACACTGAAAATATTTTCTTCGTAAATTGATCATCCACTGTATAATACTTTAACGCGTTGCTCGATTGTGTGTCTTTACATGGCTCAAATTGAGTTAGTCTTAAATTGAGAAATGTCAAATGAAATGGAGGAAAACTTGACGTTTAGGTGTGGTTCACATTCAACATCGGCCCTTTAAATTTAAGCAGACCTTATTAGTACTTTAGTAATTGAAAACACACCTAACTAATGCTACTCATTTTGACAAAACTGAAATGTGGCGCAAGAATTTAACAAAAATTTAAGTAACGGTAAAGCAAACAGCGGAATTATTTCAGAAGTATGCCAGTATATTTGACATTGTTCAATCAAAAGCGAAAATTTTGAGACCGAAACATACACGCAAAATTGATGCATCATGGTGTAAAGAGGTTATCAAAAATGTGCATTTTTAAAACTACATAAACAATTCTAACATTTAATTGTGGATTCTCTGGCAGGCAAGTGAGCTATTTAGTCTATTAGTGTGAGAATTACTGCTTTGATTTTCACCACATACTACAATTTGGTGTCTTTTTCTTAAAAATTTTGCTCACGAAAAAGGTGGCTTGTTTTATTCTAAAAAACTCATGCTTTTCGGGAGCAAAATTTTTAAGAAACAGGCACCAAATTGCATTTTTTTTAAAAAAAAGGCACATTTTTTGTAGAAAAGAAAACACCATTAGTAAAGTAAAACCAAAGCATGCTTTAAGGCTGTATAAAAAATCATTTAAAACAAAAACAAAAGACTTAAGCAACAAACCATATTATAAGTTTTGTTTTAACGGTGGTGAACTAAACTTAACTTAATTTTTGCAATAACCTAATTCGATTTAAAAAGCTCAATTTAAAATTTATCGATCGTACATTTTAAACAACTTTTAGATATCTTCTTTAAGTGGTAAATTATTATTGATTTCACTCAAAATTTTAAAAACAAATTTACATAAAAAAAAAAAAAATTTATTAAAAAAATGTAATAAAAAATATATTAAATCCGTAGAGGCACATCTCCTGCCAGCGTAGAAAATTGGACCCGCGGTGCTTTAACTGCATTTAAGTGAAAAGAATGCATTACATAACTTTATTTATCACTAATGAAAGCCAGTCCTAAACTTAAATTCGAAAGAATTTCTCAAAGAATGAATTATTTAATTTTATATTTTTAGTGTAATTACTGTCTTATAGTAAAATTTTAGTACGAATGTATTTGTGTAATATTTGACCCCATTAGTTTCTTAATTAAGTGTTCTTTTCGAATATTTGTTAGGAAAGGGGAAAAAAATACACATTGTTGTAGAGTTAAATAGTTGAAGTCTATGAGTCCTGTAGGTTTTTACATAAATCTTTTAAAGACATCATCATCATCAGCGTAACAATATTTCCTATACCCATTTATGATATTGAAGTGGCAAAACGGGGAAAATAAAACTCCCCCTTAAATTACTTTCCGTTCCTCTCTATTAAAATTACATGTAAGAATCCTATTTGTTTTTTTATTTCTTTTTTTTATAATGCTATCATTCGAGTAATTTATTCTAATAAAAATAGTTAAAATAAGATTTATGGCCAGTTCCACCAAGTTCAGCTATAATTGACTACCAGGGTCCTGTTGCTTAAAACTACAACTTACAAATCTGCGAATAAAATATATATTTGAAACAAAAACAAAAGTTGTAAAATTGTTGATTTTTTTTAATGTATTTTTCTTGTAGATTTGTAAGTTGTAGTTATATTTATGTTATAGCTGTCAATAATATATTGTTAACTGGAAGTTTAATACAAAGTAAGTTTTAACTGAACTTAATAAAAATGGGTGTTAATTTTTGATCTAAATTTTGAATCTTTCGACAAGTCCATCTACCGAAGCGCTAGATACCAATTTTTTTAAATAAAATTCAGGATAAATAATAAAACTTTTCTGAACCCCCAAAGAAAAAGATACGCATATTAACCCAGTGCCACACATAAAATATGCACTCCATTATGACTTTAGTTTCTGAAAGAAACCCGTTAGGGAAACAAATGCATTATAATTAATATACATTGCGACCTGAGGACAACTTTGTTCGAACTTACATATAGATTAGGTACAAATAGATACTTCTTGTTCTAGGGTAGCGGTTATATTTATAAAGATCCCTCAATTAACAGTAAAGTAAAATGAATGTAATTTAAGAGTCAATACCGCAAAGGCCATCTATCATCGGCATTGTTTCCGTTTTCCTAGTTTGTGATACCTCGTAAATTGCATGGATTTAAATCAACAATTTAAAAAAACGAATTTGGGAACTACACAAGGGAACAAATTTGATTTTTTTTTGTGCTGTCTATAATTTGATTGCAAATTTTAACTATTTTGAGGTCGCTGATTTCAAATCATATCTCCATTTTCTCTATCAGCTCTTCATACCGTTATGTCCAAAATTAAGGCACTTTCACTTCATATAATGGAATGACTTGAACACTGCATTCATTAAAATTGATTGTTTGGTAGCTACGGAATAATGGGTCATTATTTCTTTCGAAATGAGCTGCCGTTACGGTAGATGACTGAATTTTTGTTTTCAAAAATTAATCATCATCAAAGACATTTGGTTCCAACAAGACGGAGCAACTTGCAATACAACATGCTTAACAATCGATTTATTGCAGTTTGGTAACAGTATTATTTCCAGTGGAGGTTGTTTTCACTGGCTCCCTCGTTCGTGTGATTTAACGCCTCGGGATTACTTTCTATGCATCTGCGGTAAGTCAAACCACTAACTTTTAATGCATTGGAAGCTAATATTTAAGCCACCATTGACGCCATATGGCCAGATTTGTTGAAAAAAGTTGTCAAACATCGGAATGACGGACATAAGCCAGAAATCATATTTAAAAAGTAATGCCATGAAATTATTTACCAGATTACAAAAAAAAAATTTCATCCCAAAAAACATCTGTCTTGTATTATTATTAAAACTAAGCGCCTAAAAAACACCCTGTATATTAAAAATGTATAGTACTTCTGGTTGGTAGCTAAAATTTTAAGAGCACAATATTTTCCTAGCCAACCATATTTGAATTTTTGAGGTTTAATAGAGACAACATTTTATTAATCGTGACAAAGGAAGTGTTCAAAAGAACAGTAGTTAATTTTTATTTATTTAGTGTGCCAAACGGATCCGTTTCGGATCCGTAACGGATCCGCATCTTCGTATTTTCTATCCGTAACGGAATCCGTTACTGATCCGTTACGGACATCATATTGGGATCCGTTACGGACCCGTTTGTTTTCATAAAACGGATCCGTAGCGGAATCAGTTACGGATCAGTTTTGGATCCGCAAGCGGGAGAAATTCTTTAAAAAAACGGATCCAAAAACGGAAACTCAATTAGCGATTACACTGTCAAATCGCGATTACACTGATTCCGTTTCTAAGTTTTTTACGGATCCGAAAAGGGTCAGAAACGGATCAGTCAAATCGCGATTACACTGATTCCGTTTCTAACTTTTTTACGGATCCGTAACGAGTCAGAAACGGATCCGTAAATTCGTGATTACACTGATTCCGTTTGTAAGTTTTTTACGGATCCGAAACGGGTCAGAAACGGATCAGTCAAATCGCGATTACACTGATTCCGTTTCTAACTTTTTTACGGATCCGTAACGAGTCAGAAACGGATCCGTAAATTCGTGATTGCACTGATTCCGTTTTTAACTTTTTTACGAATCCGAAACGGGTCAGAAACGGATCAGTCAAATCGCGATTACACTGATTCCATTTCTAACTTTTTTACGGATCCGGAACGGGATTAAAATCACCTGTTCAAATATTTAAAACTTGATAAGCAAAATACCTAAAAAAAAAACTTAAAACTCGACATGCCTTCAAAACCGTTTTAATCAAATACGCGCAAATAGCGGATTAAAATCGTAATTTCAAATCGCTTCAAGATGCTTCTTAAAAACACCAACACTCAAACAAATTCTTAAAAATCTTAAACATAAATTTATTTATACAAACAAAAAATTATTATTTTTAAGAAGAAATAATTAAAACAAGATTAGATTTGCATATTAAATAAATAAAAATTGAAATTCATATTTCTAAGATCAAATATCACCAAACTACAATAAAATGCTTTTGGCCAGGCAAATGGCTGATGACAGTCAATAGTGGCTTTTTAAATACTCCTTAGCAAAAGAAAACATCAAGAACGACATTAAATAAATAATATTTATTTTAATTTCAGTTTTATGTTTCTTTTTACACATAAACCTGATCTTTACCAACACCAAACAACTTTAAGAATACAGAAATATTATTGAAGATTAGAAAAACGAATCGATGACAGGACAGAAGTTTAAAAATCGAAAAATCATGTTGCCAAAGTGTCTGTCTTGTTTTGTGTATTAGTTTGCTGACGGAAGAGAAAATGTTCAAAAATTAAAATTTTTTTTTTTTTAAACAGAAAATTTTAATATTTAATTGGTAAAATTATCTCACACGTTCTATTTAATTATATTGAAATTTGATAATAAAAAAATATGATAATAAAAAAAATCCGGTAGGTTAGCTGGTAGAGATCTAGTCTATCAGCGCCGGGGTAGCAGGTTCGTTTCCCGCCAGGAAACGCGGGGATAAGCTTAGGGAATTAACAAACAAAAACAAAAAACAGTGGATAAAATTTTATTTAAAGAATTGAAGTTACAAAAACTGAATCAGAACTGTCCTAAAGCTAAACAAAAACTGACCTAAATGTAACGAATCTAAGAAATAAAATAAAACTGAACAAGAACTGAATTAGAACTGCACTAAAACGAGATATATCTGAACAATAATCGCACTAGTAATAAATGAGAACTGAACTAGAACTGAACTAGAACTGAACTAGAACTGAACTAGATTTGAACTAGAACTGAAGTAGATCTAAACTAGAACTGAATTAGAACTTAACTAGAACCTAATTGGAACCGAACCAAAACTGAACTAGAACCGAACAACAACTGGACTGCAACTGAACTAGAACTGAATTAGAACTCTGATCAATAAA
Source organism: Pollenia labialis (assembly GCA_949318255.1). Taxonomy (NCBI): domain Eukaryota; kingdom Metazoa; phylum Arthropoda; class Insecta; order Diptera; family Polleniidae; genus Pollenia; species Pollenia labialis. The sequence continues at coordinate 135,152,180 of OX439140.1, forward strand.
TAAATGAATTTTGAAAAACTGAACTAGAACTGAACTAGAACTAAACTAGAAATGAACTAGAACTAAACTAGAACTGAACTAGAACTCAACCAGAACTAATCTAGAACTGAACTAGAACTAAGCTAGAACTGAATTAGAACTTAAATGGAAACAAACCAAAAATGAACTAGAAACGAACTAGAACTTAATTACAAAACTGTTAAAACCGTAACGAATAATATTTTTGTAACAGAGTTTGGTCTTTCGTAATTTTATAAGGTTTTTAATCTCAGTGTCACATCTGCCTTCTGCCTTCTGAAAACCTCTTTAAAACTATAAAACTATAAAACGTAATAACAAATTTCCCTTTTTTGTTCTAATTTCGGGTTTTCACACTTACAATAACTCTATAATCTATAGAAACCATATAGGGCCACATTATAATCGTTCAAATTGCTTACATATAACAAAATAAGCAGCTACACGCAGAGAAAAACAATGTTGAAGTATGGTTAAAAGTAACGTATTATCACATACAATCAAACTTTTGTTGTTTTTAACAACACTTTTTCACGATTGACAATATTTTGTTTCTATTTAACAATAAATTCTTTACCTCCCTTGAAACTTCAAATATCGTTGAATTTAACAATATAATGTTTTAATTAAATAAAGCCACAACTATACACTTGAACATTTTATGTTTACCTTAACCACTATTTTTATTTACGGCAACCATATTATGGTTAAATTCATCCATTCAAAAGCTATAACCATATTATGGTTGCCTCCAAACATGTTTGGTTAATATTTAATAACAATAATATGTTTGAAATTATAATATTTTAAAAGATTGTATGTTTAATTTGAGATTTAAAATAATATGATATAAAGCAACAGCATTCTGGTCGTTTGAATTTTACTTGGTTTGCTTAAAATTCTCATTAATTTTATTTCAATTATTGATTTAAATACATAAATTGGCATAGAATAAACTTGTAGAACAGAAAAAATTGTAATGAAGGTCGTCACATGCTGGAATATGAATCCAATGGATTTTTCATAAAAGTGGAACAAATTACAGGAATAAAAAATTAAATAGAATTAAATTTTGACACTAAACCAACAAATTGAAAAATGGATGTAATAAATTGCCATAATATGATTAGCATTGACACTATTATTGTTAATTCTTTTGTCCAAATTCTTGGAAGTTTTGACCATATTATGGTTAATTTTGAACATAATGTGGTTAATTTTGACCATTATTATAGTAAATATTGACCAAAATATGGTTAAATTTGATCATATTATGGCTGAATTCAGGATTTTTTTTTATTTAAACCATACTATGGTCATATTTAAACATAATATTGTAACCTGCAAACATAAACAGTGTTAAAATCTAACCATAGTATGTTGGTCTTAGAATATTGTAACCTACAACCATATTCTTTTTCTACGTGAAATTCGCAACGTTACTGTTATTTCCGGCTAACTGAGCCTTTAGCACGAGTTTTTTTCTTTCATCAATATTGTAGAAATTACAAACGGTAGGCAAAATGTTATTCACCCTTTCCACCTGTTGTGAAGGGTGTTACAATTCGTCAAGACTGAAGCAATTAGCAATAAAAATTAAAGTTATGTATACTAGACATTTAATTACACAAAATTGTCTGTCAAGCATTTTTAACACTGAGGCCAAAGTAATTTTTGAAAAAAAGACATGCAGTAGATTAACTCGATTGAAGTTGATTGTTATTTCTCAAGATGCTAAACAGCATGTAAAACATGATGTCGTTACCCCAGTGATTAAGATGACTTTTCCAACGAAGCATGTTTAACATTCAATCAAACGAACACAAATTTATCTTAAAAAACGATTTCTTATCACTAGGTGTCCATTTGACAGTTTATTGTAATAAACAGCCACAAAAACAAACACAAAAAAACAAAACAAACACAAAGAAAAATAAAGTAAAACAAAACTGACCCAAATTTTACGACATAATAAGATCAAGATTTTTTTAAGCAAAATTAGAAACTCCAAAATGTTTTTTTGAAGATGACTAGATTATTTACTTGACACAAAGATTTATGTCATTTTCAATATTTAAGCAATGGATTGGGTGTATGATTTGGTTTTTTATTGATATGAGAGTCATTTAATGGCTTCTTAATTTTTGCGGCCATTATTGTCATTTGTATTATTTAAAATTGATTCTGTTTACTTGTTTGTATTGTTTTACAACAATTCAAATTTATTTAATTTGTTTTTAATTTTGTTCTTTGACGCATTTTATTTGAGTTTGTGTGTGCTAAAGGCCATTTATTTTCATGCTAATTAAATCTGATTAACGCAAAAATTCGTGAATTAAATGAAAACCGTTTTGTTTGCTTTGACACGATAAACAAATAATTTTAATTGTTTCGTTATTCAAAGAGACCACCAGTTTTGTCAATGATTTAGACTTTAGATTAATGAATTCGTTCGACATATTTTTTAACATTAATATTTATGTAAGTATTCTTTTCATTCTTTATTATGTTTCCAAAATTTATTTGGACATAAACAATTAAACTTTTATCATAAAACATCAGATGATCTGATAAAATATACATGAAAAAACAGCTTAAAATTAAATTATTTCAGAAAAATTACTAACAATGTGGGCCTTTGGAATTAAATGTTAATAGGGCAAGTTAATACAGAAAAGCTCGACCATCTTGTACCCTACGCCATAGTTTTTAAAACCATTTTTGCAAGTATACTCTACGTGGGATCCATGATAAATCATGGAGCCGTCTAAACAAAATTATGTTATGAGGTTAAGATGCATGTAAAAGTTCACAGAAAAAAAATATCTCAAGAAAATTTTTAACAACATAGTTTGGTAAAAATAAAATTTTAGGTTAACAAACTTTTTATTTGACTGAATGAAAAAAATTATCAAACTTACACTTTGCAAAAAAGCAGTCAATAAAACATATTTAATAATGAAATAATTAAATATTTCTTCACATTCAATGAAAAAAATATTTTAATCAACGCTTTTAAAAATGGTTATGCAAAGTTCTGAACGTAATAAACAAGTTCTAGAAGTGACAAACCTAGCCAATAGTCTGAACTAGAATAGTTTTTCGGCTCTCCTGCTGACATACACGGTTGCGCATGAAAAGTTATTAAAGACACAAGCCATGCGCAAAACATATGACATTCGCATTTTAAGGTTATAAAACTCTACTCGTGAGCACAATTCGAGTTTTATTTTGAACTCGTAAGTACAAATTTTATGCGACCAGAAAACGATTACAAAAGAGTTGAAAACGAACCACTTAAGGCGAATTTATTTTTAAGGTGGCGTTGGAAGCACAGCTGTGCGCATACAACACGTTTTTAGAGCATGTTTCTGGTTTCCTTTTTATTTTAATTAAATTTTGTTTAATTTAATGTTATATGACAACAAAAAATTAACAGCATCAAAGTTTGAAATGATCGGTCCATAGTTTTCCATAAGTCCTATCTATATAAGCCGATTTGCATACTGCCAGCAAATTTTCGACAATTTTATTTTTTTATGACTAAAAATTACTCGAATTTTGAAGATTGGTTTACAATTTTTAGCAGATCCCATTAAAAGTCATCTCCTTAAAAGTTCTTATTTTAAGATCCGAGATTCGGCATAGCCAAATTTAAAGCATTCTCGCTTACCTTAAAGCTTTTAGGTACTCGCAGATGAAATTGAATTGATGATCGAATGGACATAATTTAAATGTCGCTTTCTTCAACAATCCAATTGCTAAACTTTTCATTTGTAATACTAATAAAAATTTAAAAAAAAACAAGGTAATTTTATATATTTTACAAAAAAGTTTTCGCGAAAAAACAGTGTATTCTTTCTTGAGCACATATTTGTATGTTAACCAACTTTTTAAAATATTTAAAGCATTTGAATCTTAAATCAAGTTTATTTTCAAACCCAAATATTAACATACACATACACATACACATATACATTTTACATTTAACACTTTATTAAAGATTTTACTATGTTAACACTTCTTTAATAAACCCTTAATTTTTTTTTTATTATTAAAACAAGTTAGAGTGCTTTATTCGGCTGTGCCGAATCTTTGATACCCTCCACAGACAGTTCGAATATTTCAGGAGTGATAACTATATGAAATCTATTATTTATTAGTTAATCTTTATAAAAACAGACATCAGCATTAAAATTGGTTGCTGTTTAGATTTATATTAAATTATTGACCGACAATTAATAAGTTTTATGCTCTATATAATTCGTAACAATTTAAGCCGAACTTAAATGATTTTCTGAAGGGGGATTTATATTGGAGCAATGGTGAGTTATGAACCAATCTTACCAAATTAAGCAGACTGATATCTGGTATTGAAAAACATAAATTTCAATACAACCGTGAGATTAGTTATAGCGTTTACAGTGAATTTCAGAAGAATGCTAAAATTTGATCTGAGGTAAATTAAGGACCGTATATCACAAAATTGCATGACATTTTTTTCTTTCCATATGAAGCTAAGTTGATAGAAATTTTACCGCAATATTTACATCTGCTACGGTTTTAGGCGAATTTAATTGATGTACCAAAGTGGTATTTAAATTTTACCAAATTCTATTATGAAAGCATTATTTATTATGGTGTTAGGTGTACTAAACAATTTTTGCGGGAGTAGGGTTTGTATTGGGGCCTTGGGTAAACTATGGACGGATCTTCACGAAATTTTACATGATGATTTCCAGTCAAATAAAACGAAGTTTTGCAAAATCTTATATCATTCCGTGCATTGTTTCACCATTAATGTTAGTTTTTGTAACAAAATAATCAATTGGTTAAGGTGGTGGTGGGTTCACATTTCGATTCATAGCTCTGATCCTGCTGAACTGATTTTGCTGGATTTCAATCCCAAACTGCATAGGATATCCCAAAGCAATTTGACACCAAGTTTGTTCATTTCTTTTAAGTTTTTCGAAAGTGAGCGTGTTATCAACGGACGGACAGACAGACAGACGGACATGGCTAAATCGACTTATGGCTAGTAAATAAGTGAAAATTTAAACGCTGGTTTAGTTGAATTAAACTGGAATTTATATTTAGTTAAAACTGAACAACTATAAATCAGTGTCCCATTTATTACATGTTGTTAAAAAATAACATGTGTCAGCACTACGATACATCTTGTCAATTTCATCTGTATTGGTATTTTAAACGCTCAATTTTATGCGTTTAAATAGGATTTATATGTTTACTGATTTATAGATTTGATGACTTAGCCCTTATGATAATACCAAACTTTATCCACATTGTTTAAAACTGGGGGTACCCGGGTACCCATATACTATAATGTATTAGTAATCAATATTTTTATGAAATAAAATTTAATTTTTAAACTTTTTAAAATCGTTTTAACTTATATTTGCGTTAAAATATGATTTTTTAACTTTGTATTGCATAACGGCTAAAATTTTAAATTTTTTATACCGGACAGTATTTTTTTAGTATAACAGTTGAACATTTCTGTTCATACATGATATGTATATGAGACTTCCCCGTTTGGAAACTAAACTTAAGTAATTGTATGATACAGAATTTAGTTTATTGAATTTTTTAACAATTCAAACGTGTTTGCGTTATCCCATAAAGTGTATTGTCTTGTATTGGTTTCCAGGGTACCCGGGTGCGCATGTTGTGATGGTTAAAGTTTTAGCAAATTTGATTATTAAAGGAGCAAAAAATAAATCTAGAATCTGAATTCGCTTTCTTTTGAGTAAAATAACGACAATCCAGAAGCTTGTTTAAAAATTTTAATTCTTAAAACTTTTTTTCATGTAAATATACCTTGGTGGGTACCATGGTACCCGGGTATTAACACAAGGGTTATACACATTTGGTACCAAAAAGAGTGTTTAACTCACTTTGATTTTTTAGCCTTTAGAATTACTGAAGGGTCCAGAATATAAACACTTAGACCCCAAACTAAGATGAATCAAAATAAAAAAAAAAGTTTCACACGGGATGACAAACTTCACCTCTTCACAACTAAATTGTAGCGGAGGGTATAGCAACTTATTACCATTAAGAAACCTCAATAAATTTTGTTCAACACGTTCTTAATTAGATGTTAGAAGACTGCTTGTGTTGTTTCCTTAAACAAACTGAAAACCCCCGACACCGACCAGTCATGACTAATAGAATATGTAAATTATTAAGTGTTTAAAAATACACTTAGAAATGAAAATAAAAAATTATTTAACAGTAATTAAGCAACAAAAAAAAAATTTAATCATGGCAAGTTTTTCAAGCTTTTTGCTTAAAAAATATTTGTTTGCAATTTTTTTGGAAAAATATTTTTTTTCTCTCAAGCAATCGGGTTCTTACACACAGAAAAAAATACCAATGTAAAATTAACATGGAAAAATGTTGATTGAGAATCATGTTAAATTTCTGCAAAAGTATGCCCATTATTTAAATTTATCATTATTTCATATTAATTTTAAATTAAAAATATTAAAATAATCCTAAATCACGCTTATTTAATATTATTCACTGTTAAAATAAATAAAAAAATAAATATTAAAATATAAATAAATATGGATTCGATATTGAATCCATAAAAACCTGTTTTATATTAAAATTAAAAGCTTATCTTGTTAAATTAACATGCATACATAGTTAAGTATGTTAATTTTTTTATTTTGATTCTTAAATAAGAAGACAATTCCCGTATTCTTTTAATTAAAATTATTTAGTTAAATAGTACATCAAGTTTTTAAAGTAGAATGATGACGAAACCCATATCGGGCCATTCTGCTGATTGATCTGTTAACAAAGGAGACTAGAAAATAAGTGAAACATGTGTTACAGGGGTAAGTGTTTTTAATTATTCTTAAATAAATGTATAAGTTGTCTCTGAAGCTTCTTCACACCAATTAGTTTCTACATGAAATTCACGTTGTTTCAACATGAAATAACTTTCATTCAACGTGATTCGGATTGTTATTTCAATATAAATGACATTTTGCTCTAACTTTACTGCAATGTAAAATTAACACGAATCATAGTTATTTTAAAAGAAAAAAAATGTTGTTCGCAAGCAATTATAAAATCAGGTTGAATTAACATGAAACACGTATGAAGCAAAATCACCACCGACAAATTTTAAATCAACCTTGTTTTCGACGTTTTTAACTTGATTTTTTTCTGTGTTTAACAACAATATGGTTTATTTTTTTGCCAATAACGGCTGTGTGAAAATCGTGGAAAAATCTCTGAAAACCGATATACTAATTTAGATATATTCTATATATTTCTACAGTAATGGTTAATTTTAATTTTAAAATTAAGAAAAAAAGGCATTTCGCCCGCATAAGAAACAACAATTAAGGGGAATTAGTTGAAAAAAATTCCAGAAAATTTGTAGTTCGATCATAACATATTGCATATCGTTATTCATGGCTTGTTTATTTGTTGCCTTTGCTGATACTTTAATCCAACATAAAATTCTGGGTGCTCCTTATGCCATCTCGGATCTTTCCAACGTTATGTCCAGTTTTTGCACGTGTCAAGAACACCCTTCTAAAACTTAGTATGTCTAGATTTTTATAAGCTCCATTTATGCTCCGCCTCAAAAGTACGCCCAATTCGACAACTGCACAGTATGCAATTGTATGCAAATACATAATTTTCTAAATATGCAAAAACTTAGATATTTTTGAAACAAAAAAACAACTTATCTTTTAGTTAAGTTTGAAAGTGCTTTATAAACTTGTTTCTTCATAATTTCCTAAAACTATGAATGACCACAAATTACGGTTACTTTTGCCTTCTAGTTCTTTTATAGGAAATACAGTCAATGCCATGTGTTTGTGGGTGATCGCATATTACAATAATTTTAGCTTTCATCGTTTTGTTTAGGAAATATAAATAATTTTAAGTACTTAATATTTAGAGTGATCGTAAATTGTATCAATTAAGAATATAATTAAGATTTTATGTTTTGATGAATATCGTTGAATATTTTACAGATAAATGCTATGTTCGCACCGCATTTTGAGTTACGTTGCTCGTTCTTTGAATTACGGATGTGAATTATGCTATTCAGACGGCATATGTATTATTTAACAACAAATGAATGCAAAAGCAAGCAACAATTCAAAATTACTTAATCTTTTAACAACTCCTACATTGTTTATTTTTATTGCCAGCTTATTATTGGTTTGGCACATAAGCCAAACAGTCGAAATGGAGCAAAAAACGACAATGAAAGTTTTCACGAAGTTTTCTGAAAATACCCGACAGTTTTTTTTTTGTATTTTTACCACTGTTTCTGGCATATCCCAAAAATTTTTTTATCATTTTGCGAAGCACTAATGGTACATTTAAAAAAATAAGCGCACAATTATGCGCTACACAATAAGACATACAGAAATGCAGTAAAGTAAGTGAAAGAACTATCAACAACTTTTATAAACAAAAATAACATTTCAAGTGCTACTGCATTCCATTACCTCGAAGCAGGTTTGTAAGGGAGAAACTAAAAAATAACTGTATCAAAACATTCATTCGCTACATACAACAATTTTTATATGCGCTAAATAATGCGCTTTATGTGAAAAAATGTATTGCTTTAAAGTGGGAACTCGCCATATAAAATTCATGTCTTCCGTCAGCGCAATGGTAAGCGAAACGTTTATGTTTCTCCCTTACAAACCTGCATCGTTGGAAGCTCCATTTTTTATTGGGATGTTATAAATAAAAATGTTAATTTTTGTGAACGTTCATTCATTAAGTTAGCATTTTACTAATAGTGCAAATTATTGTTTTTTGCCGCATACACCACTTTTCTAACTTAATTTTTAAAAATTAGCTTTATGTTCTGCATACGTATACTTCCTGCTGTGAATTGAGTTGCTGACAATTTATTTTGCTTTTACTACTTTCTGCTTACGGCAATGCATCTAAGCAAGAATGAAATTAATTTTTTACGTGTTTGTATGAGGAATTTGCAGTATTCGCCAAAAAGTGGACCGTAGAGCAAAACAATAATAAATAGGTCAAACCAATAATGAACTGACGATATATAAATGTTTCTTTTACTCCTCTGAGCAGCATAGGGCCGCACTTACTTTGCATGTCAGGTGGCGATTTTACAAAAAAAAACAACTTTTTTTATTACATATGTATTTTTTTGTTTTTTTTTACAGCCTCCAATAAAAATTAGTGAGGACAATGTTTTGTTTGTATGTAGTTGGAATAGTAATTCAAAATGTATTGTATGACGAATTATGTAATTTTATGTAAGCGAATTACGGAACGTTTTGTTAAGGTTTGAGGTTTTAATTAATTTTTTAAAAAGTTCGACATTTCGTGGGTTATCAGTATATTTAAGTTTTCATTGTGAAAAACTTAGCAAGGTGGCCTCAATATCCCGACTTTAAACAACAGGAAAAACACCCAAATGGCTAAATTGACTTAGAATTAGTGAAGAACCCAGGGAATTGGTCCGTCCAAACCGCACGATAATTATTGTAAACTAACCAATGGCCCGGCGTGTGTTACTACGCCTAAAAAAGAAATACGTTTTGTTTATCGTATTAGTAATAATCTATTTATGTATTAAATTTCATTCAGAGGTAGTTCCAAAGAAGCAGAAATTTCCCCCCAACTCCCTTCGTGCTCATATTTTAAAAAAATGTATTACTTGCTTGTCCATATAAATAGTCATCCATCTATTTCATTAAAATTTGTTGGATAGCTCTGGAGGGGCAGTATTTGCCCCCAAACTTCCCTCTTGAATGCGAAATGTATAGCCTAAAACCATCTTCACTTGCACAGTCCTGTTTTTAAACAAAATTTATTGCTTACTAGTATTCGCCTAATGGTCAAAATTCGACCAGAAATTTGTATGTACATATGAAAAAAACAGAGCACACCTTAGTATACATGAATTTACTTGTTTCGGGCATGTATTTCTTCCGTCTTAGCGGATTGATTTGCCGAAAACCAACCTCCGGTTCATATTTTACTTCACACGTTAGTTATTTTAATTTTGTAAATTCAATATAAAAATATAAGTTAATATCAATTAAAAAACAAAAAATTATCAAAATATCTCCTTTATAGATTGTCATCCACTCAGTACATTGAATGTTTAATTTTATTTTTCTATGTCTCATATCTACGAAAATTAATCAAAGTTCCAGACGTTGAACGCAAAAGTACCTAAAAGCTCCCCTTACATATTCATATTCACTCGGGACCATGCATGTTTTATTTTATCTTTATACACCCAGAGAAAAAACATGTTTAAATATGGTCACCTCCAACAAAACTATTTTTAAAGAAAATTGTTAACATATTATGATTATTTTAACAATATTATTGTCACCGACAACCATATTATGGTTGAATTAGTCTTCTATCAAGAAGCCACAACTATATTATGGTTGCCACCGAACATGTTATGAATAAAAATAACTAAACCGTGGTTGGTTTTCAACCATAGCATGTTGCTCGTGTAAAAGAGGAAAATACTATTGTTAATTTTAAAACAAATTATTGTCGTATTTAACCGTAACATGTTAAGGGGCAACCATTATAACGTTGTGGCTTCTTGATGGAGGACTAATTCGCCTATAATAAGGTTGTAGGTGACAAAAATATGGTTATATTAGACAAAATATTTTTAACATTTTCTGTAAAAATAGTTTTGTTGGAGGTAGCCATATTTAAACATGTTTTTTCTTTGCGTGTACGTCGAATATTAAAAAAAATTCAAAAAGTACCAATGTTTCTAAGTTTAATATTATTGAAAATTTAAAAATTATCACATCCATCACGGAAAAGTAAAAGAAAGAAATTTAATTTCCCGTATTTATATAGTCGCTTATAACTCCGAAAGTATTGAACAGATTGTAATAAAATATATATTGTGCACTTCTGTAAGTAACAGTCTTTCAAATGGTGTATATTTTATTCAAATCGGTTGGCATACAGAGGTGGAAAGTGTTCTTAAACAACTACGATTAAACGGCCATTAGATAATTTTCTTTTTTTTTCTTTTTATCACACAGTTTCGAGTAATTTAATGCAAATTTCTGAGATACAGAATAATAATACAATAAAACTTATGACAGGTTTAACTATCAAATAAACTGTCATATTGCGTATACTTTTTGAAATTGATGATCAGCAGCAATTCATAAATATGCAATTGCAGGTTTTCCTTGTGTGACCAATGAAGGCACAAACAATATATTAATCCGTTTTAGAAACTTTTATGAATTTTGGCATCGACTTGTTAGTGCATATTTTTGCATATTTTACCCTTTACGACATTTTTGTTCATAATTAAGTTAAGTGAGCATTTTTAAAGTTTATTGCGCATATTTTGCCTTTTTAAGGGATTGTTTGATACATGTTAAATTTTTTTAGAGCTTGATGTCAATTGATAATGTCATTTCATATCAAAGGTTTGATTTCGTGTTTGTTGGGTAACGACAAATGAAGAAGTTAAAGAAATTGTAGATTTTCTACTTTCAGTTCTTCAAGCAAGTGTTTTGCGCATAATTTAAGCATATAAACCCGAAAAATAAAAATTTTAAGTTGAGTCAGTTTTGAACTACACTGATAGAAAAGGCGTCATAACGCTGATGTATTTTTTCATCAGTACTATGACAAGTGTCTTCGTTTTTGACCCCATGACACTTTTCATCATTGTGATGTCAACCTTAACATACATCACTTGGCCAAAGTGTCATCAATGGGATGACATATCGGCATCACAGAAATGACGAACAGGTCCTCAGTGCGATAACGCAGTATAATCGAAGAAAGAACACATTAGCATCAATTTAATGACAGTCTGTCATTAAGTCAAAGTGTGAGAATATTATTATTTACTTACCCGTTACATATGTTTGTTTCATGTTTATTGAATTACGACCTTTGTTTACAGCAGAACTCCTCTCAATAATAAGACACCAGCACCATGCCCCACATGGTTTTCGTAATCATTCTACTTTGAAAATTTGATGTATTTAACTAAATAATTTTAAAAAATAGAATATAGGAATTTTTGCTTCATTGCTAAATTGTAATCATGAAAAGAATGTTAATAATATACAAAATGTGGCATCGAATTTATGTCACTATAGTCACAAAATAGATGTCACGTAAAAAATTACAAAATTGTACGAAGACGTTAGTCATTGGATTGATGTTACTTTTTGCATCATTGACGCCATTTGTAGTAAAATTGATGTTACAATTCTGATGTTAGAGCATCATCAATATGAAGATGAATTTTTCTATCAGTGTAGGTGTGCGTTATATTTCTTTTGACGGAAACAGTAAATCAGTTTGTAAAAAGATCAACTTTATGTCGTGCCCTGAAGTGCAAATCGCCTAACTGCCGAAAAAAAAAATTGTACACAGCATTAAAGTAGCCGTTAATTACAATAAACAACGGTGAATAATGCAACAACTAAAAAGCTTACGGATGCAAATAATGTTCCCATTTTCAAAAATGCCTTAAATATACTTAAACGTTTTACCTCTTTATTCTGTTACTCTTTTTTAGAAATAAATAAAAATGCACGAGAAACCAGCCGCGCCAGCCAGGCTATTCAGTTAAACCTAATAATCAAAATATCTTAAAACCTGAGCATACGATTTAAAAATTTCTTAAATATGTTTAATCAGACTCCAATCATGTTCAAAAAAACTTAAAAATATTTAAAGATCAGTTGTTTTAAAAATCTTAATTTATATAGCAGTGCTAATGATAATTAATTAATAATAATTTATTTATTAATTTATAAATAATTCATTTAAAATAATTATATTTTATACTTGTTTTTTATTTTTTTTTTTTTTTTTGAAAACAAAACATAACAAACAAACGTTTAATTTGCATTATAATAGTTGGCGGAGTTCGTGTGTGGTGTTCATAAAATAAATTTGTCAAATGATTTTATGTTTTAGTTAAATGGTGAATGGAACTATTGTTAAATTTTAACAAAAGAACAGCGAATTAGAGTCATTTTTGACACTACTAAATTTAAATTTTTATATATGTAATGACTTAAGTTTTGGCTGTAAAAAGGGGCAGTATGTTAAATTTGTTATTTAGATTGTGACGTGCATTTTAAAATGTATATGAACTTTTTAGTCACTTTGTTTTATCCACACTACCTCTTACACACTCATGTTGTGAAACATTTAGAGGATATTTGACCTTTTGCTGTAACATTCTCCGGGGAAATCAGATGCAATGTATACCAGAAATTTAGCGAAAGGCCAAAATTGACAGATTATAGGAGATCTTCACGAGCTCTCCCGAACGCCGCTAACCAAAGAGACTATCTGGTTCCACGGGAGTTATTAGCACCCCATGACATAGCACGGCACTGGACGGTCTAATGTTGATGCCTCCGTTAGTATGCTTTTTTGTCTTTGCGGAAGTTTTGCTTTCCGTTAAAAAGCTTCTTTCTTCAATTACTTGGTGCTTGTGGCTTAGTTACTACACAGAAAAAATAGAAACTCGACTTTAATTAAACAATTTGTTCAGACAATTAAATATTTTACAAATTTTACCCCTGCAAAGGAATTGATCATATCAATTAACGGATTTGTATTTTCGAGTCATGGGACACAAATTTAGTCAGTTAAAAAATTAATTGTATAAACAAAAAAATACACCACATATACACAAACATTTAATTTTATGGGTTTTGGTTAAAAAAATTAATTGCAGCAAACAAAAAATTAATTGAATAATTAATGTACGCCAATTAATTATTTAATTGAATAATTTTTTCCAACATTTTTTCTGTGTACCCAAAATCGATGCTACTCAACAGATGCCGCTAACATTTTTCAATTACAGCGGAGGTTAGATAGCTCCAGCTTATAATATGGATAAGATTTGGTTCAAACATTTTAGTTGTCATAAGCCCTACCCTAATGACCTTTTTTTTTTTTTTTTTTTTTAATTTCGCTTATCCCGCGAAGCTTTATGCTTGTCTGCAGAAAAGAAACCAGAGTCTCAGGCGGGAATCGAACCCGCAAACCCGGCGCTGATAGACTAGCTCGCTACCAGCTAGTCTACCGGGGCACTCTACTAATGAATAGGTCCATAATTTTGCATAGCCTCCATACAAACCTCTTACCGGAATATAATCGTTGTGCTTATAAATCATTTATTATCTTTGTATTAACATTAAAATTTGCCCAAAAATCTTTTAATGCAACCTAAATCATCCTACAAAAGTTTCTTAGAATCGGTTCATATTTTGCCATAGCTCTCATACAAATGTAGATATATCTAGATAATATTGAGCACAAATAACTCTTATACAAATCAAAACCTCATAACATAATTTAATTTGTATTATAATAAGATACACTCTCGAAAATGTATCCATAAATACTCTGGTGTAGGGAATCATATGGATAGGCTTGACCGACTATACTTTCTGACTTGTTTATCTATAAAACTTTTTTAGTATATTTTTTTTATAAATATACGTTTCATTTAAAGTTGTTTGATTTACTTTTATTTTCAGTATTATTTTTAAGTATCAAAACATACCAGATATAAATTTTTGAACTGATCTCATCATTATATTTAAATAATTTTACTGTTTGGATTGTTGATTTCATACACAGAAAATATGTTGCACCAGTAAAAGCATTTATCAAAAATAAATCAATTAAACTTTTAATCAAGTGTATTAAACTTTTAAATGACAATACAAATTTGCACCAGCAAACAAATTAATAATATCAATTAAACGTTTAATTCGCTTGATAAAACGTTTAATTCACTTAATAAAATTGTTAAATTGTTTGATTAATGCTTTTACTGGTGCAACATTTTTTTGTTAATGATTTTGTTAATGTTAATAATTGTTAATGATTTTGTTTAAACTTTGATTTTGTTACAAATAGAACTGTTTCTGTAATTCTTATACACTTAACAGTTTTATTTGGTTTAATATCTCTAGTTTTTCTAAAATCTTTATGGATGAAGTTTCCTGATGATCTGGCCTAAGCAACCAGTGAAATGCGCACAGGAATAGCTTATCCCATCAACAATAAATTTCAAGTGTTTTTATCAAATAATAAAAATTGGGAATTAAGCACGAATAACAAAATCATTTAAATTAAATTTTGTATTCCCACGAAAATTATTTTGATAATCGCAAAAAACTTTAAAAAATTAGATGTTTTTTTTTCTTTTTTCCCCTGTTTTACGATTTTGATCTCGAAGATGATTATTTTTTTTATTTTGTATGTTCACAATTTGTATTCTTTATTGCAAGAGGGTAAATCAAAGTTCCGAACGGCTTGCAAGATATGAGCCTGAGAAGATTATCACTTTTTTGCAAAAATGACACCGAGGCCCAAATCTTTGGGGCCCATAAAAAAGTGCTTGACTTTGGACAAAACTGGGAGACATGGGTTCTACCAGGTAGATGAACATTCCTTTATTTTACCGCTCACTTTAGGTTAAAGGAAAGTTGTAATAATTATATGGCCGAAAAAATCCAAATTTTTGGTATCGGTAAGTTGTAAAAACAGGTCTAAAATTGATAAATTCTTCAAAACACAAAGAAGCTTCTTTAAATTTACATTCAAGTCATCGATAATGCAGGTCAAGTAAGCAATTAAAGCCGTATGTGTTACCATTTCGTTCATTTAATAAATAGTTTGCAAATTTATGTATGTTATATGTATTATTTTTATGTTATATTTGTTTTCTGCACTTCTTAATTTTTATTTTTGCTAAATATTCAAAAATAGTACCGTCATGGCTTAGAAAGCACATTTCGTTTTCATAGTTTGTACAAAATTATACCAATTTCTTTCTCACGGAAAATACTTTTCTAGAGGAAAAAATCCTGCAATTATAAACTCTGCGGAAGGGAGCAAAAAACTGAATAGGTGGCATCACGGAACTTGTTTTCCTTATCGACATTAAATTTCATATTCTGTGTCTGTGCAACAAGTTTAAGTAAGTTTAAAAGTTTTATTCCAAATAAAAACAAGTAAGAAAGTATTGTCACTCAATCCTGACCACGTGATAGTAGGGACCCATTAGCACTTGTAGACCCGACAGAATTAAATTATGTTGTGAGGTTAAGATTAGATATCTTTATCTTGTCTTATGCCTTAAGAAAAGAAATGGCATTCTATTTTCCCCTCTCTCCTAAAAACTCATGACTTGACGAGTCAAAATTGACGTGTGTGAACCGGTACTAAGTGATTTTAGCAGCGTCAAAGTAGAAAAACTGCCATTACTTCAACTTCTTCATTTGTCGTTTGTCAAAAAAAACTGTTACTTTTACTTCTGATTTATTAAATGCAAACAGTCGCTGTCAAACCAACTCAAAAAGCGAAAAGTTGTACACAAAATATCGTTTTTCATTTGGCAGTTTTTAAGCCCAGGGGCCATATTATTGCATTCGATATAGAACGAATTTTCAATTCAACTTAAATGGGATTTTCGTACGATATCGAATGCCGTTATTTAGTCCCTGGATTTTAGGATGGGGATTTATTTGGGAGCTATGTTTTTGTCGCCAATTTCAATGTCAATACCTACATTTATTAGGCTGTTATGGCATTAAAAGCTATTTTAGGGAGTATTATTTGTATGGGAGCTATGGTCAAATATGAACCGATTCCAATAATATTTAGCAATATGATTTATAGATTAGAACGAAAAAGGTGTGGGCCAAATTTAATCTAACTACCAACACAATAAGATGGTTAAAGGGCACAAAGACTCCATACCGGAAAGAAACTTGTATGGGAGCTATGCGAAATTATGGGCTGATTTTCGCCATTTTTAAGGGGCTTGAGCTGTAACAATTGGTACCATGTACGAAATTTCATCAAATTATCTCTACAATTGCGACCTGTTCTATGCGCACAAGGCTTACATATACAGTAGGGTGGGCCAAAAAATTTTCTTCTCGTATAGACTTCTAGTAGCGTCTGTCTTTTTGTCTACATTATACCTCCCCTGTAAAATATAACTAATTTATTTTTAGTGTAAGAGCCCGCACTTTGGCCTTTTATTCTGCTTAATTTTGAATATAACAACATAGCATTGAAAAGCATATCACTGTATCCTACGACATTTAAGTTCGTGAAAATACCCTATGGGAAATTTGTATCAATTGGTCCAACAGACTGGTCCTGGGATTTACGAAAATAGAACAAGTGCAAAAAGAAAGGAATTTTATTCTAGGACTCCTTTTTTTCAATAATAAAACATTGTATTGAAATAATACTACATTTTAGTAATGGACACTAAGCACGTTCATTAAGAATAGATCTGTGACTAGTCAAATGGTGTCTATTGACCCCCTCCAATGACAATCCCATGTAAAAGTGATAGACTACTTTGGTGTCAGTTCGCTTCCCTTTAGGGTAGTGTCAGATAAAAAATCAAGAGAAGGTATGATAAAGACGATACTTGAATCCGACGAGAGATGCCCAGATTTGACATTAAACAGGATTTTGTGTCCAAAAAATTATTTAATTGTTTTATGTTTACTTAAAAATGTTTTCAGTTTTAATTCATAATAATTGATATTAAATAAAATATTAAAATCAGAAAATAGCTTTTTTCAAAAAAAAACTTAATTCTTAGGAGCTCCGGCCAAATCGGCAAACGTCAATTATGTTCAGTTTTCGTAATATTTTTTTCATTTTATTTTTTTTTAATTTAATATTGCATATAAAAAAAAGCTTGTATAATATTTCAGTCATAAATCGCTAAAAACTTAGAAAAAAATACAAAAAAGTCGCCGAAAGTAAATTTTTATTAGTTTCTGTTATTTTTTTTTTAATAACATAAAAAAGTTTGTCATTTCAGTTATTTTATTTTTTGGAAAAATGAAATACTGGAAAAATTTAATTTTTGTTACAACAACCACAAGAAAAAACATTCCACCAAAAGTTACATTTTTGTCAAACTATAACAAAGTGTAAAAAATCAGAATAAACAGATTTAATTTTCTGCTATGAACGTCAAACGAAATGATGTCTTAACTAAAAAAATTGTTAATTTTTAATACAAAGTACGAAAAATTACATATCTTGTTATAAACTCTTGAATTGTACAACTCTGATTTTAAAAATTAATTTTTATAGTTACAACCAAGGCGAATTCATCCCAGGTAATCTCGGTACTACAACAAGTACAACTCGTACAAAAACCACAAGCAATTTGTTTTTGTAAAATCATTGTACAATGTCAAAAACAGAAATAAAACAAAAGAGAAACAAAGTTAATAAAAGAGAATAAACAAAATTTTGACATCCAACAGTGAATTTAGCTAAAAAAAAAGTTATCAGCAGGGCTTTTAAGACCACCTGTAATAAATTCGCCTTGGTTACAACCATAATACAAATACAGAAGGTAGTTCCACTCTCTCTTTTTGACGCCATATTAACGTTCTGACGTTTATGGGAATTATCAAAATTTGTGCTGCCATATTTCATTAAATAATCCAATTTTTCTGTTTTTGTTTTATTTATTTTTTGAATTTTAGAAAAAGTTTATTTTAAATTACAAAAGATTGAAGAACATTTATATAACTGTGAATTAATAAATTATTATCATGAAGCCACCGATGATGGTCATGCCTTAGAAATGGGAATAGAAAATAGTCTGTAACAAAAGATCGATGTGGAAAACTTGAAATGTTAAAATGATGAATCGGAAGGTAGTGATAAGAAAATATTTGAACCCTATGAAAAACGTTTGGACTTGGCGCAGTTTGTTTAAAGTAATGCCGATGAGGAGTTACTTTTCAATATGCTCTTTACCGGCAACGTTAAGTTAAAAGAAATTATTGTAGATGGTGCCAATGACGATGAGGAGTTACTGTTCAATATTCCTTTTACCGGCAACGTTAAGTAAACGGAAATTATAGTTGCGGGAGCTACAGATAATTCACATCATAATAAAATTACATTATTCAAAAACCGTCCTGCCATGACTTTTGATGGCATTCGGGCTAAAGCGGATCAATAATTTAAATTATCAAGAGACTGTCAAGCCGTAATTGAATATTCAACAAAAGTAGTTCTTGAGTCCATCGCTCATATATACATACATTTTCCTTAACATTTTTGCGATGATGATATAAAAATTTATTGTTCTTCGTGGTGTATTTAATGAATCCCATTAGCATAGTGTAACAATATGTACATATGAGGCTTGACCCAATGTGTAAATCGTACAATATAATGAATTAAAAAGATTTCGAACTCAAAAGCCTATTTTTATACCGAATTAACTTTAAATAATATATATGTATCTATGTATTTAAAATACAAAGCAATAATAAATTAATGCAATTGTGCTCATGTTTGTATCTCATAAAAATATTGGCTCAAAATCACTTTTTAACCGATCTAACGATGTCCGGCTGGCTATCTGCCCATGTAAACATTGTGCGCAAAACGGTGACGTATAAAGTTCCTCAGACAATATAAAAAAATTTGATAAAAACATTTTAAGTGTCACAAGCCTTTTAAAAATGGGGGAATCGGTTTGTGTGATTTTCAATTGCCGAAAGTACACACAGAAACACAAAAACGGTATGACCTTCAGAACACCACAAATTCACAAGTGCAACTTTAAAGGCACGTGATTTGAAATCACGTGATTGTCAGATTTGAAATCCCGCGATTTTCAGAACACACCGGATAATTATAATATAAATCATCCTATCAACTTTTATTCAAACCGTTGCGTAATTGATAATAGCTTTCAAAAAAACCACTCCTGAGTATATATAGCTTTTAAGTCTATTGTTTCCTTATAAATGTTTTGATATAACATGGCAGTTATAAACAATTTGCACACGAGAACTTTTATAAAAGCTACACTATCAAAGCAAAATATTATGCTTATATACTTATCATTAACCATACATAGGCCCCATAAAAATCCTCTTTACAAAACCACTTCGAGGCGAAAAATATATAGATGTAGATGCCTAGATAATATTCAGCACAAAGAACACTTATATGAATCTTACATAAATTAATTTCGCTAGGTCCATGATTGCCCAAAAAATATACAAAGCAACCGTTTCTAACAAAACATTCTAAAACCAAACGCGGGTAGATAATTCGCCTTGATATCAAATGGCCAAGTATACTTTTTTACTAATATCTAAATAAAAAATTGGTAATTTGTAATACAAATTACACATTTTTACTAAAAACTGCCGAAAGGAAATTATTGTATATATTTTATATGTGGCAACGTTTTTTTAATGTTTATAAAAAAATTTAATTCAAATAATTCCGATAAACTTCAAAAAAAATATTGTGAGAGAGAAGTGGAACTACCTTGTGTATTTGTATCATGGTTACAACATTTGAAACATAACTACTCATTTAACTTTCTCAAAGAAAAAATACAAATTGGGAATGTGTTCAATAAAAAATGTTATTAAAAAAGAATTAAAAAAAGATATGAAAAGAATATTAATATTTCAAAGTTTATATTGTATTGTTTTCATGAAAATGTATCTTTACATACCATTATTTTCGTAAATATTATCAATTTCTGTTTATGATGTGACAATTAAATAATCAATTAATTCACTTTTAACACTTATTTGGCATATTGAAAATATCAATTACATCCATTAATTATTTGACAGATTTTGTTTTGACAGTTTGCACTTTTTACAAAAAAAAAATAAAAAAAAACCATTCACGTTAAAAGAGTGTAATTTTTCTTTTTTCCATTTTTCAAACCAAAAAAAATTTGAAATTTGATAAAGTTTAAAAAAAAACTAAAATTAAGTTCACAAGTCTATAAGAAAGATCGTACACTGCAGCCTCATCGATTTCATTACTGGTGTTTTGGCATACTATTAGAATTAAATAGTGACTGAATACAAGATTCGCTTAAAATGATAAAATGATTAAATGATATGATATTACAATCAATAATCAAATAATTCCTTAACATTCGCATGTAAAATATCTCGGTATACATCTGGATCGGCGATTAACGTGGAAATGCCATATAGAGGCAAAATTAACTCAAATGAAACTTAAAGCCATACAAATTCATTGGCTTATTGGAAGAAACTCTGTCCTTAGTCTCGGTTGCAAGCTTCTACTTTACAACTCTATCTTACAGCCTATCTGGTGCTTCGGTATTTAACTATGGGGCACTGCATCGGCCTCTAATATCGAAAAAATTCAAAGGCGCCAAAATAAACTTCTTCGAATAATCACAGCCGCTCCCTGGTATATTAAAAACTCAAACATTCATAAGGATCTCAATGTGCCATTAGTAAAAACTATGATTACAAAATATGCAGTAAAATATTTTAAAAGGCTTGAGCAACATCCAAATCCACTAGCTCGGAATATTTTAAATCATGGCGGCCACACTCGCTTAAGAAGAAGAGAGACTGCAGCACTCACCGAATCAGAAGAGCGATAAACACCCACATATGTGACCATAAACCGTTATGACGAAATTTTGTCTGGCACTGGCTGGACATATACATATAATGTATTAGGATATTTGATTAATTATTGTTAGTTCATATTAAATATATGAAGATTCAATAAATAAATAATGAACAAAAAAAAAAATGATAACAAAACAAAAATCATGTGAAAAAAAGTTTTTTTTTTAACTTAGTAATAATAACAAAAACTGACAAACTGTTAAAAAAAATCGCTGAAATAATATAATCGCCAAACACATTTCAAAATTTGCACTTTTGGCAGGAAATCGCCATATCTGACAGCCCTGGCTTGGGCCAACAAATTATTTTTTTAGCTACGTTAGCTTTTAAGAATTTCCAACTGTTATTTTCGTCAAAATGGACAGCGAAGAAAAGGACGTGAAAAAATAATAAATATTTTCAAAAAAAATCCAAAATGGATTTAAAAAAAAATACCGAAATACCTGAAGGTTGATTGTCACAATGTTCACTGATCAGAAAGAAAAAAGGTCTAATAGAAATTGGTAAGGCAAAAGAAGTCGAACAACACTTTCGAAGAGCACCGAACACTTCTATCAGAAAAGCACCTAGTAAACCTAAATACTCAGGTTCTTTTGTGCGCCGAGCCAAAGCTGGTGTTGGGTGGAAGCCGTTTAAAGTTCAGAATGTTCCAGAGTGCAATGCGGTAAAGAAGAGAGCGAAACAATTGAGGTCAAATTATATAAAAACAAGTAAGAGTGCTATATTCGGCTGTGCCGAATCTTATATACCCTTTACCATGGTGCAATAAGAACAAAAAATTATGTGAACACTATTTTTAAGATATAAATAATTATATTTTGTGCCACGCCCACTTATCCAAACCGTCCACATTATGTCGGATGTTGTGTTTTAACAACCAATTTTTTGGGAAATATGTTCTACTAAAAATTGCCGATGTTTTGATACATAAGTCGATTCCATAGGTCATATGGCAGCCCTAAAATGTAGGATTGTATAAAAATTTTGATGTTTTTTAACCCATTTTTGGAGTATTTTGCTAATAAATTGCCCATTATCTAACCGATTTGATTGTTTTATATACCGGCGTGTTAAGGAATAATTCATATACATTTATATACACTTGTATATATTTTAACAAACTTAATTATAAAGCTCGTAACTCAGCCGTTTTTTAACCGAGTTGACAGAATTATATACCGACGTGTTTAAAAAGAAATTTACCATTTAGCTGAGTTATAAAGCTTGGACTCGGGGAGATCTATAGGAGGAACCACGCCCACTCCTCCAATCCCGCCCACATTTTGTAGGATGGTGTGTATTGGCTACCTAAATGTGTGTACCTAATTTGGAAACTTTGGCTTTTTGCCGTTCCCCAGATATACAGCAAAAAGTAATAAAATTACAACAACCACAAGGGATTTTTGGAAAATATTAGAGGTAGTGGTGGTTTTTTGCTCATATCTCAGCCATTTGTGGATCGATCTTGCTGAATTTCAATAGCAACCGATGGTAGACTATATGTGACATACATGTAAAACAATCTAGCCGCTATCATGTCTGGAGTCTCCGGAAAACACATATCAAAAGTAAGACGGACAGACGGACGGATATCGTTAAATCAACTTCTCTCCTCATAAGGACCCAGAATATATATACTTTATAGAGTCTAAGATCAATATTGTAGAAATTACAAACGGAATGACAAACTTATATATACCCTTTTCCACCTGAGGTGAAGGGTATAAAAATTAACCTGTTGTGTGATGGGCGATGAACATCTTGTACCGACAGACTTTATTAAAAGGATTAGAGCAAACAACAAAAAAGAAATAAAAACATTAAGAAAGGAAAATGATACCCTACGTGAAGAAGTACAAAATCTGAAGTCAACATTAAAATGTTTTAATGGTGTTTGAGTAAAAAATTACTGCACTATTAAGGAATCTAGCTAAGAAAGTCGGTGCTCAAATTTTTGAATATGAGATTTACAATGCATATTTGATAAGTCGTAAAAACAAAAATAATAAAAAATCTCTTGCTGTAAAGTTTATAAACTCAAAAAGTAAAAAAGCATTAATGAAAGAAAAATCAAAATTGAAGGAAGTCGATGGTTAAGTATAACAAAGTTTTTATTAACGGGTTTCTATGCAAAGAGACAGTTAAACTTCTAAATCATGCAAAGTCACTAAAAGCTGTTGGTTTTGAAATTGTATATGTCAGTGAAGGAAATGTATTCGTGAAAAGAAATCCAAAATTTTAACCAGCCTTAGATAATTTGCTCATAAATTCAACTGGAGGCGTAAAGAGGAATATTCTAGCTGCTTCCAACTTGTCTGATGATGAGGAAGAAGAATTTGAATCTCAAAATTAGTATTTTATTGTTTTTAGCATTAACAGTTTATTTTTAATACATTTTATTATTTTTTATGAACAAAAAGTAATTTAAATTTTTGGGAATACAAAATTTAAATTTCAAAAGATTTTGTTATTCGTGCTAAATTCCCAGTTTTTATTTTTGATAAAAACACTTGAAATTTATTGTTGATGGGATAAGCTATTCCTATGCGCATTTCACTGGTTGCTTAGGCCAGATCATCAGGAAACTTCATCCATAAAGATTTTAGAAAAACTAAAGATATTAAATCAAATAAAAATGTTAAACGTATTTAGCACGAATAACAAAATCTTTTGAAATTTAAATATGAAAAATTATTACAAGTCAATATGGAATATTATGCTGCAATATAATCAGAGTTTTTAAGACTAAATAAATTAGCTCTAAAGTATAGAAAAACCAAATTCATTTGTTTTAAGCCGTATATTTCAAGGAGTGATGAACACACGGATGTGAACCCATGGAAGTACATATTAAAGGAAACCTGATAAGTGAGTCTGAAATTTTTATATATCTTGGTATTAATATTTGCCATAATCTTTTATGGGATAACCACATCAATTTCTTAAAGAGCTAAAAAATTCATCAGGAATTGGCATTTTTTACAAATTTAAAAATGTATTAAATACCACCACCAAACATATACTTTTTTACCACGCATTCAGGGACTGCGCTGCATCAGAAAAGCAAACTTTTTTAATGCCGATAAAAAAAAATGAATTTTTTTTTTTGGTGGTGTAACTATTATTTTTGTGGAGTATTTGGCAACTGTTTGGTTCACATCTACTTCACTGATAAAAATTTAGGCATTTTTAATCACTGATGCAAAGCTTCCTATGACATATGGCTATAAAGAATGTGCAACAGATATAAGCAAACAGATATAAGGAAAAACATGCGCTGGCGTCACGTTAAAAAAAGGTTAATATGGGCATTTCCAACAAAAAGTCTTAATTTTTTAATGTAACGCCAGTTTTCAAATAAGGTTGTATTTTCGGACCATGCTGTTCAATCGTTATCCCTCTTGTTACTTTTTGTAAATAAAAAAGTTAACTATACATACAAAAATTTTTTAAGAAACCATTTAAAATACTTCTGGCGTTACGTTACAAAAAGTAGACTTTTCGCTGGAAATGCCCATGTATACGTTTAAATGTTGAAAAGGAGTTGGAAATCACAGTATGTATACGGTTTCAAGAGAACATATCAATTACGCATAGAACTACGAGGCAATCAAGAAATTTAAATATAACGAGATGTAGACTTGAGTTATCTAAACAACGCATTTCTTACATTGGGCCAAGTGAATATAATCAGTTACCAAATGCATTAAAGAATTATCAAATTTTAAACACAATTTGAAGTGATATTTATGCGAGAATGTTGAAAATTTCTTTAAATAAAATTCCTCGTTTGTAATAAATAAATTTTTCTTTTTTCCTCTTCATTTATCTTACGTATGTAATTTTTGTATAAAATTATAATATTTTATATAGTAGTTGCCATTAGAGGCTAATGGCCATACTGGGCGCTGAGGCGACTTATAGTTATGTTATATTATTTCATTAAGATTACAATTGTACAGAAATAAAAAAAAGACTTATCACAACAAGATTTGTGACATCAGGCACCATAAACACTAAAATATTTATGTATTACGGAGTGTTCAAAATCGGCTTTTACCTGTCTTAAAACAGCACAGAGAGCCTTTATATTCTGGCCTAATTTGGCATCATGACACTATGGAAAAAACTCCTTGAGTGGTTTTCAAACAATTATATACATTTTGTACTACAGGAGGCAAATCCACTCCCAACTGTTCACAACTTTGGCCTTTGAAAAGGTATTAGTCTCTTGTAAATAAAAGAATTAATGAACAAAGAAACGGTATCCCAGGACATGTCCAATTTTAAGCGTTAGTGTACCACTGCGTTCAAAAAGGTAAC
Organism: Pollenia labialis; assembly: GCA_949318255.1. Taxonomy (NCBI): domain Eukaryota; kingdom Metazoa; phylum Arthropoda; class Insecta; order Diptera; family Polleniidae; genus Pollenia; species Pollenia labialis. Next base: position 135,178,048 of record OX439140.1, read on the forward strand.
GGAAGCAACTACAAATTCTTTAATGGGAGGTTTTACGGAAAAGTGGATAAATTTATTAATATCGCGTAATATACCAATATTTTAATGTCAAATGAATTTGTACAATATTTAAATAAATTTACGTTTTTTGCATATTTTTATATGAACGGATAAGTTTTTTCTGGCTCACTATTTATTTCAACGTAACTTGTCTTATTACAACCTAAATCATTTTACTAAATATTCGGTCAATATTTGTTTGTAGTTTCTGGGTCATTTAAAAAAAGTCACTTTAACCGCAATTAATCATTTTTAAATGTTGATCTTTAGACTGAAGTTGACACAAAAAACCTTCTATAATTGCTTATTTGGCCAGGCTCTCTCGACGCTTCATTGAATATTCCATTTTTACTTATTTATGGGCACTTAAACATCTGTCAAGTGTAAAACATTTAAGATGTAAATTGTAAGCATTTGTAACTATCAAGTTTAGGTCTTAAGTCTTTTGTTTTTTAAGAAACGGAACCTCTTTACAAAACGCTTAAACAGATTTACTTTATTAATATTTATCATACAATTATTTCGAATAGGAAATTCATTTAATAAAGACTCCCAGAAGTATTGAGATCACACAAAAACTACTCTTGTTAATAATTCATTTATAATTATAAAGTATTTAATCAAACATTTTAGGAACATTTATGAAGATTTGTTTTGAAACGGATGTATTATTAACTTACAAATTGACATAAATGGGTACTTCAAATAAAGTAATAATAATATATTAAATACTTAACTGTGGGTCAAGTTTATTTTAGTTAAAAATAAAAACAAAAACCAGGTAGTGAATGTTGATAAATAAAACCACAAAAAATTAACTTATTTTAAATTTAGAAAGGAAGATGTTACACATTTTTAAATAAAAATCTACAAAAATCAAAAATAACAAGAAGCGTAAATATTGAACATTTTGTCGGATTTTAATGGAAGAAAAAGAAAAAAACATTTTAATACACATTTTTGTAAATTTATTTCTATTTTAATTAAATTTATTAAAACCACTTAAAATTCCCACCATCGAAATATTTTTGTTTTATCAAGATCGTTTAAAAAATATTTTTAAAATTTAGCACTTTCGGATATTCATGTCATCATTAAAATGGAAACCATAAAAAGTTTCATTAATTTGTGAATTCATTAAGTTGTGAATGTAAAAAAAAACTGTTTGCTTTTATGTTGAACTCTGTGCCGGTTTCACTAATTTGTTTCGGTTTTGTAAACAATTAACTCTAAGCTATTTTTTAATTTGTCTCTTTTTGGTGTTTGTCTAGCAAAAATAAGCCTGACAAATTTAATTAAAAAGTCATTGATTAATTGTTTATTAAAAACCATTAAATTTGTTTTCTTATTAGTCAAATTAAAATGGAAGAAACCTTAAACAAATTAGGAAATAATGTCATTAATAATCAGTTTTAAGAGAATTTGAATTTCAAAACAATTAAAACAAAACAAGATTCGGATTTCAGAACAAAATTATTTAAAATTTAAAAAAAAACATTCAGACTATTATATTGTATTTTCTTGTTACATTTTACCTTAGCTTTCCGTTGGAAAGCAATGAGGTATATTGTATGCACAGAAAAATTTACAATTATTAGACACCAGCAGAATGTAATGCATTTTCTGGCCAATATACCTCATTGCTTTCCAACGGAAAGCTAAGGTAAAATGTAACAAGAAAATACAATAAAATAGTCTGTTAGTGTATAAAGTCAGTTCTGAAAAATAGAAGGAATAGGACTATTACAAAAAAGCTTTATAAAATACATAACTGAAATTTAGCTCATAGAATAAATTCGAAAAATAAAAAATGTTGAATATAATATAAAGTAACCTTCGGAAGGAAATAATTCCCAGTTTCTTTTGAAATGGCCATAGGAATTGCTTATCCCATCAAAAATAAATTTCAGTATATCAATATTCCCAGTAAAAACTTCGCGTACAAAATGATGTGTTAAGTAATCAGAAAAAATTAAACTGAAAGAACCAATGAATTTTACAAGGGAAGTTCCAAAATTAATGCATTCAAAAGTAAGTCATAATTTTTTTTACCTACATACATCCAGAAATAAGTAGTTATAGAAGTTGTCATCGGGACGTACTTCTGCAATGAGGTCGGCTAAGCAGTTAAAGTGAATAGTGTTTGATATCGTGAGATGATAACGGAATTCTTCTGACCAGATATAGAGGATATGGATCTGAATGAAATGTGGTTCTAATTTTTTTGCCATTCGATAGCATTTGGGTAACTCTATGTATAGTGAAATAAATGAATTTAATCATGTGGTCATGAATAAACACAAAATAGAAGTCAACTTTGGCTTACAGTAGTCAAATGCAAAAATCTGAAAAATGGAACGGTTTGGCTATACCGTGAATAATTTATTTTAGAAGTGTATTGGTGTAGTTCTCTATCCAGTATTTACACTTAAGTACCGGTCGCGAACATTCGGGTCATGTAAAATAATTATATCAAAATGTCTTTTAAAGCAGCTTAAAAAGAAAATAAAAAATTTTCCAGTTTCCAGCCTAATTTCCTCAAGTAAAACAGCTGAGATATATTAAGAAACCATTCTATTATAAAAACATGGACTTTTTTTATAATAATCTATATAGAAATCGGCAAAGGCAAAACAGTTAAGGAAATTATCCAAAATTAATTTAAAAAATCAGTAATAGTTTTGCGCAACTTAAAGGCGACTTCGTGATTTTATTAACGCACGGCTTCCTTTTTGGTTTACCGGATTTTGTAATAAGCTAATTGACCAATCCACAACACACCCCTCATCTCATTCATGTAAAAGCACCGCAGTTTCACGCTGGTAGCTTTATTGGTCATCCACAATGCGCTTGGTCAAGAAAAGTCAGTCGGTACAAATACAAAATTAAAATTGAATATGGCGTCACCTCAAATGCAAACGGACGTAACTTCATTTTAATTTTTTTACAGGAGACGCAAAAAACTTTACATTAAAAAGTAGCAAATCTTTTATCTTACTCTCCTACAGTGCAAGTTAAGATTACCATTTTTGGTAAGTGTGTAAAATTTACTTTATAAACTTGTGTTATTTTTCTTGAGTGAGTGTTTAAAAAAAAGAATTTAAAGATAGAATATAAAATAATAAAGTTTGGGGAAAAGAATGCTAAGCTATTGGTTAGCAGTTATGATGCATGGAAGTATTAAATAAATGACGAATGTATGTATTTAGTTTTATTGTTGATTATGCTGGCTAAAACGAATTGCACAAGCTCCAAAGTCTCATAAATGGACTCATTCGTTTTAAAGAACAGCATATTGTTTTGCTTGTAATTGCTCGCTGGAATCGCATTAAAAGGATTTAAAATAAACATGCCGAAATCAGTCGCTACGCAGACAAAATTACGACAAATTAATTGGCATATTGAATACCATATTCGTCAATACAATTAACTTTGTAATTGAAAAGGCACCAACATCTGAATTTGTAAACATAAAAACTAATTTTGTTAGTTAGAATTGTTAAAACTCAACAAACATTTTTAACAATGAGTTTGTTACATTAAATAAAATATTTGTTAACAATTAAATATCAATTTTTTTTTTAATTATTGAGGCAAGTTGGCATTATATAATAAAACATAATTGGGGTATTCAAAAGGTGTGCTATCATGTTATATTGTCATAATGTTCTAACATTTTACAATGGTTTAGAAATATTGTTGTTGATTTGTAAACAAAAAGTGTCTTAAATTAATAGAACTTTGCTTGATATGTTTATTGTGCTGTTGTAATTATTCAGAAGAGACCTGCGCTGAGCGGCTGAGCCGAACCGCATTAGTTTTTGTAGTCGATGGTATAGTTTTATCCGGCTAACTTCGGAGTCAAATTAGATCGGCTTAGGACTCTGATGTTTAGTAAACAAACAAAATAAAATTTATTTGCGGTTTGCGTCTGATAAATGGAAAATAGTCAGGAAAGATCTAATTTAATTTATTAATTCATGAATTAGAATTAAAAAATATTTTTATTTTTGGTAAATATTTATTTCTTATATTTGTTTTAAATCAGCTGACTTAAATTCAACATAGCACACTAAATTATGAGGGGTTGTTCACAACAGTCGTATATTTTCTTGTTATTATTTTAAGATTTATGACTTTATGACACCTTGTGAATCCCCCAAATAAATATAAATAAAACATAATAAATATAAAAAAGAAAAAAACCGAATAAACAAAATAAATTAAAAAAGCATTTCAAAGTTGTTATATAAATGTTGTTTGCGAGATGATTTAAAAATCGAAACTTGATTAATCGATTTTAAATTCACAGGTATATTATAAAATCTTACAGCACCCACGTAATCAATGCGCTGCTTCGTTGTTTCTAATCTACATCTAGGAATCATTAAATTAGTTCTATTTCGCGGGTTAAAATTAAATTGTTGTTGAGAAAATGTTAAGCTTTGGTGACCAATATGTTTAATGCATTTAAAAACAAACCTTAAAACTTGATACTCATGCAATCAATAGATTGGTAAAATTGTTTTGCTTGTATCTTCTAAAAATCTAAAAATAATTGTTAATGCCTTACTTTGCATGATTTGAATAGATTTAAGCGAATTTCTGTTTTTATCGTGAGCATATACATATAATTGCTAGGTGATTTAACTGAGATTGAATAAGATATTGAGATCTTTGATCAAACATTAAGTTTATTCTTTAATTTATATAGAATTCCCATTGTCGGAGCTATTTTCTTTTTCAAACAATGCATATTTAAATCCCAAGATATGTTACTTTGCAATATAATTACCAAAAACTTTACAAAATCGGTTTCATAAACAGCTTTCCCATCAATAAACACGTTAAAGTTACTACTTATACTTAAAGCATGTGGTCGAAAACGTAACAATTTGATCTTATTAGGGTTAAGAACGAAACGATTTAATCGCGGAAATTTAAATATTAACGATGCATCTCTTTCAATTTTTGTTTTAAGTGATAAATCATACTTGTACACATCATCCGCAAACATAATTGATTTCCCATCTAAATTCAGATTTTTTAAATCATTCAAATATGCTAAAAACAATAAAGGACACAATCCACTACCCTGAGGCACTCCATAATCAACAGAACCAATAAAACTGTTTGTGTTATTTATATTTACATATTGTTTCCTATTTAAAAAATGGTTTTTAAACAATAAAAGTTCACGTCCATACACTCAAAAGAAAAATCAATCCATCCGTACTCAAATCAATCCGGAGCGGTATTAATAGTACGGTGAGTACGGATTTTCTTGAATCAAGTACAGAAAGATTGATTCAAGTACGGATTTTTAATCCCAAAATACTTAAATTATCCATATTCAATCCAGTTTTCGTACTTGAAATAATACGAAAATGAGATTGATTTAAGTAAAACTAAGATTGAATCAATCTCGTATTACACATTACAGAATGATAAAACGCCAACTTCATGCCCGATATGGTTTTTATTTTAGAAATCTTATGTACATATTTAACCAAAAATATAAACTAAATGAGTAACATGAGTTCAAATTTACTTTTTAACCCTTCGTTGTACACATGAGTCTAGCCAGACCTTTTTTCATGTGTAAATAAAGTCAAAACATGCGCAAGCCGGAGGGTTAAACATGAAAATAATATGTATATGTATGTGTTTTTCTTGTGTCGTTTTTTCTACACACAATAAGCAAACCGGGTTTTCCAAACTTGTGTTTTCGAAAGTAATCCCATTTAGGATTGTTTTGAGTACGTTTAAGTGTTATTCGTACTTGAATTTTTGAGTACGACTCGTACTTAAAGTAATCCCAAAAAACTTGATTTATCCCGAGAGTTTCTTTTTCTGTGTATTTCATCCATTTTTTGTAACATTATTCCATGATCTACTCAATCAAAAGCTTTGGTATAATCAAAAAATATTCCAGAAACTCTACTAAAACCTCCATCAACCGCACTGCAAATAAACTTTACAACGTTAACCGCATCATCTTCTGTACTACTTCCTTTACGAAATCCAAATTGATATTTGTATAAGAATTTATTTCCTCCAAGGGGTAAAAAAAGCTTATCATAAAGTATCTTCTCAAAAATTTCATCAATCGTAGAAAGAACTGCAATAGGTCTATATTTATCTAGATTTGTAGCATTTGCTTATTTTTTGGAATTGGTACTTTCTTGTGCACTTTTAAAATGTCGGGGTACACTGAATTATTCACCATTTTATTAAAAATATCTGTTAAGATTGGAATTATTTCATCTCTACACTCTTTTACAAATTTGGGTGAAATACCGTCAAAGCCTGGACTTTTATTATTTTTATTTGGAGTTTGTCATTTTCACAAAATATATTATTACTTATTGATTTGAATAACAAATTGCATTTAAAAGTTGTTTTTCTTAATTTTTTAGTAAAATAAATTTAAAGTCCCATTACAAGTAACATAAGCTATTTCAGAAACATACTAATCCCTGGATGCACTAGGAAGTTCCGACATCACCACAAATCGAAGAGTCGTATGAGACTCATGTAGGGATTATTTTACAACTCTTGAAATGCTTAGCCGTATAACTGAACAACCTAAAGAAGGGTATCAAGCGAATTATTCGTGTCAAAATTTCTAATTTTCATAGAATTTATATAAACCAAACCTTAAGGTCGCGAAATCCATTTTTACAGATCCTTAGGCCGTATTAGCCGGACATTAGGCAAAAAATTAAATTTAAAAAATGTAAAAAATTTAAGTACCCAGCTCGACAGACAACAAAGTTCTGCATCGTATAGGGAATTTTCAAGTCTTTTGCTTGAGATTTCTGGTTTTGGGACAATGTTAAAGTCAGGAAAGTTGATTAAATTGCATGCGTGTTCATTGACTTTTTAAGGTTTTGGGAGGTTTACAATATATATTTTGAGGGTAAACGAATAAAGATTTTACATTGATATTTTTTCTGTGAAAGACCAGATTGACAGCTACTTGTAAAAATTTTTAGAAAAATGTTATTAAAAATTTTTATGATAAAAAAATTCGATCGAAATTAAAAAAAAACGATTTTTTTGGCTCTGAAGAGAATTCAGATTCGAAATAGGATTTTGAAGAAACAGACGAAGAAGAACCGTGGTACTCATCGTCATCTTTGTGCAAAAGAGAAATTATTTTAAATAAATTAGTTGTTGTTATTTTAAATAAAATTTGTTGTTGCTGTTATAAATAACTTATAATTACGAATAAATTAATTATTTTCAGATAAATTAAATACTATGAATACATAAAAGTTACCTAAAATTTTAAAAATTAATATTTTTTGGAAATTAGCAAAAAAAAAAAAAATTTTTTTGACAAGGTCATTCCGGGGGGTGGATTTGGAGGGATACCTCCCCCTACCCACAAAAGTTAAAAAATTTAATTTTTATAGTATTAAGGTTTTAGTAATCTATTGCTTTTAATATTTACATTTTTTTTCAAATATTGTTTTATGTAACCGCCCCCAAAAGGGCCGACGTTACAAGTTGCATTTGTTAAATAAGTTGGATTAGTTCTTCTGTGGGGAACATTTTCCTCCTTGGTACGATTTCATTACCTGTCTATGGCAATAACACATATTTCTGCCAAGTTTCATCGATCTAGGGGCACTCAATAACATTTAACCCTTAAACACCTAAAACTAGTATTGAACGAAAACTATATTCTTCACGCTGTTACGATGCAAACATTTTAAATGAGTATAAAATTCTCCGTATAACGGTACCAATAGAATTGATATGATTTAAATAGTGTGGCAGAAAGATCATACTAGTCAGAACTTTGGTACGAAAAGACAAATAAATTGTCTGTGAATTTAATGCAAATTTAAATTAAAATATAAAACCTTCTGGTTATTGAACTGAGTCTGGATTTTTTTTGTTAAGTAGTTGAAATGTTTACTTTCATATTACGTAGGTATAATTTCAAAACAAATAAGAATAGTTTTTGAAGGTTGATTTTTGTAAACACCGTCTGTAGACAGTCTTAGTCACTTAAGTGAAAAAAATACACTAAATATTATCTCAAAAGGAAATGTTGATATAAGGTAAATCTTTGTTATGAAAAATTGTGTTTTTGACAAGATTAATCATTTTCCTCAATGGGGTTTAAAAAAGTCTTGCAAAAAATCTGACACACACATATTGTACTAAATGCATCGTCCACCTATGAGGGCTGGAAAAGCCCGGGTTTTTTTAACAAAAGCCCACTTATGTACATGTTTGCTCGGCTATTTCTATGAATGTTTTAATTATTTTATTGTAATTTTTTTATGTATAGGATTTTAACTTCAATTTCGGCCTTTTCAAAATTAAATTCCGAATTTTAAAAAACAAACTCAGAATTTTCGAAATCAAATTGAGTATTTTACAAATCATATTCCACATTTTTCAAATCACTTTCAGCACATTAAATAATGAAATCAATTTTAATCAAATTTATTTTATAAAGCCTGATTTTGATTTTTAAAATTAATTAGATTTAGAAACGGACGAATTTTAAGATATTTGTAAAAATTCCTTCCTTCAGTAAAAATAATTTAATGAAAATTAAATTTGATGAACTCAAGCCTAACTAAAAAAAATTATCAAAATTAAAAATTAACAGTTCAACTAAAAAAAATCACAATTGTTCTTAAAAAAAAATAGCTATGGCACAAGCTCTAATGTTTACATTTGTACTTCTAGTTGTACAAATAAAATGTCGACGAAAGTGGACAAAAACATAATAAACAAATGTATTCGGGTTTTCAAGACAAAGTCTTGACAGAAAGAATACGAAAAACAGAAGAACGAAAGCGACATGTGAATAAATTAAAAATGATACTTACAGCACATTTCGAACCACCAGTATCGCTGGTTAAAGATTGATGTTTGACTGTTGGCTGGCAGGCACCGCAGTGGTGCAGAGGTTAGAACTCAAAGAATTCTGATGAAAGAATATGGTGATTCTTGAAACATGTAAATTCAATACAGGTTCGAGCCCCAGCTCAGCCAAGAAAATTATCAATAAATTTTAATAAAATTCCAAGTTGTAAAAATTCCTTCCTGCGGTAAAAATAATTTAATGGAAATTAAATTTGATGAACTCAAGCCTAACTAAAAAAAATTATCAAAATTAAAAATTAACAGTTCAACTAAAAAATCACAATTGTTCTTAAAAATAAATATATTAACATATTTTAACGGCTTAGGAAATAACTTTCTGATACAATCAAAGCGCTATTTAAGTCGTCAAAAAGTATATTTCTTATTTTATTTACTAATTACCATGTTTCCGAAAAATTTCGTTCACTTTTTTTACCGAGGTTGGACAAATAGTTTAAAGTGCACCGCATTTTTTTTGTCAACAACTTCTACATCAGTCAAATGTATGTCAATGTTTATGCAAAAACTAGCATTAACCTCTTACAAACCTTTTCATTTCATTTGGTAGATCTGTAATCTTTAGCGTAGTGTGTTTTTGCAAATTGTATGTTGTAGAATCTTACACGGGTGTCAACAATTTTTTTTTTTATTTCGGTTTTCCCGCACTTCAGGGGTATATAATCCAACACAAATTGAAAAAATGTGTGTTTATCACCTAATAAACATATCGCTCCTTCATTGCAACATAGTCATATCTTAAAAAATCCAAAATTGTAAGTTATTTAAGCAAACTGTTCCTTCATACCTTCTCGTATTTTATCTCAAACTGAACCGAAGTTATAGCAAAATATATCTTTAGCACTGGTTGAATTAAAACGTCAGATGGCGGACCCGTTATCATTTAAATATCATGGTAATTCAAATTAACATACATCTATAGAAAATAATTTTAGAAAAAATTATATTTGTATATGATTTTTATAAGCTTAATGGACACTAGCATTTATTTAAACAGTAACAAGCGAGACATGCGGCGATATTCCTTTACAAAAGCACAAAAAACCTTATTCCGGCAGGCCAAATTTTGTCACCAGCACTAGGACAACTATCAAACCTACGTATCTTTTTAAAGGATAAAGTATGCCTGTTTATAAGACAAGCCTAAAGCATGTTGTGTTTTACAGCTCCTTCTCAACAACTTTTTTCGTCCCGTTTTTTTTTTTAATATTATGCAAAGTTCTGGCAAAAATCCCAAATTACTTAAGCTCCTTTAACACAAAATCCAATGATTTTTGTTCTGATTGTCAAAGAAATAAATAGAGAATCCTTTACATTTCGTTTTGCGTTTACACTTCAAATAGAACGAAGTCTCTTTGTAGATTATAAACAGCTGTTCGGTAGAAAAACATTTGTATTTATGCTTTCGAAAAGCCTTAATTTTAACAGATATTAAAAAAATAAATTAAAATGGAGAAGGTAATATGTACAATAAAAAAGTTGTTCCATTTGAAAGATTTATCAATGAAGTTTCTAAAGCAGGGGGAAAAAATTGTTTACCACGTTCAAAAATGCAGCGCTTTCTTTTTTTATATAGTTATACATATGGGCATTTCCACAGAAATTTCAACCGCAGCCAAAAAATTCAAAGTCTATAAATGTATGTTGTTTTAACATATTTTTATAGGGAATCTATCAACTTTCAATAATGTAAACAAATTTTACATTTATTCATAGCACACTTTGAAATATTCAAATGCAAAGTCGAACAAGAGCAAAAGTTTTGTTTTGAACATCTCTATTGCACGTTTTGTTTTGCTAAATGATCTTAATGAGAATCATTACACAGTACAACACATAATTTCGGGACTGAATTCTGATAATTGGTTATGAAAGTAGACCCAAAAAGAAGAACTTCTGCATCATCAATATCGGGTGTCCAATTAATTTTTTTCAATTTGTTTCAGCTTATTCGGACTAGTGGTTCTATGACAAACAAAAGAGCCTAAAACGTGACAAATTCCCCTATACAATATTTACTAACTTCAAATTAATTTTTATTATTATTTGATGTACCATGACCAAACTAATGATGCAAAGTTCTTCTTTTTGGGTCTACTTTCATAATTAATTATCAGAATTGAGTTACGAAATCATGTGTTGTACTGTGTAATGTAACACTTTTTTTAAGGCCGGTTAAAGTCTACTTTAAACTAGCGTTAAGTTGTGAAAACGGGTCAAGGGAATTTATTTTATATTATTTACATTTTTTATATATATTTGTTTTTCATTGCTTAACCTAACAAAATCTAAATTTATAACTATAAACGGCATTTCTGGCAATTTCCTTATTGAATTAAAAAATTTTACATATAATATTTATCATCTAATTTACATTTTATAACACACAGATAACGTTTTTAAATGCTAAAAATTGATTTTTAATTAAACATTATAAGCAAAAAAAAAAAAAAAAACTTAATTACTTTGTTACAAAATACCCTAAAAATAAAAGGGATATATTTCAAATGTTAAACAAAGACGAAACTAAACTTAAATCTATGACGTTATTTATTTATTTATTTAGTTACAAAAACGTTTAAAAAGTTCGGAAGGAAGTGAAGCAATACAAAATTTGTTAATTTTTAAAATAAATTTATGAATATACATATTTTTATTTTAAATTTTGCGGCAAATTATTGTCACACAAAAAGCAGCGGAAGTTATCGTAGAATTTTGGTGTTTTTTTTTAAGATTTTTATTTTTGTATCATTAATATTTATTAGTTTTTTTTTAAATTGTAAAAGCAATAAAAAAAAAGATAACAAGACGACATGATTCTATAAAATTACATATAAAGGGAGAGTTATGAAATTATCGTTAAAAAAAATCGAAGATATAAAGCGAATTTAATGTGAGCTATTGAAAGGTAAAGTTAAAAAAAAACAGCAGAAAGTCGTGTTGGAAAATAATGGTAAGAATTAAAATTTCTGATATTTTTAAGTTCATTAAATTTAAATTTCATTAAAATATTTTTGAGCAACATTCATTATTTCACACAAAAACTTTGACATGTATCAATGTTACCTATCTTGCGAGTTTGTACAATTTGACGTTTTTATTTCTTTAAAGTATTCGACATTGTTTTGCGTATGTAAGCAAATCCTACATGTATGTTACTAAAAATATTTTTTTAATAAAAAAGAAAGTAAATATGGATAAAAAACTGTTACCGATTGTGTTATTTTAATTTTTTATTTCAGTCTTAATATCTAAAAAAACCCCTAAGGGCCATTATTACAGCTTGCAAATAGTTAAAAGTCGGATTTTGTTGGGCCGATAAATAGCTTTGCATTATTACAACTTCCATTTTTTATTGCTGTTATTTTCAATAATAATAATATTTAATAGATGAAAACATAATAAATTAAGGTTTTATAATGCAAAGCTATTTATGGATCCGACAATATCCGACTTTTTACTATTGGCAAGTTGTAATAATGGCCCTTAAAGTTCTTATTTTCAAAGTGTATATTTTAAACAGCTATATAAACTTTACGAAAAGTCCAATAATTTCTTATAAGCGACTCATTTGAATCAGTCTGGCAGAATTTGTACAACTGTATTAATTTACTAAATAGAATGTGGGAATTATTTCCTTTTCATAAATTTCTTTTATTATATCAAACTGTTCGAAAGAACGTGCTTCTTTGACCCAAATTTAAATTTATAAATCTTTCTTGCAATATTCCTATTCCTTTAATATTTCCAGAAAGCTTTATAAATTAAAAGCACATTCGAGCAGTGTGACCAGATTTTTGAAAAATTCAAACCTAAATCCTGTTTGAGTTAGAGCTAAAAAGAGCTAAATCATGAAATTTTAAGCCAAAAAAATAAAGCTTAATTTGTTTTATAGCTTCTTGTAGTAACTTTTACTAATTTCGATATTTTTAATAAATTAATTAGTCTTAAAGTAAGAATATGTATATAATCTCCGTGGCTTTGTTCTTAAAGGTCAATGTCAAAATACTCATATTTGAAGAAAATAACATTTGAAGTTTTTATAAAAAACTTTTTATTTCAACATTATGGAAAAACATGGTATATTTAACATTAGGATGTCCTACGGCAGGACCCTATAACCCAGCTTTGCATTACAAAAGATTTGTCTAATACTACATTTACACCTACGCAAAATCTAGTACTTACGAGATTTCGAGCCAAATCTAGTTGTTTTTGACTAGATTTCCCATACAAAACAAAATCTACTTAGTGACTAGATTTCGACGAAATCTACTCAAAATCTATTAGTACTTAATGATGCATTTATGGTTTTTTCAATAAAGCACTAAAAAATACTTCCCTGCACAAGAAAAAATGACATTTAAAAAAAAAACAAAACAAAAATTGTTAAAAAAAATTAAAAACTTTTATAAAATAAATAAATAAAAAAGTGTAAAAAAATAAAAAAGACGAATAATATTGATAAAATAAATATCGTTGATTATTAATAAAAGGCAATGCAAATTTTTTAATGTATATTTCTTTTTGTGTTTGTATGTGTAACGAAAAGTCTTTCAGTTAGTTGTTTTGTTATAAAAACAAAATCTCGCTAATGTCAAAAAAGTGTAATGTAAACGCACTAGATTTCGAAGAAGATTTTAAATCAAATCTACAAGATTTCGGCCTAATGTAAATGTAGTATAAGACTACTCCATGGTATACTCTAGAGGATTAGCCTTGAAATCGTTTAAAAACCAAAACATGTCGTTCAGAAACGAAGTCATATCGTTTCAATTCAAACTCTTTTTAACAATGACATAGTCCGAGTTTTAATTACATTGGACCAGTCCAGGGAGTAGTCCATTTGATCAAAATGGATCAGGTAGTCCAATATTGTTTGCAGGGTCTTTTGATTCTTGCTAATATATTGTGCCACCTTCGAATATCAGATACACATTAACGATATAATTGTACAGAGAAATCGCACAGTTATATTGCTAGTGTATGGGCCGCTTTCAGATTTTTATTGTGTAATTGTGGGGTTGCCAGCTCGTAAAACTATTAACTATGGCCTTCAGCCCGTTGTTGGAAAACAGCGGAGCTACTCTTATTGCGATGCGAAAGAAAATGATACCAAATCTAGTGATTGGAACTATATAATGCGTTAGGGCATCGCCATTAGCAACTTTTTATTTATGCCATTTCTTAAATCTTCACTATAACTAAGTATATTTTATGGAAATTTTTATTTAAAATTTTTTTTTTGATATTTTATTGCTGCCTAGGGATGGGCAAGTTTAAAAAATGAATCGATATATATCGAATCGATATTTTTTATTTCAAAAATATCGATATATAATTATATGTAATTACATTGTTACTTTTTATTGTTTTATTTTATTTAAAAAAATTAATGAAAACAAAAAAAATTTAATCAAAACAAAAAATTCAATTATAACAAAAACAAAAGGGAAGAATACAAAAAAACCATAAGAAAAAAAAATAAATTATGAAAAATTTAAATGGAATTAAATAAGTTATGAAAGTACAAACTTTCCTTAAAATTTGAATTGCACCCCAAAAGTACCAACTGGTTTTAGTCAAACCAGTAATTATCAGATATGGACATCAGGAGCATTCTCTGTTTTATGTGCACTCCAGACAATCTGTTTCTTGTATCCGGCACTGCTTCTTATAAATGCCAATTATTTTAGATCTTCATATTTGTTTAAAAAAAACATATGATGCATGCAATGATTCCAATTCTTAAAAAACATATTGTTTGAAAAACGGCTAAAATTTTGAGTTCTTAATGAAGACTGACTTTAAAAAAAATCAAATTCTATAGTCGTATTTAAATATCGATACATCGATATATCGGTATTTAAAATATCGGCAATATATATCGATTATATTTTTTTTTTTAAATATCGATATTTTGATATATCGATATTTTTTGCCCATTCCTATTGCTGCCTATCTGTGCTTTCTTTAATTTTTATTCTGTGATGAAGAGTGCAAAATTGGCAAATAACTTTCAAATTAAATTTGCATCGCAATAGATAGTAGGCCCCTGACCTAAACCTATTCATCAGCCTTTAATAAAAATACTATATCTCAAAAAAAAAAAAAACTATTGAACTGTTACGTAACTAACGCTAAACTTTAATAATATTAAGAACCGTAATTCTTTTATTATTTTAATATTTGTAATACTGGTTTTTACTGTATTGTTTTAAATGTAAATCATAATTAATACATTAACAACCATAAAAAATTTAAAAACGATAAAACCTAAAACCTAAAACAACACCATAAATAGCATTTTTGGTTTCTTAAATTATACATTTTAAAAAAAGGCCCTAAAATGAGAGCAATTTGGTGTGATAATTAATAACCTGCCTCTCAAACCAGAAGTTCATTTTTTTAAAGGTCAGACATTTCAATGTGACAAAACCGTTACGTGATCAAAATATGGGCCAGACAAAAGTCAATGACATTGTTCTGTCATTTTTATATAATTGTGTTTGTGTTAAAAGAGTGAGTTTTTTTCTCAATTAATTGATAATATTGAAATTTAATGAAGCAAATAAGCAATTTCTGCAAACACCCTGTGTTTTAATTTTACATATTTTTGTTATAAAAGCAACAATGGGGATTTTTTTAAAAAGGATAAACGTTAAATTAAAGCTTCGCGCCTGAGTGGCTTTTCACTTCCGAGCTCACATGCTCATAAGAAATAAAATGTAAATCTGTTGCATAAGCAAATTTAAATAATAATAATGAATTCATTCAATATTTAATTTCATTGCATTTCCGGTCACACGGAAAAATTTATAAAGAGAGGTTTAGGGTAATTTATATTCATATTTTTAGTCATTTAATGTTATTTCTATGAACATAGTAGATTAAGACGGCGCCTAATAGCTGTCGTAGACGTATAAGCGGATCTAAGTCGTACGTCGACACACATACATAGATCTAATTCTATTTCATACGCTGGTTACAACCGTTTAAAAAAAAAATAAAAATTTTACTGGGCTTTTAAAATCCATTTTTTTATTTTTATAAAAATTCACATTTACAACTTTCCATTTTGTTTTGTGTGTATGTTTAGGCAGTTTTCCAAGTTTAAGGTAAACAAAATCAGTTGTCATCAAGAGACAGTAAACAAAAAAGTCCTTAACGTATCGCACAGAACCAAGCACTGAAAATCAATATTATACTATAGAAACACAACAGGCGAATCAAACCATTGCATTCCTGTGAAATGAATATAATATTTTAACCAGTGTTTTCATTAGGGTACGAAAGATATATTTTGCGTATCATATGATGATTTATGCTAGGAACACAACTGGGACGAACGACGAATTTTTGGCCGCGAATATTCGTCGCCAAAAATAAAAAATATCTGTGTATATGAAAAAGCACACAATCAGGGCGCCGACGAAAATTCGCCGGACGTTGCAAACTTTAAATAGATTTAATTATAATTCTTACGCCGGCGAACGACGAACAAATCAGTACCGGGTAGCCATATTGTTTGAAAATGGTAAGTGTTTTAGTAAATAAAGCTACTTTTTACTTTAGAAATTGTAAAATTTTAACTGAATATAATTTAAAATACAAATTGTAAAAAAAATTGACAATAAAAAAGTATTTTAGTTAGTTGTTCTTAATGTTTTGTTTGTGAAGTATTTTTTGTTCATATGGTACCACTATTTCTTGTTTATACAACATATTTTATTTCCATTTTGTTTTTTCGTCGTTATTGTGTTTCATACGCCGAATTTATACAGCGAATTTCTTCCGAATAATTCGTCGTGCTGGACGAAATTCGTCGTTCGTCCCAGTTGTGTTCCTAGCATTAAGGTGCCATGTATAATCCTGACATTTTACGTATCTTTTGAATCTGTACGCAAAATGTACAGAAATAAAATATTATAGAATTTTAAGCCAACAAAAACTTATTAAGACTGATGATCGTTGCCGACTCAATACTAATGCAATTGCAGCTTTAATAATGAAAAAAGAAAGCATCAAGGGTGTTTTAACATACGATCCTCATAAATCGATGATTACTAGTAGTGCAAAGTTTTTCTGAAGAAATATAAACATCTTTTTTATTTTCAGGAAATTTATATGCATTTTTTTTATAATTGCCTTAGGATAAATGCCTTAACTCATATATAAGTTTTAACAAAGATGAATTTGTTATTAATACGATTTCCGTATGACGTGCTAAATTCCCAGTTTTTCATATTTGATAAATACGTTGAGGGAAAGCTAGCTTCTATGCGCATTTCACTGGTTGCTTAGGCCAGCTCATCAGGAAACCTTTTCCAAAGATTTTAGAAAGGCCAAAAATATTATACAAATAAAACCCTAAAGCGAATAAGAATTATAAACACAAAAGTCTTAATTGTTACAATATCAAAGCCAAAACAAAACACCAACAATAAACAGTGAGGTTATCTTTTCTTACATTCCCCTACAATTGGTTGGGTTCTTTCCGACTCGAATTGTAGTTGTAAGTGGGTAAAAAGAAAAAACAAAATTAAAAAACAAACTGCTTCATTATACTGTCTTCGTAAGAAAACAACAAAAAAAAACAATTTGCCAATTCAGTTTTTTTGCACGGGCACATGCAAGTATGTATATTATCAAAGTTATTTTCGGGAATACAAAATTTATTATTAATACGATTTCCGTATGACGTGCTAAATTCCCAGTTTGAATTTTGTTTTGATTATATCCAAAGATATTTACATATATATAATAAATTTTAAAGTTTGCTTACTGTATTTTTAAACAATAACATACCTTATATTTATGACTTAACTAATTATAAATATGAAGTTATATGACACATGTAACTTAATTCTTAACAGCTTTCACGATTTATAATAAAAAGTAGACTTTGTTATCATGCCGCTGTTAGCAAATTTTTGAGAATTTCCGTTAGTTTAGAAATTTTTACCGAATTTTTGCCATTCCTTATTGTTTTAGGCATTTTTAATAAATTTAATGGCTTGTTTGAAAATTTTCGCGAAATTTCGCTATTTCTAAAAGTTTGCAAAGAAAGAAAGAAGCGATTTTTTCCTTTTATTCTTTACAGCTTTCACGATTTTTAATAAATATTAGAATTTGCTATCATGCTGCGGTTTGCAAATTAGCGATCTTTAGATCAACTAAAGTTTTTTCAAACAAAAACTTCGAATACATAAAATCATGTGGATTTAAGAACACCAGTTTCTAGAATATACCTGATCATTTTCTTTACAATATTCATTAAATATGAAATTAAAATGCAATGTTAAACGTTAAAAATGCATTTTAAATTCTTTTTAAAAATGTATCTTTTTGGGAAAAAGTGTATCTTTTTGGAAACAAAATGTATTTTTCTCGAAATTTCAATGGCAACACTGATTTTAACAGATCAGTGTGGGAGCGATATTAGCAAAGTGGCGAAACCGAAAGTAATTTATTCTAACAAATACGAAATTTCAAGGGAATATCTCTGCATCTTTCCAACATCAATCACATGCAAGCGATTGATTTATAAAGCTAACTTAATAGTCACTTAGCAAATAAACAGTCGCCACCAAACATGAATACATGGATTTTTAAACGTATTTAATTTATTACAAAAAATATTGCTAAAATTTAGGATTTTTTTTATTAATTTTAATCAAGAAGTCAATTTCAATTTGTGAAATGTACATACATTTCGTACTGGTTCAACCCAAAATTTATAAATGTTCACTTTTTGCAGGAAAATAATAAACAGTGGTCATATCTACCTTCTGTAAAAATCTTTTTTAAATTTCTCTAGTATTTAGCAAAAAAACAAAAAAATGCAGTTGCATCCCCTTTGTGATAGAAGGTCAAAGTTTGCAAATTAATCTTAAAAGATTTCGGAATCGGTTTTGAAGTGCGATTAGTCGATTTCAAAAATTGAAATAAAAAAAGACTACACACAGAAAAAAATCAAGTTAAAAACGTAAAAAACAAGGTTGATTTAAAATTTTTCGGTGTTGATTTTGCTTCATACGTTTTTCATGTTAATTCAACCTGATTTTACAATTATTTGCGAACAACATTTTTTTCTTTTAAAATAACTATAATTCATGTTAATTTAACATTGCAGTAAAGTTAAAGCAAAATGTCATTTATATTGAAATAACAATCCGAATCCCGTTGAATGAAAGTTATTTCAAGTTGAAACAACGTGAATTTCATGTAGAATCACATTGGTTTGAGTGTGTTATAACAGTGTGAAGAAGCTTCAGAGACAACATATACATTTATTTAAGAATAATTCAATACACTTACAACTGTAACACATGGTTCAGTTATTTTGTATTTCTCCTTTGCCAACAGAAGCATCAGCAGAATCGCCCGATATGGTTTTCGTGATCATTCTACTTTGAAAACGTGATGTACTATTTAACTAAATAATTTTTATTAAAAGAATACGAGAATTGTCTTCTTTGTATAACATACCCAGCTAGCATTTTCAATCGTATGAGAGTCGACTGGGAATCTCATGACGAGTGTCTTTGATCGTCGACGAGCTCATTTTTTAATTGTAGACGATTCCTCGCACGGGAGTAACTGTTACACAAGCTGATTCCTCTGTGAGATACTTCTACAACACAGCGGAGGACGCTTATATTAATCGTAGAGGGAATCGTTTACGATGTATGTAGAGATTATCTAACGAGTCTTTCAAAAATCATGCCAAGAGTCGTCTGAGACTCACTTAGGGATTATTTTACGACTCGTGAAATGCTCAGCCATATAACTGAGCTACCTACATAAGGGCATCAAGCGTATTTTTCATGTCAAAACTTCTAGTTTTCATACAATTTATATAAAACAAACCTTAAGGTCGCGAAATCAACACCATCCAGTCGGAAAAATCCTTTTTTTCAGGTCCTTAGGCCGGTTTGTTTTATTGAAATTGTATTGATGATACAATTTTCCTTTTTCAAAAACGCTCTTATTTAGGTAGCTCAGTAATTGTTATACGACTCTTACAGAGAGTCGCAAAAGGTTCATTCCAAAATTAAAAGACGAGCGTGTCAAAAAATAAATAAAAAAATAATAAATAAAAAAAATTTATTTGTTTTTGTTTTTGTTACTCGTCAGATAATCATCAGAAGATTCTTTTGGGAGTTGTGTATTAAACATAATCGTCAAACAAACAGCCTATGCTAGCTGGGATATTTGAAGAATGAAAATAAAAAAATTAACATACTTAACTTGTCTGCATGTTAATTTACCAAGATAAACTTTTGCTTTTAATATAAAACAGGAGTTTTAATGGATTCAATATCGAATCCATATTTATTTATATTTTAATATTTTTTTTTATTGATTTTAACAGTGAATAATATTAAATAAGCGTGATTTAAGATTATTTTAATATTTTTCATTTAAAATTAATAAGAAATAATGATAAATTCAAATAATGGGCATACTTTTGCAGAAATTTACTAAGATTCTCAATCAACATTTTTCCATGTTGATTTTACATTGGTATTTTTATCTGTGTGTATCAAAATTCAAAAATCGATTTTAGGATCCATTTACCATTCCCTAGTTGAAAACTTTCGGTCGTAAATACAATGAAACCTTATCAGAATCCATGAGCAATCGGTCTGCTTGATCTGTACTTTTTTAAATTGAAAAAAAAGCCAAACTTCCTGCAAATAATGTTTTGTTAGCACTCATGTTTTCAAAAGCTTTTATATAACTTACAATGTGTTTGGGGGTTGATTTTTTGTGGTTCTTTTTTCTAAATTTTCTCTATTAATAAAAAACACCTTTTTATTTTCGTTTTTTATATTTTAGTTTTATTTAATTCACTTTTTGTTCAATTATATT
This sequence comes from Pollenia labialis, assembly GCA_949318255.1. Taxonomy (NCBI): domain Eukaryota; kingdom Metazoa; phylum Arthropoda; class Insecta; order Diptera; family Polleniidae; genus Pollenia; species Pollenia labialis. The sequence goes on from OX439140.1 coordinate 135,198,877, forward strand.
TTGGAGTTTTTTGTTCACAGTTTTTTGGTTTTTACAATGTTTCCTTTATTTATTTTCACAATTTAATATGTCACTTGTTTTAATGTTATTTGTACAAAGGTCGAAACTAAAGTGAGTTTTAATGATTGTAAAAAAGAGCTTGCAAGTTAACTTAAGTACAAGAAAATCAATATAATGACAAAATGTGAAATAAATAAATAACAATTAAAGGACCGTTAGTATTTTACAGGGTGCTGTGTTTGGGACGAGTCATCATTAAACATTCCGGCCCCCATGACTTTGGTGCAGTTTAACATAGGTCCGCAAAACAGGTTACAATGTAACAAGGTGTTGTGATGATTTTTGGCAGATATGGCATCTAGGATCTCACTTCGATTCAAGTTTGTGGGTCGTGTGGGGTTGTATATGTTGACGGCAATCAAATCTGTTGATGAGAAACTTAGAATTGTTTTGTGGGATGCCATACCTGTAAGTAGGAATTCAGTGAAACATTAGTTGGGAAAATTTTCTTTTAAAGAATGTTAAGTATATTTTAAAACAAAACCACAATTTTTGTAATGGGTCTGGTAACGATCCCATTTTTTGTCTGGATGTCGACAACTCTACAGTGTTGATCAGTACCAATATGGGTCTTCGTGATTCGGCCCATTTGCCATTCATTGGGGGGCAAATTGTTGTTTTTGATGACCACCAAGTCGTTGACTTTAACGTCATCCCTCTGAGACTTCCACTTGTACCTGCGATGCAGTTCGGCCAGGTATTCGGATTTCCATCTTTGGCAAAATGAATGGTAGATGACCTTTAGGCGTTTCCAGCGGTTGATGAGGGTCAGGTTTTCGCTGCTTACATCAGGTTCGGCTGGGGTCAATAATGGAGTTCCAATAAGGAAGTGTCCAGGGGTCAATGGGTTAAGGTCATTTGGGTCATCGCTAGCAGGACTTAAGGGTCTAGAGTTTAAACACGATTCTATGCGGGTGAGAATTGTTGACAACTCTTCAAAGGTGAATTTCATATCAGGTATCATTTTCTTTAGGTGGGTTTTAAATGACTTTACACCGGCTTCCCAGAGTCCGCCCATATGTGGGGCACCAGGGGGTATAAATTTCCAAATGATATTTTGATGGCTATAGTTGTGTGTAACTTGGGACTGAAGAGTTTTTATAAATTCTAGACGATCTTTTTTGATGAGTTCTGCTGCTCCGACAAAGTTCGTGCCGTTGTCCGAGTATACGATTGCTGGACATCCACGTCTTCCAATAAAACGGGAAAAGGCAGCTAGGAAGGCTTGGGTCGATAAATCACTTACTGGCTCTAAGTGAACAGCTTTAGTGGCAAAGCATACAAATATGCAGACGTACCCTTTTGTGATAAGGCAGGCTCGACCAGTAAAGTTGCGAATGTTGAAGGGTCCAGCGTAGTCGACTCCAGTTGTGGTGAAAGGGCGAGAAAGTGTTGTGCGCTCTGGTGGTAAGGAAGCCATGATCTGACTCAAAGTGTGTTTTTTGTACAAAACACAAGTTTTACAATTATTAATCACCATTTTTACTAAGGGCCTCAAACGAAAAATCCAATATTCCGTACGAAGTACTCGAACCATAAGTTGGTTTCCCCCATGAATAGTTATTTTGTGAGTGAATTCGGTCAGCAATCTGGTGAACTTAGAGTTGTACGGCAGCAATATTGGATGTCGTTCGTTATATGTGAGCGCTGGTGATTGAACCAGACGTCCGTTGGCTCGGATGACGCCTAGTTGGTCTATGAACGGGTTGAGGGTCAAAATACTGCTGGAAGACGAAATCCTTTGTTTGAGCTTCAACTGCTTATATTCTTCTGGGAAGTGTTGTTTTTGCGTCAAAATAATGAGTCGTGTTTTGACATCTATTATTTCTTCTGGTGTAACTTCGTTTGAAGATATCCGAAGGCGGGTTCTGTTTACACCAGTCCAGAAACGTAGGACATAAGCTAATACTCTATAAGCGCGCGACAAATTGGAGAAACGGTTCAATGGGTCCTCCTGAGTAGTAGTAGTTAACGTCTTTACAGTTTTTGCTTCTAAATTGGTGTCATCTGGACTTCTGGATTTTGGCCATTTATCTTTGGGTAATTTTAGCCATGAAGGTCCAAACCACCATAAGTTGTGGGTTTCTAATTCTTGGGGCGTACATCCCCGGCTGGCTATATCTGCAGGATTTTCTTTTGAGTCGACATGTTGCCAATGACTATTGCCGACTTTATCTACAATTTCTGAGACACGATTTCCAACAAAGGTGTTCCACGTGCAGGGGGGTTTCTTTAACCAGGCCAGTACTATTGTTGAGTCGGTCCAAAAATATGTGTCGATTTGCGTAGCTTGAAGATTCGGCAGGATTCCTGAGGCTAAATTTGCCAGTAAAACTGATCCACAAAGCTCCAAACGTGGTTGCGATATTTGTTTAATGGGAGCAACACGAGTCTTAGAGGCCAGTAAATATGTAAATATAGAATTTTCAGACTGTATTCGGACGTAAAGAGTCGCAGAATAAGCCTTTTCTGAGGCGTCGCTAAAGCCATGTATTTCAACATTTAAATTAGGGCTGTACTGGATCCAACGAGGAATTTTTTTTGCATTTATTGCAGAGCAGTTTTTCACGAATTTTTGCCATTTGAGGCAAGTCAAGGGTTTTAGGTTTTCATCCCAGTCGACTTTATCTAACCAAATCTGTTGCATGATTAACTTGGCATCAACAATTACTGGAGCTATCCATCCGCAAGGGTCAAATAATTTGGCAATTGTAGATAAAACTTCCCTTTTAGTGTAATTTTCTTTCAATTCAACACCTGGGGCAGTGAATGTAAAAGAGTCTGAGGAAATGTTCCATTTTATCCCGAGTGTCTTGGTTCCGGCGTTCTCGGATAAGTTTAACCAGTCGAGCGGTAGTAGGGTCTCATTTGGCAAATCTTGAATTACTCGTGGATCATTTGAGGTCCATTTCATCAGATCGAAACCGGCAGATTTTAGAACAGTTGTAAGTTCTTTTCGTGATTTGATGGCTTCGTTTAATGTGTGGCCACCAGCTAAAACGTCATCTACGTACATGTTGTGTTGTAAGATGTTTGACGCCAGGGGGTGAGTTGTCCCTATATCTTCGGCTAGTTGAAGAAGGGTTCTTATGGCAAGAAAGGGCGCGCAATTAACTCCAAACGTCACTGTGAGGAGTTCGTAATCCTCAATAGGATCAGCCTCAGATTTTCTAAACAATATCCTTTGATATTTTGTTTGCGTAGGGTCAATGAGTATCTGGCGATACATTTTTGTGACATCTGCGTTGTACACAAAACGGAAGAATCTCCACTTCAATATTATGAGCACTAAGTCTTGTTGAAGTATGGGTCCTGGATACAAAATGTCATTCAAACTTCTCTTATTTGAAGACGGGCTCGATGCGTTGAAAACTACTCTAATCTTCGAAGTCAACTTTTCGGGTTTTATTACTGCGTGATGCGGCAGGTAATAATTTGGGTATTTATTAATTTCCAGGGGAGAAATTTTCCTCATGGGTCCTAGCTCGAGGTATTCTACAATAACTTGGTCGTATTGTGTTTTAAAATCTGGCTTTTGGCTAAGCATGCGCTCCATTCTCAAAAATTGGGCCATGGCAATATTTCTAGATACGCCTATTTCTTCGCCATTTTTAAAGGGTAGGGTAACAATATATCTACCCGAATCACTTCTACGGGTTGTAGACTTGTAGTGATTTTCACACTGCGTGTCCTCTTCTGACCTCAAAACCTTTTTTGGGGTCTCCTCCACCTCCCAAAAGCGTGTGAGGATTCGGTCCAGGGACGATGTGTTTAGTAACGCTATCGTTTTTCTAGGTGAAGTTGTTGAACAAATTGGTCCCCCCACAATCCAGCCAAATACTGTTTTTTGTGCCAAAAGGGATCCAATGGACCGCATCGGTGTTTCCATACTATATATTGAGGGGCCTAAGTCGAGGCCTATTAGTAGGTCGATGGGTCGACTTTGATGAAAGTGTGGGTCTGCAAGTTCTAGTTTTGCAGCCTCTGCGAATTGTTCTGCGTTTAACGTTTGGGGCGGTAAATTGGATGGAAGGGTCTTCAAAACTGGTGCCCATACCTCTAACTAAAACGATGTGTCCACCCTGGAGCAAAGGTTAAACAAACAGGCTTTGGTCGAAGTTTCAGAAACTGTCTGACTCAAGCCGGAAACGTGTACTATATTACGTTTTGTAGGTAAGTTTAATCGGTTTTTCAACTGGTCCGATATAAACGTGGATTGGGATCCAGGGTCGATGATTGCTCTTGCCTGGTATCTTGCGCCTCTAGTTTCGATTTGTACCATTGCAGTGAATAACAAAGTTTGTTTGTCTACTAGTTGTGTCGAGGACTGATTATTTCCCCGCAGGGTCAAGGAAGTCAGGTTAGGAATACCTGATCGGGAAGTGGACTGTATGTATTGGGCTTGCGCTGCAGCACTTGTACTAGCTTGCTCGTCAGCGTTATTTGGTGGTAAACTTATAGGCTGGGTCACCGTTGCCTTGTGCAACAAAGTGTTATGTTTTTGTTTGCACAGCCTACAACTATATTTGCTTGAGCAGTCCTTGACACCATGATTTATTGACAAACAATTAAAACATGAATTTGTGACTTTTGCTATGTGAATTCGGTCATTCACATTTTTTTCTAAAAATTTAGGGCAGGATCGTAATGGGTGAGGCTCTTTACAATGTTGACAATTGTGCGTAGAGTCTTTTTGTCCTCCCTTTGATGGAAAACGTTTCTGAATTTTCGACTCGTTATTGTTTTGAGTCGCGTTTGTTTGAAAACTGTGAACCTGTTTTTGTTTAGTGAACGGTTTGGAACTTTCCTTTTTTTGTTGATAGGGTTTAGGTTGTGTGATGGCCGCAATTGACTCTAAAGTCTTAGAATGGCGAGTCAAAAAAGTGTTAAATTGTTCCCAAGATGGAACCTTTGTTGTTTCTTGAAGAGAGTTTTCAAATTCCTTCAAAAGTGTTCGGGGGAGCTTGGTCGAGCAAAGATATACCAGGAAGGGGTCCCAAGTGCCAGTTTCTACCCTTAAAGCGTTTAAAGCTTGAATGCAGCCATTAACGGTTCGTTGTAGTGTCTGAATAGATTGGCCTGAATCTTCGGTAACTTTCGGAAGGTCAAATAAAATTTTCAATTGTTCGTTGACCTGAATCCGATTGTTCTCGTATTGAAGAACAAGATTTTTCCAGGCTATATCGAAGCCTTCGTTGGTTAATGGGGCATTTGAAACTATGTTCCTAGCGTCTCCTCCAGTTTTTTGAAGCAAATGAAATAATTTTTCAATTTTACTGAGTCGGGAATTATTTATATATAGGGCAGTAAAAAGTTCGCGGAAGGTTGGCCACGTCACAAAATCACCTAAAAACGTATCTATGTCGCAAGGTGGCAGCCGAATAGACGAAACGTCGCTGTTTTCTACAATTGGGTTTTCCGCAGACGAAACTCGCTCGTGCTTACTCGTGTCATCAGTCGGGGCAGAAAGCGCCAGAATTTCCGCGTTAAGTGAGGCCAAACAAGTTTTGTATGCAGCCAGGGCCTTTTTATATCGATCGCGAAGTTTCTGCCTGTCTACCGGTTGTTCGCCAGTTTCCGGTTTCTTGTCCCTACACTCTTCATAAGCCCTTTTGATTTGCTGCCAAAGTGAGTCTAGTTCTACTCGAAGAACTTCTAAACTATGAATGTCCTCACCTGCCTTTGATTCTGAATACTCGCTTTCAAAATCCAAAAGGTCATTTGTACAATTAACAAATTTATCGAGTGCCATTATTTATTATATAAACAAGAATCGTGAAAAAAACTATTAAATTGGGTCAAAAAAGTACCTGCTAGCGATATAACAACAACAAGTATTGAAAAAATTATAATGATTTAAAAAATTTCAAGAGTCCCACAAAGCGATTTGTTTCCCAGGTATTTTTCAAAAATGGACGCAATGGTAACTTGGTTTTTATTTATTTGGGTAGTGACGTCACGGGTTTTTCTCTTAAAAAATTGCAGCGACAAAAAAAATTAAAGAGTAACACAACAAGCAAGAATATTTATTTCTTGTTGTGTTGTATACTTTGACTTACTTGTTGTTGTTGGGTCTTTTGATTTTTGTGTCACTGCTTGTAGACAGTGTTACCGTTATGCGACTAAAGTCGCATTTTTGCCCCTTTTTGACTGCCTTGCCACTTTTTTGACCCCTTTGTTTTAAATCCCCTTTTGTATCATTTTGTAGTTTTTGTGCCCCTTTTGCCCCTTTTTGAACCAAATTTTTTTTATACTGTCAATCAATGAATCCGGGCTCAATTTGAAGAGAAAATAGCATCTAATTTGGAAAAAATTAAAATATGTAATTCAGGAAGGGCCATCTATTAACAATAAAATTTACCTCAAATTTCTAGTATATGTATTAAATATTATGAATAAATTAAACCTTAATTTTCAAAACGAATCATCACAAATTAAATATTTAGTTTCATCCACGAAAGATATTGTATTAGAAATTTTTAAAAATTTTTTAAAAAAAGAGTATGTTATGCAACCAAATATAGAACAAATTGATTTTGTTGATGTTCTGCATATAAAAGAAACTCTTAATATATATATCGGCCACGAAGCCGAGCTAGAAATATGTACTAACAACATCTTAAGTAGTGATATTGTACAAATTAAAAACAACATTTTACTGTTTTTACCAAAAGCAGTGCAAAGAAATTTTATCAAGAATAATTATTAGCGATAAGAGGCTGAGTTCATTAAAGGCTTTAGATCCAGTATTTATTAAGTCAGCTGAAGACATAAATTACTTTAAAATTGTTACCGTTTTTATTGATATAATTACTAACCCAGATGATTTTGTAAAAGAGTTCAAACTTTTAGAAACCAGATCAAACGATAAAGCTATGAAGCAATTTTTAAAATATCTAAGCCTGAAACAATTTGGTACGAAATTGGCAATTTAAAAAACTGTTTGGGTGACAATTTATATCCAAACTTGTATAAATTTGCTTCGTATGTTTTTACTTTACCACATAGTAGTGCATCCGCTGAGCGGATTTTTTCTAAGTTAGCATATTTAAAAAATAAAGTGGCAAATAGACTGAAAGTAGATACCTGTCAGTCTATGTTATCCGCTTTAAATTTGTATCAAAATGACTTGGAAGATTGGATTCCAAGTGATGAATTGATTAATAAATATAGATTTACGTTTTCAAAAAAATAGACATTTAATAGTTGAAGAAACAACATAACACTGCAATTTATAAAAAAATGGATCTGTACCTGATATTAACTATCTTCCTATTAATACTTTTATATACTATTTCCTCGAGGTTTTTTCGTAACTTAATTTTGTTGGTAAAAAAGTACATATACTTACATACATATATACATATCTCTATCTATTTAAATGTAAAGTTTTTTTGTATCAAATCATATTATGAACTATTTTTTGTTTTTGTAAGTATTGATATAACACTATTTTAAGCTCGTTTTATTTACAATTAATTTGTAACTATTTTTGTATAAATAATTGAAATAAAAATTTTATGCAACAGTTCATTATCGTTTACTTGCAAACAAGACATGTATTTTCACGATATATGTATATATATGTATATATGTGTGTTTTTCCCAAACAATTTGTATTATATACCTATAATGTATTTTTTTATAAATATGAAGTTTATTTTTTGTTATGCTTAGTTTTCGATGAAAATAATTTAATAAATACATACGTTTTTTTTTAAAATTTTCCTGTTTTTAAAGTTGCCCCTTTTTTTCTCAGAATTCCCCTTTTTGTGACACTTTTTTTTTGAAAATCCCCTTTTTGTGCCCCTTTTTGAAAAATTTGAACGGTAACACTGCTTGTAGATTAATTCTTCTTTGTTGTTGTTGTTGGGTGTCTGCTGATGCTGCTGCTACTGCGCCAAAGAATTTGGGTCCCGTTAGCTTGTTCACTATTAAACTTTGCAAATTTTGTTTTTTGTAAACACTTTTAATTAAATTAATTTTTATTTTATTAATTTTTTAATAAAAACTTTGCTTTTGTTTTATATACATATGTATATACACTACACTTTATGCTGCGGTTCGAAGTGACCAAATGTTTGGGGGTTGATTTTTTGTGGTTCTTTTTTCTAAATTTTCTCTATTAATAAAAAACACCTTTTTATTTCCGTTTTTTATATTTTAGTTTTATTTAATTCACTTTTTGTTCAATTATATTTTGGAGTTTTTTGTTCACAGTTTTTTGGTTTTTACAATGTTTCCTTTATTTATTTTCACAATTTAATATGTCACTTGTTTTAATGTTATTTGTACAAAGGTCGAAACTAAAGTGAGTTTTAATGATTGTAAAAAAGATCTTGCAAGTTAACTTAAGTACAAGAAAATCAATATAATGACAAAATGTGAAATAAATAAATAACAATTAAAGGACCGTTAGTATTTTACAGGGTGCTGTGTTGGGGACGAGTCATCATTAAACACAATGTATGTATGTATGTTTGTTCGGGTGAAATCTTGCAACTCAATTTTGAAGCAGTTGTCGATAACCGATTGAGCTGAAATTTGGTATACACAATGTATGGTAAGCTGTGTGACGTCATTCTAAATCCAATATGTCGGCCACACATGCACTTCTACAATATGGATAGCAAATGAAAGGGTTTGCTAAGAATAACTCGAAAAAATAAAGTAACGTCACTCTAGATACAATATGGCTGACTAAGTTTTTAATGCTTGCTGAGAATACGAATGCGAGTTTTAAAAAAAAATTTAGTAAAAATTCTTTTTAAAAAGCAGTGAAAAATAAATCAAAAGTAAAGTGGGGAATGTAAGGAGAGATAAACTCACTGTTTATTGTTGATGATTTTGTTTAAACTTTGATATTGTTACAAGTAGAACTGTTACTGCAATTCTTATACGCTTAACAGTTTTATTTGGTTTAATATCTTTAGTTTTTCTAAAATCTTTATGGATGAAGTTTCCTGATGATCTGGCCTAAGCAACCTAAAGCCCTTATGACACTACATTTTTAATGCATTGTTCAAGTTTTGGTGAACAGTGCAAATATAAAGTAATAGAAAAATTTACCAAGTGCGAAGGGTTCAGCTGTACTGAGATAAATGAAAAACTGTCAAAAATTTAACTAAAGTTATCGATAATAAATGAAGTTATGTCAAAAACAATGTAAAATTGTTCAACTTAAAATTGACATTTCAAGCTGAAATATTAAAAGTGTTGGTGAATCAGCGGTTAGTGCCGGTTCACACACGTCAAGTTTGACTCGTCAAGTCTTCAGCTTTTAGGAGAGAAGGGTAAAGAGAATGCCATTACCTTTCCCCTCTCTCCTAAAAACCCAAGACTTGAGGAGTCAAACTTGACATGTGTGAACCGGCATTTAATGAGCAAATGTAGCGAATTACCGCTTTTTGTTTTTAGGTTTCTCATAAACAAAAAGTTGGCAACATTTAATAAAATTAACAGAACAGGGATGGCTAAGTTGTTTTAATTGTACTTTTTTGTTGATACTTTTTTAACTAAGATTTATAATACCTTTTTGTGGTTTTTTTAAGAACATAAATAAAATTAATTTCAACTAAAAAAATCTTTTAGTACAATTAAGGTAAAAAATACAATTTTTAAAGGTTGTTGGTACAATTATAAAAATTCTCAACGCCATCCCTGAAACAAAACCATAACAAGAGAAAAAAAACCTAAAAAACTTTACATTTTTTATAGTATGCTCTTTCTAGCATTTACTGTTTCTTTCTATCAATTCTATATCAATTAATGAATAAAAAATGTAGTGTCATAAGGGCTTTAAGCAGTGAAATGCGCATAGGAATAGCTTATTTTTTCAACAATAAATTTCAGTGTTTTTATCAAATAATAAAAATTGGGAATTAAGCACGAATAACAAAATCATTTAAATTAAATTTTGTATTCCCACGAAAATAATTTTGATAAGTAAAAAACCTTTTCAAAAAACAAGCATTTATTTTAATGTGCTAAAAATAAAAACCAATAATGTTTTGCCTTAAAACTTTTACTATCAACTTATAACGTCATTACACAATTTATATATGTTTTATAAAATACCTTGTTGTTGTTATTTTTTATACCCATCAAAGGGTCTAGACTTTTACACATAGGAAGGACATACATGTCTATCGTGATTGAGAAACTATAATAGGAGACTTTTTGGTTTATTGTTTGCCAATTATTACTTTCTGATTTTTTTTATATTATTGAACTTACAAAATTAAATTAAAAATTCACGGATTAGAGTGGATGATACCACTGAGAAGGAAAAAATGCTCGAAACATGTAAATTCATATAAGTTTGTGTGTATGTATGTATATTTATAGGTTTGTATTTGCATAAATTATTATGGTCGTGTTTCGACCAATAGGCAAACACTAGTGTCAGTAAATTTGGATTAAACGTCAAAATCTGCTCTTAAAGTGCGTGACTTGATAATCTATCAATAACATTTTAATAGCTCGTTTAATAATTACATTAAAATTCATAAAAAATTCTTTTTAAAATTTGTTCAGAAAATCTTAGTTAAAATAAGCAGTAAATAAAATTAAGATGGCGTTAGAAGACTAACCTTGCATTTTGTTTTACAATATTACATAGCGCCGCGGGCTTATATTCAAATAGTGCTATCTGCAAATTTGTTCGAAAATGTGTGTTTTTTTAAATGAATTCACTGACTGAATGGTCATCTGTCAATTAAGTTTGAAAACAAATTTTTTTTTCCCCAAAACGTTTTTTTTTATAATTATTGTTTTGTGCTTTGTAAAAAGGTACTACACTCACAATATTCTGTACGTAAAATTAACTGAAATTGTAATATAAAATAAATGAAAGTTCAATTAAAAACCGGTCTACCTATTTTTCATTTATTTTTAACAAAAAGTTAATTTAATTTTTAATGTCAAAAATTCAACACCATATTCCGTAAAATCAAATAAATATTCAGTTATTTTGTAAAATTTTACTGTCAAAAATTCAACACCATATTCAGTAAAAACGATTAAATATTCAGTTATTTATTAAAATTTTACTGTCAATTTTTTACTGTCAAATTGACGCCATATTCAGTAAAAACAATTAAATATTCAGTTATTTTATTAAATTTTCGTTTACTCCACAAAAGAGCCGAATTTCTAAAAAATACCAGACAGACACCTGTCCGCTTGTTTTTCTTATAAGCGAGAGAAGGAGAATATTTTTATTTACTTACCCAGTTACACACGTTTGTTTTACTTTTGTTTTACTGACCAAGTTGTTTACAGAAGAACTCTCAATTATAAGACACCAGCAGCATGACCGATATGGCTTCGCAATTATTTTACTTTTAAAATTTGATGTATTTAACTAAATTATTTTAACAAATAGAAAATGGGTATTGCTTACACAAAACAAGCAATTCATTTTTTATAGATAAGTAAAAATTAATTTTTGGTAGTAAAATTATATAAAATAACTGAATATTTAATTGTTTTTACTGAATATGGTGTTGAATTTTCGACAGTAAAATTTTATAAAATACCTGCATATTTATTTGTTTTTACGGAATATGTAGTTAATTTTTTGACAATTAATTTATAAAAGATAACTGAATATTGATTTGTTTTTACGGAATTCGCGGTTGAATTTTTGACAGTAAAAATTAAATTAACTTTTTGTTGCTTTCAATTACATTTTTATTTACTTTAACATAAAGAAGAATTTAACTCAATCAACGGACAATATTAACTGCAACTGAAAATCCGTATTAATATGCACTTAGTGTTTTGAATAACTGTTAGAATCAGTTAAAAATAAAATTGCTTTGAATTTTAAATGTTTATTTATTTAAAAATTACTGAACGGAATATTTCTTAAATAAGCTACAGTCCGTTACTGTAATAATATTGTGAGTGTACCGGCATAAAAGATATTTGTGTTTATAATAAAATTATAAAATTTTTTATTACAATGTAGACATATTATGCATCAAAGGATTAGAAATTGTTCTTGGATTTCAAAAACTAATATAATTTTAAAATTCTTAGAAGACATATTGCAAAAAATTTGTTTATGAGTTTTTTGCGAAAAATTTAAATATTTATCAAAAAAAAAAAATAATTTTTATTCTGAATATAATGGATACAAAGCATGGGTCTCAGGGTTCCTATTGCACAACTATTATAAATACATTGGGTCATAAAAACTGTGCTTAAACTTTTTGGTTCTTGCTTTGCAGTTGAAGCAAATGTGTCATAAATTGGAAATTAAAAAAAAATAGGTCAATTTCGGAGAGTCTTGCGCTCGCAGTGATTAGCATATTTCGTATAGCAATATTATACATGAAGAAGCTTCTCAAAAAAGTATAATAATAAGTATTTGGATTTTCATGGGTGCTCAAGCATAATTTAAGATCTTATAGGGTTAAGTTTTTTTGAGATTTTTTGGATGATGTTTAGAGGTCGCTTAAGTCGAATTTTTGCCAAAAATCGGGAATTTCGCTATAAATAAAGATAATAAAGGGGGTTTTTTATAGAGTGACACAATTTTAAACAGCTTTTCGCATTCTGACCACCATCGTTTTGGAAAACATATGGGCCAATGACTCCGCCAGCCCATAAAGCGCACTAAACAGTAATTGTCTGTGGGTGTAATGGCAGGTTTCGACTAGAGCCCAGCGGGAAAAAGAAGTAATACGGATGGGTTCTAGAAGGCCTCTGTACACCATCTTTTGGATGTACAAGGCCTGCTCGCTCCATTCCATACTCATATATTTTTTACACACGTTGTCATTGCGAAGCAGCCTTTCCGTTCTCGCTTCTTGAGCAGATGCATAATGATGGTAACGGTATCAAAAAAATAATAATTTTGCCTTTGCTTGTGCAAAAAAACAATACAAAAAATGTTACTCTTTCGCTACTCCCTTCTCATAGAAGCGAGTGTCATTCTTTAGCAGTTAGATAAGAACAGAAATTGAATCAAAACAAATTGTTAAGAATTAAGAATACCTTTTGAGTTTTCCCGCTGCAAGCTTGTGAATTCTCCTCACTTCAAATGTGACAATTCTGCTTATTTACATACACATTCAACCAGAAATTCGCTTCATCGGAAAATAAAACTTTGAATGGAAATTCAAAATCAATATCAATTTGAGCTTCAGCCAATTCGCCGAATTATTTTGATTAAAAATTTCAACAATTTGCACGCGTTGCTCTGGTGTAAATCGATTCATAATGAAATTTCATAGCAAACTTAACAAAATGCAACTACCATATGTTAAATGGGTGCTCAAATAAAGCAGTGCTGCCAACTAAAAAAAACAACATTTATTTTAAATAAAAATTGCAAAAAATTTACTTTTTCAGAATTTTAAATTCAAGTGCGTTTGGCTTTTTTTTTTATTACAAATGAATATTTTCTTAATATGCCAAATTTAAAATATAAATAAATTTGGTGGTTATTCACAAAAAAATATTTCATTTCATTTCACTAAAAAATAATAATCTAACATCGAGCAAAAATTAGGAATTAAGGATCGTTTTTAATTTTTGTAATAACCGTGGTCCCCTAATTTGGGATTCTATGGCGCCGCTCTTAACAATTCCATAGACCTCAAATTCAAAACATAAACTCGACTACAACTCTTTAATTGTTACTTCAAATTGCATTCTAATCAGACTAGCCGTTTACGAAATATAAAATTATTTCCATTTTTTCCAAATTTCTCACACTGTGCAGCGGTCATAATGGGGTTTTCAACAAGAACTTTGTTTTCTAAAACAAAATAAAACAAAAAATTAGATGAAGATCATTCAAATTTTTATTGTATTACGATGAGAAAAGTTCCACAATTATGAATGACAAATTATTTCTGGCAAATGTCCACCACGAGCACGCTGACAGGTGTCGATTCTTTCATCTTTTTTTTATCACTTTTTGGCAGCCAGACTATTTCGTAAATCACATCACGGATTTTGAACTCTTAGGCTGCAATCGATTCAACTGGCTCTGTCCTTAACATAGCCCCACAAAAACTAATACAGTGGTGTTAAATCACACGACACTTTAATGCTGATGTTTGTGAAATTATGCGATAGAGAAATTTTGTTTGCAATAAATTGATCGTTTCATGGACTGTGTGACATGATGGTGTTGGCACGTTTTGTATCAAGCCTGTCTACTCAAACTTAACAACAAAATTCTTAATAGCGGTCCCAGAAGAACGATTATGTTGTCCGAATGTATCACGAATTTTACGAAATTTAACTTTAACAGAACCACCATTTTCATTTTGGATTTTAATTATTTTAATGCTATTTTCGAGCGAAAGCATATTAAGCCGACGATATATTGTTTTGTTAAAAAAAAACTAATTATTTTAATAAAAATTCGTGTAACTTAAATAAAAGTCTCAAATAGTTTTCATTACAGATCATTTTAATTTTTGTTCATTTAAATTTGTAAATATTGACTTACTGCAAAAATAGCTTAAGCGACATTATTTTCAATTTGCATTTTTTTAATAAATGGATTAATTGGCAACACTTGCATCATCTCCTAAAATATCATGGTCACATAAGGGACCTCGGCCCTATGCTCCCCAGAGGAGTAGTAGTAGTAGTAGTAGTAGTAGTAGTAGTAGTATACACGTGAAGGCCATGTGCACCCCGACCCAAAAGATCTTTTGTGCAGCCCATATGTCTCACCATGTCAAGTTTAGGCCGCGTATAAAGCCCATTACCCTGCCCAGAGGAGTAAAAGGAACATATATATATATATATATATATATATATATATATATATATAAGGGACCTTTACACTTTTATAACAAAAACAATTTTAGCTTAAGTGCTAACCAATATACAAATTGTTTATGAAATAAAATAAGAACCCTTCTCCTGTAAAATTTTGTTTTTTTTAGCGCTTAATCTTTTTTGGCGATATCTGGAATTAATAAAAAAATGTTGTTTGTAGGATTTAAACGGGGGTTTAAAATTACATTATCAAATTAAGTTTAGTGGTTGCTCTAAGAGTTAACGGGAAAATCAGTTTTTTTGCTATCCTGTAAAATTATGAATTTTTCCGATAGCACTTTTTGAATATAAACTCTCGATATATTAAATATTAAAAAAAACATAACTTTTTTTTGGCATATATGTAAATTATTAATCTATAATATTAAAATATGTATTATTCTAAGCCATAAAATTTTGTAGATATTATCAAAACAAAAAAAAAATATTTTGTTTAAAATGAAAAAGTAACTTAAATGAATCTGATTATCTTAAAAAAATTTTATGTTAATTTGTTTAAATTTAACGTTATTTCTTAAGGTTGAACTTAAGTATTTTGGAATTTTATTACATTCGATATCGAATTTTGTTTGGAGTTAAAATCAATTAAAACATCTTAAAAATTAAAGAAGTGTGATTACTTATACCCTGGAAAGGGTTATAAAGGGTTTAATTTTAAGGGCCGATGTTGATTGTGAACCACACCTAAAGGTCAAGTTTTTTTCTGCATTTCGTTCGACATTTCTCAATTTCAGACTAACGCAATTTGAACCATGGAAATATACAAAATCGAGCTACGCGTTAATGTTATTCAGGCTTAATATTAAAATGGTTGTTCAAATCAAAATGCATACCGTGCCCTTCGTGATTTTTCCCAAATGTGCGTACAATCGGAAAAATCGTGTGGCTGAAGAGCCGTCCACATAAACTAGTCGTCGTGCCCAACAATTACACCTCTCACGCTCGTCGTTGATGAACATTATGCATAAAGACTTGCATTTACACGCTTACAGGGTGCAATTGACTCAAGAACAAAAGCCTCTTGATCATTCCAAACGTCGTCAATGGTCAGAATGGTGGCAAGAAATGACAACAGTGGATGATCAATTTGCGAAGAAAATTATCTTCATTGATAAGGCACATTTTCACCTCAGTGAATTCGTCAATAAGCAGAATTGCCGCATTTGGGCGAATGATAATCCAAGAGTGATTATCGCAAAAACTAATCACCCACAAAAAGTGACTGTTTAGTGCGGTTTATGGGCTGGCGGCATCATTGGTATTTATTCCAAAATAAAACCGGTCGGGCAGTTATTGTGAATGGTGTTCGCTATCGTGAGATGATAACGAACTTTGTATGGCCCGAATTGGAAGATTTGAATGTGGACGAAATTTGGTTTCAACAGGACGGTGCCACTTGCCACACTTCTAACGAAACAATGGCTCTTTTGCGCGACAAATTCAATGGCCGTGTTATCTCACGTGGTGGCGCTGTCAATTGGCCGCCAAGATCATGTGATTTGGCACCGTTGGTATTCTTTCTTTGGGGTTATTTCAAAGAAAAGGTGTACGCCGATAAGCCAGCAACAATTCAAGAGCTAAAGGATGAGATAATTCAGCACATAAACGGCATAAAACCTTAATTATGACTCAGCGTCATCGAAATTTGGACCATCGGATGGAGGTGTGCCGCCGAGGCGAACATTTGGCCGATACTTTATTCCATACATAATTGAACCATACCAATATTGTCTTAATAAAAAGAAATGGCAATAATTTCCTAAATAATTTTTGCTTTTTTCGGAATCAACCAGACTTTTAAAATTTAACCACCCTTTATTTGAATTGAATTAAGTAACCTTATTTGTATGATGTAAATTAGGAACTGTTAAATGATGTTGGATCAAGCAAACGTTTGCAAAAGGAAACAATTTGTTAATAAATCTAGTGGGAACGTCTCAAATGTTTGATAGGTGTGAACATAGCTATAGAGTGGCCAGTTGTAATTTAAAAAAAAACAATTTTAATAAATAGTGCTAAGTTATTAACATATTCCAAATTTTGTTATTATTTTGGTTATTTTGACACACCTTTTTTTTAATTTGTACGTGACTAGTTTGCTGAAATAGTTTAATTATCATTTAGTTTTATCAAATATAATGTTACACTTGCATTAAAAAATGCAATTGTTTGCATTTTTATAAGGGGATGTAGCTCAGATGGTAGAGCGCTCGCTTAGCATGTGAGAGGTACGGGGATCGATGCCCCGCATCTCCAGGTTTTTGTTTGGTTAAACATTTGGGATTTGCTCTAGATATTTTCTAAAAAGCAACTAGGTAGTTAATGAAAATTGTCTTTTTTCTTTTTATAACCTTCATAAATTTCCTTCACAACCTTTTTTTTATACATATTTTAATTAAAATTATTGATAATTCTGCAAAAGCTTTTTGAGAAGTTTTTATTTTCTACAAATAACAATATCGTCTAATGGTGTTTTCTTTTCTAAAAAATATGTCACATATTATTTAAAAAAGTGCAATTTGGTGTTCTTTTCTTAAAAATGCTTTGCTCTCTAAAAAGACAACGTGTTTTATTCTAAAAAAAATCACCCTTAAATGTTATAAGGTGATATAAATCGAGAGTGTTGATAATGCCCTGTAAATATATGGCTTCTGTTTATATAGTTATATGGTTACCAGACGAAGTTAGGAAAAATCGCCTCTAATCAGGACACTAAAAATTTAAAGCTTTAATATTTATTTTTTCTATTATTTTATAGTTAAAACAAAAGAAAGCATTACATTGTTAAAGTTGGTTGTCAGCGATATACAATTTAAATGGATTCGTTATTAAAAAATTTTTTTTTTTTTGGTATTTTTTTTGTAGAAAAGAAAACAGCATAAGTTGTTGCACTTTTCTGGTAATACAAATTTAAGAAAATACCTACAACTTAAAGAATTTTAAAATAACTAGGAGTCCTGAAATTATATGTCCTTCATTTTAGAGAAGGAAAACCCCTTATATAGGGACTTGCCCGACTTCTGGCGAAAGTGATACGTTTAGATAATTTTTAAATCAAAATGTTATATGGGGTGTTTTTTTCAGCTGCATGAGAACATAAACTGGTAAAACAAGACAGAAATATTGTTGGAATGACGTTTGTTTTTATTATAAACTGGTAAATAATTTTACGGCATTTTTTTTTTAAAGATGACTTCGGCAATAAGTCCTCCGCGGCTACGAGTTACATAGCACATTCGATCAATAAAATTTTTTATTTCTTCTTCCAATAAATCTATGTTTGTGTGGCGTAAACAGTGACTAAAAGAAAAGCTTCCAATGCTTCAAGAGGTGCTGGCTTATCGGCATAAGCCAATCACTTAACGTTCCCATAAAAAGTAATCCAGATGCGTTAAATCGCACGAATGAGGGGACCAGCGAACAGGACTACTTCTGGAAATAAAGTTTTCAACAAATCCGCACAGTTTAACATTCTCAACTGTCAATCCATAGTTATCTATATCGAGAGTTCTTACGCAGATTAAATAAAAAAGTATTCATTTAATATCAGTATCTTATAAGAGTGCTTAAAATGGCTACTTTTTTAGGACCTCGGTTAAGTTCTTCTTAGTCCTATAAAAAGTTCAGTAAAAAGGATTTAATTTATCAATGTTGCATTTTAATGCATTATAATTATAATGAATGCACCGGGGGATGTAGCTCAGATGGTAGAGCGCTCGCTTAGCATGTGAGAGGTACGGGGATCGATGCCCCGCATCTCCAGCATACATTTTTAATTTGAAATGACATTTTTTACCCACACCACAATAATGAGTTTGTGCTCAACTGTGTAAAGGCCCAAATACACTGATCAAAATACTCATCAAGCATTGAGTTAGTGAAAAAGTGTTTGTATGGGGCACACCGGCGATTCTGTTATCTCGTACACCTTTTGTTTTAAATAACCCCATAGAAAGAAGACCAACGGTGTGATATCACATAATTTTGGCGGCCAATTGACATCGCCACCACGTGAATTTGGCGCGCAAAAGAGCCTTTGTTACGTTAGCTGTGTGGCAAGTGGTACCGTCCTGTTGAAATCACATATCGTCCACATCCATATCTTCCAATTTGGGCCATAAAAAGTTCGTTATCATCTTAAGATAGCGGACACCAGTAACTGCCCGACCGGCCTCATTTTGGAATAAATACAGCACGATGATGCCGCCAGCCCATAAACCGCACCAAACAGTCACTAATTGTGGGTTCATTAGTTTTTCGACAATCACTCTTGTATTATCATTCGCCCAAATGCGGCAATTCTGCTTATTATGGGTTTCACTGGATTGAAAATGTGCCTCACGAGTGCACGATATTATTTTGATTTGAACACCCATTTTCATAATAAGCCTTAATAACTTTAACGCGTGGCTCGATTGTGTATCCTTCCATGGTTCAAATGGAGTTAAGGCTCAGTTAGTCTTTACTTTCTGTTCTGTTACGAATCAGCTGATTTGTTTTTGTTTTTAAAAAACCTGTGAAATTGATTAGTTTTTCTGTTATGTTGCGGTTCAGTTTGTTAAAATCAAAAACTTGTTAAGTAATTATAAGTGACAGCAAAATAAATAATAAAACCAAGGCCCATTGAAAAGGTCTGTGCAAGAAGCCTGATGATCATTGTTTATGTTCTTTTTAGTTGTCAAAAGTTGTTTACATGTGCATGTATACGTTTATGGTATGCCACAAATACACGTTTTTTCCTTTTGCTTTGTATATGTGGTAGTAAATTTTTGACAACTAAAAAGAATCGTATTTTGTTTTTGTACAAGTAAGCAGACCTGATAGATGGGCCTTTAATAAAACAATACATCTTTTTATTGAAAAAAACTATTTTTTGATTTTAAAAATTCATAAAATTTAATTTCTCCAAATTTATGTGCATAAAACTTATTGAAATAAAACAATGGACGATGCAAAACTAATAAATTTGTCATAAATGGCTGATAAGTTGCTACAGGAAAAGTAACTATTACAATTTTGACACAGAACGGCACGGAACATAACAGATACAGAAAGTAAAGACTAATTCTGCCTTTAATCTGAAATAAAGAAATGTCAAATGTAATGCAAAATAAAACTTGACGTTTAGGTGTGATACACATTATACATCGGCTATTAAAATTAAAGTTCCTTTTATATATTAAATTGGAGATAATATGATGAGATTTGGTACACAGTAGGGTGATCGATTATTCGATTTTTCAATAACCGGTTTTCGAATATTCCGAATAGTTGCTATTTTAAAAAAACCGGTTTTCGGTTAAGCATTTTAAAAATAACCGGTTAACCGGTTTTAATTCGAATACATAAAAATACAAAAATCAAATTAGTTTTTGCAATAAAAAGTTAATTAGAATAAAAAGAAAACAATTCACGAAGGTAAGGAACCAACAAAATACATAGATATGACTGATGGTATGTTCAGACCTAACAAATATTTGACGATAAAATCCAAAAAAAAGCGTGACCAGTAAATTGATTAAACTTAAGCTTTATTTTTAACAATTTCTATTTATTTACTATTCTTTATTTCTAAGATGATGATTGTATAATGTAATTTAGAAACTGTTAAATAATGTTTGCTCTAGCCAAACGTTTTTCAAAAGCACACAAAATCTTAAAGAAAACGATTGGTTACGTGTAGGACATTAAATATATAATATGTGTGAACATTAGGGCCAGTACTTTTTCACACTTTTTGCGAATATCAAAAACGGCATAGTATAGTCGTGTAGAACATTAAAACTTATTAAAAAAAATATGATAATTTATTCGGATTGTTAAAAAGTTCACGCTTGCTATCTTGGAATTTATCCACTGCTGTAGATTTACAAATTTTTCTACGGTTTACAACTCATAGCGGTTCAAAATTTCTTGGAACGTTTTAGAAATTTGCTTCCCTGCGAGAGGTTTATTTCGCAAAACGACTGAAGACAGGTGTTTACATTACTAAAACATTCTTGGCCAGTCCGTGGTACTATGCCAAATATTTGGTTATATCCCTAGTGAACATACAAAGATAGCTTTAGAATTTTAGAAAAACTTTGGTTTTAAAAAATTATAGGAATTCAATAAATTAATTGTTTCAGATATTCTGAAAAATTTATTTTTAATAAGTTTTAATTTGTTGGTGGTTAAGCATGTCTATATGAATCAGTAGACGTCAACCATATTTTTGAAAAGTTGCAAACCAAACCTTTTATCCAGTATTATATGTTTCAATTTTTTTTTGTTTCAGAATTATATAAACAATAGTAATATGAACATGTTTCTTATGAAATTCGTAGATCACAATTTAAGCCCTTCCATGAGATTGTTTGATTCGTTAAATTTTGTTTTAAGTTGGTAATTTAATAAATAAAACTGAAGAAATTTTCCATATCGCTAATTTCGCCGGTATGGTGTAGTTTTAAGCATGAAGATATGCTAGAACTACTTAAGAGTTTTTCATTCATTATTGGCAACATATTTTAGTAAAGTATTATTTGCAGTCTCTTAAAAACTACTCGGATCAGAGTCAAGTTTTACTTGGCGTATATTTATGTCAAGCTTGTAGACTAATTAAAAGTGATTAATAAGTCGTGACGTTGAGGAACCTTTGGAACTTATCATTTTAGGGCCGTTTAAGCATCATTGTCTTTTAAATCAGTTCGATATTATCACCAGATAAGGCATCTTTATAAAGATATATACAGTATTTAGAATACTGTCAAATTGCTAATTACTTTTTAAGCTGAACTTTTTGCTGTAGTATTTTGAGTTTTTGTTACAAGAACACACGCTTATATGTATTTACATTGCTCATAATGTTTTTTGACTTTTGTTACATTTTGTTTTGACATTTTTTATAAAAAGTTTAACTTTGTCAAATATTCAATTAGAAAAATATTTAAATTTAGAACAAAAGTAAGGAAAACGTATATAAATTACACATTACTAAAATATCCGGTTTATTTTACTTAAATAGCCGGTTTATTCGATATTCGAAAAATAGACATTTTAAAATATTCGACTTGGGCAAAACTAAAATAACCGGTTAAAACCCTAGTACACAGGTTTAAATTGTCACAAGGACCAAACCAATAAAAATGGTTAATATCGTTCCATAATTACACAAAGCTTCTTTTCAGAATTGAGTTTTTGTGTCCATACACCATCTTATTATGTTGATATTTAGATTAAGTTCAGCCAAAATATATTTAAATGCAAAATTAATAATTAACGTACAAAATATTGGTGATATCGTTCCATATTTGGTCATAGATCTTATAAACATTTTTCTTCCGAAAATAGCTTTTAATGCCATAACATCCTTATAAACGTTGGTGTTGAAATAAAATTGGCGACAATAACTTTTACGATACATGACAAAATGTTGTAATGGAACGTCCAAAATTAGCAAAAGGTCCCGTATAAACCCCCTTTCTTAAATCATTAAAAAGCAAAAAATGTATAGCGATGAAGATATCTTAATAATATTTCGTCGGCTTATGCCTGTAATTTCTACAAAAAGAAAGCAGGTGGTGTTCGTACCTGACCGTTATTCTTTTCTATTTCAACGTTTTGTTTTGCCTACGTGGTTTCCGTTAAAATATGGCAGCTTTTGCACAGCTAGATTTCATTTTGTAGAAATTACTGGCATTAATATGCAAAACTGCTAATTCCATTTTAACACATTTTACAGCAGAGACAAAAAACATAGTTGATTTTACACACTTCAAGACTCAAATTAAAGAAAAATTATATTCTGGTCGACTAGACGTATCTTTCTCTACCACATGGCATCAAAATCTCAATTTACTTAAAAAGTGTATTTAGCAGGTTTGCATATTAAGCCGATGATTTGTCATCACTCAATTCTTAAATGAATCCTAACTTCATTTGCTTTGGAGGGTTTACGATTGCACATGGCTCCCAAAAAGGGGAAAAACATTGCTGTGATGCGGTCTTGCAACTGTTTCGATACAAATTAGCGTATTGTGTTGTTTACTTTGTTAAAAAAAATGTAAACACAGTCTCGACAAAAGCATTGATGCATGATTGCCTGTGTTTGTACATCGATAACTTTTATTATACATTTAGTGGCGTATGACATTGTCAATGTTCAAATGGTTCCGTTTAGGAATGTTTTAAAACGCATCCATAACTAGTTAAACAAAAGACTTAAAGGTAATACAAATTAGATATTACGATAATTTTAAAGTTTTCTAATTATAATTTTAGATCGAATTCCAAGCAGTTTATCCCTTAAATGCCCAAGGACACAAATTTTGATAAAAAAAATATATGATGCGTAAAATGGTAAAAAAAAATCAACTGCGTACCAATTTTGTCGAAAAAAATTAGTTTTTAAAAGTTATTTAGAAAAAAGAGGTTGTTTCTTAAAAATACACTGGGCACCTCTCCGTTATTACTTTTCCTCGAAAGCACTAATATAAAGCATATATACCTTAGTGTCATTGATGAGCTGTAACGCATTCCTTTGCAACCGATCCGGAATCTTCAAGCTAGACTTTGAAGCAATTGTAGGCCATTTTTGGTCGGTTATAGGCGGTATAAATAGTGAGGAGATCAAACGGAGTAAAGTAATTCTTACACCGTTTGAGGAAACCAAACTTCTTTAATTCAACTTTCTACACTTGAAAAGCATGTCGGTTCCAACGAAAACATTGAATTTTCATCCCTACAAGATCAAGACGACCCATGGCTACATATGACGCTGACTCCTCAAGCCGTCTGTGGGTAAACATACAACATTGGGCCTTACGAGAATTAAAGTCGACCCTATTCGTAAGTCCCTTCTTGGAGGTTGGTCGTAAGGTCATGATTGAGTGTGTCGTGGCTGTTCCGCCTCATAGCTTCAACCTCAGTTAGGCTTGTTCTATGATTAAAGGAAAATGAATGACAAAAGCTGCTGTCATCTGCGAAACAACCGATAGGATTGGAAGTTAGACCCAGGAGGTCGTTAAAAAATATAAGAAAAAGTGAAGGAGAAAAAACATAGAAAACTCATCTCATGAGAACCCATCTATAACACTACGTATGAGCTTCTTTAAATCTCAGCATATGAATAAAACTAAACAATAAAGCGGTGCATAAGTAAACAAAAACGAATTTTTTATTTATTGGTGAGTGCCTATTGTATCTTTGAAGAGCGTCTGCACATATGTATATTCGAACCACCATATTTTTTTCTTGACCTCAATTTCCGCTCGGATCTGAGATTTAACGTGGTATAAAACGCTATGGATTTAATTTATCAAAAATATAGTTTTTAAAGTTTACGGCAATTTTAACATAAAAATCTAAGAATTTTTTATTAAAAATAAACTTAAGATGATTTCCAGTCGTTTCTAAACACGCTTGAGTTGAGTAAAAATTAGCCCGTGGGAATTTTTTGATGGTCTTTAAAGATACAGTGGGCATTAAAGGGTTATTGCGTATATGACTGACAATATTATAAGTCAATTATGCGTCTAAATTTGAATACAATTCGCACTTAGTCAACAACAGTGTATTAACATAAAATGTTTTTAACGCTGCTGATAGAGGACCCGAAGCCATATTCGGTCTCTTTCCGCCCACTATTTGGAAAATATTGAGAAGAAAAGGACTACATCCATATAAGATCAAACTGGTGCAAGAATTAAAGGCAGCGGACCATCAACTGAAAGTTTAACCAGATTTTAATCATGAAACCATCTTCAGAGATGAGGTTCATCTCTGACTTACCGGATATGTAAATATGCAGAATTGTCGTTATTGGAGAGAGCACATTCCACATTAGACTCCATTACATTGCGAAAAAATCACTGTCTGTTGCCCATTTTTCGGCCCATTTTTCTTTAAATCCGAAACTGATGCCAATATTTCCGGGATTTTTTTTTATTTATCATATCATTGCAAACTATTTAGAGGCGAAATGGTTCCAACAAAAAGGCGCAACATGCCATACAGCACGTAAAACCATAATTTTGTTGAGCAAAACTTTAAGTTTTATCAAGAAATGGACCAGTGAATTGACCATCTCGTTCTTTAATCGTGATTTGACACCTTTGGACTTCTTTTTGGAGGAGGAATTTCAAATCTTGGTTCGTTGTTGATAAACCAGCAACAATTTAAAATATAAAACAATTTTTTCAATATTTTAATCAGGTTAAAGTTCATCAAATTTAATTTTCATAAAATTATTTTTTTGAAGAAAGGAATTTTACAACATGAAAATTAAATAAAATTGTTATTGATAATCATTCATTCTTGACTGACCTGAGATTCAAACCCAGGCGGCTGGTTACCCTGACATGTTTCGATCGCTACCACTCGATCTCCTCAGAGGGATTTGCCGTCTTACACTCGCAGCCATCGACGACTGCTGACGTCAATAGTCAAACATCAATCCTTAAACCAAATTGTATTTTAACCGTTCGGTAGATCGAAATTTGCTTCTTTGAATGGTTATCCATTTATAATTGATTTAACATGTTTTTCCTTTACCTCTGTTTTTTCGTACTTTTTGTCAATAATTCTTATTGAAGTCCAAAGTACATTTTTGTTTTTTCATGTTTTGTCTTTCTTTTTCTTGTTGACCTTTTTCAGCTCAACTTGAAGGACAAATGTGCACATAGAGCTCGTGCCTTAGCTTTAACAATAATTAGTTGATGAACTTAAGCCTGAGTAAAATATTGAGAATTTGGATTAAAAAAAAACCATAAATAGTTCAACAAAAATTACCACAATACTAAATATAAAACAATTTTTAAGATGAAAGGAATATGAATCGATGTTTTCAAAAAAGTTAAACAATAAAAAGTTTGAGTTAATACCCTCTTATTGATCAAGTGCGAATTATAAAATCATTTTTCACAAAACTTTTTGGTTCAAGTTAAAAACTACATAATTAAATTTTCTCAAAACCGTGATTTGCAATTTTGGACAAATTTTTTTTAACTTTTACGGCATTAGTATGCACTACGTAAATGAATGAATTTGAGACGTGCATAGCTTAATAGAAATCTTGGCAATTCGGTAAAAGTTTTGTCTACAATTCGTGTATAAATAATTGAATTATATGAAAGTGAACCATTTGTTATAATTTATATACAATTTATATGGGGATGTAGCTCAGATGGTAGAGCGCTCGCTTAGCATGTGAGAGGTACGGGGATCGATGCCCCGCATCTCCAGGATCTTTTTAATAAAATTGATTATATCTTTGAAAACGATTTTTAATTTCATTACGTGTACTTTTTACCACAGATCAAAATTTCTCATCTCAGAGTTTATTATCCCCAGGGGCAATTATAAGCCCGGCAAAATAAAATTTTTGTTATTACCCAGCAAAAACTATTCTTACCAGGTAAGTTATCAAGTAATGTTGGAGAAAATAAACACTACTTATTTTCGGCTGAATAACTATCGATAGTCTTAAAATATCGAAAATATCAATAGGAAATATATCGATAACGATATTACTATTATTTTAAATACAGCTATGAAGATATGTAACAGCAGCTATACACATACAATTTTTTACTTGCTATTATTAATTCGCGCTGATTTACAGCAATGAATACAAACAACAAGAATGGCAGGTGGTATGGATTCCTTAAATGTGCTTCTTTACTGATAATCAAAGGCCTTTACGTCGAAATTTGTAAAGGGACTGAAATGTCAAATACATATTTTTGTAATGTTGTAAAAAAAATTGCAAATACAAATGCAATTGCAATTGCGAGTATAGAATAAAATAATGATCGACCGTTAGAGGAAAAGTCCGCTAGGTTGAATACCTTTTGGATTGAGAATCAAAACTAATTTAGAACATTATCTAAAGTTGCAATAAAATATCTTATAGTCCCTGCTACTTCAGTTCCTTCAGAAAGGTGCTTTTCAGCAGCACAATTTTTAAAAACTGTCATCTTAAATAACGTGCGAACATACATACGTCTCATACGTTCAATAAAGTGATAAAAACAACGTAGCTGTAGCCTGATAAAAAACCAGTTAAAGTTTTCATGCTCCAGTAGAAACATTTAGTCGATAGTAGTATCGATATATCGATAGTGAAATCTGAACAATCGATAAAAATCGATAGTAGAAAATATCGATAGTATCCCAGCACTACTTACAATACAGTTACCCTGCCTTTACACATGCAAGTATTTACTTGCAAGTAGTGCATACGTATTATCAACGAAAATGTCGAAGATAAAGCCGAAAGTCTTGCAAGTAGCTTGAGTGTTTACACAGTCAGTTGTAAGTTCATTTTTCAAATGTTCTCGAAGCGAAAACATCTTATTAAAATGATTTGTTTTTCGGTTTAAAAACATTATCATGTTAAAAACATTACCATGCTTTAGCAAAATATATTTAATAATTTCTTCTTTATTTAATTTTCGCTCCATCTTGATGAAACAATTATGTTTATTTTATAAAATATGAGACTCCAGTATTGCCGTAGTAACGATGCCATAATATTACTGAGAAAATATTTTGATTAACAATTTTTTTTTTCAAAATGCTTAAAATTTATGATTAATATTGACATTAATATGCGATGTTGTATAGTTGTGCTTTTTTTATTTGTTATTTTTTATAAATACACTTAAAATCCGCTATAAACATTACTTTTATATTACTAAGTACTAGTAAATTGATACAAAATTCATCCACGGTAACACTGTTTTTTCATTTGTCATTTTACATACTGTAAGTGCCAAATATTTACTTGCAAGCAAATTCTCTTGCAAGTTGGGCTGCAAGTACGAAAAATGTGATGGTGTTAGTGAAAAAGTGTGAGTGTATTGAGTTTTTCGAACTTGCACTTGCAAGTGTAAATCCTAGGTTACTATCAGTCAAAAAATATCTAGTTATTAATTACACTGTGTGTAATTTTTTAAGTCATGAAAAATATAAACATATACGGACAAAAAAATAACCAAAAAGGACAAAAAAAGAAGACCCGTGTCTCCCAGTTTTGCCCAAAGTCATGCACTGTTTTTTATGAGCCCCCAAAGATTTGGGGCCTCGGTGTAATTTTTGCAAAAAAATGATTATTTTCTCAGGCTCATATCTTGCAAACCGTTCGGAATTTTGATTTACTCTCTGGGAAAAAGTTGTAGCTCTTGCCATAAAGAACAAAAATTGTGAACATATTAAATCAAAAAACTTCATATTCAATCAAGGTAAAAAGATTTTTTTACCTTTTTTTACCTGTTCAAAATTCAAGAAAACATACAACTACAAAAATGTACCTTAGATCTCAATAAAGAACTTTATAAAGCATATGAACATTCCTAGGGGAAAAAGGTTAAAAATCGAATTTTGTAAGTTTTTTTTTTTGGATTTTGAACTTGAAGATAAAGTTTTTTGTTTTTATATTTTTGTTCTGGCAAGAGCTACAACTTTGTTTCAGAGAGTTAATCAAAAATGTTAATTTTACATTGGTATTTTTTGCTGTGTGTATGGGACCTATAATCAGTTCTAGACCTACCAGTACAAATATTTGCCATGACGTGGGGGCTATTATGCGTTATATCAATGCCAACATTTCTCAGAAAGTTATGGCACTTAAAGTTTAATTTCGCGAGTTGTTTTTCTATGGAAGCTATGTTATGGTCAAATATGGATCGATTCCGGTGAAATTGATTAAGATGGTTTAGGTTGCAATTGAATGTTTTTGGCACAAACTTGATCTAAATACGTACATAATAAAAGGGCTTATGCTTATGAGCACAAATATTCTATTCCGGGCATAAGTGAAATTATGGATCGATTCTTACCATTATTAGTGGGCTTCGCCGTGTGACAAATAAATTGTAGAAGTATTGGAAATATTTTAGTATTAACTTTATAAGATGTCTTAATGCGATATTGTAAATGCATTTTTTGTCTAATATGAAATATATTTAATTAATTTTGTTCGTTTATGTTTCCGTAAGGGGATGTAGCTCAGATGGTAGAGCGCTCGCTTAGCATGTGAGAGGTACGGGGATCGATGCCCCGCATCTCCAGGACGATTTTTAGTTTCTAAAATGTTTACAAACATACTTTGAAAAGATTTAGTTAGTGAGCGATCTATTCAAATAAAAGTTTTTGGACTATTTGTAAGATTTTTACAGAATAATAAAACATTTAAATGGAACGCATTCAAGAATAGGTTTTTTTTTAAAATACTTAGAGTTTTTTTCTAAGAATTGAAAGGAAAAAAGGAGGGCTTTTTCAGCGATGGCAAGAAGGAAAAAATTTATAAAAAATTACATAACTGCCACAGAGTAAATCATAGAGGGGCAAAATGTATGACCGACCCAACTAAAGTTTTCTTCAAACCATTTATTTCTAACTTGCGCGTTACACAATCAAGTTTTACTTCAAATTTTGTTTCAAATTTCAATACACTTGAACTTTTTCACTAAAATATATTCATATTTTTAAAATTTGTTGCAAACTAACTTTCAAATTATCTTTCCAATTCTGTATTTTAATCATTGTGTATTTTAATTGGTTACTTTTTTTCAATGTGTACTTGTGTACTTTTTTCCATTTTGGTTTCATTTTTCCCACATCCTTTTTTAAATTGAGTAATGATTAAAAGAAGCTTTTAATTTTCAAGAAGTCACCAAAGTTTTTACTGAGAATATACAACTGAATCGTTTATTTCGAAAAGGGCTCAGGTACAAAAATACAAAGTATTCAGGATACACAAAAAACTTGCCTTTCGCAGTAAAAACTTCGCTTACTTTTTCACTCATTAATTAGCGGCTTTCTGCTATGACTACTTCAATAGCTTCTTCTATAACTACTTCCGTTATTTTTGTGTGTGACGAAACAATAGACTTTGTGTATGTGCATTTGTGTGTGTCTTACATTTTTTACAACAAACACTCATATTTAGTCTATGTGACGTAGATGCGCAGTAGAATTTTTTTTTTTGTACGGCTGAGTGCTCAATCTTGTTTTTTTGATTCATGAATATAACCACTTTCTGGGTTATCCTTTTCTCTATTGCTACCGAGTCAATATTTAACCTGTGCCCATGTTCTGTAACTCTCGCGATAGAAATGTGAGAAATTGAACTTAAATGCCATAAATTGAAACAAGCAACAGGTTTTCTCACTTAACTGCGTCTGTAACAATTTTGGCGAGTATTAGATATCACATAAAGAACTTACTCGCCAATTTACAGAAAAAGTGTGTCTGTAAAATATCTGTGAGAAAGTTCTCGCTTTGAACTGTCAAATAAACTCAAGAATAAAAACGGAGCGAGAAAAAATTTTAACACTTAAAAACATATTAAAAATGCAAAATGCAAAGAATAATAATTCTAATATTTTGTTCTTGACACATTTTTTCATTGTTTAATTATTTTGCTTGTAACATTTTTGGAAATAATACGAATGTTTTCAAAGATATTTTGTAAAGAACAAACATTAAAGTCGCACTTTACATTATTTGGTATAGCTGATAATTGTTTTTCGACGACGTCTTTGAAAATGTTTTAATTTTAGTAAATTTTGGTCGCCGTCAACGATATGTGTGACTAGCGTTCTCAACGTCTGCAATCTGACATCGGCTTCGAGAGTTATGTTATGACATCAATAACGTAACGCCGTTATCTCTCTTGATGGTTTTCGACACGAGTTACAGACACGTTTTTTCTCACTTTTTGAGAAACGATAAACTATTCTGTTTCACATCTTTTCGATGGGAGAAGTTCTCACTAAAGTTACAGGACATGGGTACTGGTTATGTACATAGATTTATTGTCTGTTTATTCTTGAAGAGTTTGAACGCTCATAAAGTTAACAAATAGACGAAAAGAAGTGTTAGCTGTGTTTGGGAGGTGCTTATTTCACTAAAAATTTCTAAAAATTATAAAACCAGTTGTACCTTCCAGAACATCAGTAACATACTGGCAACATTTTAAATAAAAATTAATCCAGAGGTTAATGTGTCTATACAAAAGCTGATATACATATAATATTTTTTAACTAATGCAAAAAAATAATAACTATTTTAAGCACATTAATATTTCGGTTACTTTTTTGCATTTGGCTATTTTATTTTTACATTTTGGTTAAATTTTTTTTTTGGTCGTGGCAAGACTGGTCTCAATTTACAGTAGAGAAAATTTCCTTTTAAATTTATAAATTGTTTTCTGGGAAACAGCTTAAAAAGTTGAAAACAACACCAAGTCAAACTTGCTTAGAAGTAAAGGGCATCAAGTGCACTTATGCTGTTTTCTTTTCTACAAAAAAAAAATACCACATTTTAAAAGGTGCACGTATAAAATGTCTTGCCGAATATGTAATACTGCAATTTTTTATTTGACGAGGATAGAACACAAAATTGGATCGCCCTGTTTTTAACAGCTGACAAAAAGTGTGTTCTTCAAAATATAAAAAAAAACATATACATAAACCCAAATTTGTTAATAGATTGATAATCAATAAATAAATAAATGAACAAAATGAATGACAAAATTCCAATTTCATTAGAAGAAAATACTTTTGCCAGATTGCCGATTTATTAACAACAAGTTTTTACGATTTCTTGATTTGACATTTTTTTCAAAAACAATTTTATAATAACGAATCCATTTAAATTGTGTATCGCTGGCAACCAACTTTAACAATGTAATGCTTTCTTTTGTTTTTACTATAAAATAATAGAAAAAATAACTATTACAACTTAAAATTTTTAGTGTCCTGATTAGAGGCGATTTTTTCCCAACTTCATCTGGTAACCCTTTATATAAACATACGGGGCGTAAAGTGCAATGCCTTATCACATTTAAGGGTGTATTTTTTTTAGAATAAAACACGCTGGCCTTTTACAGAGCAAAGGATTTTTAAGAAACGAGCACTAAATTACATTTTTTTAAATAAAATGTGACATTTTTATAGAAAAGAAAACACCATGAGTGTTGTTTACCACTAAATTTGTAGACAATTTTTATTAAAACATGCAGATGCACCTTCAGTTGTTACTTGAATAATTTGTAGGTAAAACACATTTCGAAGAGAAAAGTGAGATAAACCAATTGTTGTAAGCCTTGTATTATTTTTGGGATTTTTGTCTCAAGGGATTGAACAGTCCAAATAGCATGATGGGAGGTAAAGAACACCAAGTCCAATTTGATAAGTGTTGGTATGATACCTTATATAACGTAATTTTATTAAGGATATCATCGACATAAAAAACAAGTAAGAAAGTATAGTCGGTCAAGCCCGTCCATATGATACCCAACACCACAGTTTTTAACCACAAATTTTCGAAAGTGTATGGCTATATGAATAGGGATCTATCTATGTTTTAAATGTCATTTAAATAGGTTTGATAGGTTTTGAGAGGCAAATATTGCACCCCATCTCCCCTCGTGGACCCATTTTTTTAAAAATGCATAGCTTATATGTCCGTACAAATATGGATCCATCTATGTTGAAAATTTCATTAAAATCGGTTTGATAGTTTCTGAGAAGCAGAAATTGCCTCCTATCTCCCTTCGTGGTCCTACGATTCGGCCCATTTTCAATAGGCTTGTGCCAATAAGAACCTATGTACCAATTTTTATTAAATTATCTCCAAAATTGCGACCTGTACTTTGCGCACAAGGTAACATGGACAGCCAGCCAGCCGGACGGACATCGTTAGATCAACTCAGAAAGTGATTCCAAGTCGATCGGTATACTTTAAGGTATTTTAAGACTTACAAATTTTTAAAGCACAATCTCTAAAAAAAAATTAATTTCAAATAATATTAAAAAAGTTTTTATGCCGAAATATTTTGAAGTCGGAGTTGCGAATTTTTGGGGGTACTACGACTCCAACTCTGGTACAAAAACTTAAACTTCAACTTTCAACTCCGACTCCACAGCCCTGATACTTATAATAAGTAATTTTTGGCTTGGACGAGAATCATGCAAAATTTCGGGAAAAACATCGGGAAGAAAAGATTAATGGGGATTGGTCCTTTGTTTTACTACTCTGGAGTGATTCTGTGGAAGTTACAACATACAGACATGGAGCTTTTTGTCAAATTGTTCTGTGCAATTTTTACTTTTTGTCACCACTTTAAGCTCAATGAGCCTCCTTTTACATTTTTTGGCGCAGGCTTTTTTTCGAACTCTCATAAAACTAGGGAGTCTAGCGCATCCATGTACTCTTAATGTATGTTAATACTCTTTTTTCATTATATAATATTATTGTGTTATCATAAAATTATTGTATTAAGTTTTAAAACCTAACGTAATCTACCTTTAGTCTAGTTTTATAAAATATTTGATCGCCGAACTTCTCTATTAGTATGCAATTCATGACTATTAATACAGCTTAATATATATGCTACATGCATAAATATATGTCTTTAAAAAAAAATAGTTTGAACAATATCAAATACAACTAGATAATACAATTCGTTAGGCTAAATTTTGAATATTTTAAAATGGGGATGTAGCTCAGATGGTAGAGCGCTCGCTTAGCATGTGAGAGGTACGGGGATCGATGCCCCGCATCTCCAGTAGGCTTTTTGAATTTGTGTTGGGTGTCTCATAAAAATTAAATAACTTTTAATTTTACCAGTTTAAAGTTTTAAGGAAATCAAAATTGTTAGTGATTTCCTTAAATTTGTATATTTTCTATAGTTTTTATATGATTAATTGAAATACTTGATAAAACATGACAAAGTATACACAGACAATATTAAAAATTATCTCTTCACAGAAAAAATTATTGGCAGTTTCTTTTCAATTAATGGTGATTTTTGAATTTTAAAATAAATCTAATAACGTTCTTAATTGATTGAATTAAAAAAAATTTTTTTTTTCAATTAAAATTTTACTTGATTTTAAGCTTAATTTTAAGTAAATGTTTAATTGAATCAATCAACTCTGTTGTTTGAATTGAAAACTTTGTTGAAATAATGCTAACACAAACATAGTATAAGATCGTAGATATTACGTTTATTTTCATATAAGTTGAGTGCGCCGGTAGGCTAGCTGGTAGTGAGCTAGACTATCAACGCCGGGGTTGCTGGTTCGATTCCCGCCAGAGACTCTGGTTTCTTTCCTGCAGGCAAGCGAAGAGCTTCGCGGTATTAGCTTAGGGAATTAAAAAAAAAATAAAAAAAAATGTCTGTGTTGTAATCAATTACGTCAGTAATTCATTCAATTAATATACTGATATTTTTTAAATACTTTGTTAATTCATTCAATTAAAAGATTGTTTAATATTAATAATTTTTTCAATTATTTTTGTAATTGAAATATAAAAACTTTTTAATTGGAAAAAAATCACTGTTTTGCAATTTTTGCAAGTTTGAGTAATTGGTATAATCATTTCGGTGATAGGTGCAAAATTAAACAATTTTTTGCTTGTTTCAATTATTTTGGTGATTAAAACCGGTTTTTACTTTTTTCTGTGTTACCACCAAATTCATAGCATCAATCAAACAATTTGTGCATTTTGGACCAATTACCAAAATTATATTGATTACTTAAAATTGTAAAAGTTTTAAATTATGACCACTTTTTTCAATAAATTATATTTTTAATTAAAAAAATCATCATCAAATAACTTTACCGTTTTAAACAATGTGTTAATTCATTTAATTAAATATAAACTCAGGTTTTGACAATTCCCAGCAACAATTCTAAAAGTGTATGTTTTAGGGGACACAATTATATCTGTATTGGGAGTGGGGTGTTTTTGTTTTTATATGTTTTATGTACATGTTTATTATTTGTTTCTTGAAAATAGTGTAACTACCATCGCAATTTGATTGTATCTCTATAAGATCTCATACTGTAATTTAAAATAAATAACTAAATAAATAAATAAATAAAAATAAATGTGTCCAAGGTTGGGATGGCAGTTAAAAAGCGAAAATTACCATGTTATTCCTCATGAGTGATTTCAGTGACTACCCTGTAAATAATATTGGACCAGCTGATAGATTTTGATTAAATGGACTACTCCATGGGCTGGTCCGATGTAATGCAAGCATGGACCATGTTATTGGTTAAAAGTGTTTGTAGTGAGACGACATGTTTCCGTTTCTAAACGAAGTTACAACTAATCCTCTTGTGTAAACAATGGAGTAGTTTTAAAACTACTCCTTTGTTATCCAAAGCTGGGTTATATGGTCCTGCCCTAAGACATCGTAATGTTTAATATACCATGTTTTTCCCATACGTTTGGGTTACTTTTGGAGATGCGCGAGTTGAGCTGGTTGATATCACGGCCATAGCAATGTAGGGATGTTAATGCAACAATAAAAGGCACCTAACATGGCATGACGACATGTGGCAGGAAGGTGGCAAACATCCAGAGGGATATGTAACAATAAATGGCTTTAATTTTATTTCAAATTATTTTATTTTAAACAAAAACTCAATCAAGATTTTTTGTTATTTAATTAATATTTTAATTTTAATTAAAAATTTATTTCCAAAAAACTAAAATGTTAACTAATTCAAAATTAATTTTTTAATTTTCTTTCAAAAAAAAAAAAAAATAATTGATTCAATAATCTTTAATTAAAGTTAAATTAAAATACTTTTGAAAAAAATTTTTAATTGATAAAAAACTACTGATTTTTTTTTCTGTGTAAACAATAAAGCGCTGTAGGCTTCTTTAATTAGACAATTTGCTTTCAAAACTTTTCGATTTTTTTCAAAATTCCTGTTTTTTAATTCCGTGTTCATTTACCGGTTTCATGTTTCATATTCTTATTATAATTTATTAAATATTTTAGTTGTGATTAAATTATTCTTATCTTTTTATGTTCTTTAATTTCTTTCTATTTTTCTCCTCAAGATTTTTTTTTTTTTTTTTATTGCAATCCAATAATCATTCATTTAAAATTATCTAAGCGATAATAAAATCTTGTGCTGAAATGTCAAATGTATTTAATTAATCATTTAAAATTCGCTTTTAAGACATAAACAAGTGTCTTAATCTGACGTGTTTGAATTATTCTTTAAATTTGATAATTCCCAATAATCTCGATAATTAAATAAATATGAAATGAATTTAAGCAAAAATAAATCTTCAAAACTTCATTAGATGAAATAAAATGTTAAAATAATAATTAATTAATTTGCAAAATCATTGTCAAGTTTATAAATAAAGAAATAAGAAAAAAACATGATTATGATCTCCGAATTCGTTTTATTTTTGCACAAATAATGGCCGAAAAGGTTGAAGCTTTAGTTAGATCAATAACTTGTTTGACATTTGTTCGTCTTTTAACTCCGATGTGCAATTTAATAGAAATACGTAAGCAAAACATACCAGCTTTACAACAACAACAAGGCTATAATAAAATTAGAAAAGGTGTTTAACTTTGCGCAACATTTTTATGACAAAGTGAAATATGGAAATAAATATTTGTTGAGTAAAACATTATTCAAAATACTTCTTCAGCCCCATTTACACTGTTCTACAAGTCTCAAGATTTTTGCTCTCACAAAATCCAATGATTTTTTGTCGCATTGACAACAAATCAAATAGAAAATAATTTTAATTTCATTTTGCGTCTACACTACCAAATATCAAACAAAAAGAAAAATTTTGGTAGAAAAACAAGCGGTTCAATATACTATTTCAATATATATTTTTGTTTTAGATATTAAAAAAATAAATAAAACTGAAAAGCAAACAACAAAAAATATAATAAATATTTAAAACTAATGCTGGCGGCATATCGTTTTGCTACATATTTTAATTAAGGGTGGGAAAGTTGAAACGAATGCACTTGTTCATTCCCCTCCACAACTAGTTGTGCTTTTTTAATATTCATCTAAGACCACATATACTGTATTTATTCTGGGTCCTTGAGTAATTCTAAGTCAATTTAAACATGTCTGTCTGTTGAAAACACGGCCAATTTCGAAAAACACGAAAGAAAAGAAATTTTTTTTTGCTTTCAAATAATCCCGCGAAAAACTACGCTTGTCTGCAGCAAAGAATCCAGCTAGCCTACCGGGGCACTCAAATTGTTTATACTTATCCTAAGCAGTTCGGGATTGATATCCAGAAGATCGTTTTCGTAGGAAAAAAGTAATATAAAAATATAAAACCACCACCCAAAAAAATTTATAGTTTTGAAACAAAAACTAAAATTTTTTGTTCTTACAGTTATTCTTTAGTACTCACCCTTACAAACCTTTTTCCTAGTAACGGTTTATCGTGGCTCTTAAATTGTTATACATTTTTAAAATTTGTTTAGAAATCCTTCCCTTACTTAACTGCTCCTTTGTATACAGAAAAAAATTCTTCAATTAATCAAAAATAAAATCGGTTAAAATAAAAAATTTAATCAAGTACAATATTGCTCGAGAATATGTTGTTAATATCAAAAAATATTTACTTAGCTTGTTTACTGGTGCAAGTTTAAATTATTATACCCTTCACCAAGTAAGTCATTTCGTTTGAAATTTGATGTGAGACCCTATAAAATATATGTCTGCTAGGTGCTTATGAGTAGCGAAGTTAATTTAAAGATGACCGTCTGTCCGTCAGTCTGTATGTATATAATATACTTATTTTATATGTACCCTTCATTGAAGCTAAGAGAGTATATATAACTTTGTCATTCCGTTTGTTAGTTCCACAATATTGATCCTCGACCCTATGAAGTATAAAATTTTTGGTTCCTTATGAGAAGAGAAGTTCAAATCTGGTTGTCCGTCTATTCGTCTGTATGTTTAAAATGGTTTTCCAAAAACCCCTGGTTGCTCCGTTTAAGTTTGCTATTGAAATTTTGCTACATCTGTCACTTAATGATGGAGATATGAGGAAAAACCACGACTGCCTCTAATTTTACCTAAAAATCCCTTGTTGTTGTATTTTTTTATTTGTTTTTCCGTATTTCTGGAGAACGGAAAGAGCCAAAGTTTCCAAATAAGATTCAATCATCTTGGTTATCGATACACAACCTCTCTTTTTAAAAATGGGCGGGATTGGAGAAGTGGGTGTGGTACCTTCCGAACAGAAAACATCAACATTTTTTTTATAAAACTTCAAGTTTAGGGCTGTCATACAATCTATGGATACGGATGTCTATGGAACTCAAAAAAATCGATTCTGATAAAAAAAGTTGTTACCAAAACACAAATTTCTTTTTTTCAAAATACCCATTTACGGGAACCATACATGAATACATACATACCATCAATAAACAAATTAAATATCACGACAACAGCGCCACCTATCGGGTATTTTTTATAAACCATCAGTGAAAGTAGACCTTTCCATCGCATGTACTGGTTGGAAAATCTGCTGAGTGGTTCTCGAGTTATAAAATGACGAACATACTCACAATATTCTGTACGTAAAATTAACTGAATTTGTAATATAAAATAAATGAAAATTCAGTTAAAAACCGGTTTACTTTTTTCATTTAACTAAATATTCCGTAAAAACAAAGAAATATTCATTTGTTTTATTAAATTCGGTAATTTTCGTTTACTCCACAAAAGAGCCGAATTTCTTAAAAAACACAAGACAGACAGCTGTCCGCTTGTTTTTCTAATGAGAGAGAGAACATTATTGTTTACTTACCCTTACTTACTACTCTCCACCCGGAGTTTAAGGAAATTATATACATGTATATATACCCTGTTACACACGCATGTTTTACTTCTGTTGAACTAACCTCGTTTGAGTACAGAAGAACTCACAATCATAAGATACCAGCAGCATGCCTGATATGGTTTCGCAATTATTTTACTTAAAAAATTTTATGTATTTAACTAAATCATTTTAACAAATAGAAAATGGGAATTTGTTACACAAAACAAGTACATCGTTTTTAAAGATAAGTAAATACAAATTTTTGGTAGTTAAATAACATAAAATAACGGAATATTCCTTTGTTTTTAAGGAAATTGTAGTTAATTTATATAAAATAACTGAAAATTCATTTGTTTTTACGCAATTCGCGGTTGAATTTTTGACAGATAAATTTAAATGAACTTTCCATTACTTTAAATTACATTTTCATTTAATTTTACATAAAGAAGAATTTAACTTAATCAACGGACAATATTAACTGCAACTGAAAATCCGTATTAATATGCACTTAGTGTTTTTAAATAACTGTTAGAATCGGTTAAAGATAAATTTGCTTGGAATTTTATATAGTTATTTATTTAAAAATGACTGAACGGAATAGTTCTTAAGTCTGAATTTACACGTTTCATCTTTTGATGCTCAACTTCCATTCAATTCCCTTTTAAAGATGCCAATATATTCACACGCAGCAATCGGTTTCAACTTTTTTCGGTACAAAACAACAACAATTTTATTAATAGCGAATCAAAGAGAAAACGAAAAGAAAAAAATTACATGCAGCCATCGTTGTGCATATACCAATGAATAAAAAACAAAGCGTACTGACCGAGTACAGGCATCTCCGTACTAACCCCCTTTCTTCTTTCTTCTCTCACCTAAAACACAAGAGTTGAGCATCAAAAGATGAAACGTGTAAAAGCAGACTAAATAAACTACAGTCCGTTACTGTAATAATATTGTGAGCAGAGGTCCAAGGCGATCGGCCGCCGCCGCTGTTTTTTCTTAGCATAAGCCGCCGCCAAAACGTCCGGCTAGTTTCGGCTTAGATTTTAAGCCGAGTTAACCAGCTTAGCCGAACATTTTATTGGTAATAATAAGATTTTCGATAAGGTTACATTAAAAAACAACAACCCTTGGCTTTGAAAATATGTTGTATAACTAGTTATTTTCGCAACAATTTTGCATGTATAATTATATAATGACACAAAGAAATATCTTCGAAGTTCGGCAAAAAGGTTTAAAGTTTAAAAAAAATTGTTACACTTATAAAATTATTACAGTAACTGATTGTGGGTTATTAAATTCGTTTTCCGTACTGTTAAAATTGAATAAAAATATAGTTATTTTACGAATAATTTTATTTTTCAACATTTGGGTTTGTTATTCAAAAAACAAACTACCAAAAAATAATGTTTTTCCGTATTTATTTTGTTATGTAGTTTGATTTTTTTCGGTTAAAATATATTTTTTAAAAGTAAAAACTATTCAATTTTACGGAATATGCTGTTTAATAAACAAAAAATAAAAAATGAATGTAAAAATAATTTGTTTTAAATGAAATGTAAATGATCCGTTTGTTAAATGAATTTTAAGTTGTTTCAAATGAATTTTCGTTTGAATTTAATTACATAATTTTTTGAGTGTATCATTTGCTTCTTAGAAATTACGTCAATTAAAAAAAGCAAATCTTTAATTTTCAATTCAACAATACTTAAGACTTTTTTTTTGCCAAAGTTCAAATATTGTTATAAAAAGTTATTTTTCTACACAAAGTGCCAGTAAAATTGTAGAAAATGAATCAGGGTTAGAAAATGAAAAGCTTTTCAATTACAATAATCATTTAAGTTATTTTGGATTTATAGAATACTTTAAAAAACTTTCCAATAGAAAAGCTTATGTAGAAAAAAGTGAGAAGCACATGTGATGTATCAAAGTGCAGACATTTTTTTGAGATTTTTAAATTGGCCAGAGACAGATGCTTGAAACATATATATGCAGCAAGATATGTTTTAAACAAATAAATCTTTTTTATTTTATACCCTTCATCGAAGGTAAAAAGGTTTGTTTTTAAATTTAAGAAAATCAATTAATTTAATATCGGCTTGGACCTCTGATTGTGAGTGCATAGGACAACTTATTTTTATATATATAAACTTTTGTTCTTTCCCAACCATGGTGGTTGGTTTTCAAAACAAAACATTAAACAAAATGTGGGAGGGATTGAACAAGTGGGCGCGGCAAGAGCCAAAAATGTTTCCAAATTAGGTAAAAGCATCATAGTTATCAATTCACAACATCCGAAAAAATGTAGGCGGGATTGGACAAGTGGGCGTAGCACGCACAATGGAAAGACAATTTAGATTTCCGTATATCTGGAGAACGGAATGAGCTAAGTTTCCAAGTAAGGTAAAAACATAGTTGTTATCAATTTATAACATCCGACAAAATGTGGGCGGAATTGGGCAAGTGGGCGGGGCTCAAAGTTGAATTGTTTATATTTAATGAACGGTTTTTATATAACTTTCTGTTATTTTCGCACCATGGTGAAGGGTATATAAGATTCGGCGTAGCCGAATAAATTACTTTTACCTGTTTTTTCATTAATATCACAAATTTTGAAACTGAAATTTATTTTTTTCTCCGTATTTCTAATTGCGTAGCGCATAAATGTGCATTTTTAAATTTACTAGTAGTTCTTCGAGAAATAAGAACACATTTTATTGGGTACATTTCCTTTATACAAGACTTATTTATTGGGCCAAATAGGTCCATTCTTTTACTTGTCCCTACATAATTTAAGCTTAAATTAGTTTTTCTGGGCTACTTGATCTGCCAATGCATAAACGAGGGCACCAACATAATAAAACATGTTATTTGAAATAATAATAGTTTTAAAAGAACAAAACATCTTAAGGAGCCGCGTGGTTCCAATTTGTTAATTTAATTATTTTTTTATGATTTGCAACTTTTGAGGAAGAGCAATAAATAAAACTTTTAGTAAATTATAGTTTTATTTTTGATAATTATAACGTCAAATGCTTTTTTTTTTGCTAGCGTTAAAATAAAAAATGATTGCAGAGCGTTTTCTTGGAAACTAAAAATCTCTAATCAAAAAATTAACCTTGATATACGACCATTCAAATTTGTATATGGGTGGAATGAATGAATGGCGTTTTTAGATGATAAGCTTCTTCTACTTATTTATTAAAAAAAAAACAAGAAAAAAATCTCAATCATTCAAATGCTCCTAATACAGCCCTGTTAAGAATTTATTAATCATAAAACAGTAATTGCTTTTTCCGCTACGCATTGTGTCGAATAAATAACGAAAGCAGAATCTGTAAGTTTATTTGGTTGATGGAAATAAATTTACATACTACATCTATAATTTTTCAGCTTCGGAGATGTAACTTTTATTTTTTGGAAATATAAATGTGATGTATGTATATCGATTAATTTTATGATATAAAATATAAAAAAATTTTGTTTCTTTTTTTGTGAAAAATTGTCTAAACTAAAAAAAAGGTTAAAAAAACATTAAGGCTTGGATTTTGAGATCTCAGTTAATCTAGGTTTAGTTAATCTGACAACAGGTTTGTGCCGCATTACCAAATTGGTATAAAAATTTTTGTTGATCTTTATGAAATAATAAAGAAACACATTTCGCCGGAAAAATCCGAGTTTCTAATTACGTTCAACATCTCGAAATGCCGGCCAAATAGTGCAATATTTGGCTATGCTAAATCTTCATATGCTCGCTCGTTGCTACACAGAAAAAATGTTTGCAAAAAATTATTCAATTAAATAAATAATTGGTGTACATTTATTATTCAATTAATTTTTTGTTTGCTGCAATTAATTTTTTTAATCAAAACCCATAAAATTAAATGTTTGTGTATATGTGGTGTATTTTTTGTTTATGCAATTAATTTTTTAATTGACTATATTTGTGTCCCTTGACTCGAAAATACAAATCCGTTAATTGATATGATCAATTCCTTTGCAGGAGCAAAAT
Organism: Pollenia labialis; assembly: GCA_949318255.1. NCBI lineage: Eukaryota > Metazoa > Arthropoda > Insecta > Diptera > Polleniidae > Pollenia > Pollenia labialis. The sequence goes on from OX439140.1 coordinate 135,241,376, forward strand.
TAGTTAAATATTTAATTGTCTGAACGAATTGTTTAATTGAAGTCGATTTTCTATTTTTTCTGTGTACCACCGTCTAGTAACCCGATCTTTACAAATTAATTTTTGGTGCTGCGCCCATTTCTCCAAGCCCGTCCACTTCTTTACGGATTTCCTGTATTGGTGTTAAGTCTATTTGTACGTAATTTTATTATTATTTACTGATTTTTTACCACGCCCACTTATTAGTAGCACCCACTTCTTGGCGGATTTTGTATAGTGACAATTTAGGTATGTGTACACAGAAAAAACAAACGCTCGGGATCAAGGCTGCCAGATAAATTTGAGAGGAAATCATCAATTTCCTAAGAAAAATAAAAAAATCGCCTTTTACGTTTCGAAAAATCGGAAAACTTAAAATTTAGTTTTTTGTAAACAACTTTTGTTCGATTTTTGTAAAAAAAAAAAAAAAAAAATTTAAATCGTGTAAGAAATACTGGGAGTCTCATGAAGAGCGTCCTTGATCGTCTGTAACACGACGAATCTTTCATGTCAAGAATCGTATGAGACTCATGTAGATATTTTCTTACATGATTAATACAGAGAGTCGTAAAAGGTTCATTCGTTGATGGTTTAACGAAAGATAAACAAAGTGTAACATTGTTGTTTTTATACTGTGAAAATAATAATTTAAAGATGCTCTTAAGACATGCATATTAAAGCCGTACCTTAACAAAAGCGGCACGCGTTTTCTAGTTTTTGAATAGAGCGGCCTCAACGATTTGCAATTGAAAAACACAATTTTGACAGCTCGTTTAATAGTGAAGTTTGCCGGCTATTTTTTTAATTAATAATGGCAATATAGCTATTTTTTGGTCAATCTAGCGTTTTTATCTCTATTTTTATTTATAATTTGTGGGTTTTATTAAACAAGTAAGCTATCACTACTGTTCGTGTTGACTGAAAGTTGACGCCCTTTCTTTGGTATTGCATATCAGCGTAAAAGCTAAGCGAAAGAAATTAAATATTCCAAGATTAAAAAACGAACGTGTCAGAAAATTTAATGTTTTATTCAGAATTTGGAGACTGAAAACAATCGTCACTTTCAGGAAAAAAAAATCAGAAAATCGGCACTTTGCTAATTACGGAACCAAGAATCCTCAAAATGACGATAAATCTTCAAATCTGGCAGCCCTGCTCGGGATAAATTAAGTTTTTTATGATTACTTTAAATACGAGTCGTACACAGAAAGAAAAACACTCGGGATAAATCAAGTTTTTTGGGATTACTTTAAGTACGAGTCGTACTCAAAAATTCAAGTACGAATAACACTTAAACGTACTCAAAATAATCCTAAATGGGATTACTTTTGAAAATTAATTTCTTTTCAAAGTTTTTTTTTAAATTTGAACTCATGCTACTCATTTAGTTTATATTTTTGGTTAAATATGTACATAAGATTTCTAAAATAAAAACCATATCGGGCATGATGTTGGTGTTTTATAATTCTGTAATGTATAATACGGGTAAGTAAATTATTTTATTATCATTTTTTCTTTGTAATTTCTTTTTTTTTTTTTTTATCAATCATGAATTCGGGATAAAATCAACTTTATATTACTTGAAACAAGCTCATTTTGAGATTGATCCAATCTTAGTTTTACTTAAATCAATCTCATTTTCGGATTATTTGAGGTACGAGTTCGGATTAAAACAATTTTATAATATTTGAATGAAGTGCATTTTGAGATTGATTCAATCTTAGTTTTACTTAAATCAATCTCATTTTCGGATTATTTCAAGTACGAAAACGGGATTGAATATGGATAATTTAAGTATTTTGGGATTAAAAATCCGTACTTGAATCAATCTTTCTGTACTTGATTCAAGAAAATCCGTACTCACCGTACTATTAATACCGCTCCGGATTGATTTGAGTACGGATGGATTGATTTTTTTTTTGAGTGTACTCAAAAATGCAAGTACGAATAATACTAAAGCGTACTCAAAACAATCCTAAATGGGATTATTTTTGAAAATCAATGCCGGCTTACGCATGTTTTGATTTTCTATACACATTAAAAAATAAATCTGGGCAGCTTCATATGTACCACGAAGGGTTAAAAAGTAAATTTGAAGTCTTGCTTCTCATTTAGTTTATATTTTTGGTTAAATATGTACATACTATTTTTAATCATTCTGTAAGATGTTAAACGGGTAATAATTATAATTTTTCCTTTCAAATTCAATAAAGCGCATTTTGAGATTGATTCAAACTTTGGTTTACTTAAATCAATCTCATTTAACGGATTATTTCAAGTACGAAATCGGGATTGATTATGGATAATTTATGTATTTTGCTATTGAAAATCCGTACTTCAATCAATCTTTCTGTACATGATTCGAGGAAATCCGTACTCACCGTACTATTGATACCGCTTCGGATTGATTTGAGTACGGATGGATTGATTTTTCTTTTGACTGTACCGAATTTGGACAATTTTTCATCCTCCGTTCAAGAATAGAAACATTTGTTTCTGCCACGCCCACGTTTCTCTTCTCTTCCCTTCCACTTTTGCTTTGATATCTTTGACTTTTACTGCTACTATTCTCCAGATATACAGAAATCTCTTTATTTTAATTTGCGTGCAAGATGGCACTACCTACGACTTCTCCAATCCTGCCCATTTTTTTTAGGAAGGTTGAGAATTGAATCTACAGCCACATTCGATAAGTAGCCTTTTGTTCCTCTTAGGACATATTTATATTTAACCCTTTCACTACTATTGGATCATGCATCCCAGACGAAATTTAAAAATCGTCAAAAATACAATTTACGCTGTTTATAAATAAAATGATGTCCCATTGGTAGTTTTTAAATTAGTTAATAAATAACCCCTAATTTTAAAAGACTTCTTAAACAACACATTCGGCAATTTATAAATTATCTTTTTTTATAATGATATCGATTTAACTGATCTCAAATTAATTTAAATAACTTTTTATAATACATATTTTTTTTCTTTTTTCTTCTTTCTATGGACAATGCACACATAAAAAATTTTAGTCAAAATTCGATCAACTAAGCCAATGATTGATATAAATTTTTTTTCAAACAATTTTTTAATTGATTCAATTAAATTTTTTAATCAAAACTCAATATTTTTAATGTTTGTGTGTATATTTTCATATTTTGTTCTAGTGGTGTATAATAAAACACATATGGCCGTTTTCTCATTATACGATTAACTTTTTTCCCAACGAAAAACTGCACATTTAAGAAATTTGGTTTTCTCAATGTCTCATTTGCTTCTATTCTGTCGCAAAGCTAACCAGCACTCATCTGCCGATTATTTATTTTCCTTTTTTTTGCCGTACAGATAAATTCAATCAGCTGACTCCCATCTTTTACATGTATTTTGAGAGGTGTTGCCAGCTTAAAACCATGTTTTTTGTCGGTATATTGAGAAACCAAAAATTGTTAACAGACAGTTTATCGGTCTAATAAATTTATGTTGACATTAAGTAACAGGCAGTTTGACGGTACATTGAGAAAATGGCCAATAGAATACTTTTATTTGAATACTTCATTTTTATATATGCGAATACTTGTAACAAAAAATTAGACATCAGTATTTTATAAAAATATGTTTAAAAGCATTATTAAATAATTTTTTTGTTTGCAAAATTACTACAAGAACTTTGCATTTATATTCTTTTCCAAATATTACAATAAGACTTCTGATATGTAATTATTTTATGTTAACTTTAAATAAAAACAAAGTAATAATAAAAAAATCTAAAATTGATAAAAAAAATAAATCTAAATATTTATTTGGGGGTTAAATTTTCAATATTTTAATTGATTTTAAAATACTAATTAATTAAATTTTTTAATTAATACAACAATTTATTTATTTGATATTTTTAAAAAAATTTAATTAAAATTTTAATTAAATCAATTAATTTTTTAATTAATTCAATTAGCATTTTGTTTGGAAATTTAAGAGTTTTTTTTTATTTTTTAATTAATTCAATTAAAAAGTTAATTAAAAATTTAAAAAAAAATTAATTATTCTTTTAATTGATTTAACGAATAGTTTAATTGAAATTTCTTCCTGTTTTTCAATTAAATTTTCTAGTTTTCATTAATTGACTTTAAAATAGGGGTAAACTTCAAATTTACAAACGCATTAATTGATATGATCAATTTGTTTGCAGGTTGGAAAATAGCGAAAAACTTAATTGGGACAACAAATTTCTTAATTAAAGTCAGTTTTCCATTTTTTCTAAGCATTTAAGGCGCTGAGACCAACAATTGTTAATGAATTAATTTGTAAATCAATTTGAAAAAAGTGTTTTCTGCACATAATTAGCTGTTTTGCGTGTGTTTTTTGAGTATATTGTTGTAATGTAAAAAAACATTTATTTGGCGGCAACCTCTTTAGATACGTACATGGTTTCCAACTTTTCAGCGCGAAATAGTGTTTTCCTTTTTAGGTCATTATGTGCACATAATAAAAGTGTTTTATGTCATAATAAAACGAGTTAGCAACAATATGCTCTAAATAAATTATTTTATGCGGGGTTTTTTCCAACATTTGGGATAATAGATCGATCCCATTGGTTTTGTTTGACCCACATAAATGGGATACGATTTTATCCCATTGGTATACAAATGTAAGCCGATTTGTAAGTTTGCAGAGTGAATAAAAACAATTCTGGTGCAAGACTGAAGGAAGAAGAAATCTCTGTGATAATTAATTGCAGTGACTCTGATCTTGGTATTTTAGTGCCTCTGATACAGAATATAACCTCACAGAAAATATTATTGCCATAGAAAAACTTCCGATGGGATATTTAGTCCCAATTTATGAGGTTTAAAATTTTCTGAAGGATAGTAGATTTTTTTTAAACATTTTTTTGGCGCTTTTTAGTATCACATCTACACAAAAAAATTACTTAGATTTGTCAAAATCACTCCTTATAGAACGGTAGTGAAAGGGTTAAGGCATGGTACAATCGAGCAAGTGTTGCAGTACGAAAAATGTATACTATATTTTTTTCCTTGTAAGGTGGTACGCTCAACTGATCACCCCAGTATGCCATTGTGTTAAATAACTACAAAAAAAAGGTTCAGTTCTTAAGTCTTTTGTTTTAAATTGAATGTCTTTATTTTCAACAAACATAAAAAGTAAGCCGGTTAAGGCATTTGATTTTAATCTATGCAACCAAAACAAAATTAAAATTTTACTTTTATTCATCCCTTCTAGCAGTAAAAATGATAAATTATTTGCAATAAATTTTCCAAAAAAAAATAATTTAATAATAATTTAATGTTATTTTTTAAACAATAAACTATAAATGTTGGTACATCAAAAAAACAAATACATTAATAAATCCAATTTTTTTCTCACATTCAAAACTTGTAGGTTAGCAAAATTTAAAGAATTTGTTGTTTATTTTAAAATTAAGACAACAACTATGGACGAGATCTGCGTGTGTGTGTGTGTGTGTGTGTGTGTATATGCTTATTGGCTTATATTATTTTAAACTTGAACTTGAAATTTAAAGCGGCTTAGTCAAGCCTTTCTTTTATGAAAGAAAAACAAATCTCTTGAACATTTTTTAAACTGCAATCCGCCACAAGCTGCTACAAGAAAACACATGGCATTTGTCGTGAATTAAAAACGCCACAGTGTCAAATATCCAATTAAAACCATTAATGAAATATTTAAATTTGTTTATTGATAAAAATAACACAAATAAAAAAGTGATTGTATTTTTTAGATTGCTTGTGCTTGTTTAAACAAAATATTTCTAAAATCTTGTCTCTCAGTTAAAATTTGATCAAGAGTGTCTTGTTCTATTAACTTAAAAAAGTGTTTTTAGATATGTGTGTGTGTGTGTGAAGTTTTTAGTTTCTAATGAATTTTTTTTAAAAAAAACAGCAGCAAACACCATCTATTGTTGTTGATGGTCATTCAAATTCAAATTTCTGTTTTTTTTTAATTTATTGTTTCATCTCTTGGTTTAGAAACTGAAATCTTCTTTCTAAAAAAAAATTGTTTGTGTGTATTGGTGAAGTGCGAGTAAGTGTGCGTATTTGGCCGTTTTTTTTTGTCTTGTCTAGTCTAGATCGTATTTGTTTGATCTTCATTATGTTTGTTATATAAATTTCAATGTTTCTTGTTGGCTCATCATCATTTGTGCTTTGAACTTCTTGAGAGTGTTTACAAAAAAAAGGAAAAAACTCAAATAAAAATATTGTAAATTAACGGAATAAAAACGCTTTTTAAAGAATTTCAACGAAATCAAGTGAATCAGTACAAAATAAACCATACAAAATGGTAGGTGATAAAATTATTACGGAAAAGCAATAATAATAAAAAAAAATCCTGTAAAAATAGAAACAGTGTTTTTTCGGATTAACAACATAAGAAAAACACCAAACGTTCAAAAGCCAATTAATTTTGAAAAAAACGAACTTTTAAAAATAAACTTAAGAAAAAAATTAAATAAATTAAAGTTAAACTCTAAAAAAATCCACCATAAATTGTTAATAAATCGAAAAAATTATACTGAAATTATAAGTGTTTTTTAAAAATTGCAATCAAAATAAATTGAAAATAAGAGAAAAACTTTTGCTAAGGATTTGAACCCACCCTAGAGGGAAGCGAACTGACAACAAAGTAGTCCCGTGACAGGTCTTTGGCTAAAGAGACCGGTTCTAGTTCTTACACTTTAGATGAATGGGACTATAGAATTCAGTTTTTATTCTGGATTTTATATCTTAGGATGTGATAATAATAACGATAACCTAACTTATTAACAATAGGGTTTTCTATATATTACTTAACTATTTGTGTAATTGTAATATTTTACATTTACATTATTTATGATTACACAACAGGGACTACCACTTATTCATGGGGTTGTCATTGGAGGGGGTCAATTGACAGTCACACATCTATTCACAAAGATCATGTTTAATATTAGATACTACAATATAGTACTATTTCAAAACAAGTCCTTCGTGTACCCTTTAAATGATTGGTTCCCCTTTCACTGGTCATGAGTTCTTTCTTGTGGAACTTGTTCTATTTTCACAAACCGCAGGACCAGTCCGTTGGAACAATTGACACAAATTTGCCGCAGGGTTTTTACATATACCTTGCAGTATAAAGGCATGACATAGGCCTTTTTGGATTCTGATCTATGGTTTTGGCGTTGTTAGGATCAATACCATAATTCGTAAAACTATCTGTCATAGTATCCCACCCGGATACTCGCCTTCGTCCTCTTTGCAGCTAAGGAATTAAAAGGAAGAAATTTGTGACTTTCTTGTGCCATAAATTAAATTTTGGGGACTTAGTTGACTTTTTATTACAAAAAAAAAAAAAGATAAAAACCAAAAACTACGTTAAATCGTTACAACAATCTTAAACTGAGGAAAGGAGCTTAAATTTTTCGTTTTTATTAATATCTTTTTTATTTAGCATTGAAAATAACAAACAACTTAATTGCGGTTTTCCCAATACAAGTGATTGAACGTGTAGTAAAATTTATACGAGGAGCACTCAAAACAACACTTAATGATATTTCATATAAATTTTCTCTAGAGGGAAGCGAACTGACACTAAAGTATTCCCGTGATAGGTTCTTTTGTGGTTAATACTGGTTTAAGTTCTAACACTTTATATGAATGGGACCTACCACTTTTAAATGGCGTTGTCATTTACACTCAACAGGGTTACTACACGTTCAATCACTTGTTTTGTGAAAACCGCACATTAAACTGACAACTTTTCTACAAAATATTCGCCAACAAGGCTTATGTTTAAAAAAAGCTTGTGGTACAAATTGTTATCTCCACTTGGGGACCAATTATTTCTATTGTGAATCCCTTTCCAATGAATAAATATGTATGTTAAAAAGTAGGGCGAGGGGAAATCAGGTAAATAGCATATAAAACTTAATTTTCTGTCCTTCCCCCTCCAATCTTGCCTATCATTTAGTCATCTTAAGTCGATAAATAAACCGACGATGCTTTGCAGTTAACACTACCAGGCATCACTTAGATAATCACAAAATGATTCGACTTATCATCTAGAACTGACTTTTGACCGTGGCATATGATATGGCCAACAGCTCTTAATCTAATCAGTATTTCTATAAATGTTAAAGAAGTACAGGATACCGCTAACTAGTTTCTTCAAGATATTCCAGATGAAACAATGTCTTGTATTGATAAGATATATGGTCCTTTGGCTACTTTTATCCAAAGCAAGAAATTCATATTTGGATATAACTTTCTTTATACTCGACAAGCAATCTTTTATGGTTGGTCGTATATTCAAGAAGATCTTTGATAACCCCTTGTCAGTGCTAAGATTTGTTGAGCAAGTTTGTATGAAACTTTCTTGAGCTCAACAATGCAAATACCAGAAATCTTACAAAGTCTCATCGTCACTTTAGAGCTTATAGGCCCAACCATAATGTGCGTAAGGTATGATTGGTTGTGTTTGGTCATGGTCTCTTGTACTTTTAGCACTTTGTAATGGTAATTTTGGGTCCTATTAATTATAGAGCATTCTTAATATACGACTTTGGAGTTGATATGGCTGGTTGGTCGGGCTTCATAAAGCTTTAAGTTGTCTTATGAAATGAGCTTCATTGTCAGTTGTAATTTGATGCAAAAATTCTCTATAAGACATTCGGGCATGCGGATTTGTCTCAACGTCTTTTATAGTGCGATCTCACGTGTTTTGGGCCACAAAACTAGTTTTGCGACAAACAAATGTTTTGCTACTTGTTTTTTTATGAATTTTGCATATTCGAAGACCTCAAAAAAACAAGTTTTGCTGCAAAACATGACAACATTTTGTTGTGCAACACTGCATTGCTTCTTTGATTTTGAATACAACTTTGGGTTCTAAAAGAAGAGATGCTTTGAAAAACAAAATTTAATTTTTCACCACAAATTTGTCTTTGCTACTATGTATTTTTGGCGGCATGAAATAACTCCCCACGAAGTAACTCCCCAAAAATAAAATGAAATAAGTCCCCAATTCAGAAATGAAATAAGTCCCCAAAGGAATGAAGTAACTCCCCAAATCAAAATGAAATAAATTCCCAAAAATTGGGGAGTTATTTCATTGGAAATAAGTCCCCATTTCCTCAAATGAAATAAATGCCCAAAAAGTATTCAAAACATCCAATCAATTCAAAATAGGGGGGGGGGGTGCTTTTTTACCATGGGAGGTAAGGCCATGATGGCTTTATTGCTCAATTTTGCGAAGTGAGAGATATAGCCATATTATTTTTCCCAAATGAGAGGCAAAGCCATATTTTTCCAGAATATGGTTACGCATGGGTGGGGTGCTTTAAAACCATGGGAGATAAGGCCATGATGGCTTTATCTCTCATTCAAAAGGGAGATAAAGTCTTTTATTTTGTTTGTTCCTTTGAATGGGAGATAAAGCCATCATGGCCTTAGCTCGCATTAGCGATATTAGAAAATGGCTTTATCTCTCATTTCAGTTTTGAAGAACTTTTGCATTTTACATTGATTAATAGTTCTCACTTCCGGAAACACTAAAGTCAAGTATTGAAATCTGGCTTCGCATACTAAAGTTTTTCTGCGTGGCGGCCTGCGGCCGCGCTTAGTGGTTTTTTCCTCCAGTAGGACACGGCAGGTGGCTTCGCTGAATAAAGTTTTTCTGCGTGCGTCACAAGAATAAAAAAATGTTTTTCAATGATAACTAAGGATTTTCCCTTTTACAGAATGTTTACACCATGCATAACAATATTCTGAAACAATATGGCTTTATCTCTCATTGGCGAAAAAAAATATGGCTATCAGGGGTGTGCTGGAAATCGCTCTCTCATTTCGCAAAATTTTAAATATGACATTATAGCAATAAAGCCATCATGGCCTTATATCCCATGGTAAAAAAGCACCCCCCCCCCTATTTTGAATTGATTGGATGTTTTGAATACTTTTTGGGGATTTATTTCATTTCAGGACGTATTTTAATTTTTTACAAGTTTTAACTAATTTTGAAAATGAAATAAGTCCCCAAAAATTTTTTGAGGACTTATTTCATTTTAAATTTTTGAGGAGTTATTTCATATGAAATAACTCCCTAAAATAAATAATGAAATAAGTCCCTAAAAAAATGAAATAAGTCCCCAAAAAACATTGTTGTTGTTTCCTGTATATTTTTTTGGGGAGTAATTTCATTTTTTTTTTGGGGAGTTATTTCGTGGGGAGTTATTTCATGCCGCCTGTTTTTTTAGAGCTTAAATGTCAAAATGAGCTCGAGAATTCGAAATGGGACTGCCATTTGTCGTTGCCTAGAAACAAAGCTCTCAGTGTACTTGGTGTAGTGGTAATGCATACAATTGATAAATTAAAAGGACTAATCGCAAAATTATAAATATATTAAACCAACTTCCAACCCTTAAAATTTAAGAAATAATTTTTCTTAAGATCACGAGCAAAATATATACTTTTTGGCTCAATAATTACAGGGCAACAAAAAACGAAAGGGTCCAGCTGCTTGTTTATGTCTTCCTGAGAAGCGAAACTATCTATAAATCGTATAAAGGGTTTCTTATCCTCTGATAGAAATCTTTTGGCATTTCCTTGAGAATATTCGATATTCCTATTTAACATTTAAGGTAGAAGTCCATAACACGCGTAAATTTGTCGACGTTTGTCGTGCGTTTAAAAACTTTAGCGCATGAAAAATTGCAAACTACACAACGCGCTTTACAAAAGCCATTCCTGTCAAATGTTTTATCAAGATTTTTTTATTTTATTGAATTTATTCTTTTATATAAATATTGTTTGTTTTTTAAGCTCTTCAAAAATTTTTCCTTTATGATTCACAAATTTGCTAAATTATTCTTTTTAATGTCAGCTGATTACTTGTCAAAAAACACAACGCGTTAAAAAGTTCAAAGTTAACCAACTTTCTGGCGCAATCTTGTCAAAATATTTCGCATGTAGCTTGTTCTATGAAAATACACTAGTTTGACTTTTTTTTAACAGAGGTCTACAGAGGGCGCGCGCACTAAGGCGTGTTTTGTACTTCTACCTTTATAAACTATATTATATTATATATTGTATCCCAAAACACATCTTAAGCCTTCGATTTTGTTTTTTCCAGAAATTTCTTCTGATTGCATTCGCTTTAGTTGGTATTGCTGCTGCTGCTACCGTTCCTGATTACGCTACTCAAGGGCCAAATCCTCAAGACATTGCCACACCTGAACCAGAATACATTGATATTGATTTACCGGAAGAAGCCCCAGCCCCAGCTCCGGCTCCAGCACCTAGAGTGTTTTCGCCAGTAACCGCAAGCATTCAACGTTCCGTTCAAACTTCTTTTGCCGCTCCTCTTATCCAGCATGCTCAACTTCAATTGCCCCAACAATTGCCCCGACAATTGCCCCAACAATTACCTCAACAATTGCCCCAACAATTACCTCAACAATTGCCCGGACATACTTATGGACCATCTGGTTACCAGTACAGACGTCCCGTTTATGTCAGACGTGTTTATTATCGTCGTCGTTTCTAAAGAGGGATTTTAAAAGAAGAATAAAAGACTCTACACATTACAAACATTTATCATGGTGCAGAAAAAGGAGATTTACTCATTGTATTATTAAGGCTTCATTATAAAAAAAAATTTCGATTTCTTTTTACTACTTCAGTGCTGATGAGGAATTGACAAAAAAAAAAAAACGTATAAAAAAAGAGATAATCATTTTGTATTAAAAATATTTTAGTTTAAAATAATTTTTGTTAATCCAAATTTATTTTGTAAAATAATTAAATAATTATTGTTTCTCTGCAACAACAATCAAATGTAAAAGTATCAATAGTAAGAAAAAGTACAAAAAGACAAATGATGTAAAATAAAAACAAATTGTTATAAAAATCAGGTACGAAAAAAATATATAATTTATAAAAAATGTAAGGAAAATGAGGTCTAATCCAAAGCGAATTCAGCAACAGGTGGTGTCGGAACTGCAACAAAACAAAAACAACAAAGGATGCATAGTTAGTGCTTATTGCTCAAAATGTCAACCATTTTTAGCAAAACACAAACAAATCAAAACAAATATGCTCGAACTGTCAGAATCGGCTTGGTATAATGAAAGACTTGTACAAATAAAATGTATAGCAATTAAAGCAAAGTCAAAAAGTAGAACAAAAGATGTTCAATATTTAAAAGGTACGAAAAGTATGTATACCTTTTTCTAATGAATGTACAAGAATTTTTTACGGAAAATTTTATTGAAATATCTAATAGTTAACAACAACAACCAATTAATTCGTTTTTTTAAATAAAAAATTTTAAAAAATATCGCATGCGTTAAAAAAATTTTACAAAATAAAATACACAACTGAAATTTAGCTCATGGAATAAATTCGAAAAAATAACAAATTTTGAACATTTTTTTTAATATTAAATCAGTCATTTAATATTATAATTTATGAATTTTTACAAATCCTTCCATCAGAGGATGAAACCTCTTAGAAAATGCGGGCAATAGAAAAGGCTTTAAAAAATGCTAAAACTATAAAAAATTTGGTGTTTAATGCCATTTTCGCACGGTGCTTTGGACTATTTGGCTCTCTGTTTTTATACCCTTCACCGAAGGTAACTTATAATTACTTTGTCATTGCGTTTGTAATTTCTACAATATTGATCTTAGACCCTTGAAAGTATATCCGATTGTCCGTCTGTGCGCCCATCTGTCTGTTGAAATGGGTTGGGGCTTGGTTGGTACATATTTCTATCAGGTATTCTTAATACAATTTTTCTAAAAAAGGCTGAGATATGAGCAACAAACCACGACTGGGAATTATTTCCTTTCAAAGGTTACTTAATATTATATTCAAAATTTTTTATTTTTCGAATTTATTCTATGAGCTAAATTTCAGTTATGTATTTCATACAGCTTTTTTGTAATAGTCGTATTCCTTCAATTTTTCAGAAATTACTTTATACACTATCAGACTATTATATTGTATTTTCTTGTTACATTTTACCTTAGCTTTCCGTTGGTAAAAAAATTTACAATTATTAGACACCAGCAGAATGTAATGCATTTTCTGGCCAATATACCTCATTGCTTTCCAACGGAAAGCTAAGGTAAAATGTAACAAGAAAATACAATATAATAGTCTGATAGTGTATAAAGTCATTTCTGAAAAATTGAAGGAATATGACTACTACAAAAAAGCTTTGTAAAATACATAACTGAAATTTAGCTCATAGAATAAATTCGAAAAATAAACAAATTTGAACAAAATTAATTAAGATATTCAAGGAAAATTTGTTTTTTGAAGTTTTCGAGCCTGAGGCAAATACACTTGAAAATCGTAGTTTCTTTCTTGTTATGATGAAAACTAAGCCAATAAGACTGTGTGTCATTTCCGACAGATCCATGCTTATTATTGTATATTTTTCAAATTTAAACCTTAGGACATTTTGGTAAACTTCTTCGCGATTCTACTGTACATACTTATATTTAATGCCACGTCAACATGTGCAAATAATTAAATGCAATTAAGCAATAAATACAACATATCGTCCCCCCGCAATTATATTGACGCACATCCCAAAAATCGAGTTTTGGCAATTTAACTTTTCAGTTTGAAGGGAGTTAACTTAAAACTGGTTCGAAAAACCTATATTGATATTTTGCACACTCATAGTGTCATTTGTTGAGTTTATTTTGACATAAAAAGACAAACTAGTTTAGAACTGAAATCCTTATTTTAAAGGACTTTTGCTCAAAACCATTTTGCCGTATACGCCATTTATGCCGAAATTATTTGCAGTTGTATAACGTACGGCAAAATAATTTTTACATACGGAAAAATAATAGAAATAACAATGTACAGAAGAAAAATTTTATACGTACCGAGATTTATAATTTATAAACAAAATGTTAATTATGAAACATAACAAAACAATAATTTCAATTCATTTTTTATTACGATAATAAAAATAAAATTAAAAAATTAATTTTTCTTAAAAATTAAATAAAAATAACAATTTATAAAATAAAAGTTAGTAAGTATATTATAAATATTTGTACTGACTTTAGTTATCTGTCTTATTAATTATTTCAACAAACAGTCATAATACTGCACGTCAATTTTTGGTAAAAAAAACCGTAAAGGCTTTTTATATCACTCTTTTTTATCAGCAGATATTTTTTTTGCTGCTAATATTTTTAAATTTGTATTAAATATATTATTTGGTGTTGGTATTATACCTTTCCTGGACTCTTTTTTCAATTTTGTAGTTTTATATTCCATTTCAGCTGCCGAAGTCTTATAAGATAGTTTAAATAAATCTTCTTCTTCATATTTAATTAGTTTAATCCGGCTGAATGGTACTAATTGAAAATACATTTTATTAGATTTTTCAGAATAGATTTTTCTGATGAAATCATTTGTATTACTTGCAATTGCACTTTTGGTGATTTATAATTTTTTAATTTTCGGATCAAATCTAACAAGTTATGGATCTCTTTCAATTTTAGATATCAATCAATTGAACTATGGACAGCATCAACTTCTTGAATCTGGGAATGACCAGGTTCAGAAAATTTGTGGGTTATAGATTTTATTTGTTTGTTATTATTCATGAATTGCAGCAACGAATTGGACATGATTTGATTTCTATTTTGTGGCACACATGAATCACTCCATAATATAAGGTGTTCAATATCTTTAAAATCATTTAAAATTCTTTCTAAAATTTTAATTACAGAGCTGGCAATATCATTTCTTGATTTCTATGTGATTCATATTGGTTTTTATCATTTTCATTTAAGATTAATAATTAGGTACACACATTAAGGTTATCTATACACAGCATCCCACAAAAGTATGCGGGATTGGAGAAGGGGGCGTGGTACCTCCCGTACAAAAAATATAACAAGTTGCATAAAAACCTGAATTTTTGGACTGTCATACGACCTATGGTTATCCCTTATATATCAAAAGATCGGAACTCTTTAGAAGAAAATTTGTTCTGAACACTCGGAAAATTCGGTTTATATACGAAAAAGTTATGGCCAAAATTAAATTTTTTTTTTCAAATACGCATATTCGGGAGCCATAGATCTTCCCGAGCCCAAGTTTTATAGTCCAAGTTAATGAAAAATTTGTTCTTTAACACGTCGGTATATAAATCTGTCAATTCGGTTAAAAAATGGGCAAGTTATATTCAAAATACTGAAATCTCAAAAATTACTCTTTTATAATTATGTTTGTTTCTTTATACCATGTTCGCACGGCAACGTTTTTTCGTAATTCATTCTCTCATTCGTAATTCACAGCCTTATTATGATCCAAATTACTTAATTCTTAACAGAAAAATTCCTAGGAATTTAATATGCTCTTAAAAGTTGTTTACCTAAGATCTCAATTAGGTACATTTTTGGAGTTGATTGCTTCCTTGAATTTTAAACGGTTGTGGACCTAAACAGGGGGAAAAAGATAAAAAAATCAAATTTTTTAAAGGATGTTGCGATTTTGATCTGGAAGATGAACTTTTTTAGATTTTATATGTTCACAACTTTTGTTCTTTGTGGCAAGAGCTACAACTTTGTCTCAAAATGTAAATCAAAATTCCGAACGGTTTGCAAGATATGAGCCTAAGAAAATGATCACTTTTTTGCAAAAATGACACCGAGGGCCCTAATCTTTAAGGGCCCATAAATTAAAAAGTGCATGACTTTGGGCAAAACTGGGAGACAAGGGTCTATTTTTTTTTGGTCCTTTATGGTTATTTTTTATCCGTATATGGTTATTTTTCCAAGACCTAAAAAATTATACAGTGTAAGTGTGCGTATTTATTTGGATTTGCTATTAAAAAGAACTCAAACGCGTTTATTAAAGGAAAAACGTTTATTTTCTTTTTTTGGATTCCATAAAATTTTTTAATATGAAATTAGAGATCACATTGATTTTAAAGAGATCACATTGATTTTAAAGTAGTTACTCCACAGGGTTATAAAAATTTAACAACGTACAAATGGTTAGGCTGTGAATAACGAATGAGTGAGTGAATTACGAAAAAACGCTATCGTGCGAACATGGTATAAGGAAGTTACAGTTTTTTCAATCAAAACTTTATAAAAGAAGTTCTCAAAAGTACTAAAATAATTAAATTCTTGAAAATTACAAAAGCACAAATATTACCAATTCTATTAAAATATCAATTCATATTAAAATTTCATTAAAATTTTTATTTGACATAAAAAATTAATTGTAGCCCTTTCGGTACGAGAGCCGATTAGTTAGTTTCAAGTTTTAAATGGTATTGGTGCGCCCCTACCCAGGGAAGAGCCTTGAGGTGGGACGTATAAAAATATTAGTTGATCTTTATGAAAACAGATATCAGCATTAAAATTGGTTGCGATTTAGACATATGGATATTAAATTATTGACCGACAATCAGAAAGATTTGGCAATTTGAACTATTTTGAGTAAAATATCATGATTCGTAATAGTGATTTAGTGATTTATAGGATTTATAGTGAGGCCATAGTTAGTTATGAACCAATCAACCAGAAATTCTGCAGAGTGATTTCGGGTATTAAAAAAAATAAATTTCAATACAGTGGTGAAATTAATTTTAGCGTTTACAGTGAACTTCAGAAGGCTGCTAAAAATCGGATCTAAGGTAAATTATGGACCGTTTATCACAAAATTGCATGACATTTTTTTGTGGCCATATGAAGCTAAGTTGGAAGAAATTTTACGACAATATCTACATCTGCTACGGTTTTAGGCGAATTTAATTGATTAACCAAAGTCGACTTTATATGGGGTCTACAGTAAATCGTGGACCGATCATCACGGAATTTATTGTGGTTATTTCTAGTTCTACTAAACCAGGGGTTTCCATTTCTTTGCACAATTGTGCATACCACTACAAACACATATTTTTATGCTCTTCAATTCAGTCGTCGGTGTGACTTCGACAAGTGTACATGTTTAGCGGATGCTATATTATTTTGTTTCAGCTTACACTCAAAAATATTGTGCGGTCAAAAATGCTTTTGGTAACATCCAATGCCTTGCGTGCAATATTTAGAGTCTAAATTTTAAGACTTAAATGCAGAGTAATATAACATTTCTATTTAATTTTAACATAATTAAAATTGTTGAACATATTTAACAGCAAAGCTAACGTAAATTTTATTAAGTAACTTTTTTTAACAATAACATTTACTGCAACGTTTAAGCTAACGATATGTGTTTTGTTTGTGAAAACAAATTCTTTGATACCTGTAAAAGGGTCCCTTTTGCTTTCTTTAAAAAGACGTACCTAAATGCAGAAATTATTAAGAAAAAAAATAGCCAAAAGAATTTGTTGGTATTTTGCTTGTAAAAATATTTTGGTTTCTGTACCAATCGCGTCGGTGGGTTTTTTCTTTCTTTGAAAACACTTTTCCTAAGTAAGTAGAAATATTTAAAAAACAAGTAAAAAAGTCTTGTTTTGCTACAATTTATGTGTAAATAACCTGTACACATAAAAGCAAATGTGACAGTAGGTAAAATGTTTGGGTAAGAAGATGTGTTTTATTGATGTATTAATGAAACTTTATTGTTTCGCACTATTTTTATTGCTTACTTTTTTATGCTACAATTATTTGACCGAGCCCAAAGAGTTAAGGCTCAGTAAGCCTTTACTTTCTGTTCTGTTACGAACCAGCTGATTTGTTTTTGTTATTAAAAAACCTGTGAAATTGATTAGTTGTTCTGTTCTGTTGCGGTTCAGTTTGATAAAATCAAAAACTTGTAAAGTAATTGTAAGTGACCGCAAAATAAATAATAAAAAATACATTAATTAAATTTTATTTCTTCAAATTTATGTGCATAAAAGTTATTGAAATAAAACAATGGATGGTGCAAAACTAATAAATTTGTCATAAATGGCTAATAAGTTGCTACAGAAAAAGTAACTTTTACAATTTTGAAACAGAACGGCACGGAACAGAACAGAAACAGAAAGTATAGACTAATTCTGCCTTTAACCTTACTAATTTCTGGTAACTATTTAACGTAACTTTGACCTGTTATAATGACTTTATGCATTTTTGCAGGCAATTTCATGTGTGCATTTGGTATTTTCTAAAAAGTTATGATATACCATTAGCTATAATAAAAATGTATGCACAGATGTTTGAAGTATGAGCAACCCAACACCGTGAATACCATTTCTATCCTGAACTAAAAAAAAATTCATTGACGTGCCTCTCTTTATTCGGCACTACTTACCTATGCGAACAAATTTTTTCGGATTTAAAATTTATTTGTTCCAAGCAACGTAATAAATTAGGTTCATCCCATTTGAAAAGCATTCTACTATTACGAAACTGCCATAAAAGTATAAATTTAGAAGATTTTATTTTATAACTTGTATAACACAAGGGAAAAAAATTAAAATTTTTTTGTGTTGCTAGAAAATTTGTAGCAGTTCTTTACCAATTCAATGTCGCTGATTTTAAAACTGCACTTTGTTTTCTATCAGCTGTGATTTGCGTGCAATATTTATTTTTTATGAATTTTTAAAACATAAAAATCTTTAATTTTTTACAATTGTTTGATAAGATATTTGAAACTGATTTAGAGTCAAAAAGCTTCCGAATAAAAAAAAAGTGTAGTTTTAAAATCAGCGACATTGAATTGGTAAAGAATTGCTACAAATTTTTTATCAACACAAAATATATTTAATTTTGTACCTTTGTGTTATAGTTATAAAATATATTACTAACATTTTATTTCGGCTGTAAATAAATGCATTCTCTCAATTTGCTTACTCTCTGGTACTCACTAACACACAAGCAAAAAAATTTTGGAAATCCCTGAACTAAACTCTGATAGCATTAGTATTTATAACGGTTTTATGCGTACTAAACGGTCTTCCGAGAGTAGACCCCATATAAGGTCTAGGGTAAATTAAGGATCGATCTTCACGAAATAAAATAGTGTAATTTCCAGTCGAATAAAACTAATTTTTGTAAAATCTTATATCATTACGTGCATTGCTCCACCATTAAGGCTAGTTTTTGTAACAAAATTATCAATTTTTTAGGGTAGTGGTTCCAAATATTAATTCATAGCTCTGATCCTACTGAACCGATTTTGCTGGATTTCAATCCCAAACTGCATAGGATAACTACAAGCCATTTGACATGAAGTTTGTTTATTTCTTTTGAGTTTTCCAAAAGTGAGTTTGTTTTCAACAGACGGACAGACGGGCATTGCTAAATCGACTAAGAATTACTCAAGGAGCCAGGAAATATATACCTAATGTGGTCCGAGATGAATAATAAAAAAGTTTCACAGTGAATCCCAAACTTAGTATTCCCTCTTCACAAGTATTTGTGGTTGATGGTATAAAAAAACATTTCTTATTGCTAAAGGGAAAGTGGTACTTTCATTGAATTGATAATAAAAAAGTATATTTTTGAAAAATAAAATCAAAAAGTACTTAATATTGATAAGCATTTTTTCCTGTAAAGCTTTTTAAGACTTCACTTAAAAATGGGGCAAATTTAAAAAAATTTTAATGCACGAATTATTTTAATTTTTAATTAGGAGTATGTATGTAGTATAATATTGATAAATTAGTACTTTTTCTCAATTGTAGCCAGAACAGATTCAATTTTCTTCAAAGTAATGCACTTCTTCAGTTATTATTCGGAAGTTAAATTTTCTTTTGCCATGGCATAATTTTCTGTGCTAGAGCCCAACCATTCCGAAACTTCATTGTCGAAAAACATCTCAAACATGTCAGAGGATTATTTTTATCTAACACAAAATTAAACAATTTGTCCTTTTGTCTTCACTTGCTATTGACGAAATTTGTTGCTTTCTTACCATGTGGTTCATCTGTTGATTAGAATGGTTCTTACGGAATCCATTGTATTGTCTCTCAAACTCCTTTAGACAAGATAACCAAAATAAGTAATTTTTTCTAAAACATTACAATTAATGAACAAAACTTATATTTTTAGAGAAAATATAGTACTTTTAGATGCCTGAAAAATAAAATATGCCCCTAGTGCTGTATTTAATTGCAGAGAAAATATGTAAAAAAAAAGTACTTCTTATATATATTCCTCTAACTCCCACTGCATAGGATAGGGCGCCTAAGAACTTCTTATGAAATGTATAAATAGGTCACTTTTTTATAGAATATTTATTGAATATTTTTGTATCTTACACTTTTTATAATTTAATCAAAAGGTACTTTTATAGCACTTGTCAATAGGAGGAGTAGGTATTTAATAAAAAAAAATCATACTTCTGAATGGATTTTAAAATAGGTGGCATGTCATAACGTCTAGTGTCATAGTGTCCATGACACTCCAAAAAGTGTCATAACGCCCACGGACACTGTGACACTTTTAAACGTCCGTGGATGTTATGTCGCTTTTCTGATGGACACTATGATACTTTTAAAAGTGCCATAAAGTCCATGGACACTATGACACTCGACGTTACGACATGCGACCTTAAAATAGTACATTTTATGTGAAAAATGATTATCTTTTATTAATATTATGAAAATTTAGATATCTAAATAGAATTTTTATTAGTCGAAAATTAAACATTGTATTATTAAAGTGTTAAAGGGATAATTACCATTATGTACAAAAAAGCTTTTAATAAGTACTTTTGTTATGAAAATGCTTCTTGTTTTAAAAAAGCTAAAAGAAAATTTGTTTTTTTTTTATTAAAAAATGGAACATTTTGTAAAAAAAATATTGTTTAATTTTTTTTATAGAAAATTGTATATTTGTTAAAAATAAAGTACAAGGCCCATCTATCAGGTCTGCTTACTTGTACAAAAACAAAATACGATTCTTTTTAGTTGTCAAAAATTTACTACCACATATACAAAGCAAAAGGAAAAAACGTGTATGTGTGGCATACCATAAACGTATACATGCATATGTAAACAACTTTTGACAACTAAAAAGAACATAAACAATGATCATCAGGCTTCTTGCACAGACCTTTTCAATGGGCCTTGATAAAGTACTTTCGGTTTTGAACAAAATGTTTATAAAAAATTATAAATTTTAGCAAAGTAAGACATGCTATTGTAAGTGTTTAACAAATTTGTTATTATTGATCATAACATGTTTGGAGGCAACAAAACTATGGTTGGGGTTTCTTACTGTAGGCCAAATTTAACTATAATATGGTAATCGCTGACAATAATATGGTTATATTAACCATAATATGTTAAACATTTTCTTTAAAAATTGTTTGGTTTGTTGGTGACCATATTCAAACATGTTTTTCTCTGGTTGTTGCGAGCTTAAATAACAAAATTTGATATGTTTGCGATATGAGATTCTGAGCAGAGCAGATGGGCGATTGATTCTTTCTAAAATGTTTCGGTTTCATGAAATCATTAAAATAAGTTTTGTGCAGTTTAAAATGTTGGTACGTTTTTATAACAAAATTTTTACTTTTCAAAATATAATATTGATTTTCAAGAAATTTCAAGAAGTATCATGAGGGCGGGTCTATAATCCAGTGACTTTTTAAATGAATCACACGTTTTCGGATAAAACACCATTTTAAATTTCAAGGTAGTCAGTCTCCTTTGGGCTCTAAAGAATTTGCCTAACATATGTAAATAAAAAAAATCAAATTTGTGAATGTAAAAAGTTTTTATGAAATGTTTAATATATAAAGCCCTTATCACAAAAAAGCTTAAGCAACAAAAACACAATTTTACATATTTCAATATAAACGACAGAAATTCGTAAAACTGCCCTGGTCGTTAAAGCTGTTATTATTTCATCCTATATAACTAAATTAAGAGAGCATTTAATTCAGTTTTATCTGCTATTAAATTTACTGACAATTTAATTTTTAAGGACCCAAGTAAAACTAGTTTTATTATCAAAGTTATTTCAGGGAATACAAAATTTATTATTAATACGATTTCCGTATGACGTGCTAAATTCCCAGTTTTTCATATTTAATAAATACACTGAAATTTATTGTTGAGGGAAAGCTAGCTTCTTTTTAGTTTTAATTGCACGACATTTTTAAAATATTTTTAACATCTCTAAATTGTCTTTAATAAGCATAAGTGTGCTCTTAAATTAAGCCTTTATTTAATACTGATAAAGCCATCGCTTAACCTTAACAATTAACTTTGTCTTTATCTACTCCATTATTAAAACTGTATTATTATTATTATTATTATTATTATTATTATTTTTAACAAAAATCGTAAAAAACACCACGTTTATCTTTAATCTACTTTAACATTCGGTAACGGCGAATATATAACCCACTGACCTAAAGATAAAGCTTATCTTTTCAATAATCCGCAAATTAATTATAAAATTTACACTTTGGGTAAAGCGTAATATGTTCTTCTAAACTTTAATTTTCTTTTATGTTAATTTAAATTATTGTTAAGATTTTGTTATGATGTGGCAAGTTCCCAGTTTTTATGCTTGCTGAATATTGTTGTTGGAATATGTTTTAGGGGAAAGCAAAACAATATCTGACAGAAATTGTTTATATAAATCTCTAGAGATTAGGGTTGCCAAATACCAAAAGTCAAATAACTGGACAATAGAAAAAATTCACCTGGCTTTTGAAAAAATAACTGGACAATTTGAAAATGCACTAAACTATAAGAAAAAGTTAACTTTTATTTCAGATTTTATTTTGCAATAAAAAAATGTTACTGCCTGTTCAACGATTTCGTACGTAAACGTTCGCATTGAAAATTTATATGAAAAACCTTCAGTTTTAGAAATTTTTTCATATAAATTTCTATTCGAACGTTTACGTTCGAAAACGTTGAACAGGTAATACAAAGCATGAAAACGTAACACTTTAATGCAGTCTTGTATAATATTACAAAATTATTATCAGGGTGAATTCACTACAAATGGCAGCGAAAAGCCTGATGAATTTTTGGCATTTTGAACCAATTTGTTTTGGTTTCATAATATTTATTTAATCGTTGCATTTCGAGCCAAAAAAACTTACAATGCAATGCGAAAAAACATCTGTCGTTTTTGTGCTTCAATAAAAAATTTCTATTTATTTTAATTTGTTTTCAATTTTATTAATATTAAATATTTATACACTCCAGTTTTTTTTTATTTAAATTTTTTATTAAATAAAAGTAAAAATAATCAAAAAAAACTCCTTCCATCATTACAGTAAAAAAAAAATAATTTTTGTAAATCATTTAATAAATGAAAGTAAAAAAAGATAAGCGGATTGTAAGTTGTAAAACAAACAAAAACATTTTACGAAAATTATTATTAATTATAAACGGTTATAAATTGTGTATTCTTTTTTAAAAATATAATAAAAAATACAATATTTTATAAAGTTTATTAATTAACGTTTATGATTTTTATAATTATTATTAGAAATTAAAGAAAAATGTATATTATTTATTAAAATGAATACCCTTGCGAAAGAATGACAGTATTTTTTCTTTGCGGGTCTTGTACGTTTTCTTCTTTCTTGCCAATAAGACATTGGCTAATGTGTGGAATGACACCACCACCAGCAATAGTGACCTTAATAAGACTAGTCAATTCTTCGTCACCACGGATGGCTAGTTGTAAATGACGGGGTGTGTACGTTTGAAGCATTACCAGCTAATTCAAGTACTTCGGCAGTTAGATATTCCAATATAGCAACAGAATAAACGGCAGCAGTTGCACCAACACGACCATGGGAATTAGTACGACTTTTTATATGACGATAAATACGACCCACAGGAAATCAGCTCTGGCGGAACGTGAAACTGCTTTGGCTTTTGCTTTTCCTGAATCTTTACCAGCTTTACCACCTGCCATTGTATTTTAAAAATGATATCGTTATATATTATACTTGGAATGAATATTCAATTATATACATATTCTTAACTTTTTATGATTTATCTTTTCAAAACAAAAAAATATTTCTTTTCAATTCACGCTACCGAACGATACGAATTTCTTTTCACGAATGTACGTAAAGTACAGGTCGCAATTTTTAAGATAATTAAATGAAATTTGGAACCGAGGTTTTGATTGGTACAAGGGCTAATCGGTACATAATTTCATATAGCCGCCATA
Source organism: Pollenia labialis (assembly GCA_949318255.1). Classification (NCBI taxonomy): domain Eukaryota; kingdom Metazoa; phylum Arthropoda; class Insecta; order Diptera; family Polleniidae; genus Pollenia; species Pollenia labialis. The sequence continues at coordinate 135,265,527 of OX439140.1, forward strand.
CAAGCTGCTTTCCGGAATAGGGTCTATGTGCCCACTATCGTATGAAACGAATAAATTGGAAAATAAGCAATAAACTTATTCCCTAATTCTGTAAAACGCAACCACAACGCCAAAAATGACATTAAAAGCAAAAGCAATGCCAAACATTTTTCATAATGCTATAGAAATTCATACTTCGTTTAGAAATTTTCAACGCCACAAGATATGCAGCGTTTGAAATTTAAAAATTCAATATGAATTTCTGTGGAAAACAACAACAAAATAATAAAATATTTTTTATTATGTTTTTGCTTTCAATGCAGTGTTGCCACTTTATGGGTAATTACCCGAATTTGGTATAATTTTTACTGTCGTGGGAAGAGCGTGGGTAATTTTTCTCAAGTGTAATTCAGGTGTTATGTATTTGAAATTCTTACTTCAGATACCCAAATAAAATTAAGTTCCGATTTCAGTGATGACATTTATTTCTTTTTAAATATTGTTGCTAAAAAATCTACATACAGTCTTCTGAACCAAAATCTCGGTTTCTTTTTAAGAGAAGACTTCATTCATTAAATATATATTTTCAAAAGTTTGGTAATGAATGTCGCAAGATGGAGTCTTTGATTTGGATAAAGATGCCTATTATAGTAATTTGGAACCTGAAGTTTATTGAGAAAAGTTAATTAATTAAACTAGCCTGGGAAAAGATATGTTTCCAATATTCCAAAATATAAATTATAATTTAATTTATTTTTTACCTTGCAACTTTTTAATGCTTTAGTTTGAAGAATATTTACCGCCCTTTACAGTTGAAAAACTGAATTACGAAAGGGACAGGTGTATAAAACACTGCAGGCATTTTGTTTACCAAATAAGGTATAAGAGGTGTCACATCGCACGGCCTTGAAGTTTAATTGACAGTTTATTTTCTCTTAATCAACACATCGCCTTCAAATGTGAAGAAATATGTTGCGTCATTTAAATCATGAAGGCACGCACCTAAACGTTGTGAAAATTGATGGCTGATTTTCAAAGTAAATTTGGTAGCGTTGTTCAAGCATGAATCTATCTTCCTATGATGATGTGCCCGAGAAAATAGTGCAGTATGACAACTCGTTTGACAGCTAACCTTTCTTTAGTTCTTTCGGGCTTAAAAAAACACCCATTTTAAGGAATGGCAATGAGTACTTTGAATCTTCCCTAGATATATGCAACCAAATGTGGAAGCTAATTTCATTATTTTAGGAGTTTTATTTTATGTTTTATTAATTGTCGTCTTTTTAAGTCTTTAATGTTATTTTTGTTAATTTATTTCAAATTAAAATAAGAATCTTAACAGTTTGAATAATATTGATCATCTTTCAATGAGTTTTTCTTCTTTGTAAATGCCTTTTTAATAAATAAAACTTCAATTTTATATCAGGTGTAATTTCATTTAAATCGGGTAATTTTGCTTTATCTCAAGTGTAATTTTGAATTTTGCTGCTGGTAACACTGTTTCAGTGTAATGTAAAATTGCTTTTTTTAAGAGGAATTTTACTAGAGGTATTCACACTCAAACAAAAGACAACTTTTAGGCTTTTACTTTAAATTACTGTTATAATAAGACGAAGCTTATTTATTATTTTTTTCTTTGGCATAGTTTGTGGCTTCCTAAAAGTAAATAAATATTTTATTTAGAAAAAATATGCTTTAAAATATATTTTTGGTATAACACATTTGCAAGTTTGTTGCTTAAGTCTTTTGTTTTATTGTTAATTGTTTAAAAAGTTACCTGTAAAATAAGAAAAAAAAAATTCAAAAGTCAAATAAGTTGAAAATGTTTTTACATTATTTAGCATTTAAGTATTAATTAAATTTGTAAAACTAATGTTAACGAGTATAATACGACACATGTAGGGCGCTGGAAACAAGGAAATCTTAACTTGTCATACCGTAAATTTGGTTAAATAAATTGTTTTAATAAAAGGTGCAAATTGTATGAAAAATATACTTGATGCTGAAAAAGTATGTTAATAGGAGGAAGCTTGTATTGTTAATTTGGTTGTTATTATTATTTTTGACCCATGCTTATTTCCTTAAACGTAGTTCGAAAATAGTTGAAGGAGTAGCAGTAATAGTAATAAATTGGTATAATTGTTAGATCTTAAAATAGTTTTAAGTTTTTCTTTAACAAAGTGTGAAATTTATTTATGACCCCCTTGAAGATTTAACAACGTTAGTTTTATTGGATTTTAATAGCTTTTAATAGAACGATTTCCAGTTCTTGCACTTTGTCATTGTAATGACATATGAAAGTAAGAAAAAATTATAGAATATTATTCTCACGAGAACATCTCAACTAATAAAACGGTTTGTATTACGGAATTCAATTAATCGATGTTTTGTATTAATCAATTAATCGCGCGAATAATTATTCGGGGTAAAACTTTATTGGAATAATAATCCAACAATTTAATTTTATTCGGTAAATCGAATAGTTTCAATTTTGTCTACTTTAGAAGTTTAAAAATAAGACCAAAAATAAAATTTTTTAACAGAAAAATATTATAAAAAAGTAACATCGATTTAACAAGTGGCATTTCTTGTAATAAAAGAGGAAAACGTTTTAAATTAAAAATAGCAACAAAATTTAACTAATCTTCCAAAATTATCATTCAAAAAGAGTATACAGTTTAAATGTTTGTGTTTTAAACGATTTCTTTCATTTGTTTTGATGAAACTTGATTTAGAAAAGTTTCTTTCACTTTTTGCAGATGTTGGAGAGTAAAACAGCCCAATTATGAATACAAATTCCCCGGGAGTTTTCTCCCTTCTCCCATTTTTCCTATGTATATTCTATTGCAAAAATGGGAAAAGGAAAAAAACTCCCGTTATAAAGCTTATCCTTTCTCTGTTCTTTTTCTTATATTTTCTAAAAATTAGTAGTCTTTTATTATACCACTTCTCTTTTTGATTTTTAAACAATTTTAATACTCTTGATAATCTTGTTAAAGTCTGGTGGAAAATTGTTTTCGTTCGTCTCAAAAAAATCGCCTTCTTCATTTGAATTATTGTGGCAACGTCTGTACTAAACATTCTTAAAAATAAATTTTTCCCAAACTCTTTGGTTCATTCTTTGTACAATTGTATATTTAAAAAAAATTTTACTCGAAGGAAATGTTCCTGAATTAAGAAACAATAAAAGGGTATTTCAACCGTACAGGTTGGTTTGTTTACATAAAAGAGAAAAACAAAAACTGTGAAAATACAAATTTTCGATTAATCGATATGAGTTATTCGAATTATTCATTAAACGAAAAAAAGCAATTTAAAACTATTTAAATAGTTAATCGTCCAATATTTATCGATTAATCGAACAACGGCTAATCGTTTGAATACCCAAGTTTGCATATAAAAAAAACTATACCATCATCGCAGCCATATTGTGGTTAAGTTTGCGCTCTTTCAAAAAGACACAGCCATATAAAAGTTACCACCAAAATTGTTTTGCGTAATAAAAAGTATTATTAAGGGTGGCCTAACCAAAACCTCAAGATGTTAATTGCAAATTAAGCAAAACGTTTTCAGAGAATTATCTTAATGTTTACATAATTATAGACGGATCTATGACAGTTACGTGCGAAACAAAATGTCGGTCAAATGCTCGCCACGGCTTCGGTGGCGTATTTCTATCCGATGGTCCATATTTTTAATGACTCTGAGACATAATTGAGGTTCAATGTCGTTAATTTGCCGAATTATCTCATTCTTTAGCTCCTAAATTGTTCTTGCCTTATTGGCGTACACATTAAAAAAATCCCCAAAAAAAGTTGTCCAACATGATGGCGAAGGCCAGTTAACATCGCTATGACGTGAGATAACACGACCAAAAGAGCCAGTTTTTCGTTGGCTGTGTGGCAAGTGGCACCATTCTGTTGGAACCACAAATGGAACCCAAAGAATTCCGTTATCATCTCGCGAAAGCAAACACCATTCAAGGTAGCTGCTTGGCCTACCTCATTTTCGCAGAAGTACGGCCTGATGAAGCCGCTAGCACATAAACCGCACTAAAAATCGCTCTTTGTGGAAGCATCGCCCTTTCAACAATCACTCGTGGATTCTCATTTGCCCAAATGCGGCATTTCTTCTTGTTAACGATTCCACTGAGATGAAAATGTGCCACGAAATGTATTTTGATTTTAACGCCTATTTTCGTAAAAGGCTTTAACAATCCTAACACGCTGCTCAACTGGTTATCTCTCCATTGTTGAATTCGTCAAATTCTGAAACAAATAAATGTAAAATTAAGTTTGGCCAAAAAAATGACGTTAATGCAATGTTCGCAATGCATCTTGAATTACGTTGTTCGCTTTTTGAACTGTGAATACGAATTACGCTGTTCACACGGCATTTTCTTAATTTAAGAAATCTTCTTCTAACATTTAAAAAAATTTTTTTGCTTTAAAAATAAACACAAAGGCAATCAACAATTTTACAATTCCTATTTTGTTTCTTTATTTGTTCTTTTAAATTTCACAAAAAAACAACTTTTTCAATTTTATGTTTTTTTCTTCTTTGTTTTGTTTTTTTTACAGCCTTCGATAACAATTAGTGATAACAATGATTTGCTTTTAGTTGGCATGGTAATTCAAAATGAATTACGAACAAATGAGGTAATTCGCTCTAAGAAATTTGTTCGACGCAATTTGTAATTTGAATCATAATTGGGCTGTGAATTACGAATGAGAGAGCGAATTTGGAAAAAACGTTGTCTTGCGGAAAAAGCATAAGATGTGGCTCACAGTACATTATTGTTGGACGACCCTTTATGTTTTTCACTTCAAATTATTGTTAATAATTTACTGGTGCCGCACAAATTGTTGCTCATGTTATCCAGTGGCAACAATAATATGTTTCTTGCCTCTTAAAGGAGGCCAAGTTAATGTTGCACGTGACAATCTGAAGTGGCCGATTTTTCGGTAAAATATAATTTTTTAGGTGAATGACTATTAAAAAAATTAGTTTTCTTTGCGTGTACTCGAACCGCCAAACTAACAAATTACGCAACATTCTTACAAGTTTTTCAAAACAAATGTCAAAGTCATCATTTTAAGAAACAATTCCGTAAGAATTGTAGGAAGAATTCAAAAACACTTTAAATAACAAAATTAAACATTATTTATAAGATTAAAAGCAATTAAAAAGAAACCACTAGAAAACAAATTAATTTTCTAAAAAATAAATAATAATTTGAAACAACATACACCAACAATCTTAGAATATCATGGACAAGGTCTTTGCAACATAGAAAAAAAAATATAAAACATATTTAACATTTAGTTTTTAAAATACAACAAAATTATTTCAGAATTACTGTCATAATTTCTGACAACTTGAAACACAAACACAAAAAAAAAACCACAACAACTTTTCATTTTAAAATAGCAAAACACACATAATAAAATCTAACGGTGTAGGTGTTGCCATATGAAATTAACATTAACCTGACTCATTATAAATTTCAACAATCACTTTCATTATTAAAATTTTTGTTAATTGTTTTTTTTTTCTTTTAAAGATAATACTTTTTAGAGCAATTTACAAGTAGCTAAAGCCCAAAAAAAATGTTGTGGGCTTAAAAAAAAATTAGTAAGGAGGTTTCTTGTAGTTTATTTTTTATATATTTGTTTACCCTTTACCCGTCATTCCGTTTGTAATTTCTACAATATTGATCTTATATCCTTTGAAGTATATATATTCTGGAACCTAATAAGGAGAGAAGTTGATTAAACGACGTCCGTCTAACCATCTATCAGTTTTACCTTTGGTTTGTGTTTTCCGAAGACTCCAGCCATGATAGCGGCCAGGTTGTTTTACATTTATATCACATATAGTCCCCTATTTCTTGCTATTGAAATTTAGCAAGATCGGTCCACAAATGGCTTGGATGTGACCAAAAAACCACGACTGCCTCTAATTTTCCCAAAAAATCCCTTGTGGTTGTTTTTTTTTTTTATTTTAATGTGTTAAATGTTACGCATACAAACCCATACACACTTTTGTATATGACCATAAATGCCACTTAAATAAAGAAACAAACTCGTACACTCAACATATTTTAATTTAATTAATTTTTCTAAGTTCCCGCCTGAGGCTCTTGAGCTTTCAAGTTCGCATCTGGATTGTTCCAGATTTTAAAAAATAATTTTTTTTTTATTTTTATCTAATTTATTTATGTCTTAAAAACAATTTCAAAATCATTAAACGAATTTAAAATATCAACTTTGGCAAAAGAGGAAACGGACTCATATAAATTTTTTGATATTGTCATATTCTTCAGCATGACGAAATGAAAAGTTGGCGTGGCTCATTTAATATTTATTTATATCCATACTTTTTGTACTACTTGTTTTTGTTCTTATCTCACCATAGTCAAGGGTATATAAGATTCGGCATAAGATTCTTTTTTTTTTTTTTGTCAATTTCGAACTGCAGATGTTAAAATGCTACTAAAACAATTGTTTTGCGCTAAACATGGTGTTTCCAAACACTATTTAAAGCTAAATTTGAGGAATTCCATAAACAAATAAAACTATAAAATTTCACTTTAAAACTTTTTTTGTTAATGTACATTTTTGAATTTTAGTTATTTATTTATAAAAAATGTATTTAATATATTAATGTATGTAGTATGAACTTTAATAGTCCAAGAAAATATTGAGCATAATAAATGTACTCAATACCAATATGCTGGGCCCATGTTTTGTGATTCCTGCGCCGAGAAATTTTTTATTGAAATGTGAGAACTGAAACAAAAATGCCATAAATTGTAAAAGCTGTTACGTAAGGAAATTACTCGCCAATTTACAGAAAAGGTGTGTCTGTAAAATTTTTGTGAGAAAGTTCCCGCTTTGAACTGTCAAATAAACTCACGAATAAAAATGGGGTGAGAAAAAATTTCAACACTGAAAAATATATTGAAAATGCAATGAATAATAAAAAGAAAGGGGTAAGTATTTTGTTCTTGAAAGATTTTTTTTGTTTTATTATTTTGCTTTTAACATTTTCGAAAATAATACGAATGTTTTCAAAGATATTTTGTAATGAACAAACGTTTAAGTCTCACTGTACATTATTTGGTATAGCCGACGGTTGTACATTCGCCTTCGTCGTTAAAAATTTTTCAATTTTAGTAGATTTTGGTGGCCATCGACGATGTGTGTGACTGGCGTTCTCAACTTCTGCCATTTTACATCAGCTTCGAGTGGAATATTATTATTATTTATAAACTAACGACGTAATATCTTTTGAGAAACTTTTATAGAAGCAATGAAATATTTTGTTTCACATCTTTTCGATGCGAGAAGTTTTCACAAAAGTTACAGAACATGGAGACTGGTAAACCTACTCCATCTGAGTTGTAAAACTTGAATGCCTTTTGTTATCGCCGCTGTTCATCACTGTGTTGGATCGCGTACTTGAAGATTTTGAGTTCGCTGGCGACATAGTTTTTCTTTTGCACTCGCTTTATACAATATAATTAAAAACAAAATTATATGACTTTTTCTTAATTCGGTCAATTAAATTATCTCTCGGTGTCAGCTTTGATATTATAACGGGTAGGACTTTTAAGTGTTTATAATTCCTATTCGCTTAACAGTTTTATTTTAATAATATCTTTAGCTGTTATAAAATCTTTGGATGAAGTTTCCTGATGATCTGGCCTAAGCAATCAGTGAAATGCGCATAGGAATAGCTTATCCCACCAACAATATATTTCAGTTTATCAACAGTAACAATTGGGAATTTAGCACATTATAACTTAATCTTATTAATAATAACAAGGCCCATCTATCAGGTCTGCTTACTTCTACAAAAACAAAATACGATTCTTTTTAGTTGTCAAAAATTTACTACCACGTATACAAAGCAAAAGGAAAAAACGTGTATGTGTCGCATACCATAAACGTATACATGCACATGTAAACAACTTTTGACAACTAAAAAGAACATAAACAATGATCATCATGCTTCTTGCGCAGACCTTTTCAATGGGCCTTGAATAATACTATTCATTTGATCAGTGTTGCGTTTTAACAAAAGCATCTTCATGTGTGTTAGAGTAAGAAACTGTAATGTTTTGACAGTCGCAACAAAACTCATTGTGTGAAAGTGTAAACTATCCTTTAATAATTTATGCACGAATAACACTGAAACGTACTAAAAACAATCCTAAATGGGATAACATTAAAAAAACAATCCCGGAATTTCTTAAAATAGGTACAAAATTCTTAAACCAAGTAAAAAAATTATTGAATTGTTTGTTGAAGCCGTTTTGCACTATCCCACCAAGTCTTAGGTATTTTACGAAAATGCAACCCAGTCATGGTAAGTTTCTATTGTTTTTTGAAAATATTCCAACAATAATAACATCAGGGAAGCATTTTGGTAAAATTCTTAGGAATTTGTAGGATAGTGTATAACGCACTTAAATAGTACCACTTTGAGAGAAAAATTTCAAAGTGCATTATTTAATCTCATGTAGCTTATTAGTCTTATCTCTCAGTATTGCATACGCTTGTGCTCGTCAACAGACACTACGACAACACCACACAAGTTGATCAAAAACGATTTGAAATGTTAAAAAAGTAAAATTGAGAAGTCTTGCTTCTCATTTAGTTTATATTTTCAGTTAAACATATCCATTAAGTCATTAAAGTAAAATCCTTATTCCGAATGATGCTGGTGTTTTATAATTGAAATTCTGTATAATGTTAAACGGGTAAGTAAATCAAGCATAATAAAATTCTCCATCTAATTTCACTTTTTATTTATTTCAAGTACGAATACGGGATTAAATCAACTTTATAATTCTTGTATCAAGCGCATTTTAAGATTGATTCAATCTTAGTTTTACTTATATCCATCTCATATTCGAATTATTTCAAGTACGAATTCGGAATTGAGTATGGATATGTTAAGTGTGTATTTCGCGATTGAAAATCCGTCCTTGAATCAATTTTTCTGTACTTGTTTCAAGAAAATCCGTACTCACCGTACAATTTATACCGCTTCGGATTGATTTGAGTATGGATGGATTGATTTTTCTCTTGAGTGTAATAGCTTTTAACTGATCTTGCAATATAAATATGAAAAGAATTTAGCTGACTTTACCAAGGCTTCATGGCCGGTCGCATAACCCGTATATTGGGAAATTCCCGCTTCAAAAGGTCTTCTGGACCCAACAAATACAAAGTATTGCCTTGGCGCTATAGATTAAGCATTGATTCGATTAGTTAGCCGGCTTCGAGTTGTTGATATGGATTCATCACAAGTTATGATTTGAGGCAAAATTGACTTTTATTGATGGCGTTCAGACATCAATTCGCATTTGCAAAATAATCTATCAGCGTCTAGGGTTGAACCTTTGCTTTAAAAAAGAGGTTACACATATTTCAGTATTGTGGAGTTGAATTTAATTAAAAAATAAAACAGAAAACTGTAAAAGATTATAACAACGTTTTGTTATGGAACTTCTCATTTGTTCATTTTTGCTTTAAATTTATAGGCTGGTATAATAAAATATTAAAAACACTTTTCAAACTTTTTGTCAGAGTTGTTTTTGTGTTGAAGTGTGTTTTAATTATTGATTTCTAAAGATACTGTTATGCCGATTTATTAACCTTATTTAAATTACGTAATTAACATAAAACATACTGGTATGTGCCACCAAAAATATAAAGGCGTGACAAAAAGTAGAACACATAGTTTTTACTTGGCTGAAATACAGGCATGACTTTTAGTTTTTTAAAGATTTTCTAAATATGATTTAGAATACAAATCTTTAGAATGGTTAAATTTGTTATGGATTACTTATGATCACTTTTCGATAAGATTATTAGTTAGTAATCGTGATTTTTTCTTGGATTATTTGTAATTATTCTTTTATAATTAATCTATAAATCTACTCATAAGAACACAACTTAAGAAAAATAATTTGCTTTAAAATATGTATATGAAAAACTGGGGTTTGGATTCTTCCGATATTTTTTAAGAAATTTAGGAATTTTTGATAAAATTATTGATTTTATACGATTTCTGGGAAAATTTGCGATTTTTTTAGTCGATTTTTTTCTCAAAATATTTTTTTTTGAGAAAATAAACATCTTTTTTCTTGCTTAATATCTTTTTTTTTTTGAAAATTCGCGTTTTTATTTTGGCGATTTTTTCTTGAAATTTTTGGTTTTTTAGGAAGATCTAGTGCATAGCATATTTTGCTTAATATTTATAGTTCAACTAGAAATAATGTTTTCTTGCAATATTCGACTTCATATTTTGGTGAGTTTTTCTCGAATTATCTTAAATTGCAAAATTTAGCAGTTTTTTCATAAAACTATTATTATTTTCTTCAGTTCAAACAAAAAATTCAATATTGATAAGAAAGTCATGTATACCATTTAGACCCATTTTTACAAACTACCGATAGCTAAATGTAGAATTTTATCCGCGTACATAAACTTTTCCATTATTAGAACTTTACTTTAGCCTACCAGAAAGAATGAATCTTCCTTTAACTTATCGCTTACTTTAGGTTAAAGTAAAGTTGTAATAATGGCACCCTTTTTAAACTATATTACGGCCGTTTAAATACTACGTTAAGCTACTGGTCGGTTGTGAAAATGTCCCTTAATGTCTTAACCTCATAATAAAAATTATTAATGTCCAGCCTATCCCAAAAAAGGGTGAGGCTACAAGCCCTGAAAACTGACGCCCAATAGCAATTTGATCTTCGCTATCGAATATCATGGAGAGCATGATCAACTGCCTTTTGGTTAATTTTCTGGAGTATAATTCAATTTTGTGTGAAGGACAGTATGGCTTTCGTAGAAGTCGTTCTAAGGAAAACTTGTAAGCGTTTTTTCCGGAACCTTGGGGTCATTCTAATCACCAATTTGGTGAAAGCAAAGTGGTTGTTCTAGAAATTTCCAAAATGTTTGATTGTGTGTGGCACGGGGCACTCTTTCCAAAGCTTATTGCGTTCGGTGTCAGTAGTTATTTCTCTCGATTGTTCTTTACGTGTTGTTATGGATTTGTACTCATCAGAGGAGTTTTATTTTAATTCCGTGGTACCGCAAGGCTCTGTTCTTTCTTCTACACATCTTTATATTGTTCTTAACGAACTCCTGGCTCTAACTTCTAGTCCTATATTTTCTTTTGCAGACGAAAGTAGCAATCTGTCATTCATTTTCCTTTTATCATAGACCAAGCCAAACTAAGGTTAGGACGATTTCTGAGTGGGGTCTTGCGAATAGGGTTGATTTTAAGGCTCGTCGTATGTTGGCCTACAGAAGTCTTGTGGAGTCAGCGACATCTGTATCCATGGGTGGTGAAGCTGTTGAGGAATCAGACGCTCTTGATGTGTAATGCATTAAAATCCAATCTGATGATCGTTGGAATCAACATGTTTTTCAAGTATTGAAGAAGAACTCCTACCTGAGACGCTGATGCATGCCCGTAGTACTCGTCTTTCCCGCAAATCACATGCTTTCGTTGTCGACTGGCCAATGTTCTCAGTCGGACTAGCCGCATGAGGATTACACTCCCGGTTAAGTCTTCCTAGTCGACTTCAATTTGGAAAAATTCAAGTTAAATGTTCACAAGCACCACCTTCCTCTTTCCTTCTCCTCATAATTTATTTTCCTAATACCAACTCAATGCATTGAATTAGGAGGCGGAATCTCCTGAGTGTTGGCTCAAAGTTAAATAAAACCATATTGTTTTTGGGAGTTCCCGATGTGGAACCTTCGTAATAAATAAGGAGAAAGACTTAGAAAAATATTAAGAAAAAAAATAATACATACAATTTTAATTATTTAAGCAACAGTTTGTACGTTATAAAACAAAAGACTTAAGCAAAAAACCTTCCACAAAATTCATTAGGTATTTATGCTGCCTACAATAAAAGAACAAACAAACATAAATTGGTTTTGCAATTTTAACTCCTTTTCAAATATTCATGCACATAAAATTAGATAATCCCAAGTGAAGCACACAATTTAACACCAAAAAATATATTACGACGCTCTTTATATGTGGGATATTCGTAAGGTAGTCATAAAGTTGTAAAGTCATATGTCGTAAAATATTTAAAAGAAATATATAAATAACAGCTGTGGGCAAGCGCTTATAATTTAGATTTCTTATGTACAGTTACGAAAAAATAATGAACACAGCAGTAAAATTTTTATTTTATTGCAAACACAACAATATTTTTTTTTTAAACAATTGTAAAATTTTATTTAGGACATTATGACGATATGACTTGATAGCAAACCTAGTGAATAGCCCAATTGTTAACAAGACTAATTAAATCCAAATGAATAAAAAACATACACGTAAAATAAAAGAATAGGTTCATTAACCACTAAACATAAGTTTAGAGTTAAAGTTTTTTTAAAAATTACTTAATAAAACAAACCCCACTTAAAATTGAAGCATAAAAAATTGATCACAAATCACAATAAATTCATTTACCTTTTTGTTTCTATACAAACTCAAAAGAAACCAAACAATGACCTTAAACTAAGTTGACAAAATAAAGAAGAAATAATTAAAATAAAAATATCAATTTTCAAAAATCATCTTATAACAGAATATGACTGACCCCTGCCTACTAGATCGATAATGAAACAAAATTGTATTATCATTTTTAAATTTATTCAATTTTCAATCTTGTTGACAGAACAACTTTCATTTCATTTTCATATTGAATAAAAAAAAAAAATAAAATAAAAACATAAGCAACCACAAAACTGAAACCTTCAAAGTACTGAAGGATTCCTTTAAAGTTTTTTCAATAAATGCGTTTTTGAATTGCTTTGTAACTTTTAAGATTAAATAAATACTAATTCTTTTTGAAAAGAATATTTTATTAAAACATGAGAAACAATGCAATCAAATCACTTTGGTTTTCTTTTGTCAACTGCGTTCCGTTGTCGTCTTTATGATATTTTATTATCTATAATGATAATTTTTACGGAACTAAGTTTGTATGACAAAAGCACAATAAGAAATACAGTTTTGTGAAACGCCATATAAAGCTGTCTTAAAAGAGTTCATAGGCTTTTGTTGGGCAGAGGTGCCGATGAAGTTTGGAAAGAGAAGGAGATTTAAAGTTAAGTCTTATTACTTTGAAATTTCCCCTCCAGAAATGTTTTCCTAAATTTACTTGAACTAGAAAATAATCTAAAAATTTACCAAAAATAGCAAAGTTTCTAAAGAGTTTCGAGCAACAAATTTACAAAAAATTGCAAACTTTGTAAAATTTATATAAAAAAACAAAACAGCAAAATTTTACAAAAATTTTTAGAAAATAAAATATTTTGCAAAAATACACCGAAAGAAAAACACTAAGAATAAATTAAGTACGAGTCGTACTCAAAAATTCAAGTACGAATAACACTAAAACGTACTTAAAGCAATCCTTAATGAGATAACTTTCGGAAATCAATCCCGGAATTTCTTAAAATAAGTATACAATTCTTAAATCAAGTAAAAAAAAGGTTAAACTTTTCGTTGGTAGTGCCACTCTGAGAGTAAAATTTGCAAAGTGAGCGTTTTTATTTAACTTATAAAAGTTTTTTGTAGACTTATACAACAAGACCACTCAAGGAGTTAAAAAACAATTTGCTTGTTGTGTGTGGAAACAACAGAACATGACGAAGACACATAATTTTCATGTTTAAAAAGTAAAATTGAGAACTCTTGCTTCTCATTTAGTTTAAATTTTCAGTTATATATGTGCATTAAGTTTTTAAAGTAAAAGCCGTATCGGGAATGATGCTGGTGTTTTATAATTGAAATTCTGTGCGGTGTAAAACGGGCAAATAAGCCAATCATAATCAAATTCTCCTTCTAATTTCAATTTTTGTTTGTTTAAAGTTCGAATTTGGGACTGAATCAACTTTATAATATTTGAATAAAGCGCATGTTCAGATTGATGCAATCTTAGTTTTACTTAAATCAATCTCATTTTCGAATTATTTCAAGTACGATTTCAAAATTGAATATGGATAACTAAGTATTTTGGGATTGAAAATCCGTACTTGAATCAATATTTCTGTACTTGATTCAAGAAAATCCGTACTCACCGTACTATTGAGACCGCTTCGGATAGATTTGAGTACGGATGAATTGATTTCTCTTTTGAGTGTAGAAACTGTTGTAAAAATTGACTTAAAATAGTAAATCATGTAAAAATAAACCGAAACGAAAATTTTGTTAAAATTAACTAAAATTTGGAAAGTTTATTAGAAAAAGTAAACTTTACCATAAGAAAGCATAATTTAAAAAAAATTGGTAAAAATAAAAAATATTGCAAAAATCGATTATACATTTACATAAAAAATCAGAATTTACCTAAAAAGTAATTTTTTACATAAGAAGCCGGGATAGGGAGCAATTCTTTTATCTTGAGGGTTGCGGACTTGATTCCTGCCACTGACTCTTGATCGAAATTATTTATTTTGGTATCATGACTCTCGATATCGAATGAAATTTATTGAATTTGAAGTAATAGCATTTGATATCGTGTAACTCGAGATTACATTTCTCGAGTATTTATTCCATACGTCAGTGTCTGTCATGTGCAAAAAAAATCGATAGTTTTTTCGATACGATAGTATCGAATGCGGTGATTAGACCCCAGATTTTCACGGACAGGTTGCTGTGACATGTTACCATAGTAACCACACTATCTCTTCCGAGGGGTTTGCCGTTCACGATCTCTTAAATCTCATATAGATGTAGATACCTAAATAATATTCGGCAAAAAAAAAACTTTTACATGAATCTTTACCTTATAACATAACTTTGTTAACCCATGGGAGCCAAATACGGTACTCTCTCAAATGATTTGATGCTGTTGAGTTGCGCTGTAAAGTTTATTTATTATGATTGATTTTTAATTTTATATCTGGAAATATGAATTATCCTGATCTCGTTCCTTGTAGGAATTATTTGTGTATTATTCGATTACATCCATCGCATTTTAAACTAAATAGCAGTGTTTAAAAAAAAAACAGAAAATTATTTAGCGTTCGGCTAACACACCAAGAAACGATATTTATTTTTTTAGTGTTTGTGTATACGAACACAACCCTTAATAGCGTTCGTAACTATTTTTCCTTAGAAACCAGAACAATTGTAGTGGTTCTGAAGACATTCAATATATTTTAAGGTTTTAAAGTGTTTCTTTTTTACATTGATAAGTAAATGAGCAAACAAAAATTTTAAGCAACGATCACACCACGAACAGCTTGTGTGAGTATTGTGCTGAACCGAACACAACTAAGTTTGTGGGTGTTAAAAAATAACAGAACCCAATTAAATGTTCTATTCTATATATTGACTTGGATAAGTACAGTATCATATTTGTGTTCGAAGAAATTTTATCAAAATTTCGAAATTTTTGTTTGTTAAAAATTCATAAAAAATTGGAAAATGCAGTTAGAAGCTGAAAACAAACCATAAATAGTAAGAATCAGTTACCAACTTTTGATTTTATTCACAAAAGTCTTAAAATTTTTATTAATTTAAAAATTTCATAAAACGCATTATTTGTATGGGAGCCCCCCTAAGAAGTGGGGATAAGGGGCAAGTATGTCTCGAGAAAATGTTAAGTTCCAAAAATTTTTTGAGGTCGGTCATCGCACTAGGAGCGACTACTGGGCATTTATTGGACATCTCTTCAATATATTACTAGTCTGCATTGAACTTTTTGCGTGGAACCCTTTTAAGGAATGGAGATAGCGGGTAGGTATGTTCGAAATAAATGATTGAGATGAAAAATAAAGTGGGGTCGGCCAGACATTTGACCCATCTAATGGCATCCTTGGCGCTGCAGGGGCCAAATTTAAGAATTTCAACCATACACATATGGCCGTTTAATGAAATTCTTAAATTTGGCCCGTGCAGCGACATTAGAAAAAAGTTTTAATTTTAGCGTACCCGAACTATGTGAAAACGCCATCTGCCCGGCTTGTCTCATTTTGCAACTAGCACAGTGTTATCGTAATTTTTCATGACTTTTAGAGTAATTCTAATAAATAAAAGTGTTACACAGAAAAAAAAAAATAAAAATAGATTTCAACTAAAAAATTTGTGATGTTATCAAAAAGTAATTTCAATTTTTGGGAATACAAAATTTAAATTTCAAAAGATTTTGTTATTCGTGCTAAATTCCCAGTTTTTATTATTGATAAACACACTTGAAATTTATTGTTGATGGGATAAGCTATTACTATGCGCATTTCACTGGTTGCTTAGGCCAGATCATCGGGAAACTTCATCCATAAAGATTTTAGAAAAACTAAAGATATTAAACCAAATAAAACTGTTAAACCTATAAGAATTATAGCAACAGTTCTACTTGTAATAATATCAAAGTTTAAACAAAACAACATCAACAATAAACAGTGCGTTCATCTCATCTTACATTCCCCACTACAATTAGTTGAAATTCTCTCAACATTAACTGTAGTTGTAAGTAGGTTAAGAAAAACAAAATAAAAAACAACAACAACTTACAAAAGATGTTGTCAATTAAGTGTTTTTTAGGCCGTGCACCAGCCTGTTTATTATCAAAAAGTAATTTCAATTTTTGGGAATACAAAATTTAAATTTCAAAAGATTTTGTTATTCGTGCTAAATTCCCAGTTTTTATTATTGATAAAAACACTTGAACTTTTATCAATAATAAAAACTGGGAATTTAGCACGAATAACAAAAAAAATTTGTGATATTAATTAAAAAATTATTTAAATTTGCAACAAACTAATTGTATCAATTAAACATTTAATTTACTTGATTAAACTTTTAATTCGCTTGATTAAATTCTTAATAAAAACTGATTTTATTTTTAAATAATGCTTTAATTAGTGAAAAATTTTGGAAAACTTTTCTGTGTACTCAGAGTAAGTCGTATATAAAACGGAATAGTTTTATGAACCTTTAAAACAAGATCGTTTTAAAAATTTGTTCAATTTAAATTTCACTCGAATTCGATTTCCAGAACATGATTGAATATTCTTATTTAATATATTTGGTTGATTCATAAGGTATACGTTTCCTATTCATATTTCTTAAAATAATTACATGAAATATATATGACTTCTGTGGGCAACCGCTTAAAATTTAAATTTTTACTGTACAGTTATGAAAAACAATGAACACAGCATTAACAATTTTATTTTGTTTAAAACAGAACAGTATTTTTTTAAACAATTGTAAAATATTATTAAGGCTTTTTTGACGATATGACTTAATGGCACACCTTGTGAATCCCCAATTGTTTTAAGTTATTTAAGTTTTTTAAAAAGTCTGCAAGGAACAATGTTCTAACGATACAAATAATTTAATAAATAAATAATATTCTACGACTGTGAAGAAATAATGTGTTTAGTAATCAGAAAAAACTAAAAGCTCTGAACCGATCGATTTTACAAGGGATGTCCCTAAATGAACACATTCAAATGTAAGTCAATATTTTTTTACCTAAATTCATCCAAAAAGAAGTAGTTAAAGAAGTAGTTATATAAGAAAGCTACCAATTCATTTTGAAAACGTAAGCGAAGTTGTTACTGGGTTCTTATTACAATATTTGTATGTATGTTAGTTGATAGAACAAGTTTTTGATGCGTTATACGTCTAATGTTACCTGCTTTTAATCTAAATTGTTATATAATGTAAATTTATTGTATAATAAATAATTGTGAGTGGATGATTCGTATAAATCGCATTAAAAAAATTATGCAAATTAATGCAGCTTCTTTAAAAAGAAGGTGACCGTTACTGGTTTTAAAATTTAGCCCAAACATTTTTAAGCAAACAAACACTCAACGCAAAAATACTTTTCGATAATTTTCTTTTATTTAGTGGTTTTTTTCGTTAAACAAATTTTTAAAACAAAACATTTAAACATAAAAAAATAATAAAGTGATAAATGCCTTTTGCCTGCAGATAATTTTTAAGAAATTTTAAAATTTAGAATAAAATTGTTCTAATACTCAGTCTTAATTTCAGTTGTCATAAAACTGAAATCATTTTAAAATACAAATTTTATAGAGGGAGAATCGTAGTGATAACCATCTTTATGCAAGGCACCGTGATGTTCTTCTAGAGGGGCAGCGTATGAAGGAATTGGAATTTTATAAGTGGGCTTGGGAGCAGGGGGCAAGTAAGTTGGTGGCGGTGGTGGAGGAGGGGGCAAATAGGTGGGTTTTGGCCTTACAGGAGCTGGGGTGGTGGTAGTTTTAGGTGGCAGGTAAGTGGGTTTTGGTGGTGGTGGAGGAGGCAAGTAGGTTGGTTTGGGAGTTGGTGGTGGTGGTGGCGGCAAGTATGTGGGTGGTGGCGTTGCCGGTTTGCGGGTAGTGGTAGTTTTTGGCGGTGGTGGAGGCAAGTATGTGGGTGGTGGCGTTGCCGGTTTGCGGGTGGTGGTAGTTGTAGGCGGTGGTGGAGGCAAGTATGTGGGTGGTGGAGTTACCGGTTTGCGGGTGGTTGTAGTTGTTGGCGGTGGTGGAGGCAAGTATGTGGGTGGTGGAGTTACCGGTTTGCGGGTGGTGGTTGTTTTAGGAGGGGGCAGATAAGTAGGCTTTGGTGGTGGTGGAGGAGGCAAATAAGTAGGTTTAGGCAATTCCAATGGTTTCGCTGGCTTAGGATAGTCATAACCGTATCCCTGATGATGATTCTCTTCGTGATGCTCATAACCATAGCCCGGATGAGACTCCTCTACATGGTGATGTTCATGATGATGTTCATGATGATGGTCGTGTTCGTGATTAAAAAGATGTGACACATCAGCAGCAACCAATGCAGCACACGCCACCAAGACCAGCAATAATTTCTAAAAAAATTTAAATATTTATTTAAAATTTTATTTAATCAAATAAAGATTATTTTTTTATATTTACCATTTTACTTTTATGTTTTAATTTTTTTTTTTTTTTTGCTCTCCTTCTAAATTCCAATTAAGTCGACCTGTTAAGTTTAGTCTTGGACTGTTTAAATCAAAATGATAACTTGTGCTGAGTGAATATTGTTATTTATACAAAGTTCATACACACTTTGAATACAATTTATTTATTTTTTTGAATATGTTCTGTTTTTTATTTCTTGTTGTAGTTGTTGTTGTTGTTGTTAATTCTCTAGTTTTAATTTTTTTTTATATTGTTTAAAATTTAAAAAATATAATGAAAACAATTAAACAAGGCTGCTGTGAGTGTGACTAGACCATGCCATTTTGGAGCACCAAGACAATATTGAAAATTAAAAAAATTATGAATAAATATAATTAACTTACTTCATATAATTTCATTTAGATACAGGTCTTCTTGAATTTTGTTTTTATCTAAGAGTCAGCGTATTATTTATAACTTTATACATGTTTTAAACAGATTCTTAATATATTTTGTTTCTATAAACCTGGATAAGAAGCTGGTTAACAATTTTTGTTTTTTTAATTACTTTCTAAAGCTCACACATATTTATGTTTTGTGGTTAATCGGCTTTTTTGAAATATCTAAAATTCAATGAAGAAGAATATTCTGATAAATAATAAAAAATATGAGTTTTATGGATCAATACAATATTGAAAAGTTTTTAAATAATTTTGAGACTTATTGGCAACTAAAAAAGAATCTGTTGCTGCATTTTTTCACAAAAAAATGTGACAATATTTTAAATTAAATCACCAGCTGTAACGTTCTAGTAGGCAACGTTTTGAGTCTGCAAAATTATCTGAACAAGCTTGTATTCGTCTTTGAAAAAATGGATCTTCATATTTCTTTACACTATGAAGTTTACAAATGATAAATTTCATATGAATTTTTTTTGAAAATTTACTCTAAAAACTAAATCATTTTCATTAACAAGGTTTCGCTTAAATATGCTAAATTCCCAGTTCATACTATTGACATTTTCGCCTCATTAAAAGAAAAATTTCGATCGACGCAAATTTAAAGCAAATATTTTTTAAAAATTGTTTTTTAATAGCCAATAAAAGGAAAATATTTAAAAACAGTAGTATCTCCCTTAAATTACATCCTCCTTAAGCAAAGATCTCCTATCCTGCACCCGACCAGAGGCTCCAATCTGGCATAGCGCCACCGCCGCTTTTATTTTTCTTAGCATTAGCTACCGCCGCTAGTTGGGGCTAGTTTCGGCTTAGATTTAAAGCCGACTTTATCAGCCTAGCAGATTACATGTTTAGCCTTAGAATAAAAATCCAATATGGTTACATTAAAAATTTAAAACCCAGGGCGTTGCATATGTGTATATCATGTATTTTCGCAACATTTTTACATTTTAAAACATTTTAAGCAAAACTTAGTTGTTCCGTCAAAATTTTGTGTCCCATATTAGTTATCACACCCAGCCTAAGTTATTCTGGATCTATAGAATATATTAATAGAGTTTTGCAAAGAAAATCTAATTTAAATATTGGCAAAAGTATTTGTTAGCACAAAGTAATTAATTTTTTTGAGATTTGTGCTTTACGTTATTTTAACCGTCATACAAAGGTACCGTTACGTTATTTTAACCGTCATACAAAATTTTAAGAAAATAAAATTAAAAAAACCTTTTGCTGTAAAATTTTGTTTTTGTCGC
Source organism: Pollenia labialis (assembly GCA_949318255.1). Lineage (NCBI taxonomy): Eukaryota > Metazoa > Arthropoda > Insecta > Diptera > Polleniidae > Pollenia > Pollenia labialis. The sequence goes on from OX439140.1 coordinate 135,286,155, forward strand.
TTCAGCTTTTTTATACTTCGATACATTCTGCATGGTATGTTATGAGAAAGTAAATATTATTTTTGTTATACCCTCTAACGGAGGTTAAGTTTAAGTTAAGCCGCCGCCGAAACTATATTTCTTCAAAATGTCGCCGCTGACAAATATTTAACGTCTTGCCTCTGATACCGACATTGTTTTATAAGGACAGGGCCTTGTCTCCAAGAAAATTAAAAAAAAAAATCCCAAAAAAACTTCAAACTAAAAATCAAAAGCTTAACAAGTTAATATTTTCTTTTGTTTTTTTTCTAAACAAATTTATAATCTTATTAATTAAAGATTTAAAATTTTTTTAAAAATAGTAAGAAACATTTTAATAGGAAATCCACAAAATTCCCCAAATAAAAATTTTTAGTAAACAAATTATTTATTTTGTTTGTAGTGTCTGGTTCCGGCATGTTTTTTTAAATCCTTTTTATGTAATTTCAGTGAGGAATCACGAGCAGAGCAATATGCTGTTTTTGAAGACATTTGAGCCAATTTATAAGAATTTGGAGCTTGTTCAGTCAGTTATAGCCATCCATAAAAAAATGCATAAATCCGCTGTTTTTGAAGACATTTGAGCCAATTTATAAGAATTTGGAGCTTGTTCAGCAGTTATAGCCATCCATAAAAAAATGCATAAATCCGCCGATTATTAAATACTTCAACGCATAATAAGCACTAACCAATAGCCCCGTATTCTTTTGCCCAAACTTTATTATATTGTCTTGTATATTTCGTCACCTAATACGCAAAAGGCCCTATCTAACATTTTGAAACTTTCACAGCAGAAGTAAAAACTATTCAAAATGATAAATCAATAAATCACCCTAAACTGCACAGAAAAAAATATCAAAAGTTATTTAGGGCCATTATTACAACTTGCCAATAGTTAAAAGTCGGATTTTGTTGGACCGATAAATAGCTTTGCATTATTACAACTTCCATTTTTTATTGCTGTTATTTTCAAAAATAATAATATTTAATAGATGAAAACATAATAAATGAAGGTTTTATAATGCAAAGCTATTTATCGGTCCGACGAAATCCGACTTTTAACTATTGGCAAGTTGTAATAATGGCCCTAAGTAATTAAGTAAATTGTCATATTAACAATTTATTTAATTTGTAGAAAATTAATATCATATAAAAAAATAATTTTGTGTCAAAAAATTAAAAATATAATATAAAAAATCTGGATTTTCGATCTAAAATCTTTAAAAGAATAAACGATATGATGATTATTGCGAAATTTAATCAATCTATACGGTAAGTATCGTTATTATCTAATGATTTATAAAACAATTTTAACCATTCTTTTATAAATTATAGATTTTAGTATATTTATGATAATGGTGGCAAGATTCCGTTTTGAACCGATGTATGAACCTCCCAGTGCATCCAGGTTTTTATTTGTGGCTTAAATAAATTATAATGTTATTACTGATGTTATTTAATTTTGCTAAAAAAAATAATAAAAACAACTTTTAATTGCGTCTTTTTTTTTCAAATTAGTTAGCAACAAAATATTTTGTTAATTAAAAAATATATTTAATTGTTTCATTCAGTATTACAAACTCATTGTTAAAAATATTTGTTGAGTTTTAACAATTTTAATTAACAAAATAATTTTTTGTATTTACAAATTTAGTTGTTGGTGCCTTTTCAATTAAAAAGTTAATTGTATTGACGAATATGGTATTTAATATGACAATTGATTTGTCGTAATTTTTTTCTGTGTGTTTATACTTAAATTTCTTTTATTTTTCTTGTAAAACATTCCAGTTGTTTTGAAAATTGACAATGTAGCAATTTATGCAAACTATCAGTTAGACCTTTTAGCGTTTATCATAGTATCTTTTGAAGATAGGGCCTTTTGTTTTTTGATAGTAAAATCGTAAATTTTAGTCGAAAGATTTTTGTGGATATTAGTGTTGATGAAATATTGCAGAATCAATGAAAACGTTGATTTTGAATTGTTCGTTAATAAGTTCCTTTTGCGTTTCAGGTAACGACTTACTTATTTTTGGGAAATACATGTTTGCTTGAAAATTGTCTTTAAAAATCAAAAATTGTGTGTGTTGTCAATGGTTTAAGATTCTTTTTTTTAATTCTTCCTTTTTAAAACACTCACTCAAAATTTTTTAAGCTTTTAAGCACCTTTTACACACTTAAGAAAAATGGTAATCTTAATTTAGACGCTCTACACTGTATTAGTTGTTGATAAGAGTGAGGTAAAAGTTTTGCTAATTTTTTCATATTTTATGTACGAAACAAAGAAAAATAAAATAAATAATAAAAAAAGGGAAAATTATATTTAAAATGTATAAAATCCCCAAAAAATACCCGAATTTTTTTTTAAATCCCCGAAAAAATCCCCAATCCCCAAATGATTTTCTTTGTCCTTTTTGCTCGCATGAAATCCCCAAGTCTGGCAGCCCTGTATAAGGAAAGCATCGAGGTCGTTTAAGAGCACTTTTCGTTTAGACCGCACCCAGAGAAAAAACATGTTTAAATATGGTCACCTCCAACCAAACTATTTTTAAAAAAGATTTTAAACATATTATGTTTAATATAACCATATTATTGTCAAAGGTAACCATATTATGGTTAAATTAGACCTGCATCAAGATGTATCAACCATATTATTGTTGCCTCTAAGCATGTTATGATCAAAAATAACTAAAATTTGTTAAACACTTACAATAGCATGGTTGGTTATGAACCAAAGTATGTTGCTCTTGAAAACGAGGAAAATACTATTGTAAATTTAAAAACAAATTATTATCATATTTAACCATAACATGTTTAGAGGCAACCATAATATGGTTGTAAGTTCTTGATGGAGGACTAATTTTACCATAATATGGTTAACGCTAACAATTATATGGTTATGTTAACCATAATATGTTTAAAATTTTCTTTAAAAATAGTTTGGTTGGAGGTGACCATATTTAAACATTTTTTTCCCTACGTGCACATTTCTTTCTATTGTTCCTTTTTTTGCAATACATATTCGGAAAAAAAGTATTGAAAACTTTTTATTCATTTATTAAGAGTTACAAATACAATTACAAATCATATTCTAACTTAATTAACAGAGCAATTATTACTAAGAATTTCGACCGTTGTTGAGAAACCGACTAGAGACATTTTTAGCAAAAGTCGAACCCACAAGCCTCGCACCGATAGAGCAGCTTAATACCAACTTGCCATCCAACTTTGTATAAAATATTTGTTAAATATTCAATTCAATTTCAATGAAAAACCGAGTTTCCGCTTATCACACCACGTTCGAAAGCGTGTTTATAATCGACTTTCTGTTCTCAACGAACTATCGTGAAGGGTTAATGAGATTCGGCACAGCTTAATGAAGCACTTAAATACTTGTTTATTCTAAATCGGGTATTTTTAAAAGCATAAAGCTTTTAATTAAAATAAAATAAGAAAAAGAGATATCAATATATGTTCAATTGGTTTTATTAATTATTCACACAGAAAAAATTAAAATTGAAAAATTTTTTTTTTAAATTTAATTAATGTGATAATTGAATCAGTTTTTTTTTTTTTTTTTTTTTGTTGAAAGAAAATTAAAAATGCAATTTTGATTTAATAAAGTTATTTAATTAATATTTACATTAAAAATTTAGTTTATAACACCTAAAGTATTAATTAAATCAAAATTATTGTTTAAATTTTCATTCAACCAAAAAAATAACTGATTCAATTATCACATTAATTGAATTGAAATGCGTTTTAAACAATTTTTTTAATTGATAAGAACTACTGATAATTTTTTCAGTGTATGTAGAAATATTTCATTGTTAAATATGTTTGATTGAGTGCTAAGTTTGATAAATATTTTAATTGAATCAATTAAAAAGTTTGTTGAATTAAAATTTCATTGCCAACAAACTGTGTTGTTAAAAAATTTTCTTGATTTTTTAATATAATATAATGGCGTCAAGTCACATAAACACGAGGGCCGGTTAATTAGTCCATTTCTTGTAATTATTCGTTCGCCAAGTGTTTCATTCAGTTAACTGATTGTGCCATGCACTGTGTAACATGTGGTACATTAACTCAAAAGTGTGCTACAAGACTGAGTAAAGTTTTTAATTGAAACTGTCAAGCAATGATCTTAAAAAAAAATTAAAACAATTTTTAAACCTCAAACAAATGAGAACTGTCAAATCAGCTGGCACAGAAAAGAATGCCGCGAATTTCAAATTTTAAGCCTCTAAAAAAAATCTGATACAAAATCTTCTGCTATTTAAGCCAAAATAAATGCAAATGTTTTGAATATTATAATCCATAACAAATGTGCGTCAGTGAGTTAATTAATAAAAAATTGTGATCAAATCAAAATAAATATCTAGTTTTTTGGATAAAACCATAAACAGTCTCTTTTAGCTATCATTTTTAAGTTAGAACAAGTATTATTTAGACAATAATACTTTTACTAATTAAGTCGCATTAATGGCAAAAGAGCAGAAAAAAAATTTAATACAAATGTAAATAAAATAAAATTCTATTCTATTCTCAACACATTTTCAATAAAACAAACCGACATAGCCAAGAGTCAAATAATATTTTTCAGGCGGGTGGTGTCGAATTCGCCTTCTATGGGTTTGATTCGTATAAACTGCAGGGTTGTGAACTATTTCTATTTAAAAAGCGCCATGCCACCAATCAAAAAGCGCTAAACAAAATAAAAATAAAAACATTTTACAGCGCTAAATTTATATCCGTTTTTAGTTTTTTCTATCATCTCTAGTTTTTTTAAGGGCTAGACTAATATTTCGAACGAAAAAAGGCGGCTATTGTACATACATTTTATCATAACATGATAATGTTTTTTTTTTTCAAAATTATTACTTAATTAGTGGCGATCATTTTTCATGCAAATTAGTATGTACACATCTTTACCATTTATCGGAAATCCAGGTATATTATGAATAAAATAAGACATGAAATCATGAAGATCAGTAAACAAAATGTTAACTAGACGTGATTGAATAAACTATTGGATTCAGCACTATAAAGTCAATTAAAATCACACAAAGGCGCTTTTATACGATCTGTATTTTGCAGTGGGTTTGTCAGAAGTAAAATCCATATGTAATTGCACATGTCTGTCAAAATCGACAAATACAGAAGGTTTAATTTTGCTTTCACACGTTCGTGGTTGGTTTTATCTGACATAACCTAAAATTTACATATTTATATTTTTTTTCACTTTATTTCAGGCAATTAAAAGTGTTTTTTGTAAAAATATATGTAAATAAATAAATAAATAAAAATTCATATAATTGCATCGATATTGAAGCAAATTTTTTTGCGTTTACACGAAACGTATGATTTTGCAGTGGTAAAGTTCACAAGTACACTTCAAAATACACATCGTGTAAATCAAGTTCTCTACTCCGACTTTTTTGTTTTTTAACGAGCAGTGTTAATAAAACATTAACATTTTTAAAAAGCCTTTTCTGATATTTCAGGAAAAATAAAGTTATTTAATTTCATATATTCACGGGAAGAATTATTTGCTAAATCGCCAGAAAATATGGCTTGAACCAAGAAAATTTTCCGTCCTTCTCGTCCAAGCCAAATTTTTATTGTAAACATATGTGAGGCTTGGTTTAAAGAAAAAGTTATGATTCAAGGCGAACTAAAATTTACTTAACTACAGCTAAAAAAATTATTTTAATTCTATAGTTACTTAAATCAAGTTATTTTACAAAATCAGAAGAAATGCCTGAATTTTTTTTTCATAAAAACGTGTAGCACTTGTTAGTTAAAGAAAACTTAATATAAAAATTAGAAAGTTTTGATTGATTTGCTTAACATGACGATCCAAATAAAAATTAACTAAATCAAATCAAGTTTTCGTGAGCCTTTTCTGAAAAGTTAAAAGAAATTCCTAGCATTTGTTTCTTGATGCAAGAAATTGGATTCTTTTTACAAATCAAGAAAATCAGGCCAATATTAAAAAAAATGCTACTTGATTTCAGAAATATCTTTCTTGTTTTTAATAAAAATAAGCTACTTTTGTATATCTTGATTTCAGAAACTTTTGATCATTTTCTAAAAACATTAATTTTTTTATCATGAAAAAACGCTTCTTTATTTAAGAAAGTTTTACTTAATACGAACAAAACAAGTTAAAATCGGGAATTTTTTTTGCATTTCCTTGTTTAAAGAAAGAAAATGGATTACTGTAAAAAAAACTTCTTTCTGTGTATAATATGCTTTTCAGAGTAACTTATATTAAAAGTATTTTTAAAAAAACCGAAACAAATTTTAGTTTAATGTTTCCTGATTTAAATGTATGCAAAAAAAGTACAAAAATTTGGGTATCTATAAAATCGCTAATTTAGCGCTCTTTTAAAAAAAGGCGCTAAAGAAAGAATATGCGCCTTTTCGACAGTTAAAAAGCGCTAAATATAGCGCCAAAGGCGCTAAATTGGCAACTCTGATAAACTGTATGGAAATAAGACATTTTTTATTTGCCGCTCTTATTTAGGTACCTCTGTAAAAGAAAATATAATTTTCAAATAGTACCTTCAAAGAAACTGTAAATAAAATTTACCATTTTATAAGTTTTGTTGAGTAAAGTTCGTTAGAAATATACGTAGATATCATAAAATTATATGATTTCTCTAGATAATCATATATATTTTGATTTGATCAGGTTAAATCTTTTGTTCCAGAATGTGGCCGATGCTACATCGTACTTAATTTGCGGTATGTTCAGAGGATTCTATGTAAATAATGAAATGATTTAGTTGTTATCAAGGCAATTTGCCCAAGTGTAATGCTATGTTCACACTTGGGTTTTTAAACGCGTTTAAGTTAAATGTTAATTAAGTTAATCAAAGCCGTTCACATTACATTTGAGATGATTAAGATGACAGATGATTAAGAAAAAAAACACAACAAACAAATTTATATATCTTCAAAGTTTTAAAAATGGATAAAAATACTTTTATCAGAAGATTATTTTAATCAATTTAATGATGAAATTGTGAAAATATATAAATTATTTAAAGAAAAAATAAAAACAAATCACTTCAATGTATGATTACCCATCTCGATTTTGAATTGATTTGAACTTAATCACGTTCGAGCTGCTTAAACGCGTTTAAGAAGCCAAGTGGGAACATAGTATAAGGTAATGTTAAAACGACGTGAGTGAAAAGTTGGTTAATTTTTGAGGTGAAGTTGCCTTTATTACTTTACAAAGGAATTCAACACAATTATTTAAATATTGTATGAAAGCTAGTGCTGGTTGACACATACATCAGATACATCAAGTCTTGCGGTTTTATGAGGGAGGGGAAAACAGGTTCAAAAGAGACTTAAAAAATATGTTCAGCTAAACCTGTCTTATCTAAACCAGCACTTTTGTTGTTTTCCTATCGCGCAACAAGACAAAGTGTAGGTTCCTTAGGTTATAAGCGAGGCGCTTCTTACAGAATTCCTTATATGATTGTAGCTGGGTATACATTAGCATTTAAAGAAATATTGTCTTTTAAGACAATTTCTTACTTCAGGGAAGAAAAATTTAAATGGGGTACCATAAGTATGACTTTAAAATATAAATTTACAACATCTCCATATAAAACTTGACCTGACGAAAAACTTCGTGGAAGCTATGGATCGAAATAGTGCCGTATTTAAATACCTAAAAGAATAATTTAGTCAGGAAGGCAAAATGAAAGATGGTATATGTAGGAAAAAAACATATTGGCAATCATTTATCAAAATCAAAGTGAATTTTATCGAAAATTGTCTATCAAATGACTATGAAAATATTGCCGTAAAACTTGTAGCTAACTTTTAAGAGATAAGGGTATAAAATAGCCCAGAAAATAAGTTTTTTAGATGTAATTTTTCACAAAATGCGCTTGATTCAAGAATTATAAAACTTTTTTAATCCCAATTCGTACTTAAAATAATCCGAAAATTAAGTAAAATTAAGATTGAATCAATCTCAAAATGCGCTTGATTCAAGTAAAGTTGATTTTATCCCGAATCAGAAAGTAAAAATTATTATGATTGATTAACTTATCTGTATTACACCTTACAGAATGATAAAACACCAACATCATGCCCGATATGGTTTTTACTTTAGAAGTCTTATGTATATATTTAACAAAAAATATAAACTAAATGAGAAGCAAGAGTTCAAATTTCGTTTTTAACCTTTCGTGGTACACAAGAGTCTGGCCAGACGTTTTTTCAATGTGCAGAGAAAATCAAAACATGCGTAAGCCGGAGGGTTAAACACAACGAAAACTTTAATTTTATACTTATTGCATGAAATTCCGGAATTGATTTTCGAAAGTAATCCCATTTAGGATTGTTTTGAGTACGTTGTTTTGAGTGTTATTCGTACTTGAATTTTTGAATATGATTCGTACTTAAAGTAATCATAAAAAACTTGATTTTCCCGAGTGTTTTTCTTTCTGTGTATTTGTGCAACATACGTTCAAAAATTTTATCAATAATTGGAAGTATCGAAATCGGACGGTATTGTTCCACTGTTGTTGCTTTACATTCCTTAGGAATAGGGATTACTTTATGGATTTTCAAAACATCAGGGTATACTGATGAATCTACAAAATATTACAAAGTATTAAAAATACGCACAATATATGGTGAAATACAATTCGAACAGTGTAAAAATACTTTGGAATAAATATTATCATGACCACAACTTTTTCCAGATAAAAGACTTGTAATTATTTCCTTAACTTCCTCATAAAAGGCATTGTTAAGATGAAATCGGTTATGAAAAGGTCTTAAGGTTCTTTAACCGTTACAGAAATCGGAAGTTGATTAAACTATTTGCTGCTTTATTATATTAACTGATTGTAGTGTGATTTCTTCCTAAATTAATGTTTTGTAATTTCAGTCACTAATTTTACATCACATATGAATTTTATGAAAACTAGGAACACATTTGCGTTATCATAATATTATTGCATTGCTCATTAGAAAAAATGATATTACAACATCTACAACTCATCTTTGATACTCAGCGAATCAGTTCTTTTAGCTCTCTGACAATTTTGGTGCTAAAAAGGAACTTTTAGTAAAACATATTTTTCAAGTTTTCTTATGACAAATAATATTTTTACCGATAAATTTTATTTTTAACTGATTGAGAAAGTGTTTACATAACTGCAGTAAATAAATTTCGTTTTTAATACAATACACAACCATTGGTGATGACGGTATTATGAGTTACGGCTGATGTTTGTTGCGGCCACATTTTAATTAACCGATCGACTCAGAATTGCAAAGGATGTTCGTCCGGCTGGGTGGTTCTCTGCTAATGTAAACCTTATGCCAGGTCGCAATTTAACGTTTTATATGTTAAGTTTTTACTGCCATAACTATTGAACATGGTTAGAATTGATCGACAATTTAACATAGTCACCATTACAACTACTTTTCGAAATAATAGAGTCCTCATAAACCATCTAAATAATATTTAGATTAATATTGGCCACGTTCATCACTTTAAAAAATGTTACTGCAAACGGTCCATATTCGACTACAGCTCCGACACAAATATCTTTCCCAAAATTGGCTTTTAGTGCCATAACTTATAAATGTAAGTATTGATAAACACTTTGGCGACAACTTCTCGTATAACAGGTACTCTGTCTTGGTTAAAATTTTGAAATATAAGGTTTAGCATTGAGTCCCATATAAAGGCCCCATAAATAGCTTTAAGACAAAACAAGTAAGAGTATTGCCGAATCTTATATACCCTTCAATATGATGCTAATAAAAACAGAACGTTATATAAATACCGTTTTAAATATAAATAAATCTTTTTTTGCACGCCCTCTTCACCAATATCGCCCACATTTTCGGATGTTGTGTATTGATATCCAAGATGCTTAAGATGCTTGTACCTTATTTGAATACTTCAGCTTACGCCGCGGCGCGCCGTTCTCCAGATACAAACTTATGTATTTAGACAAATCTACGGACAGACGGACATCGTTAAATCAACTATACAAAAAAAAAAAAAAAGTCTAGATATTAATATTTTAAAAAAAAAAACCAACTTTTACTTTCGGTGATGCGTATAAAAGAACAAGAACAACATGAGATTTTATGAAAAAATTAGAGGCAGTCGTGGTATTTTGCTCATATCTCTGCCATTTATGGACCGATCTGCCTGCATTTCAACAGAAAAATTTAAGAATGCAGACGCGAGAGAAATACATAATAACCAAGTCCCCATCATATCTGGGGTCTTCGGAAAATTAATTTCAACAGACAGAAAGTCAGACGGACAGACGAACAGACGAAAATCGTTAAATCAACCTCACTACTAATAAGCAGGGCTGTTTAGTCGTCCGAAAAAAGTACTAACTCCGACTTCAAATGCTGACATTTTTTAAGTGCGACTCAGACTCCTACTCCGACTCCGACTCCAACTCCGACTCCTACTATAATCTTGAAGCTAAATGTATATGAGACTCAGTGGTGTTAACTTTTATTTTTTTATTACCGTACGACCTTCTAAAAATTAGAGTTTTTGAGAAGCAATTACCTTACGCAAACATCAATGTGCTGTTTCCAAATGACAGGCGATTGGTTATGTAGCAAAATTTATCATGGATGTGCTGGAAATCGCAAACGCAAAACGCAAGAATTTGGAAGTTGTTTTTAATAAACTTTAAACCTAATTCTTATAATTTTTGGTTTAAATATTTGTCATAAAATTCTTTTATTATAAAAATCTTATTTAAAAACGACTTTTAAAATTCTTGCGTTTTACGTTTTCGATTTCCAGCACACCCCTGTATATGAAAAGCACTCAGTCCATCGCCTGTCATTTGGAAACAGCACATAAGAGCAGTATTCATAAACCATTTATGTATTTACATTTTAAATGTGTTTTAAGAAGATAATTTTTATTTTGGAAATTTTTTATGCCGAAAAACTTTGGAGTCACGAGTTTTTGTGGGTACTACGACTCCGACTCCGGCACAAAAACATCAACTCCGACTCTTCAACTCCGACTCCGACTCCACAGCCCTGCTAATAAGGACCCAGACTATATACATACCAGGGTCTAATATCAATATTCAAGTTATTAAAAACCCTTTTACCTTCGGTGTAGGATACAAAAATCTCATATAGATGTTTATATGTATGTACATAATTATTTCTTTGCGAATACTAATCTTACAACATAATTTTATTCTGTCGCGTCAGCGATTGCCCATGGGCGCCAAATAGGCTACACTCTTGAAAATTTGTCTATAACTGATGTGGTATGGGGTATCACATGGTCGGGCTTGACCGACTTTTATTTCTTTATTATAATTGTTTTTTTTTTATATAAAAATACTGCAGGAATTCTTTAAATAAAATCCCAAGATAATGTTTTTATTTTTTTGCTCGTTTCGTTTTTGTAAAAATTTTAATGCAGTCTATAAATCTGTAATAAAATGTTCCCTAATCACGTTCGCGGATGTTAAAAGAAAAATATATTTTATTAATTATAAAAAAAACTCTGGTGATGCAATGCGTCATTGAAAATAATTTATTAAAATTTTTTTTTTCAAAAATAAAGAAAAAAAAAATTGGCAAAATTATGGAACATATAAATCATCAAAAATATATCAACATACTGCAGGATATGAAAGATATACAGGTACCCACACTAAAAAATACTAAGTTTACAAAATGTATGTTAATATAAATACACATGTACACAGACAAATTATCAATACCTTTTAATCAATTAAAAAAAGTAGTTTAAAAAGTATTTTAATTTAATTAATATGATAATTGAATCAATTATTTTGTTTGTTGAAAGAAAATTAAACATATAATTTTGATCTAATTAACACTTCAGGTATCTTAAAATAAATTTTTAATTAAAATATTAATTAAATAACACAAAATCTTAATAGATTTTTTCGTTATACCATAAACCCCTAGAGGGAAGCGAACTGACACCAAGGTAGTCCCGTGAAAGGTTTTTGGTGATACAGGCCGGTTTAAGTTTTAACACTTTATGTGAATGAGACCCTATCACTTTTGCATGGGGTTGTCATGTTCTCAATGAACATACTTAGTGTCAGTTACTAAAATGTAGTATTATTTCAATAAAACAAGCCCTAGAATGAAATTCAAGAACCAAATTTTAGAAAGTACCAAAAAAACGTGTCTCAGCACCGTTGATGAATGTACTGTAATTTATTACGCTCTCTACCTTTTTGTTCTTTATACACCAGTTAAGGGATTGGTTCTACTTTCACTTGTCATGAGTCCTTTCTTTTTGTACTTGTTCGATTTTCACAAATCTCAGATCCAGTCTGTTGGAGCAATTGAGACAAATTTCCCGCAGGTCATTTAAGCCAATTCGATTTTGGCATTTTGCCATATTCATAAACATTATTTACGTCTATAACATTATGGTACGGCACGTCTTATTTAACCTTAAAGCTTTTATTTCGAGTTAAACACATAACAACACAAGTTAAAGTGTTAGTAGCTTTACCTCTTTTTATTATAAGCGTTTTTGAATGATTAATTTCTTCTTAACTTTTCTGGGCTTTTCGTCCAAAATTTTTTTACCCACCTTAAAATTAAACAATTAACGGTCATTGCACTTCACATAAATGGCATTTGAAGTATTTTAATTCCACATAGACAGACAGACCTTTAGACTCCAACCAGCTGATAGATGACGATTTTTTATTAACTTAAATTATCATCATTGTATCGCCTCACAGCTTGAATTTTTACTTTTAATATTCATATTTAATAATTTGTATACCCTCCACTACTGGTAGTGAATGAGGGTATGCAAAGTTTGTCATTTCGTGTGAAACTTTTTTAACCTTCTTCTAAGACCCCCATCGAGTACATTTATTCTGGTACATTGAGTAATTTACAGTAAATTTAGCCATGTCCGTCTTTGCGTCTGACCGGTGTAAAAGAAAGGAAAAATATTAATCTCAAATTATTTTAAGTTATGCTGAGGAGTTCAGGATTGAAATTCAGCAAAATCGGTTCAGTAGGAAAAGACTTATGAATCAAATGTGGAACAACTTTTGTACGCGTAAGTCCGTAACAAATAATGCTATTGTAATAAAATTTGGTCCGCCGTAGTTTCATAAGACTGCCAATCAAATCACAATGTCGTGATGACCGTTATATAATTTACAATATGCTCTATTTAAAAACAGATAGTGCTAATGTAATAAAGTTTAGTCAGTCATTGTTTTATAAGACTAGAAATCACATTGTCAAAGTTCGTGAAGATTAGTCCATGACTTGCCATAGTTCTCATATAAAGCCCTCCCCTGAAGAATTCTAACTGTCGGTGGAGGGTATCAAAGAGTCGGCAAAGTCAAATATATTACTCCAACTTGTTTTTTATATAATTTTTGTTTTGCGTTTTGGAAGATTGTTTTTTTTTGCTTTTTGTTTGCACTTCTTTGAAATTACCATTTTGAACATGCTCAAGTGATATTTCCGTTTTACTTTAGTTTTTTTTGTCTTAAATCAAAGTTTTTGTTTGTTTTTTAAATTTTATTTGGACTTAAAAGATTAGTTCCGTTCTGTTAATATTTCATAACAAAGAAAAGATTATTTATATAATAAAAAATATTAGTTTGTTGAAAACAAAAACGGAGGCTTTTAAGAAAAGGAGTGGATAATAATAACTTTTACATAATGTTAATTAAATTTAATAAAAAAAAATTGCAACTAAAAACTTTGGAGTAACTAAATTGCCTATAAAATCAAAATTTGTAAAAGTCTTTTGAATTCCAAACAAATTAAAATTTCGTGGAGATTGAAAAACCAGGACAGATTAAAATCGTTGTAATACTATGGCAGCAAAATAATTTAGATCTTGCGCCATTAGTGATATTTATAGCTTTGAGGTTTGGTAAATTTAAAAAGTGAAATAACCTTTGCTAAACAATTTAAAATTAAAGTGCAAGTTTCCCCAGGACACCGGCGCAGGGTTAACATTAGAAAATTTGAAAAAGTGGCTCAAAATTCGTTTTACAAACGTAGATTCGAAAAAAAAACCTTTAAGAAAATAAAAGCCAAAAACTTTTTAAATGATTTTTATTTATATAAAAAACAAAAACTGCCAAATATCAATTAAAAATTGCTTAAAGCCTAGTACTCCGTTCAAATTTGTGAAAAATGTTGAGCAACATTAATTATTTCACACGAAAATTTTGACATGTATCAATATTACCTATTATGCGAGTTTGTACAATTTGACGTTTTTATTCCTGCAAAGTATGCGACATTGTTTTCCGTATGTAAACAAACCCCACATGTATTTAACTAAAAATATTTTTTTTTTTTAATAAAAAATTTAACAAAGAAGAAAGTCAATATGGATAAAAAAACTGTTACCGGTTGTGTTATTTTAATTATTTATTTCTTATTTAATAATCAGTTCATACTTTTTTGCTTTTGCCTAAAATTCCACGTGAAATAAGTGCAGCTTACATTATTTTGCAGTTGCCAGAAACATTTCGGAACTTTTTCACAAAATGAACAGAGTACAGGTCTATCAACATTATTTCATAGAAATTCCCCACAAGTTTTTTTCATATGCGTTTTGACAGCATTTCACGTGAAGTGTTTAACAGAGTACCAGGCTTATTGGAAAACAGTTATTTGGTTGCGAAAATGAAATGAGAGTAACATTTTGTGTCAAAAAATATAGTCGATGAACTAAGAACAGGTCAAAAATATCTTTACGAGATATCTCAAGCTTTATAAACTTGTTTTGGCAGTTCCGAGCTAGCAAACAGTCACCCTGTCGCGCACTCGAGATGGCCTACTTCGGTTAGAAGTAGTTCAACTTTTCGATTTTTGAGTTGGTTTAAATTTAATGAATCAGAAGAAAAAGCAACAGTTTTTTTTTGCCAATAACAAATTAAGAAGTGAAGGAAATGACAGTTTTTCTACTTTGATTGCAGTTTTTAAAAACTCTGGTTAGAGAAGTTCTCGTTACAATGACGCTCAAATTCATAGACTCACAATCTGTACCGTTGTGGAGAAAACCGCGTCTAAATCCAAATTAGATATTGCATTGGTTAAGAAAGAAAATAATAAAAACCCTTCTCCTGTAAAATTTGCTTTTTGTCGCTTGCGATATTATCGCTAATAGGACTCGATATAAATTAGCTGATTATTTACTCTCGATTTAGAAACGAAAATAATAGATCTGTTACTGATTCTGACATTGAAAGAAATGATTTTTGGCGCACCCAAAATTCTTGATGATAGAAACCCCATTTGGGAGAGATTACACCGAAATGATTGTGAGCGATGAGTGTCAGGTTAAAGCACCACCGGATCTAAGACAAACATATTTTTAAAGAGGACCTTTAAGTCATGGCAAAAGGTAATAACTTGAAAATTAGTAATATTTCTTGTCACCCACAATCTGTGAAAAGATATTTAATACTGCTAACAGAGGCCTCACTAAGTGTAAACTGACGCTTCTGCTAGAGATGGCTTTATCAAAACTAGGGTGTAATCTCGAGCAGAAATGCCAAATTTTGGATATGAAAACAGATTTAGATTTCAAGTTTTTGTCGTTCTTTCTTTTTGTAAAAATGTGAAATTAGCAAAACTTCAAAGGGCGGTAGAGGGTCCAAGATATCATGTCCTTTTAGTTTATTTAACTTTCTTGTATTCACGGTAAAATTGTACAAATATTGATCATATTTTACGATCTGACTTCTCAAATAAATTGGATACTAAAAACAAAAATAATCAATTTGCATTCCCTTTATTAATTTTAGTTTTTACTCTCCACCACCACTAGTGGTGAATGAGGGTATACTTTGTTTATCATTCCGTGTGAAACTTTTTTATTCCCAGCAAAAACTGATGCTTCCTCGGAAGCAATAATGTAAGGGAAAATTCAGAATGAAGCGCTTACACTTCTACGAAATATTACATGATTTCTGTTTGGAATTCCTCGCGTAGAAGCTCTGCTGTAGAGATCTGAAAATCGGTTATTTCATGCTTTGAAAACTTACATGATTTACGCGTATAAAGAAAATGAAAATTATTAAGCATTGAAAAAATTGTTATTTCAGTCAGTTGAAAACACGCTGAACAAGACATGAACAAACTTGGTGTAAAATTGCTTGTAGTTATCCTAAGCAGTTTGGGATTGAAGTCCAGCAAAATCGGTTAAGTAGGATCAGAGTTATGAATCAAAATGTGAAACCACCACAAAAAAAAAAAGATAATATTGCCACAAAAACTAACATAAATGATAAAAGATTTTGCAAAAATTCGTTTTATTCGACTGGAAATTACAATGTTTGATTTCGTGAAGATCGGTCCATAATTTACCCTAGACCCCATATAAACCCTACTCTCGGAAAACCGTTTAGTACGCATAAAACCGTTATAAATAATGCTATCAGAGCTTAGTAGGACTAAAAATAAACACAATAAATTCCGTGATGGTCGACCCATAATATACTGTAGGCCCCATATAACGACCACTTTGGTAAATTAATTAAATACGCATAAAACCGTAGCAGATGTAGATATTGCGGTTGAATTTCTTTCAACTTAGCTTTATATGGCCAGAAAAAAGGTAATGCAATTTTGTGATTTACGGTCCATAATTAACCTTAGATCCCATTTTTAGCAGCCTTCTGAAATTCACTGAAAACGCTTAAACTAATCGCACCGTTGTATTCAAATTTATTCAAATTTGTGTTTTTTTATACCTGATATCACTCTGCAGAATTTTGGGATGATGTAGTTTATAACTTACTATGGCTCCAACAGAAATTCCCCTCCTGAAAATTATTCAAGTTCGGCTTTAACTGTTACCAATTATTATATTTTACTCAAGCTGGTTAAAAGTGCTAAAAAGAAAAGCATTAAAGTCTAAACACAATGTAACGATATTTTACTGCGGTGGGATTTTTCATACGATTTTGAAGTTAAAAACCGCAGTGCGGAACGAAATAAAATTAAAATCTATTTTATTTTCATTGCGGACTTTCTTTCTCTCTCAACAAAGCGAATTTAATTCGCCTTGTCTCTCAATTTTTGATACTCGTTCTCTTTCTGATGTTGCCATAGTTTTTGAATAATTGGTTATGTTCCCAACGTTATTGAAAACAAACAACATGATAAAAATGAATGCACAAATAAATTAATAAAAATTTAAACAAAAAATGACAACTATTTCCGTCGCCGTCTTCCGTTGTATTATGTTTATGTTTCTCTCCCGCAACGAGAAATCGCACCGCACCGCAAACATTGTGTTTAGACTCTAAGTCTGATTGTCGGTCAATAATTAAACATACGTCTAAGCCGCCACCAATTTTATTGCTGACGTCTGTTTTTATAAAGATAAGCTAATAATAGATATCATGTAGATGTCACTCCTGATATATTCGAACAGTCGGTGGAGGGTATCAAAGATTCGGCACAGCCGAATATATGTATAACTTTTTTTTTTTTAAATTACCTATGAAAATTTCTTAAAAATAGATTTTTAATTTTTGAAATAATTTGTTTTTAATATAATTCGCTTTTAGACTCTCTCTCTCAATAAATTTTAACACTTCTTTACTACACACACATTCGCCGTTTTTTCTAATTTCAGAATTTTTTTTAAAAACAAACAAAATTTGGAATAAAATGCACCCCATTCTAAATATTAGCTGGATATAAATTTTTTTTTTGCAAATATTGTTCAAAAAACCCAACTTTGGCAGATAGTCTGGTTTTAAAATCAGTATAAGTTTAATGAATTTAAATCTTTGATTAAGAACAAGTAACAGTGGTATATTCGACTGTGACGAATCTTTGATACCCTTCACCGAGAGTTTGATTTGTGTGATTTCTAGTCTTTTGAAATTATGGCAGACCAAATTATAAAGGGTGTCCCAAAATTAACACAAGATTTGAATTTGTTGCCATTTGTGCAGTAAACCGTTAGGTTAGGTTAGGTTCCATTGGCTGCCGTGATCAAGCACAGCTCACGTGGGTCCATTTATTAGTTCTCGTTGTGTTACCATGTCACACTGTCTTCCATGGGTCCTATGTTATCTGGCTGGTAGTATTCCCATGCAGCCATCCGGTCGATTCAATAAAGGAGTGGATCCTCTTTACATCAACATCAGAGAGATAAGTTTTGTCCCCTAGGGCTCTTCGACCAAACATTTCGAGCCTTAAATCTTCGAATGCCAGGCAATTACAGAGAAGATGTTCCGTTCACTCTTCTTCCTCCTCGTCACCGCAACTTCTACACAAGTCACTATAAGGGAGCCCCAGCTTTTGGGCGTGCCTCCCAATGGGCAACCCAGAAAAAAAATCGACAGCTTAGAGTTAGTAAATTGAAGCGTTGCACGATAGAACAACGTGTCTGCATTATTGAACAATATTTCAAAAATAACGAAAGGCTGCACAGATGCCATTTGAAAACTCCAAGTGATTATGCCTATCACTAACAGCTACATGTTGAAATATTGATAAACATTTTTCTTTTAAGGCAGTTGTGATGACGTTCGTCTTATGCCTGTGTAAAAAGGTAATCAATTTTATGAGCCCAGTAAGTTTTAAAGGGCCAACGAAATTAATTGCCGTTCTGCCAGATCTTGTTTTTAAACTTCTTTAAAGAACAAAAACATAAAAATCTTAATTTGTTTTATGTTTTTATTTCTTCATTCTTATCTTTCTTGATGCTTGTTCATGTTATAAAAATTTGACATATTGACAGCTTCTTTAGATAAAATGCAAAATCCTTTAAAGCTTTTCTATAAAACAATAATAAAAACACACATTTAAATAAAGAATTTTAAGAAATCTTAAAATATCATGGTCATTGTTAAATCATTTTACAATCATTAATTAAATTTTAGACAACAAAATTGATCCATGTTTTTTTTAAGTATTTTTTTTACCAGACTTTATTTTCATTTTATAAAGTCATTCACCCCCGCACAAAATTTCTGAGCAATTAAACGAACATAGAAACGATCTTTTAATCGCCTGCTATTGACAACAGTTTTAAATAAAAAATTAATAAACTACTTTCAGTTTTTTTTTTAGAAGATGATGAATAATTAATAATACTAATTCTTTTATCATTTTGGTTTAATAAATTAATCAAGAAACTTATTTAATTGCAATCTTTTAAAATTTGTGTGGTGAGAAATGTTTCTCGATGTTGCTCTAAAAGCAGGGAAGCAACACAAAATGGGGGTACTAAATATAATTAAGGTGGCAATATATAATTTTTTTATTTTTTTGCAAATAAGTTAATACAGAATCCTACAAATTTAAACTTTACGTAAGCCAAAACGAAATATTGGTAAAAACTTCAAATAACTTACAGATTTGTATATGAGTTCGTAAGTGAAACATGGACCTTAACAAAAGAGTTCCATTGAGTCTTGGTTAACACTGTTTTCTTTACTTGTTAAGCTCTTTATTTATTTGCTGCCTTCAGAAATCTTTTGGGCACCCTCGACTTCTACTACGGGCTATACTTTAGTAATTTACGGTGAATGACATCTTAAGATTTTCGTAACGTGTTGCCGAGTCAAGTAACGTGTGGCCTGGCGCATACGATCTTCACCAGCATTTGGAGTTGTCTTGCTCTGTTTATATACCAGAGCTCAGCATTTCTTTAATTATGCGAGAGGATTAATTCACTGATTCGCTGCCCATATATATAGCAATATATTTCTAACGTTGCTTTTGAAAATCATTATTTTTGTGCTCACTAAGATGTTCTTAAGGGGTCTGTACACGGTCCAGCATTGTTCATCAAGCGCTATGGTTTAAGGGCCGATGTTGAGTGTGCACCACACCTAAACGTCAAGTTTTTTCTGCATTTCATTTGACGTTTCTCAATTACAGACTAACTCAATTTGAACCACGGAAAGATACACAATCGAGCAACTCGTTAAAGTTATTCAGGCTTATCAAAAAGTAATTTCAATTTTTGGGAATACAAAATTTAAATTTTCAAAAGATTTTGTTATTCGTGCTTAATTCCCAGTTTTTATTATTGATAAAAACACTTGAAATTTATTGTTGATGGGATAAGCTATTCCTATGCGCATTTCACTGGTTGCTTAGGCCAGATCATCAGGAAACTTCATCCATAAAGATTTTAGAAAAACTAAAGATATTAAACCAAATAAAAATGTTAAACGTATAAGACTTATAGCAACAGTTCTACTTGTAATAATATCAAAGCTTAAACAAAACAAAACAACATCAACAATAAACAGTGGCTTCATCTCATCTTACATTCCCCACTACAATTAGTTGAAATTCTCTCAACATTAATTGTAGTTGTAAGTAGGTTAAGAAAAACAAAATAAAAACAACAACAACTTACCAAAAGATGTTGTCAATTAAGTGTTTTTTAGGCCGTGCCCCTGCCTGTTTATTATCAAAAAGTAATTTCAATTTTTGGGAATATTATGAAAATTATTATTATGAAAATGGGCGTTCAAATCAAAATGCATATCGTGCACTTCGTGATTTTTGTCGGTCAATTTAATCGTACAAATGTGCGTATAATCGGAAGAATCGTGCAAAAATTTGAGCAAACAGGGTATGTAGGAGATGTGGAAACACCAGTGCATGCTCGTTTAGCTCGTACTGTAGAAAATATTGCTGCTGTTCGCGATAGTGTTGCTGAAGAGCCGTCCACCTCAACTCGTCGTCGTGCTCAACAATTGCACCTCTCATGCTCGTCGTTAATGAACATTATGCATAAAGACTTGCATTTACACGCTTACAAGGAGCAATTGACTCAAGAACTTAAGCCTTTTTTACCATTCCAAACGTCGTCAGTGGTCAGAATGATGGCAAGAAATGGCAACAGTCGATGATCAATTTTCGAAGAAAATAATCTTCAGTAATGAGTCACATTTTCACCTCAGTGGATTCATCAAGCAGCAAAATTCCCGCATTTGGGCGAGTGATAATCCAAGCGTGACTTTCGAAAAAGCAATGAACTCACAAAGGGTGACTGTTTGGTGCTGTTTATAGGCTGGCGGCATCATCGGGTCGTATTTTTTCCAAAATGAGGCCGGTCAGGCAGCTACTGTGAATGGTGTTTGTTATCGTGAGATGATTTATTATTGGAAGATATGGACGATACGTGGGTTTAACAGGACGGTGCCACTTGCCACACAGCTAACGAAACAATAGCTCTTCGAAAATTTGGACCATCGGATGGAGGTGTGCCGCCGAGGTCGCGCCCGATATTTTGTTCCATGCATAATCGAACCATACCAATATTATCAAAATAAAAAGAAATTACAGTAATTTCCTTAATAATTTGTGTTTTAATCAGAATCTACATCGGCCCTTAAAGTTTGTCACCCTTTTTTATTTGGCTGCTTTGTTTTGTTCTGTTAAAAACTTTATAAGCTTTCGGTCGGCTTGTTTCCCAGTGTTAGTGCAGTTTAGTAAGTGCCGCTTATGCGCATAGATTTGGTTTTTATTAGAAGGCCAGGACGTGTCGCACTCGTGAGATTCACAACTGAACAGAAAACCAGCAGGAAGAAATCAGGAAATCAGAAATCAGAATCAGGAATTTGAAAATTAATAGGTCTGCGCTTTCGCCAGATCTGTCAGCACCCGACTATTTCCTTTTGGGGTTATTTGAAGGAGCGAGTGTATGTGAACAAGCCCGAGAAAATCCTTGAAATTAAGCCCAACATTGTTGCAGAAATTCAAGCGCTACCGACACAAATTTTGAATGATGTTATGGAAAGTGCACTAAAATTAGCCCATAATTGCGAAGCTGAAAAGGGCGTACTATATAAGGGACACTATTTTCGTTACATTGTGTTAACAAAATGTCCGTTTTGTATTTTATAGTCTAAACAAATAAAAATATATGTATAAACGAAATTTTTAAACCCCATGATGACTTTTGGCCCACCCTCTATTTACCCATACACTGAAAAAATTCTCCAAAATTTTTCACTAATTAAAGCATTAATCAAAAATTAAATCAGTTCTAATTAAACATTTAATCAAGTGAATTATATGTTTAATCAAGTTATTAAAAAGTTTAATCAATTTAACTAAACGTTTAATTGATACTTTTAATTTGTTTACTTGTAAAAATTTAATTAATTTTTTAATTAATATCACAAATTTTTCAATTGAAATCTATTTTTAATTTTTTTTCTGTGTAGGTGGAGAAGAGCAAGCATATGTGTGTGGTCCGTATAGTCCAGTTACTTATCGTACCTTGGATTCCGTAAGTAATGCCATCTTGGCTGGAAATGGCTTACCCAATTGTGATTCTAACACAATTCCTTGTTAACCTTTGTCCAGCGGAAAAATTTTACAACGTTAAAAGGCGGTATGGGTACAATTGTACCCTTATATACTTAACACGGCTTTCCTATTAATATAATTAAATTATTCTGTTCTTATTTAATAAACAAATGATAGAACAGGCCCGTGGCTAAAAAAAAACTTATTTTCCGTACACATGTATACATTTTTTGCTTTATTTTCTTGTTTTTTTCTTACGACTTATATGAAGGTACAATTGTACCCCTTCAGCCTTTTAGGGATATCAAGTCAAAAAAGACTTATTTCGGTATGATATAATCAAAATCTTTTTTTTTAAATTTCAAATATGCAATCCGTTATAAAAGTTTAGAGATGTCAGAAAATTTTAGATATCTAGTATTAACAAAAAAAAAGTTATTGCAATTTAAAAACGAAAAAGGTACAATTGTACCTCTTCCGCCGGACAAAGGTTAAACAAATATTTGGTACTTTTTTTTCTTATTTTTGGTGGATACTGTGTCATGCGAGAAACATAAATTTTTGCCGATTTAACCTATTTTATGGCCTAGCTAACCTGTTATATAGAAAGTATTTGTGAACAATCTCATTATCAAGTTAATTTTATTAATGTAGATTTTTTGAGCAGAGCTGGGTAATATTATTATTTTTAATTCAAAAGAATTCGCTGGAGCAAATTAATTTCTGCAAAGTTTAATTTCCATTTAATATTCAACTTTGTAAAACCAATTTAACTTTTAAAAATTGCGTATAAGCATAAAATTTATGACGGCAATATTATTGAGAAGTAATTCTCTTAAAATGTGTTGTCCATTTCTTATCGTAGCTCCCATAAATTACCTTTAAGAAAGTAACCATTCCATAAACCACCCTTTTGTTAATTGAATCCTAAGATTTGTTTCAATGTGATCCAGTGTGATTGGTAACAGAACGAAATATTTATTAATTTTGGTATGAAGAGGTCGCTCTTTGTAGAATTTAAGAGCGTTCATGTTAAAAATACTTGTTTAATCTCTCGTTAGCCTAACGAACACTTTATTATTTTAACGTACGAGTTTCGTGGTACAACAAATAGCTAATAAAAATTACGCGGTTTTGAGTTAATAAGACTTAAAAAATGTTTCGTTAGTTCAATGAACATTTTATTTAATTTATCATTAATTTTAATTGAGACAACATACCTACCTCAATTAACTATGGTTTTTATTAATTTATTTATTAATTTTTAAGTTAATTTATTTGGGGTATTCACAAGGTGTGCTATCATGTTATATTGTCATAAATTTCTTACATTTTACAATGGTTTATAAATAATGTTGTTGTTGCTTTGTAAACAAAAAGTGTTTTAAGTTAAAAGAACTTTGCTTGGTTTGTTTATTGTGCTGTTGTAATTAATCAGAAGAGACCTACGCTGAGCGGCTGAGCCGAGGTGCATTAGTTCTTGTAGCCGTCGCAGTTGATGGTATAGTTTTATCCGGATAATATCCGAAATTAACCTGCGGCCAGCAATTTTTGCAACAAAATACTTGCGGCGTTAAATTATATCGGCTTAGGACTTTTTTCTGACCACTTTTTGTTAAACAAACAAAATAAAATTTATTTGTGATTGGCGCCTAAAAAATTGAAAATAGTCAGGTAAAATCTAATTTAATTTATTAATTCATGGATTAAAATTAAAAAATATTTTGATGTTAGGTAAATATTTATTTTTTTATATTTGTTTTAAATCAACTGATTTAAATTTAAAATAGCACACTAAATTATGAGGGGTTGTTCACAACAGTCGTATTTTTTCATGTTATTATTTTAATGGCCATTTTCTCAATGTACCGTCAAACTGCCTGTTACTTAATGTCAACATAAATTTATTAGACCGAAAAACTGTCTGTTAACAATTTTGGGTTTCTCAATATACCCACAAAAAACATGGTTTTAAGCTGGCAACACCTCTCAAAATACATGTAAATGTTGGGAGTCAGCTGATTGAATTTATCTGTACGGCAAATAAAAGGAAAATAAATAATCGGCAGATGAGTGCTGGTTAGCTTTGCGACAGATTAGAAGCAAATGAGACATTTAGAAAACCAAATTTCTTTAATGTGCAGTTGTTCGTTGGGAAAAAAGTTAATCGTGTAATGCGATAACGGCCATAAGACTTATGACACCTTGTGAATCCCCCAATTATTACATTATTTATTCTTTACATATCCATGTTAACGAAATGTTTAATAAATGCATGTACATTGAGTCAATGAATGGTACGTAAATTTATATGCATGGATAAATTTATTTTTCATTATATTAACGAATAACTTATGAGGCAACGAAATTTTGTTTTATACACGTTGTTCGTTAATATTATAAACACTTTTGGCTTCAGGGTTGCTCAAGTCAAGTTACTCGTGATTATAATATAATAATACTTCACAGCCCTAATATAATTTAAGATAGAAAAAATGTGATCTAGTTAATGAATATTAAGTAATTTATTCTAAAAACGTTGGTCCTGAACCGCTAAAGTTTAACACAAAAAAATTTCACCATGTTTTGATCCATATAATACAAGTATATATACAAAATCAATGTACCTCTTTCTTGGTTACCTTTCAGTGCATCTAGTAATTATAAGATCTTTAAATAAAACCAGTTTCTTGAAAATGCATCTTACTTACATGCTTACAATAATATTTAAAAACTCTTAAAAACTGTTTTAACCCTCTATAAATTATACGTTTTTTTTTTTTAAATTTAAAATTTTTTTAAAGGAGTAATTTCATAAAAACGTAGTGTGTCCTACAGGCACCAACGAGCAACAAGGGAAAGGAAAATTAAAAAAGCTTAACGTAAAAAATTTAAAGCATTTCATATTTATGCTAATTAGATCAGATAAGACCAGTTAAAACTCTTGAAATAGTTTTTTGTTTTCGAGTAGCAACAATCTACGACGCATATCTCACACGAAATGAGTAAATTTTACATATTTTGGATAGTTGTGTCGAATTCTTTTTCGCCCATTGAGGCCAGTGATCGACTTGATTCTGGCGGACTACTTGCGAAGGCAAGTGCTGCGGAGGTTTTCTGTTCGTTTTTGCTTGGAATTAACCCTATAAAAGTCGGCGTGTAAGCGTTAAATTCTCATCCTACATAGAGATTCGCTAACTTCTAGGCATGACTTAATTTCATTCACTCTTTTAAATCAACTGAAATTTAGACATTGTAACGTCTAAATAGTATTTCTCAATCAAAAAATATACAATAGCACTATAATAAATTTGCTGCAGGCTGTAAAAAAATAGATACCCTTTTCGCTCAATGTAGCCCACAAGACACACACACAAAAAATTTCGTGTTTTACGCAAATAAGTCAAAAATATTAAGGCCCTAATTTTGTAAAACACAACGCAACGACAAAGAATTACATTGAAAGCAAAAACAAATTCATAAATATTTTGTAATTTTGTTGTTGCTTTGTACAGAAATTCACATTGGTTTTTAAGATTTCATACGCCTCGTTGCTTGTGGCGTTAAAAATTTTAAAACGGTAAATAAATTTCTGTACAAAGCAACAACAAAATTACGCAATATTTATGAATTTGTTTTTGCTTTCCATATAATACTTTGGCGTGCGTTGTGTTTTACAAAATTAGGGCCTAAAAGTACTAGAATAATGACTCATATCTGGGCACGAACCTAACAGATTCTCACAAAAAAAAACCAAGCAGCGATTATAAAAATATTTTTTTTATTAATTATTTATTACAGCACATTTTCACTTTTTAAAATTATAATGGGATTGCAATATTTATAACAATAAGAAACAACAAAAAAGTGTATACTACAGGGGCCAAATTACGGCATTCGATATAGATCGAAATTATAATACAATTTGAATGGGAATTTCGATCGATATGGAACGCCGTAATTTGGCCCCAGGTTAAATTACTTGATGGGTCACAATAACTATTACCATTGAAATTATTGTGAACAGTTTGTTACCTGTAGTGTACTATACGTTGCAGACGGTTAAACTTAACAATGAAAAAAGTTTATTTTTGTTAGCCGCGTCTCAGGTGTAACATGATTTTTTTTTTAAACAAGTCACAGAACGACATACATTCATACAAATCACAAAAAGATAAACAAATGCAAATAAATAAATTTTTATAATTATTTTTGATAATTTACAAATTAACATCTTAATGTATTTTAAGCTTTTAAGTGGTTATAATTAAGCCAAATGAAAATAGAAAAAAAAACGTAAAAATTAAAACTTTAGCTGCAAATATTTAAGAAAAAGCAGATGTTTTTAGCGGGACGATATAATAATAGGCCGATTTCTTACTAAGATCTGCAGGGTTAGCGATTTTGCCTCTAGTTGAGAGAGAAGAAGGTGCAAAATAAGTTTGAAAGAAACATCTAGTAAGACCTCTGCGCTTTTGAGTTGAACGTTGGGCTTCCATGGATGCTGCAGTGGCCACAGATGGCACAATTGTATCTGAAATTTCAGCAGCTAAAGGTTGAGCAAAGACCCTATGTGTTTGCTTGTCATTGGCTAGATCTAAAGGGGCCAAGGACAGATTATATGTTAAGGGGGCATCGTATAAGAAACCATTGCTTGATCTTACAAGCTCTGAAGTGACAGCTGAACTGTCATGGGCGAACAGAAGTGTTAGCAGTCCTAAACAAAAAAACTGTAAACAGATATGAATTTATAACAAAAAATTTACAAGATAATGTTAAATATTTTTTACCATGGTTTCTTTTTATTTTAAGTTTGTTTTAAATTTTTCTTCTAAAATAAATGATTTTTAACTGATTTTATTTCCACATAATTTAAAGGTATTTATATAAATTTGGAATTTGAAAAGTTCGACATTTTCGTAAGTTTGTTTAATGAATTATAAATATTAGGAGCGTTTTTTTTTTAATTCCGATCAGAATGTTTTCATAGAAACCAAAAGAAAAAGAAGAAGGAGTTGAAGAAGATGTAGAAGAAAAGCACACACCATAAAGGCAAAAGATGCATTTATATCTCTAAGCTACGAGTACAAATAAATACTCAAGGTCACGCATACCTCTAGGCGGTTAAATGTTATAAAAATAATAGTCTCTCGACAGCATGATTAGAAAATTTGAATATTTTAATCATTTATTTTAGGTAACGTGTTGCTGTTTTATTCAAAACAATTAATAATTTTGAAGTTTAAGCAATGTATTATGACAATACCGTTATGCTCTGAAAATTTTAATAGAAAAAGATTTTTTTAAAAAGATATTATTTAAAAAAAAATTAAAGACACACGCTTCATGTGGGTTACATACAAAAAGTCTTGTGTTGAAATGTTTGGAACTCAAAATAAAAACTTAAGTTTAATTAAAGAATTTTCATTAACATTTTCATTTCAAAAAACATCGTCATCGTCCAGTTAATATTTTCATTTACTAAAATTTTTTTTTAACAATATTTTTACAATTTTTATTTTTTCAATTAAAGCCTTTTTTTTAAAATATAACCCAGCTAGCATTTTTTGAAATTTTTTATCATATCCGAGTATTTTTGACTCTTCAGCGCGATTAATATGCGCTAATTTTCTGATCATTAATGATACTTTTGTGGGCAGAAAATGGTACCCTAACCGCGACTCTTCTTGAAGAGTCATAAATAATTCGTTTTTTTTATTAGTTAAGAGACATTTTCCACTCTTTTTTAATAGTTTTTGTTATTGAATTTTACATCAAACTTTAAATCATAAGCGCGAGTCATTTTTTGAGCGTGCAATTGATTAATCAGTTTTTAATCCTCAAAAGTACTCAAAAAATACTTATTCCGATGATTTTTGAAAAACGATCTTCCAAATGCTAGCAGGCAAATGGCATATGCTTATGTATGTGTATTAGGGTGTCCCAAAAATTTTTTTTGTCAGAGGCTCAAGCATAATTTGAAAGCATAAAGGGTCCAGTATTTTTGAATTTTTTTTTAGATTTTTACGAAGAGGTTTAGAGGTAGCGCAATTCAAGTCTTTGTTAAAAATCTGGTTTTTTGGGGCTTTTTCAAACTTGACTCAAAACTTTGTCAATAACCACGTTCATTTAATTTTTTGACCGAATATTTCTAAAGAAAATTTCCCAAACTTTATTTCCATATGCAAAAACTTTAAGTTCCGGCCATATTTTTGTCCACTACGATTCCACATATTAAGTATTTTTGTAATTTTTTAACAAATTCTGTAAAAAACGGTTTATAACTTTCCAAATTTATATGAAAGGTACAAAAACTAGTGACGCGATTTTAAATACCGATAAGTTCTAAAGAAACAAGAAAAACAAAAATGAAATTTTGTCCTACAGTTTGCGAGTTACACTATTTTTTATTGTTTGTACCTTAAAAATGGTGATACTTTTTTCGTTATAATTATTGTATATTTCAATACATTTTTATAGTTGGTCATTAACTTCTGACATTTATTGATCTACATCGTTACACGCTGTCATTTTCACTTTTTATTTTATGTGTATTCTCCGCTATCATATTGTCGTTATACGATTTTGCATAACACAATTAATTTGAGTTAGCTGACCGACGAATCAAATAGAAAAGTTTTTTGCATATGTGGCAGCGCATAGCGAAAAGGGACCTAAGGCTAAAAAATATAAATTTTTACTTTTTTTTATGGGGACAACATCGAATGAGACCGATCCCATGCCCCAAAAGTGTTCCCTCCCAGAGATAGACGCGTTTTATGAAGTGATGGTACACCAAAATGGCTCGCCTGAACAAAACCGGTTTTTACCCTTAGGTGCTTTATATTTGCGCGTCACATATATGAATAAATGTTTTCGTCGACGTACCAGTAAGAATTTTTTTATATTATTTTTTTGTTAGTCCGAAATGTATAATATTATTCAAAATATATATGAATTTTGTGAAAACAAGAAATGTGTGGCATGTGGGGAAAATTATAGATGCCCTTGATCCCTCCAAACTGCCGACAAAAATGCAAATTCTGCAAATATTTTTTAATAACATATACTGGGTATAAAGATAAAAACGGGTATAACTCAGGGACGGTAAGAATAAATTTTAAAATTTTTTATTCATATTAATAAGAATTAATTTGTCTTTCAAACTGCATCATTAGTTTTTTTTCGTTTTCATTTAAACTTAAAAAGTTGTAAAGCGTTATTACAAAATTTTTGAAAAATTACGAAAAATGGCAATTAAGGGTATCTAAATGAGTAACCTCATCACCAAAACTTATAAGTTTTTCACACAGGAATAAAGCTTAGATACTTTTCTTTAAAACTGTTTCCTCAGGAGTGCAGAAACTCGTGGTATTAACCAAGTTATCAGTAAAGTTAAAAAAAAGGCCGAAAACTCCGGTTTTTTATGAAAACTCAATTTGCGCGACCTCTAAACCTATTTCGAAAATTCTTAAAAAAAAACCAAAAATATTTTACCCTATTAGCTTTTAAATTTTGATTGAGCACCAATGAAAATCATAAAGAAAACATTTTTTGGGACACCCTAATGTGTATACATGTACACTATGCATTGCATAACTAAATGTAATATGGGGAAACCCCTTTTATAAACTAAAGAAATGATTAAACAATTTTGGAAACTGTGTGAACAAGTGTGAAAGCTCAACTATTATATTCTTAAGTTTGCTTAAGCAACTGTGCGAATACATGTAAATCTTCAGAAGACTTTTTGCTAAGTTTTATGAATCTGTCTTTTGCTTAAGCAAGCACGAAACTGATCGTACGGAACCAAATGTTTTTTCTTTTTGTGTTTTTATTTTCATTTAACAGTTTTTTTGTTAATTTTTGACAGAAGCTTATGCATATGTATTACAGTTGGTCCTTAAGATTTTCAGTAGCAAGGAATAATTTGAGCAGTTCGTAAGTATTAATGTAAAGAAGTTTATAACATCGATGTATCGTGTTTTTACCGATGTTTTTTAAGATCGATGGTTATCGTGGAAAAATCTATATTTTTAAACATCGATGTTTTTTTTACAAAGATGTTGCATCTCTTATTGCTGATGGGTATACATATATGTACATCAAAAGTTTTTATCATTTTATTAAGATCAATATGAAAAAACTGATGTAAACATTCGTGTACGTGTGACATTTTTTGACCACTCATACTTGTGAACTTTAAAATATGTATATACGTGAATTTAATACAAAATTGCAAGTGTGTTAGTTTAAAGGTTGTGTATGTGTTAGTTTTAATCAGCCCCAGTCGGCAAATCTGAAGTATCGCCGATACATCAGTGTTCGTTACATTCCAAATTGTCACTTACCTTTCGGCGACTAAATTGTAAATAGTGCCCACAATACTGTCATCAACGAAATAACTATTAACGTTATGTCGCTAATCGGGCATTAAGGACTGTACGTAAAAAATGTCGGGGTTTTAATCGCCAATGACAACTTTAACCACATTGTTACCCATATGATCATTAACGACAATGCATGATAATGGCGCTCATATTGTCGTGTACGACTTAAGTGCCCTTTGTTCGAAAAACTCGTCGACGATTTGTACGGGCTGTAGCCAACATGTCGTCAGGGATTTACTATGGTCTTCTACGCGTCGTCGACGTTGTCTTGAAGACATGCAATCATAAATCTACTTATTGACTTTAGATCCGTTGAATAAATCTGTACAATTGTTGTGTTATTTAGGGTTGCCAGATACCGAAAGCGAAATAACTCTATAATATAAAAAATTCACCTGGATTTTGAAAATATAACTGGACAATTTGAAAATGCTCTTCACTTTAAGAAGAAGTAAAATTTTACTTCAGATTTTAAAAAAAAGTTTAAAAAGCAAGGAAACGTAACACTAAAAATTCAGACTTGTATCATATTGCAAAATTATTATCAGAGCGAATTTTCTACAAGTGTTGTTGTAGTATTGCTGCCACCATATATATAAATTCGACTTAGTTTATATGAATTTAAATCAAATAAAAAGTACATAAACAGCAACGTTATGGATCGAGTGAAATTGAAATTGTTTAAATTACCGTCGTTTCTTTTTTTTATTTTAAGATGAGTTCTAATGAAGATAAGTTGCACTCATAGAAGTACATAAAATAAAATTATTTAATGAACTTTAAACACAGGATCGTTTTCAAAGTTTGATCGATTTTGATTTCAATCGAATTTAATTTCTCAAACATGGCTGATAGCTTTTTGTTTAGCCACATGTATATTTTTTTAGGATGTTATTTGAAGAATTTAGTCACCCCTATCGCGAATGTTAAGGAAAGATGTTATATGGGAGCAAACCTATATTCCCAATCCCAACAAATCGGTATTGCAAATATTTTGGGAGAAAAAAATTTCTATTGTGAATTATTTGTCAGTGCTTTATAAACAAAAGTCTCTATTGTGAATAACTTGTCAGTGCCTGTCAGGCGCGGATCCAGCTCGAGCCTTAGGGGGGGGAAAATTTTTTTTGATACAAAAAGTAAAAAATTTGTTTTTAAAAGTGTATTAAAATTAATATGTGTATATTATATTAAAAACACTTAACAATAAGGTTAAATGAAATGTAAGATCAGTTCAATATAAATAATTTTTTTTAAATAAGCAATTTATGATTTCCTTGTGAGGCAAATTTAGATAGTACAGTCTTTCTTCTGTCATTGTTCTTCTGTCATTGCATTGTTCTTCTGTAGTAGTAGTAGTAGTAGTAGCAGTAGTAGCAGTAATTTCTTTATTTTTTCAATAATTCATTACAAACATTTTTATTTTTATATGTATGTATAATAAAAGAATAAATAAATAAATAAAATAAAAGAAATGTACGTACGGCTTTGACATTGTCGTCAGCCGGAAGAATAGGCTTAATATGAAGATATAAAATGTTCTGTATAAACAATATTAATGATTAAATTCATTTATTAAAAAATTTCGATAAGTTAAAGCGTTGGTAATATATCTTGCTAATGTTTCCCAATTATAAAGTTCGCCATTTAGTAATTTTAAAAAATGTTCTTCTGGTATTGCTATGGTATGAAACTGTTGGAATCTGAAGTAATTTAGAACAGGGCATCGGCATATAAAATGCTGAACTGATTCAATTTCATTTGTATTGCACAAGGAGCATTCTTTATTGATGCTTCTTGAGAACCTAGCGCCATTTAAATTTATTAAGTCACTTCGAGCTTTAAGAATCAATGTTACATAACTTTGGTCATGCAAAATCATAAAATAAAAATGTCCAGCTGTGAATCTTAGGTTTTTATAAAATGTTTGGCTTTGAGAGGCTCTCATGAGGCGTCCGTTATGGTATTTAATTTCCAAAGCAGTAAGGAAATAGTTTTGATTTTCGATCCATTGATCTGATGTTGTGCTCATTTGCCAATATATGTTAAACTCGTTTCCTAGTTCATTAATTCTCTTTGCCCAAAAGATGTTTTTTTCTAGAATTTTAAGGCTTAATTGATGAGTTAAACGCGATGAAGTTAATTTAAAAAGTGTTACATATAAGTATTGTAAGTTTAATTTAAGGGTATAGAAATGACCGTCTTGCAAACCAGTCTCCAGCATTAAAACATAGTTTGGCGTGAAATTGGGTAGTTTTAATATCCGTTTTATAAAATATCTCTGCAGCTTGTCCACATCTTCAAAGTGCATATTTCCCCATATTTGGGCACCATATGATTGTACAGAGCGGCTTACAGCTTCAAATAATTTGTATTTTGTTTTAAAAGATATATTTCTTTTGCTCAAAAATGAGTTCCAAGTAGAATTTATACTATTTTTTGCTGCCAAATTTCTACTTTGAACATGTTTCGAGAATGCCATTCTTGGGGTTAAGATCATACCTAAGTAGTTATATTCGTTAACTATTTCTACAACTTCACCTTTAAATAGCCACTTTTCACGACAAGATAATCTACCTCCATTTCTGAACACCATTACTTTAGACTTTGTTAGATTTACTTCCAGGTCCCATAAGTCACAATATTCTTCTAATCTTTCCATCATTTTCTGCAACACTTCTATTTCATCTGACAATATTACAATGTCATCTGCATACAAAAGCAACCTTATATTCAATTCATCTATTACGATGCCTCCGCCTAAATGTTCGTGAAGGTCGTTTATGTATAGAGAAAATAATAGGGGAGATAACAAGCACCCTTGCTTGACGCCTGTATATGTTTCAAATGGTTCAGAAAGTTCGGTTCCATTCCAAACAGTTGAGTATGTTCTAGAATAGACACTGCGTAAAAAATTTACCATTTTTGTAGATACACCAAGACTATGTAGCTTAAACATAAGAGAGTGTCGAGAAATTTTGTCAAAAGCTGCTTTAAAATCTACAAAAAAGGCATATACTTTTTTCTTTTCTTCCATTTTCAAATTTACAACAGCTGCTAAGTTATAAATGTTATCCATTGTAGAATAACCTTTTCGAAATCCAGCTTGATATTCCGTGATGATATTATTCTGTTCAGTCCATTGATGTAAGCGATTGTTTATGATACCCATCATAATTTTCGCAACACAATTCATAAATGAAATTCCCCTATAACTGCACGCTAAGTTGGGGTCTCCTTTTTTGAATATAGGAAAAATTACGCTGGATATAAATGTTTCGTCAACTTCCATTGAGTTGTATAAATAGTTATAGCATTTGGCTAATTCTTTCAACAATTCAGTTGGAGCATTCTTACAAAATTCATAGGGTACTCTGTCTTCCCCCGGTGCTTTATTTATTTTGGCTTTATTTAGCACTTGAATTATTTCCAAGGTACTTATTTCTGAATCTAGGAAAGAGTCTTCTGTCAGAAACGGAGCGTAGCTAATTTCATGAGCCAATTGTGCTGGATTCAATAAGTCTTTAAAGTATGCTCTAAATTCCGATGTTGAAACATTTATGCTGGAAATGCGGGGTTGGTTACGTATAGCTCTCGCTAATTTCCACCAAGTTTTACTATCTTTGACCGCGTTCAATTTAAACTCCAGTTCATTGTAATATTTCAACTGGCTTTCTTTGCATATTTCTTTATATTTTGAATTGGCTGATAAATAATTTTTCTTATTGACATCATTATTACACTTTCTATACTTTTTAAGCAATTTAAATGATCTATGTCTCGCATTTTGGCATTTCCAATTATACCATGGCCTTTTAGGTGCTAATTTTTCTTTTTCTGTAGTGTTTTGTTGTGCAGATTTTTTAATTATGTCTATTAAAACAGATAAATTTATATCGGCGTTATTTTCTTTGATTTGATCTAGATGAGATTGTATGTTTTCAATATATTTGTCTTTTTCTTTATCATTCCATCTAAGCTTAGGTAAAAGTATTTGCGACGTAGTTGGTGATTTTTTGATGTTGACATTTAATACTAAGTTTATTGGGAAATGGTCGGACCAGGTTTTATCATCTATAGAAAATTCAGTAATGTGTGGTAAAATATCCAGTGATGTGGCACATATATCATTAACTGAATCTCCCATCCTGCTAATGTAGGTAAAGTTTCCATTTTCATCACCCTTAATGGCACCGTTTAGTACTACTAAACCATAATCCTCACAGAATTCCATAAACTTCTTTCCCTTGCCATTAATAACCTTATCTTGCGATCTTCTTCTCCCCAAAAAAGCAGGGCACCAGCTATGAACCTCCTCCTCCACCACCTGTTGCATTTCGCCAACTCTTACATTTAGATCACCAACTAACAACCCATTTTGTGCACCATTTTCAACGAAAAAGTTTTCCACCATCCCAAAGTCCTCCTCCCAGTTTACACCACGTAAATATAATGGATATATTTTAACCTCCATATCTATCGTTGTGATATTTATAAAATCTATGCCTGATACATTACTAAATGTGCATTTGATTTCTTTTTGATTAATATTTTTGCTTATTCCATACAAGCAACCACCAATAGCTCTACCATATCTGCTTATTCTGTATGCTGATTTCCAAAAAATGTTAAGATTTTTAAAATATTTTTTAAAATTTTCAAATTTTTCTTCACAAATGTGTGTTTCTATTAATATAACAATATCAAAAGAGTTTACATAGTTAAAAAAATCATTATACAAGACTTTATTTTCTAATCCATGTATATTATAAGAAAGTACTTTTAAATTTTTTGATACAATATCATTTTCTACCTGCATTATATTATCAACGCTTTTACAGTATTTAGTTTTCATTAGTTTTTTGAGCTAATTTTTTTAACAATGTTATCATATTTTAAATCTAAACCTAGTATAACATCACCATATAAATTCTTCAAAAAGTTGTCTGCTTTCTCTACACCACAAACAAGTTCCTTATTTTGTTCTTCTGTCATTGCATATGCCATTTTTGCCATTTCTTCAATTATTTTTTTACAAAGCAATTTTTGGTCCAACTTGCCAAAGAATACCTTTTTGCAACCTAGAAAAAATTTTTAAATAAGCTTAGCGAATATGGGGCAGAATCTATTCGAAATGCTTACTGAATAATGCAAAAATCGGACGTAAAAAGTACTTTCAATGCGTCTGCTCAAGCCTCTTGAAGTTACAAACGAAAGGGATTTCTATGAATGAAAGCTTTGGCTTAATTGACAGTGCTAAGGAAAATAATAAAAGATGTCAGTCAAAAAGATTTGGTTAAAAAGTTTAAAAAACGTTTTACGTTTTACGTGTAGTAAATTATTCAATACTCCTGAAAAATCTATATGGCTTGGCATTTCAATTTTAAAAAAGTGTTTTAATCGATTTTCTCACAATTTTGTTTAAATGAAAGTGAGACGGATGAATAAATTGACAACCTTTCTCCATCTGAACTTTTAGTGTTCAAATATGCTCCAGTTACATCTTGCGATGTTAAAAGAGTGTTTTTCATTTATGGAACTATTTTATGTGATAACAGGAGATTATCAGGGGTGTTCTAGAAATCGAAGACTCAAAACGTAAAAATTTTAAACGTCGATCTTTAATAAGATTTCCCTGATAAAAAAATTTTATGACAAATATTATAAAATTAAACAGAATTTTATAACAAAAATTTGATTAAAAGTGTATTAAAAACAACTTCCTAATTCTTGCGTTTTGCCCCCCAGTATTTTTTTTTTTTGACAATTTGAAGAAACATACTATTGTAAATACAATAAAAACTTAATGAAATACATAATTGTTTTTTAAATAACATGTTTGTTTTTGACATTTTTCGTGCCATTTTTTATACATTTTCGTGCCATTTTGCCAGCCGTTTTTAACAATTTTTCGTGCCCTTTTAAACTTGCCCTTCTGACGAACATTGAAACGAAAATTTGAAATATTTTTCTTAGCTTTCGGTAGATTTCTTCATCACAGTTTATTAAAGCATCTACAACGTTATCTGCTAGATTTTTAGATATTTTCCATGCTTGTTGCCAATGCAACAGTTCAGACTCAAGTTTAGATATTAGTAGGTGTTTATCTATATCTTTTATCAAACATAATCAGCTCATCACCTAGTTGTGATTTTAAAAGTTTTGTGTCTGTATTTGAATTGATTACACTTTGTGGTAGAAGTTAAGGTATGTTCAATACATTTAGGATATCTATTGGGAAACATGTTTTTAGATCTTCTAAAATAAATTCAATAAGAGGAATGTAACCTACAATTCGGTAGTAATCTTCAACATTTTGAATGTGATTGGAACCTCGATTTGAACGCAGATAACTTTAACTTTTTCAAATATCGCTTTAAATAGTTCTTCGGCTTTATTTCTTTTCTCTTCAAGGCACAGGATTTAAGTTTTGATAAGGCTTGATCCTTTTTGAAGATCTAGATCGTGCTTTTATAAAATGATACTATTCCTCAAATTAATTCAAAAGTACTAAGCGAGTTCCTTAACATAAGGCTTTTGATGAAGTAAATCTACCTTTCCACTCAGATATTTTTTCCAAAGCTTCTACTATATGATGTACACTTGTTGCAAAGTATAAAATTGAGTCGTGACAGTCCAACCATCTTGTCTCGCATAATGTAGAAAATTTGGCTCCCAAATACTTTGCTAAAACTGCTTTTCGGTTGGGATGATTATATTTAAAAAAATTTGTCGTTTCTTTAACAAATGATACAACATATTGTATTAATGGCACTTTGTTGCTTTTTAAAATTGAGTTGTTTGATTTATGGGAATAGCAAGGCTTTTGTTTTGCATTTGTCCAGAATTTTATAACAGCGCCATTTTCTGCTGACATCAGAGGACACCCATCCGTTGCATTTCCTACACAATTTTCGCATCAATTGACACATCAACGTCATTATCAATATCCTTTGAAGCCTCTTCAAATGCGTTTACAACAAAGCCAATAAATGCTTTCCTAATAATTTTTTTTTGTTGTATCTTGAAATATCTTTAAGATAAGGAAATCTGGGTTTTCCCCGAAAAATCTCTGTTTTCGTCAAAAATTATCGAATAGAATTTTGATTCATATAACACATATATACATAAATATTGCATATACATACATACTAAAACTTATTAAAAATTTGAGCGCACGCATTTTCAAGTCAAACGTTTATTCTTTGGATATAAATAGATGGCACCTGCTGGGATTGAATGTAGAATAATAAGTATTTGAATACAGTAAACTAGAAGTTTCATTGGAAATATCTAATAAATAACTGTTAAAATTAAGATTTGGATACTTATTGAAAATTTCGTTAGATTCAATAAAAAAAAAACCTTGCTGGGATTTCCTAAAATTTTGTGCATATAAAAAATATTATTATTGGGAATTCCTTTATTATCAAGATAAACCAAACATATTTTTATAATTTACGGGGGGGAAATTTCCTTATTTCCCCCCCCCCTGAATCCGCGCCTGGTGCCTGTATTGTAAAAGGAAAATATACAAAATAAAATACTAATAAAAATATAATAAAATAAGTAATGAATAGTGCTTATCTTAATTTTCTGTATTTACACACCTTCAATAAAAGGAAAAAGTAATTTAATTAAGTCCTTCTTTAGAATACAAATTAATATTTATATGTTCCCTTCTCGTTCACATTACCACTTGTTGGGAATTTATTTAGTAAAATTACTCGCGGGAGTTAACATTAGCGATGCCAAATATTTTTAGTTTGGGAATTCATTCCCTAAAAAAAAAATTGTTATGGGAATCATTCAGAATACAAAATAAAAAAATATGGAAATATTTTCATGGGACAGGGGTGAATAACTTTTTGAAACATTATAAAACCTTAAAAATTAAGTATTATTAAAATTGTAAGCTTAAGTTATAGCAAACGAGATCAATTTATATAAATTTTGTACATTATTTTATCGCATTTTTAAAAAAATATACCTACCGTATCATATTAATTGGAATATAATTAATAAAAAAGTAATTGTTCAAAATTAAATAAAATTATATATATAAAGTGGATAAATTGCATTTTAGCTGGAACCTGGACAACACTCAAAAAAACTTAACCATCAAAAAACTTAACAGGCCAGTCCAGACCGTCTGGCAACCCTAGTGTTATTACATGAGCGCTAGGTAAAGTTATTGACCATTTTGACCAACTTTTTATTTCAAAGATATTGGCTGGCCACACTTATGGTGTTTTCTTTTCTACAAAAAAATGTGTCTTTTTTTTAAAAAAATTCAATTTGGTGTCTTTTTCTTAAAAATGTTGCTCCCGAAAAGGGTGGCTTGTTTTATTCTAAAAAACTCATGCTTTTCGGCAGCAAAATTTTTAAGAAACAGACACCAAATTGCATTTTTTTTTAAAAAAAATGCACATTTTTTTGTAGAAAAGAAAACACCATTAATTCTAATAAGATTTCTCTATGATGTGCTAAATTCCCAATTTTTATTTTTGATAAATACACTGAAATTTATTGTTGAGGGAAAGCTGGTTTCTTTGCGCATTTCACTGGTTCATCAGGAAACCTTTCTCCAAAGATTTGAGAAGAGCTTAAAACATTATACAAATAAAACTGCAAAACAAATAAGAATTATAAAAACTCAAAGTTTTATCTGTACCAATATCAAACCTTAAACAAAACATCAACAATATGCAGAGTGCTTATCTTCTCTTACACGCAGAGATAAAATATGGTTGGGCATGGTTAGGGAAACAACACTATGTTTAATATAACAATATATTGT
Source organism: Pollenia labialis (assembly GCA_949318255.1). NCBI lineage: Eukaryota > Metazoa > Arthropoda > Insecta > Diptera > Polleniidae > Pollenia > Pollenia labialis. Next base: position 135,325,680 of record OX439140.1, read on the forward strand.
TGTCGTACACAAATAATTGTGACTTTTCTTTAATATCAACAATATTATAGTTACTGTAAACATATCAACGTTTATCGCAATTATAAATTTGAGTATTGTTGAACGAAAAATAATTATTTTTCTAACAACTAAATTATTATAATTTTCAAAACATATTATATTACTCACAACCATATAATGATATTTAGTAGCCATAACATGATAACTTTCTATACATTTATCATATTATGTTTAAGATGCAATCAAACCATTTTTACTCTAATAATATTATGTTAGCGCCATTTGTAAAATAATTTTGTATCAGTTGTGTCGTTAATTTTATATGTGAGCGGTTAAACAATTTAAAGATAAATTCCCATAAAAAAAAATAAGCTTAAAGAATTTAAAAAAATTAAAATATTGGCGGAGTTCATTCAGTTTAGTGATTTATGCCCGTAATTTCTACAAACAGATATCTAGTCGTGTTCGTACCTAAGAGTTATCTTTACCGCTCCCGTACCACTATTTTGCTAATTTCAACGTTAATTTTACCTACGTGAATTAACTAACGAAAATCGGTGGTGTAAAATACATTACACTTTAACCCGTAGGTAAGAAATACGTTTTAAAGTTATGAAAATCATAGATACCTATACACAGCTAGATATCTATTTGTTGAAATTATGGGCATTAATAGTGCAAATCGTAGTTTTTTTGTAAAATCCAACAACAAAACTCATAGAGATTTCGTTATATTTTATAAAAGTGTTTTGATATTTCTGTTGTTTTCTTGGGCAACTGCCTATGTCTTAAAACAAAATTTTCAGGAGAGCCGAAAAACCATTCTAGATTAAACTATGGGATAGGTATTGTACACCACGTTAAAAAATCGGAATTAATACATCTTTTTTCAAAAGTTTTTAGAAACATGTAAAGAGCAATTAAAATTAGGCAATTTAGCATCAACATCTCAAAATCGGAAAAGAAAAATAAGAAAAAATGGACAAACGCGGTTGCCCATGAAAACCACAAATTTTAGATTTTCTCTTTTGCAAGCCTTATATTGAACTCCGCTATTTGATTTACATTAAGAAAAATTGTAAAAAGCCACAAAATAAAAATCGATGCAAGAAAATTTTAATTTATTTTATATTTTTATGACAGTTATGAAAGGTGCTGCATCATAATATGATTGCTTCTAAATTTATTATAATTAACATGATAATAATATGATTACTTCTTAGCTTATTATGATTAACATGACAATAATATGAATAATTTCTTAGCTTGTTATCATTAACATGATAATAATATGATTGCTTCTTAACTTTTTATGATTAACATGACAATAATATGATTGCTTCTTAACTTATTATGATTAACATGACAATAATTTAATTACTTCTTGACTTAGTATGATTAACAGAATAATAATATGATTAAGGGAAAAATATTATGATGTTATATTACGAGTATATTTAGTCATAATAGGTTTCAATAATAATCATAATATGGTGACTACAATCATTAATCTTATCATAATATGTTGCTCTTAGAATATGTTTACCACAACCATGTTTTTTCTCTGCGTGTACATTCCCCTTCAATTGGTTGGATTTTTCCGACTTGAATTGTAGTTGTATGTGGGTAAAAAGAGAAAACAAAATTAAAAAACAAACTGCTTCATTTTCTCCAAAATAAAAAAGGAGCTTCTTACGAAGCATGTTTTTGAGGGAAAAATGTAAAAGTTTCGCTTGAAATTCCGGCAACGGAATGTATGAATTTTATATTCCGAGTTTCCACTTTGAAGCAACGCATTCAACGCATGTAAAATTTGGTCAGTGTAATACACTGAACTTTTGATGTTGCAGTTATTCTCTCTTACAAACTAGCTTTGTAATGAGGAAATGCCAATTTCCTTTAAATATTTTTTTCTTTATAAAATCCGTAAGGAGCTTCGTTCATTCTTTTTCCTGTATGTCTTTTTGCGTAGCTAATAAATATGCGCTTACTTTTTAAAAGTACCATTGGTGCTTTCAAAAATAGGAATGCTTTTTTTTTGGATGATTGTACGACAATCACACATAAACACATAAACAGTTGTTGTTGTCAAACACCCCATCTAACTGTTACTTTAGTTTATATAATTAAGTATTACAATTACAAAAAAGGCCTCATTCATAAAAAATGTTTCATGTTAATAACAGGCTTAACTTAATAATTGTATATGAAAAATTGTTTAATAAACCTCTGAAATATTTTTTATGAATAAGGGGGAAAATATTTTTACTTACGATACTAATTAGACTTCTTTCACTACTGGACTTTTTCTTCTGTAAGTTTAAACAAAATTGATTTTTAAAAAAAAATAAAAAAAAAACACCAGTATTTATACAAAATTTATCGGGCAATCATGGACCCGGTTAGACAAAAAATATGTTTTGAGTTTAAGGTTCTAATAAGAGTTATTTGTGACGACTATTATCGCGTTGTTTATTCCTATGGCCAATTTTGAAATATTCATCAAACTCTAAAAAAAATTTGTAATTATTTGCACAGCCAAAGTTGTTTATTGGTAAAAACAATTATTTTAAAGCCTAAGAGTATACTTTATAATACTCTGATAATATTGTTAAGTAGTAAATTTAGTTTTAGCTTAGACGAATTTATTTTACACTTTTTTGGGATTAAAAAGTTTTCATGTTTTTTAACTAAAAAAATTTATTAACGTTGTTTAAAAGACATATTAATAAACATCATTTTCGGATCTTTTACGAGTTCAAACGACTGCTTACATTTTTCATTCGGTTTTGAATTTGAAAATAGTTTTTTTTTACTATTAGCAGAATTAAAATTACATTAAATTATTAATTACGTTTTCTCTGGTCGTTTTTCAAGCTGATCTCAAACCTCAAGGGTATTGTTTAAATTACATTAAATGCTTTATAAAATAACCCAGCAAACCGAAGTTAAACTATTGAATTTCATCCGTTTTCCTTTTATACCAAATGTTATGTTCGAAAATTTTTATTAAGTTTTTTTTGTGGTTTAGAATGACAATTAAAATTATTATTACAATATTTTCTAATGTTTGAAGTTTTAGGTTGGATTTCAAACAATTTTTACACTTATAAAACTATTACAGTAACTGATTGTGGGTTATTAAATTCGTTTTCCGTACTGTTAAAATTTAATAAAAATATAGTTATTTTACGAATAGTTTTATTTTTCAACATTTGTGTTTGTTATTCAAAAAACAAACTACCAAAAAATAATGTTTTTCCGTATTTATTTTGTTATGTAGTTTGATTTTTTTCGGTTAAAATATGTTGTATGTTTATTATTTATTTATTTTTTTCAGTCTATAGATTAAAAATCCTTACAAACATAAGTGCTAAAGCTAGAGTACAATAAATAAAGAATAATTTTATTAATTAATTTAAATAACCAATAATATTTCTTTTTTAACGTCCTTAACTTGAAAAAATATTTTTTATCCTCACCAATTTTAAAATCACTATATATAATAATAAAAGTTACTGTGATGTAGCTAAACATATTAAATGATGTGAAATTTTTGCTACTATAATATATTTTTTGTCAACAATACGATTAAAATCATAATATTAGTTTCACGCAAAAGATATAGTTAATACCATAATTTTTGTTTGCTTTAAAAAACATTTTCTAAATGAGCAAACATTCATTGTCAAAACAAACAGTGTGTGCTTATAAAGAAAACGAAATATTCTGCCGTCCGCAAGCAAAACTACGAATTAAATTATTATACGTGTATTGATTTATATAATATAAGTAAGTTTTTGAATTTTTTTCAAATTTTGATTAATTTAAACATTAATTTATTTAAATATCAATTTATGTTTTAAATTCGTTTTTCATATCAAATAAAATTTAAGTTATATTAAAATATGAATTGATATTTAAATAGAATTGGTGAAATTGGCCATAAATCAAATTGTTATTTTTTCTCAAAATATTTTGAAATCTTAAAAAATTTTGGGTTTAACATTTGAATTTTATTTTTTGAATGGATAACAAAATAAAATTTATTAATTGACCATTTCTAGTTTTCAAATCTAACTAAAAAATTTTAGTGCAAAACTCAATAGAAAATTATTAAAATATTCCTGGAAAATATTGAAGGAATAAGACTATTAAAGTATAAAAGCTTTTAAGGGTTGTAATTTGGCTTATAATACACATTCGAATAATATGAAAAATTTGTATAATCTTGGTTCTTAAGCCTTTCTGTAACCTAGAATTAGTACCAGAAAATGTACTGAGTCACTATCAAACTCGAATTTGGTAGAATGGATAACATAATGAAAACTTTTGCTAAATTTTATACCAATACGACCATTTATGGTGGAAATATTTTGCGACTTTGTTCATGTGTTTAACTCGTACAAATATTGGTCCTTTACTTTTGGAATATGAATGACTCAGAATCTTTTTTTGCACTTCGGAATATAGGACTTTTGCTACAAAATTCCTACTTAATCTATCGTTATGTAAAATATTTATTTCATTAACAGAATTATTAAGCTGCTTCAATTACGTTAAGAAGAAATAAGTGGCACAGAACGTATTTCTAGGACGTCCTCGTCGCCTGCTATCCTTGGAAAATGAAATTGCACCAATCAAATATTCTGAAATCACACGATTGCTCTGTTTTAGACAAATTTAATTAACGCTAGTTGGTACAAAGCGAAATGGTTACAACAATTGCCGCAGGACAGTCACATGATTGTTCTTACCTGTGTCAACTGCGAAAACAGCTGTTGTGGTAGCTTTTTTATTTGTTTAAAAGTTTTTGTTGGTTTTTTCATTGGCTATTTTTACTTGGAAAGTTTTCCGGGAGTTTTGAAAATTGGCAATTTTATAGATTTTGACTTGCTTTTTGCGAATTTTTGCCGCTGGCGCCTAAAAGCAGTTTTTTGATAATAACTCCTTTCCGACGCATTTTACAGCAAAAACATATCAAGACAAAATAATTGTAAAGGAAATTTCCTACCATTTATGTCATAACCTTTTTTTTCCTAAAATCACTAGATTCGTCGTATGAGCGCCGTAAAATGTAGTTCAACACACGTTTCTGCAGAAATACTCATTTCCACTCCACCATGAGATAGAGAAAGCGGCGCGTTTTTTATTGTGGTATCCCAAGGAGGCCTAATCCACTTCTGACTCACTATTTCCCAATTTAGTTCAATCTTCGTCACTTCAATGTTGTTGACGGACCAGGTGTTGTGTTTTCATCGTCTTCAGTACTGATTGAAATATCAAAGACGGAAGTTTCTTCTTCACCATCGGCGATGGGATCATTAGTTTCATCGCGGTCCTCTTCGTTCTCGATTTCGTCTTGTATTTGCTCGAGAATAGTGTCCGTATCTTCGTCTTCACTGCTATCTTGTAAAGTAAATTGCGAATTATCACAAGAACCACTACAGTTCGTGCACACAACGGAGCACTTTAGCTCTGCCTTTCTGCATCCGCAAGCTTTTTGACAACCTTTCTTGCATTTGCAAGAAATAAATTTCAGCAAGCTTTCCGGAGCAGAGGACTCGAATGTAGTAACAGGAATGAGTCCGTTCTAGTCTTTTTTCCATTTCCATTGTTCTACATTTTGTTTGTTCCCATACCACTGCTGAATCTGGTGATAATTTCGAAACGAATGTTGTTGCGTGACGCAATATTAAATTTACTTTTATATGGTGATGCTGTAAAGCATTGATATCTATAATTATTTAAAGATGTACTTTTACGACTTTTCACATCACTAAAACTGTATAATTCGATGAGGAAACGTTCTCCATTTTTAGCAATGACTTCTGGATCAGCATTTGGATTTTTAAAAACTTCGATAACATCGTTTGAATCAGGGTTTTTTCGGAGTACTTTAATAAATTTAATTTTTCCTTGATAAAATAATGCTGATGTGGTATCACAACCAATAAAGGCATGCAAAAATAAAATATAATTTTCGGCTGTTTTGTCTTTCATACTATTTATGGAGTATATTTGTCGTGAAATTTTTCCTTTTCCTGGCTTGAGGATGTATTTGTTTGGATGCGTTAATAGCGCCGTCAAAATAACGAGGAGATCTACATCTTCACCGTCAACTTCTACAAAATCATATGCCGATGAAACGCTTATTTTTATTAACGTACATATCTGCATCTCCGGTGGCTTGTTTAACCATGAAGTGTTCAGCTTCAAATTTTGTCTTTAACATTCCAATGAGGCGGTTCTTGTTCGCATCATTACCTAGGAATTTACTTTGTGACACAGTTGGCGTCATTGTTTCGTCAAAAAGTATGTCTACTGAAGAAGTTTTTCGTGATCGTTCTACATATTTGGTACTACGGGATGCTACATCTTTTGGATATCCGCTCAACTACATTGGCTCCTCGGTCGAAACTCAAACTTGGCCTTAGACAACAAAGTTCTCTTATACAAGTCAATCATAAAACCAATACGGACATATGGCATCCAATTATGGGGTACTGCGTGCGCATCAAACATCCAGAAGCAACAAAGAAGACAGTCTGGGCATATTACGGCAAATCGTCTGCGCCCCACGGTATATACGTAATGACATTATCCACAGAGATCTTAACGTCTCTACAATCCAGGAAGAAATTAAAAAGTATTCAGTCAAATACATAAATAAACAAATGGTGGCGCGAGCGGCAAAGATCCGAGGTGGCAAAGTTGAAATTCGAAAAAGACCCGTAAAAATCTATAAAATTGACAATTTTTAAAACTCCCGGAAAACTTTCCAGATTACCTCTATTTTTCCAACCAAATGCCTGTATTAGTACTTTAACAAATTTTTGTTGAATAGTTTTATTTAAATTTTTTAAGAAATTCCAAAATAAACAGTCTTTTCTACAATTTCGTATGTTTAGGTTCGCATAGAAATATCTTTAATAAAAATATTTGCACAGAACAGCTAAATATGCTTGTCAACATACACTTTTTGTTAATAGGAATAATTAAAAAAAAATTCAAATGCATTATAAAGCAATACATTTTTATTTTCTTTACCTACTTAAAGAAAAACAAAAAAGTAAATTTATATAAATTGACTTTTATTCGAGCTTTATAAAATTTATTATTATTATTATTTTATTAAGCTTGAGGTCTCTTTTTTTTAAAAAAAAAAATATTAAATTTATTGAACCAATATTTCGGCACTCCGTTGTGTGCCTTCTTCAGGGTTTTTTTCTTTAATTTTTGACAAATAATAACAATTTTAACAAATGAAATAAATTTAACAAAAAATCATAAAACAATTTTCAATTAAAAACAAAAAAGGTTTTCCAATTTAAAAACTAATCTATTACATTATAAATAAATTATTAACTTCCGTTTATATTTTTACAAATTAAATGCCTATAATTTTGTGCTAAACTTTCAGTATCTGACTTAAAATTAATTCTCGATATTGTCGGTACATTTATAATTTGCAACATTGCTAACATAAACCTACGTTTATAATTATTTTCCGTATTTAAAACTGTTGTATTTTCAAAAGCAGGATAATGGTTTAAATTTGCACAATGGGCTGATAAAGCTGTTTTTTGTGATGCAATGTGCCTATATTTTTGATCTGACTTATGTCCTGCTAACCTAGTTTTTAGTTTATTCTTCGTTGTACCAACATATACTTTACCACATTGTCCATTAACATTTCCCCTACAAGGTATTTTATAAACTACATTCGACATTTCCAACTTATTTATTTTATCTTTCATATTAGTAAATAATCTACCTATTGTATTATAAGATTTATGCGCAATCTTATACCTTTCAGTATCATAAATATTAGATTTTTCTAATCTCTCCGAAAATTTTGGTACATAAGTTAGCGATTTATAAACGTTTGGTTCCGTATTACCGTTCGAGTTATTTATTCTATGGTTATTATATTGTGTTAATAAATAAGATATAATTTCCTTCGGAAAACTATTTTCTCTTAAGGCTCTAAAAATTGTTTCCTTATTATTCCTATGGAAACAAGAATCACTTATTTTCAATACTCTATCTATAAAATTTCTAGCCGTGTTAATAATAATCCTTTCAGGATGATTTGAAAAATAATTAATTATTCTACCAGACGATGTTGGTTTTTGATACCAATCAACATATAAACTTTTTCCCTTTCTTATTATCAAAGTATCTAAATAAGACAATTTAGATTCAAACTCCTTTTCCATTGTAAATTGTATATCCGCATGAAAGGAATTAAATGCATCTAAAATTTTTGCTATTTCTGATTCCTTAATTACGCAAAATGAATCATCCACATATTTTGTCATAATTTTGGGTTTAATAGTCAACTGTTCCAAACATCTATCTATTAATCTCTCCATAACAATATCTGCTACAATTGGAGACGCTGGTGATCCCATAGGAAGCCCCCTTAGTTGAACATATATACTACCGTCCAATTGAAAATATCTATTATCAATTATACAAAATTTCAGAATACGTAAAAATAAGTCCTTTTCCATGTTAGTGTGTTCTTCTATCTTATCCCATTGCTCTTCTATTATATCTACAGCAAGATCTACAGGTATACTCGGAAATAATGAAACTACATCAAGAGATATTAATTTCTCATCATCATTTAACTTAATATGTTTAATTTTATCTTTAAATTGAAGAGAGTCCCTTACATTATATTTAGAATTTTCCGTTATATTCCTAAGAACCGTTGTAATATATTTACAAAGTTCATATGATGGAGAATTTATGCATGAACATATTGGCCTTAATGGAAAATCAATTTTATGAATTTTTGGAACCCCATATAATCTAGGTGCAATTGCTATATTAGTTTTAAGTTTATTCTTTTCCGTAATTGTTATTAAATTCCTCCTAAAAAGTTCCTGAACAAAGTCATTATTTATCCTTTGTAATCTATTAGTAGGATCCTTACTCAATTTCTTATAAACTGAATTGTCCCTTATAATATCATTAATTCTTAAATTATAATCTGTTCTGTTCATTGCTACTGTCGTATTACCTTTATCTGCATTCAAAATAAGAATATTGCTATTAAGTCTTAAAAACTTTTCCGTTTCCTTTACTTTGTCGAGAACAAATTTATCCCTATTAGTCAATTTCATTTTATTTATGTAGCTATCTATACTTGTTGTTAATTTTGTCCTAGCTATTTCCTGATCCTCCTTATTGTTCAGTGTTTGAACTAAATCCTCACCTTCCGTTATAACTTTTAAAATTGGAAAATGTTTTCTTTCTGTTGGTAAAATGTGTTTGTGTCCTAACGAGAGAACCCATTGTGCATCTACTGGTATATCTATCTTAGTCTTATTTATAAACCACTTATTGTTTAATTTTACACCTAATTCTTTCCTTTGTAAATTTACCAGATTTTCAAACTTTCTCTTATGTCTATTCTTGACCTTCTCATTAAAGTTCCTTGCTGCTTTATCCTCAAAATCCAAAAATTTTTTGTATTCTTCTTTATTAAAATATCTTTGTAAATTGTCTGTGGTCATTCTATATTCCATTTTCACTTCCCTTATTAACTGATGTTGTTGATTTATCCTCAAATTCAGAATTTTATGTTGTAGATCTTGTAGATACTTGGATATTGTTTGATGACATGATGGTAAACGTTCATTCTCATGAAAAATATTTAAAATGTTTTTAGTTGAATTTTTTATAAATTTAAGGATATCGGCATTTGAAATTGTTTTTGCTAAAAAAATTTTGCTTATTATTCGCAAGCTTTATTGTTCGTCATTAACCAAGTGTTGACTTAACACAAGAATTGAATGTACGCATCTTTGTGGTTTGCGATGTTTGTGTTGACCGCCACGTTTTATTAAGACGACTAATTGCATTGTCTTTAATCACATTTTCCATTAACATCATGCAAAACAGATAGCAAAAGTAATTCCACTTAGGTTTGTTTTAATTGAATTTTTAAGTACGACTCGTACTTGAAGTCAGTATAAGAAACTTTATTTATCCCGAGGGGTTTTCTTTCTGTGGAGGTTTTCTAATAAAAAGGAACATGTGGGATGCAGAAGGCAAACGTCACGTTGGCATTTCTACAAGTCTTTAAAATGTTCACTTAAGTTGTCTCATGATCATAATTTGCAGACAATTTTTTTTAAAGGCATCAAATTTTTTCCTTAGTTTTTCTCTTAATACAACTTTTGCATTTTAATTATGTATGTAGTTATAAAAATAAATCACAAATTAAATTAGTGTCAAAAAATATGCCGAAATTTGTTTGATTTTTTCTTGGCTGCTATTTTATACTGATTCCTCAGGTCATAAAAAAAGCTTTGTTTGATATTAAGCAATAATTATACTGACATCAGTTTCAGGTTATTTAATTAATTTTATACATTTTTATGTTTGAGCGATGGGTCGAAAAAAAACGAATACTGATAGTGATAATTAAAATAAACGAACCCTAAATTATAAAAGTGGCATATTAAATCATGATGAAGTGACCTCATGAGTATTAAGCAGGAAGATTTTAAAATAGACAGATTTAAAAAAATGTTGTGTGTATGTGTCTTAAGTCTTATTTAACATATTGGCGCATATTCATAATTTATCACTAAGTGTTAACTATTGTAAGTTCCTATTTAAGTTATTCACAGTTGGTTACTTTCAGCAGAAAAAGCTTACACTTAATTATGGGTAGAGCTGTAACTAAATGTTAACTAACTAATACATACAAAGAACAGCTGATTGATATTTTCTTATAATTTAATTGGATAGCAAAACGATTTTGGCGGCCAATTTTTGTCACTCTAAAATACAGAAATCTCTAAATACTCTTACAATTTTGTAAATAATGAACTTGCTTTATTACATTTTTTAGAATTTGTATGCATTTTTTAAGAACAATAATTGTTTTTTTAATAGCTTTTAATTTAACTACAGCATTTATCGTTCAAAATATTATCGACATTTTGTTTTCACTACCTGCCAATATGCATGGTTGCATTTCGTCAATCAGCTGAAAGCTGTTGCCAAGCTAGTTATGAATTATGAATAAGATCTATAACTATCTATGAACTATTTTTTAGTTTCTGTTTTATTAGTTGCGACTTTAGTTATGATTTCTGAATACGCGCCATTTAGTTTTTTTATTATTTTAAAAAAATCACAAGAAAATTTTACAAACAGAATTTATCGTAATATTAAATGCAAAAGAGCCTACTCTTTTTTAAAAAAAATTTTCAGTAGCAATAAAAAAACTTAATAAAAACTATGCAACTATTGTGATTATAAGAACGAGTTTTTCTGTGTAATATCGTTAACAAATTATGAAAAAGCGAAACTATCCTGAAAAAAACGGGTTTTGAAATCACAATCAGACCTGTCACAGAAATCAATTCCGATCGAAAGTGGAAGTGGTTTCGTATCTTTCCTCACCTAAAACTAAATCATTTTTAGCCATTTAACTAACTAGTTTAACAAACTTATTTTTTCGCTTCGAAAATATAAAATTTAGTGCCAAGAAATGCATCACTTGGGGCAAGTTTTGTACATTTAAAATAAAGCGCAGCTAAAATATGTTTTTAAGTGCGATCCCAATGCTGTGCATTATACAAGCAAACATTGTTTTACACTTAAAATTATGCTAGTTTCCTGAGCATCTTTTATAGCAGTAGCCATTATTCTACTCTGTATTTCAAACTTGGTTAACACGACAGCTGCCTTAGCAAAGGATTCATTTAAAAGCAAGACCATTGAATATCGCATGAATTAACACCACGACAAAGGTAAGCAATACCGAAATTGAGAATACAGAAATCAATAATATTTTGGATTTTTTCTAAATGCGGGTTATCCTTACCCAGTCACAATATCGCTATTTTATACATGAATCGCTATAAACTTTTGTGAATAAAATTCGACATACTCTTAATGTTATACATTAACAGCACAGAGTTAATTCATAACGAACTTTTCTCCATCTGCCAACTTTTAATAAATCAAATCTGAATTTTCATGATGCCACATTGTAGTACTCAAAAATGCAACTCGTTTTGCATTAATCATCGCTGAATTTGTCATTTTTTCCTGTTTTTGCTTGTCCCTTCACATTTAAAAATTTTAAAAAGTTTTTTTTTTTTAAGTTGTAAATTGCTGACCTTTAGTTTTGATGTTTGTTAATTTTGTTCGGCATTAGGTCATAAGTTTAACACACTTTGAAATATAAAAAATATAAACATATTTTATTATTAATACGATTTTCGTATGACATGCTAAATTCCCAGTTTTTCATAATTGATAAATACACTGAAATTTATTGTTGGGGGAAAGCTAGCTTCTATGCGCATTTCACTGGTTGCTTAGGCCAGCTCATCAGGAAACCTTTTCCAAAGATTTTAGAAAAGCCAAAAATATTATACAAATAAAACCCTAAAGCGAATAAGAATTATAGACCCTCAAAGTCTTACTTGTAACAATATCAAAGCCAAAACAAAACACCAACAATAAACAGTGTGCTTATCTTTTCTTACATTCCCCTACAATTGGTTGGGTTCTTTCCGACTCGAATTGTGGTTGTATGTGGGTAAAAAGAAAAAACAAAATTAAAAAACAAACTGCTTCATTCTACTGTCTTCGTAAGAAAACAACAAAAAAAAAAACCAATTTGCCAATTCAGTTTTTTGCACGGACACATGCAAGTGTGTATATTTAAAAATTCTAATTTATTTAATTTACAAAAATATATTGCACAAATTATTATAAAAATTACACAAAACATTTCAAACACAAAAAATATAATTACATTTAAAATTTTTTAAAATATCAAAAAGTAATTTCAATTTTTGGGAATACAAAATTTAAATTTGAAAAGATTTTGTTATTCGTGCTAAATTCCCAGTTTTTATTATTGATAAAAACACTTGAAATTTATTGTTGATGGGATAAGCTATTCCTATGCGCATTTCACTGGTTGCTTAGGCCAGATCATTAGGAAACTTCATCCATAAAGATTTTAGAAAAACTAAAGATATTAAACCAAATAAAAATGTTTAACGTATAAGACTTATAGCAACAGTTCTACTTGTAATAATATCAAAGTTTAAACAAAACAACATCAACAATAAACAGTGCGTTCATCTCGTCTTACATTCCCCGCTACAATTAGTTGAAATTCTCTCAACATTAATTGTAGTTGTAATTAATTGTAGTTAACTATTTAAAAAAAAAAACTTGCCTAAGTTTCAGAATAATAGTTGCTTTTGTTCAGTTGAATTTTTCAACAACAAAGTTTCTTTAGGTAAGGTAACTTTTTCATATAAACAATTTCCGGGCAATATGTCATGGTCCAGACTAGCAATTTTTGTTGCAACAATTCTTGACTTGATTGGTAAGATGAGCACCCCTCCCATATTTTCTCACGTCTCCCACCAATAAACTCAAGAATTGCTGCAAAAAATTTACAAGTTTGGACCATGAATATGTCTACAAATACAGAAATGTTGCCAGATTGAGAATTTTTTTTTTTAATTTGCTTTAAAAACAAAATCTCTCAAAGCCAAAAAAAAAAATTTGTTTAAAACTTTTGAAAAATGAATAGAATAGAAATAATGTTAGAATTTAAATAACTAACGACCAATTTCATAAAGTTCAGTTAAAACTAACTATTACTTTAACTTCCCGTTTACAATATGTTTTTGACAGCTTTAACTCAAATTTTTAATTACGGTGTTAAGGTATTTTCTTTTCTACAAAACAAAGTGACATTTTATTTAAAAAATATAATTTGTTGTTCGTTTCTTAAAATGTTGTGCCCTCTAAAAAGGGAGCATATTTTTTTAATGGTATTTTCTTTTCTGACAATAACGTTCCATGTATGCTACCATTCGCGCGGGTTTTTGTTCTATTCTAAAAAAATATGCAAAAATGTGAGCAGTTGTCGTTTTCATTTCTAAATATGTTGCAAAAATAAATGACTGAGTGAGTACTTTTATTGAAATTATTTTCTTCGGCGCAAAATTTTAAGCAACAGCTGACTTTAATTATTAAACATGAGTTAGTGATGAGTGTAAAACATAGCTAATATTTTGTTTCATTGTAATTAAGAAAAAATTATCACTTTATAAGGGTGCGTGTAACCTGATAAATATATTACACAACTATAACATTATTTTTTTTAGAAAATAAAACACCATTAAACATTCACCCTTACTAATGGCGTGAGGCCTTGCACTTTTTGCACCGAATAAATCGACAGGGTTCAAGGCTAACAGTCTTTACAGCACACAGTCTAATATTTGTTAAAAATCGCCAAAGCTCTAAAGAATCAGAAGACTTACAGGAAAAATCGCTTCTATCTGCGAACATCGCTAACATTCGCAAAAAATTGCAATATTGGAACCAAACCTAAAATTTATTTGAAATCGCTAAGTCGGTTAAAACTCAAAATGTCGGAAAATAACACAAAAAGCGTTTAAAAATAAGCTAATATGGCGAAGAGCAATTTGTTGTCAGGCGTTAAAAACAGGGCATTTCACTTTTTTATAACTTGTGTTTTGTTTTTTACAAAAAACAAATAGCATTATTATAGGGTTGCCAAGCCTTCTTCAGATGCGTTTTTTTTGCGTAGAATTGAAGACAACAATAAAAACACGAAAATGTTAATAAAATTTCTCGCACGAAATTTTGGTTTTATGTTCTAAAAACAGGAAGTAATGCTAGTACGTTTTATTCTGCCGACGTTATTGCCAACTTGCTGAAATAATTATCTATAGTGTAGACCTAGGGTAACAGCTGTTTTGACAATGTTGCATATTATGCAAATTGTTCGTTAGACCCCTTGGAGATTCGGTAAGTTAGTTGCGCAAGTAACTTGCCGAGCACAACCAAGTCTGTACTAAATATTTTTTTCCTTACCGCTGACGTCTACAAATCAAAAGTTGTGCAAGAGACTTGCGCAAGTAACTTGCCGAGTGTGAAAGGGGTCTTTGGTCTTTAAGCGTTTTTCATAAAATCTTTAGATAGTCTGGGTTCACACTAGACTAAGACTAAGTTTATTGGTGAAAGAAGAAGAGAACATGCTGTTATTCTCTCCCCTCTCACCAATTAACTCACACTTTCTGAAAGAAAACTTTCATAGTGTGAACCTAGACTAAATAGGGATGTTTGTTACTTAAATCGCTTGTTTTATTCGAAAGCTTCCAAAATTATTTAATAGATCAGAATCAATAAAGAAGTCGATATTTAATTTTTGGTTATTAAGGGGTTTTTAAGTTTTAGGTAACGATATACATTCCTTTATTATTAAAAAAAAAGTTTATTTTCTTATTAAATTGTACTTAACTTATTGTAAAACGAAAAATAGTCAACAAACAAATAACAAAAAATTATTATAATAAAAAATACTATAATTAACTTGTTAATTTAACAAATGTTAACTGTGTCAAGATCTTGACTTAAACTTAAAAGCGAAATCGGAAACGTCTGGCAGGAACATCATAATGGTAACCATTGTCTTGGCTTTGTGACTCATGTTGTTCAGAAGCAGGAGGAACATATTCGTTTAAGGGTGCAGAAATGGGCTGCGAGATTTGTTGATGATGAACTGGGGCAGGGGGAGAATATTGCTGTTGTTGAGGAGGCAAGTATTCACTGGCTGGAGCTGATATGGGCTGAGAGATTTGTTGATGATGTATTGGAGCGGGAGAAGCGGAATGTTGTTGAGTAGGCTGAGAGATTTGTTGATAATGTATTGGAGCGGGAGGAGTGGAATGTTGTTGAGTAGGCTGAGAGATTGGAGCGGGAGGAGCGGAATGTTGTTGAGGAGGCAAGTATTCACTGGCTGGAGCAGATATGGGCTGAGAGATTTGTTGATGATGTTTTGGAGCGGGAGGAGCGGGAGGAGCGGAATGTTGTTGAGTAGGCTGAAAGATTGGAGCGGGAGGTGCGGAATGTTGTTGAGGAGGCAAGTATTCACTGGCTGGAGCAGATATGGTTTGAGCGAGTTGCTGGTTATGTACTGGAGCAGGGGCAGAGTATTGTTGTTGAGGAGGCGAGTACTCACTTTGTGTAGGAAGTTGTTGATGGTGTACTGGAGCTGGTGCAGGTTGAGGTGGTAAGTATTCATTAGAGGGGGCTTGAATAGGCTGTGAAAGTTGTTGACGATGTACAGGAGCGGGGGGAGAGTATTGTTGTTGTTGGGGAGACAAGTATTCGTTAGAGGGAGCAGAGATAGGTTGAGAAAGTTGTTGGTGGTGTACGGGAGCTGGAGCAGGTTGAGGTGGGAAGTAATTGTTAGAGGGGGCTTGAATAGGCTGAGAAAATTGTTGATGCTGTTCTGGAGTGGGAGGAGAATATTGCTGTTGCTGCGGAGGAGAGTATTCGTCGGAAGGAGCAGATATAGGCTGAGAGTGTTGTTGGTGGTGTACAGGAGCTGGAGCAGGCTGAGAAGGCAAGTATTGATTGGATGGAGCAGAAATGGGTTGAGATACTTGTTGTTGATAAACTGGATCAGGAGGAGAATATTGCTGCTGCTGTGGGGGAATGTATTCGTTAGAGGGGGCTAGACTAGGTTGAGAAAGTTGTTGGTGCTGTACTGGAGCTGGGGCAGGTGGAGGAGGTATGTATTCGATAGATGGAGCTTGAATAGGTTGAGATAGTTGTTGCTGATGTACTGTAGCGGGGGGAGAGTATTGTTGTTGAGGAGGTAAGTATTCGCTGGAAGGAGTAGAGATTGGTTGCGAGACTTGTTGGTGATGTATTGGAGCAGGAGCAGAATATTGCTGTTGCTGAGGAGGAAAGTATTCGTTGGAAGGAACAGAGATGGGCTGAGACTGTTGTTGGTGATGTACAGGAGCTGGAGCTGGTTGAGATGGCAAGTATTGATTGGTTGGTGCAGATATGGGTTGAGAGCGTTGTTCGTGATGTACTGGGGCAGGAGGAGAGTATGGTTGTTGTTGTTGAGGCGGTGAGATAGATTGAGAAAGTTCCTGATGATGTACTGGCACTGGAGCAGAGTATTGAGGCTGGGAAGGCGAGTATTCACTTGAGGAAGTGGGCAATTGTTGATGATATTCCGGAGCTTGTTGAGGCACATCGAATACAGGTGAAGGTTTGTTGTAATTGTAGCCCTGGTCCGGATTTTGTCCAGCCAAATGCGAGACATCAGCCGATACAGCAGTAAATGCGAAAACAGCAATTATGAACAATTTCTACAAAAAATAACGATAAACTCTTTAATTTCCTTATCGACGTAGAAAAAGTATGTTGTCAAAGAAAACGGAATTTTTGTCTCTGGTAATCCTAATGAGACCTTCAAAGTTGTCATTCACTTTTGGTTTTCTATTTTCAATATGTTACTTACCATTGTTATGTTTTTAGTTGCAGATATTAGTTGATATCGCTCCTAAAGTAGAGCTGTAAATGATGGCTCTAATCGGTTGCAGATGAATATTTATACGCGTATCTATTTAACGGCTTGAAAAAAGTTGTTTAAGTTAATTAAAACACTATAAAAAATTTAAGATTTTTAAAATAAAAGGTATCAAATCTTCTCTTTAATTATTAAGAGAAACCTTTTAGTTGTTGTGCATTTTTGGCTTACCTTAAAGGTAAAACAAATATGATCTTGCAATGTCTATCATCGAATTGATTACCGAAAAAATGTTGGTAGATTTTTTCTTCTTTAAGCAAAACAAGTTTCGAACGTTTCGATTTGTTTGTCTAGTTAAAAAGGAGAGAATTGATTTTATTTAAATTTATTTTTTAATATTTTTTTTTATTTTGTTTTAAGATCTGCAGTTAAATTAAAAATGCAGTGCTTCTGCCATTTATCTTTTTCTAAGCTGGTGCTGGTGTTGGCTTGTGTGTCTTTTAAGATGTCTGGTTGAGGCTTTGCCTGCTGTAAAATGTCTACCTAAAATTTTATTTATGTATGTCAGAGATTTTTTTCGTTGCAATGTCAAGTTCAATATTTGGTTTGTTTTCTGATTCCAAAACTATATTTGTTGTTAATTCTTAAAAGAAAAAACTATTTTAATGATTTTAAATGTCATTCAACAAAAATTAAATTAAAAAAAAATTTATGTAGGTTCAACAACATGTAAATTAGTTTAGTTTCCTAATTAGAAAATCAATCAAAAATGTTAATTATTATAATCATATACCTACATATGCACATATGCACAAATAAAATAACATAAACAATTGTAAACAAATTTGTTGAATGAATTATAAAAAATAAAAAACTTGTTGATTCGTAGTTTTTTTTTTAAAGAATAGTTTGCTGCAACTTTAAATGATTTCTCAAAAAGCAATATATTCAGTCAGGTTTTTATAATACATACTACGTCAATTTAGGTGTTTTAAAATCAATAATTAAAATAAAATGATTGAGAGTTTATAGCAAACCAAGCAAGCATGTAATTCAGAAGCATTCATCTTTTGTAGAGAGCAAAATAACCATAATTTTGTTGATTTTAAGCATTTTAAGTATTTTAAATTCAACATACAAAGTTTTAAAATATTCTGATTTCATAACCATAACCGTAATAAGGTTATGGCTTTTGGATGCATAAATTTAACCATAATATGGTTGACAGTGACAATAATGTTGTTAAACTAACCATAATTTGTTTAAATGTATAATTGTGGCTTTATTTTATACAAACTTTACATTGTTTAATTCAATCATATTTATGGCCAATTTTCAGGATTGATATTAAAACACGTTAAAATCGTTTTAAATACAAAATTCTCTTCTTCACCAAACACTTAAATAAAACCTAATTCACCAATGTGGTACATTTAAATTAAACTTAAGTTTCAATTGCAATAACTTAGCAATATGACAACAATACAACTACAACAGGCAAACCAATGACATTCAGCTGTTTTTTGAGACCATCTTGCAAATAAACAAACTTTGTCATTATTAGTTAAATAAGACTTTTCAAATAAAACTCAAAAAATCAATCTGTATTTAAATACGATTTAAGTTTATATGAAAATTAACTTAATATAGGTAAACACTAACCCCCGTATTTATAAACGATTATTAAATTTAACAAACGTTTATTAAGGCAAATTTTCATACAAAATTTGTTTTGTAAACCTTTATTAAATTTAAAAATTTTTTATAAATACGGGCGTATATTGTTAAGTAGAATGAAAATATTATCAGGAAGAAATGTTAAAAACAACAATAGTTTGTTTGTTGCCATTTTGGCGACCATAAATATGTTTCTTATCCTTAATTCAACCATGACTTTTCTCTGTCTGTAGTAATGGAGAATGACAATCAGCTGTACACACTGAATGTTTTTGTACAGTTATTTTTTAGTATTCTCCCTTACAAACCTGCTTCGTAGTAAGAGACTCCAAAAATTCTGAAAATCAGTGGGCCCCCAAAAGAAGGTATCGTTAGTTATTGGCCAAAAGCTAATTCAGCATGGCGTTATGGCTTAACCCTACACTCACAATATTATTACAGTAACGGACTGTAGTTTATTTAAGAAATATTCCTTTTCAGTCATTTTTAAATAAATAAACATTTAAAATTCCAAGCAAATTTATTTTTAACTGATTCTAACAGTTATTCAAAAAACTAAGTGCATATTAATACGGATTTTCAGTTTCAGTTAATATTGTACGTTGATTGATTTAAATTCTTCTTTATGTAAAATTAAATGAAAATGAAATTTAAAGCAACGAAAAGCTAATTTAATTTTTACTGTCAAAAATTCAACCGCGAATTCCGTAAAAACAAATAAATATGCAGTTATTTTATAAAATTTTACTGTCAAAAATTCAACACCATATTCAGTAAAAACAATTAAATATTCAGTTATTTTATATAATTTTACTACCAAAAATAATTTTTACTTATCTATAAAAAATGAATTGCTTGTTTTGTGTAAGCAATACCCATTTTCTATTTGTTAAAATAATTTAGTTAAATACATCAAATTTTAAAAGTAAAATAATTGCGAAGCCATATCGGGCATGCTGCTGGTGTCTTATAATTGAGAGTTCTTCTGTAAACAACGTGGTCAGTACAACAAAAGTAAAACAAACGTGTGTAACTGGGTAAGTAAATAAAAATATTCTCCCTCTATCGCTTATAAGAAAAACAAGCGGACAGGTGTCTGTCTGGTATTTTTAGAAATTCGGCTCTTTTGTGGAGTAAACGAAAATTTAATAAAATAACTGAATATTTAATTATTTTTACTGAATATGGGGTCAATTTGACAGTAAAAAATTGACAGTAAAATTTTAATAAATAACTGAATATTTAATCGTTTTTACTGAATATGGTGTTGAATTTTTGACAGTAAAATTTTACAAAATAACTGAATATTTATTTGATTTTACGGAATATGGTGTTGAATTTTTGACAGTAAACTTTTTTTTAAAAATAAATGAAAAATAGGTAGACCGGTTTTTAATTGAACTTTCATTTATTTTATATCACAATTTCAGTTAATTTAACGTACAGAATATTGTGAGTGTATGTATAGCAGTTAAAAAGCAATAAGTCCGCCGAACAAATTTTGCTAAAATTGTTTGCAAAAATTACTTTTTCGCGCACAATTTACAAAAAACATATAGAAAAAAACTTTTTTTTTCATTTATTTTCAAATAACTAACAGGAACTCCTACGAAACACCCTAATATATGAATACCCCAAAATATGAACACTTATTTTCTTCCATTGACAACTCTAAAATATGAACTTGTGCAAAAGCTTTAAAATATGAACAACTAATAGTTGTATTTTTAACGGTTTTTGTCTACCTACAAAGTGTTAAAATCTTGACTCAACTCCATAATAACTTGGGGATTTCCCTAGCTATCCGCTTTAAAATTGTCTTCAGTTGTTAATTTAAGGCCTTAATTTTGTAAAACACAACTCAACGACAAAGAATTACTAATACGATTTCCGTATGACTTGCTAAATTCCCAGTTTTTCATATTTGATAAATGCACTGAAATTTATTGTTGAGGGAAAGCTAGCTTCTATACGCATTTCACTGGTTGCTTAGGCCAGCTCATCAGGAAACCTTTTCCAAAGATTTTAGAATAGAAAGGCCAAAAATATTATACAAATAAAACCCTAAACCGAATAAGAATTATAAACACTAAAAGTCTTACTTGTAACAATATCAAAGCCAAAACAAAACACCAACAACAAACAGTGAGTTTATCTTTTCTTACATTCCCCTACAATTGGTTGGGTTCTTTCCGACTCGAATTGTAGTTGTATGTGGGTAAAAAGAAAAAAACAAAATTAAAAACAAAGTAGTATATGGAAAGCAAAAACAAATTCATAAATATTTTGTAATTTTGTTGTTGCTTTGTACAGAAATTCA
Source organism: Pollenia labialis (assembly GCA_949318255.1). Lineage (NCBI taxonomy): Eukaryota > Metazoa > Arthropoda > Insecta > Diptera > Polleniidae > Pollenia > Pollenia labialis. The sequence goes on from OX439140.1 coordinate 135,347,042, forward strand.
CATTGGTTTTTAAGATTTCATACGCCTCGTTGCTTGTGGCGTTGAAAATTTTAAAACGGTAAATAAATATCTGTACAAAGCAACAACAAAATTACAAAATATTTATGAATTTGTTTTTGCTTTCCATATAATACTTTGGCGTGTGTTGTGTTTTACAAAATTGGTTCCTAAATGTTTTACATGCACGTTTTACTTAGTATGTGCTCACATCAACATGCAATTCTATATACATCTATCAATATAATTTTAACGTGAAAATATCTTAAATATGAATTTAAAAAAACATAAGTTTTGAACAGAAAAATCAGAAATTTCAGAACATTAGATGCCATTCGCAAATATGAACAATCTTGCAAAAGTGAATTGACTTCGTTTCAATTAGTTCACATTATCGCGAGTGCACTGTATTCTCATTGAAATTTACCAGCTTTGTGTCTCAAATCTTTCATTTATTGAAATTGGCGACTTAGTAAGTCGGGAACTTTTGGGAATCTTAACTATTTTGCATCTCAGTTTATTTATTGAGTGCCCCGGTAGACTAGCTAGTCTATCAGCGCCGGGGTTGCGGGTTCGATTCCCGCCAGAAACTCTGGTTTTTTTCCTGCAGACAAGCATAAAGCTTCGCGGGATAAGCGTAGGAAATTAAAAAAAAAAATAAAAAAAAAAAGAAAAAGAAAAAAAATAAAAAAATACGTATTTAAATTTAGTATATTTCCAATAATTTTCGAAGACTGTGGCATCCCTAGTACAAATGCATACAATATTTAGCAATGAACAGTTTACTTCTATGGTGCAAAGCAAAACGGCCTAAGCTTCAGGTCCAAACAAAAAACGCGTAAGAATCCAAAAAAAATTAATATATAACGAATGGTGTGGTCCGCATGTTTAAGAATTTAAAGAAACTTTTTAGTATTCTGTTTGATTTTCAACTCTGCTTTTGAATGTGTTATTGCTCTTAGTTGTTATGAAAAAAATAAGCATTGACAATTAAACTGTATGTTAAAAAAAAGCAAAAACTATAAAAACATATCCTCGTATTTATACCTTAACACAGTTTTTTTTGTTAAAACTACAGTTTTACTGTATAATTTATTCGGTATATGGAAAATTTCTTTAAGACTTTATTTCATTGAAACATCACTGCAAATAAGGGCGTTTCAAAAAAACTTTTTTGAAGTTCTATCACCTCAAAAGTTTATAGTGGGCATTAAAAAATCACTACCACAAGATCAGTACCATATTTTGATTCTACGCGACGCTTAACTTCTCTCAATTTTTCCATTTAAATTGCGTGCGATCAGCTCCATATATTGATTTTACGCGACGCTTAACTACTCTCAATTTTTCCTTATAAATTGCATGCATGAAAATTAAATTATCAACAAAAAACCAAAAAAAGTAAAAAGTCCCAGTTGGCCAGATTTCCGTTGACGCATCATCGTCAATGATGTATGCACGACTTGTCCCCTGTCGTTTAGGTTTTCTAGAAGACCATTTACAGGAAATCGTCGTAAACGACAGTTTGACCGACAATGTCTAATAAGTTGTCTTAATAGAATACTCTATGTGGACAGTATGAGCGACTTTGTCTTATAAGTTGTCTTGTAGAAAAGCTATTGACGACAAAGATTTCCTGAATGCTATTCAATTACTTGCTTGGTTTTCTTTTTTTTTTTAATTGTGGATTTAAATACCTACATAACATTTCCGAATTAAGTCTAACCAATACCACTTAAAAATGCTGATGAAGTTATTCGCAGGCTGGAAAATTAATAACATTCAGTTAATGCTTCACTGTCAACTTTAGGATTGCTTATAAGAGTCGAATATAAAACATGTAACAGAAATAAAAATTTCAACTATACTTAAAACCTGTCTGAAATAGATAACCATATAATAATCTTTATCGTGGACGTAAAAATAGACGACATTGTCATGTATGTAGTCCTAGACGACATTGGCGTCTACGTAATTTTTTCGTTTGAATGAACGACAAGAAGAGCGACATTGACTTTCTTTGTATCGTGAACGATTTTCGCGACACTTGTTCGTCTTCGGGGATGTCTTAAAACGTGGCCAACTGGGGTTATTAGACTTTAAATACTTGCAAAAATAATAGAGGATTTCAAATGTTAAGAGTTGTTCAGCTTTACCGTAAAGTAAAAAGGTTATTCAATTCAGATTTTTTTATTGCAAAAGAGTAAATAATGGAGAATTGCATTAAATTTTCGTGGCATTTCTAAAAAGATAAATAAAACAATAAAAATTACAATAATTAAATAACAAAAAAACTGCCTGTTGAAGCTGAAAACATTGGAAAAAGAAATGAGAAATTGATATTCCTAAACACAATAATCTATACAAAATTAGAGAGTTTAACTTCTTTCAATCCTCATTCAAAATTTTACTTTAAAAAAATTTATTTTTGATAATTTTCTGAAGATGTAATCTCTGAAAATTCCAACCTTGCCAGATCATTTTGAAAGTGCATTTTTTTCTAATTTTGTTTTATTAATTAATTAATTGATTTAACATTTTAGAGAATAATTTTATTTTTGGCCTATCAATTCATAATTGGTCTACCCATTTTAAAAACGTAAATGACATTCAAACGTGCCAGCCATGCAATTTGTTTGAATGTATGTAACGACTGCTTTTAAATAATAATAAAAAGGGCATTAACATCAATGTTTGGTTTTATTTAAAATATTACGATCTTTTTTTATTGTTTATTTTTATTTTATTTTTATTAATTAAGCCTACTACTGCTGGTTATTTTATTATTTTTAAAAATTAAAATGCCATGAATTATAAACATTATTATTTTTTTATTTAAAAACAAGTTAGAGTGCTATATTCGGCTGTGCCGAATCTTTGATACCCTCCACCGACAGTTGCATTATTTTAGGAGTGATATCTTCATGATATCTATTTATTATTAGTTAATCTTTATAAAAACAGACATCAGCATTAAAATTAAAATGATTTTCAGGAGGGGTATTTATATTGGAGCCATGGTAAGTTATGAACCAATCATCCCAAAATCCTGCAGAGTGATTTCTGGTATTAAAAACATAAATTTCATTAAATTTCCAAACTGCGGTGAAACTTGTCTTAGCGTTTACAGTGAATTTCAGAAGGCTGCTAAATATGGCATCTAAGGTAAATTATGGACCGTAAAACACAAAATTAAATGACCTTTTTTCCTAGCCATATGAAGCTAAGTTGGCAGAAATTTTACCGTAATATCTATATCTGCTACGGGTTTAAGCGTATGTAATTAATTTACCAGAGTGGTCTTTATATGGGGCATATAGTAAATTATGGACCGATCATCACGAAATTTATTATTGTTATTTCTAGTTCTATAAAACTGTGAAGTATTCTGACAGCATTATTTATTACGGTTTTAGACGTACTAAACTGTTTTCCGAGAGTAGCGTTTATATGGGGCCCAGGGTTGATTATTAACCGCGAAATTTTACAGTGTGATTTCCAGTCGAATAAAAGGAACTTTTGTAAAATCTTATCATCATTTTGTTCATTTTTCCACCATTTATGTTAGGGTGGTGGTTCCAAATTTTGATTCATAGCTCTGATCCTTCTGAACCGATTTTGCTGGATTTCAATCCCAAACTGCTTGGGATAACTACAAGCAATTCGAGACCGAGTTTGATCATTTCTTTTGATTTTTTCAAAAGTGAGCGTGTTTTCAACAGACGGCTAGACGGACATGGCTAACTCGACTTAGAATTACTCAAGGACCCAGAAGATATATACCTTATGGGGTCTGAGATGAATAATAAAAAAGTTTCACACGGAATGACAAACTTAGTATGGACACACTTTTCCCAACTAATTTTGGTGGAGGGTATAAAAAAAAATTAAAAAGTTTAACTAGAAGAGAGAAGATTTAGTTTAGGAATGTTTGAAATAATTTTTTTAAGGTTAACAAAATTAGTTTCAAACTCTTTTGGTTTAACACTTAAATTTCTTGTCATTGAAAAACATTTAATTTGTTTTTAATTTTATTTGATTTTGAAATAAACTTAGTGTACAAGCCAGTTGAAAACTCGAGCTCAGCATTTATTTGTAATCATTATAATGTTAGTAAATCGTACAAATTGTAAAAAATAGTAAACAAATGAATGAAAATAGTTTATCATTTTGAGACACCGACATTTTTGGTTGTAATTTTAGTAAACTATTAACAAACAAAAAGGATAGCTGAAGACGTATGCTCCAAAAGAGGAGCGGAACTAGACAGCGACCATAAGCTGATAGTGGCAACAAGTAAAATTAATTTCAATAGATTTATAAAAACGTCTGACGTCGCAATGCTCAAATGCTCAAAGATACCGAATTAAATTATAGAGTTGGAGAACTGCTAAAAGAGTTTATACCATTACAGCCACAAAAATGGCATGATACTACAAAAAAAAACATAAGATGCAATTGGATTCAAACAAATTAGAAGAAATTAAATAATGGATAAAGGACGAAACTTGGAAACTTATACATGAAAGGAACACCCAGAAAGAGAAAATGGTAGATAACGCATTTTTTAGCAAAGAAATACAAACAGAAATACAGACAAAAGAAAATAATTTTAAAATATTGCCAAGGGCGCAGAAGTAATAGCAGGTGCAAATAACATAAAAGAACTGCACCAGCTAATATGGTGCCTTGCTAATCAAAGAATAGACCGAGATCAGATGGTATAACACAGAGATGGCAATCTACTCACCAACTTTGAAGATCAATCAAAACAATAGAAACAACTTTTTGACAATGAAAACGAAGAAAACCGCGAAACTGCGCACTTGGAGGGAATCAGCATACTTGGGCCGAGTTTCTAAGGTCCCAGTTAAACTAGGTTTAATTGAGTAGGTGAGTTGCAAAACTCGTTCGTTACAAAATTAAAAATACCAGGGGACTATTGATTCTAACAGTTAATTTTGCGATTTAGGATAAGAAATATACTAATTGTATCAATGCATGTCCTCTTCCACGTTTTTTCCAAGGACATGCATTTATGCAATTGAAATATTTTTTCTTATAAAGCGCCAAAAGAACTGTTTGGCATCTCGTATTTTTGATTTTGTAACGAACCAGTTTTGCAACTCATCTACTCAACTATTCTGAGAACAGATTTGTTCCGCTATTACTAAGTTTGTCTACAAAATTTTGAAGGAACAATAATAAAAAAAATTACACTTCATCGGAAAAAACTGCGTTAAAGACTACGTTAAATTAAGTTTATATTTAATCCACATCACAGAAACCCGGCATTTGTCACACAATACTACCCGAAACTCGTAACATAGAGGAAATGAATTTAACTATCTTAAAACTAAAGAAGGCAGTGGGAGAGTACAAACTTCCACCAAAACTTCTTCAAACAAATCCCATGGCTGAAGCCCAAATCTTATATCCACATATGAAGGGTGCTTTAATTTTAAGGGCCGATGATGAACGTGAACCACATCTAAACGTCATGTTTTTTCTGCATTTCATTTGACATTTCTCAATTACAGACTAACTCAATTTGAACCATGGAAAGATACACAATCGAGCACCGCGTTATAGTTATTCAGGCTTATTATCAAAATGGACGTTGAAATCAAAATGCATTTCGTGCATTTCATATTCAGTGATGAGGTACATTTTCACCTCAGTTGATTCGTCAATAAGCAGAATTGCCGCATTTGAGCGAATGATAATCCAAGAGTGAATGTGGAAAAAACAATGCACCCACAAAGAGTGACTGTTTGGTGCGGTTTATGGGCTGGCGGCATCATCAGGCCGTATTTTTCCAAAATGAGGCCGGTCAGGCAGTAACTGTGAATGATGTTCTCTAACGTGAGATGATTTCGAACTTTTTATGGTCCGAATTGGAAAATATGAATGTGGACGATATGATGTATCAACAGGACGGTGCCACTTGCCACACACTCTTTTACGCGACAAATTCAATGGCCGTGCTATCTCACGTGATGGCGATGTCAATTGGCCACAAAGATCATATTATTTGACGCCGTTGGACTTCTTTGTTTGGGGTTATTTGAAAGAACAAGTGTACGTGGTTAAGTCAGCAACAATTCACGAGCTAAAGGATGAGATAATTCGGCACATTAACGGCAAAGAACCTCAATTATGCCTCAGCGTCATCGAAATTCGGACCATCAGATGGAGGATTGGCCGATAAATAATAATGACTTACTTTTGAATGCGTTCGTTTTGGGATAACCCTTATAAAATTCATTGGTTCTTTCAGTGCAATTGTAAGTAGTGGTTTTTCTGATTACTCAACACATTATTTTGTTGGCGAAACTTTTACTGGGCTCTAAATCTAATATGACGACACCCACAAGATGGCGAACTAGTTACTTTTAATACATTTGTACAAAATGAGTATAAAATAGAAGGGTTTACTGAGAATAAATCGGAAAATAAAGTGACTTCACTCCTAATCCAATATGGCGGATTTCGTAAGCTTGAAACTCAATTTCGTAGCAGATATCTTTAACCGATTGAGCTAAAATTTGCATACACATTCAGTGCATGTGGTTAGCTTTATGACGTTATTCTTGATCTAACATGGTGGAACACCCAAGATGGCCGACTAAATATTTTTAATTCATTCCGACAATATTGGGTATCATATGAAAGGACTTGCTGAGAAAACGCATGCGAGTTAAAATTGAATTTAATGTTTTCTTCATACGATTTTGTTGTCGTGCTTAATTCCCATTTTTTATGGGGGATAAGCTAGTTTCTATGCACGTTTTGCTTAGGGGCGGATCATCAGGAAACATTCTTCCAAAAAATTCGAGAAAAGCCAAAGATAAAAGAAAATAAAACTGCAGAGTGAATGAAAATTGCAAACCCTCAAAAAGTCTTATTTTCAACGATATCAAAGCTTAAACAAAAGCAAGATCACTAATTTTTTTGTTTTTTTAATTATTTCAAGCAAACAGTTCTTTACAAGGCGAATTCATTACAGGTAATATCGGTACTGCATGCAACAAGTACAACTCGTATAAAAACCACAAGCAATTTGTTTTTGTAAAATAATTGTACAGTGTCAAAAAAAAAATAATAAAATAAAAAATATTAACAAAACTAATCACCTGCAATGAATTCGCCTTGGTTCTATATCTATTTGACATTTATTTATTTCTCCTTAGATCATAAGGCCCCTGTCAAGAGCTATAAATATGTTTATATTTACTGAATGTGTCATTTAAAAACTCGCCAAATTTTATGGCTTAAATACTTTTTCAACTCAAAAAATCGTAAAAGTTACGATAGAACGTCAAACCTGGCAATCGTATGTTAAATAGACAAAATAATTGTCTTTCAATGCAATAAAATTTTTAAAAAAAATACACTTGTATAAAACTATTTATTTAATTATTATTAACTGTGACCACCTTTAAACCTCAAGCTGTAGGTCAATATAAATATTTGCTAAAAAAAAAACACCAAATAACAATGCAAGCATGTGCAGAATTGTGAATTATTAAATTAATTTATATGCATCCATGACAACAACTCGAAATTCATAATTTAATAGAAGAAAACAACAACAAATTAAACCATAGATAATACCAACTTAAAGAGGCAAAAAGATAATCTCTTGCAAATGATAATCTTTTTATAATTTTGTCATGCTTAATTAATTATTTATTTAAGCTTTTCAAATCGAACGGTGAGTTTTTTTTTTTTTTTGGGGTATAATGACACTTATGTTTGAACCTGGCACTTATTTTTTAAGTTGACCCGTTGTTTCTCAGAAGTTTAAACCAAATAAAACTGAAAAAGACAAAAAAAAAAAAGCAAATTTTGATATTGATAAAAATACGAGGGTTACTATTGTAAGCCTTGGCAACACTGAGTGTCAATAGGAGCCATCTTTTATCATTTTAGCAAAATTTGTGTTGTTTGCAGCGAATTTTGTCTGAACGAAAAAAATTCAATCAACTCACAAACCCCTTTTTCGTATGATAATTTTTTTTATTACTTTTGATTTGAATAATCGAGACAGCAGTCCATTGATCCTTGGCTACTGTGAAACGCTGATATAACGAATTGAATCGTGGCCACAGTTCGCTTAGGGACAAATTATGTGAAGATGGTCCAAAATCAGAAATTGTGCCAGAAAACATTAATTCTATGCGGAAGCTGAAAACACAAGGTCGGCATATTGAATAAACATTTAGTTGTCAAATAGATTTGTTATCGCTGCGTTTCGCATAATTTGATAGATATTCAAAAGATATTTCCAAAAATAAAACAAATATGTTCTTAAACAAATTATTTCATAATTTTGTCCACAAAGTACAAATTTTTACTTGGTCTAGTAACAGACTTTTTTTTACCAATTATATACAATTCAATAGTTATCAGATATTTGCTTTATTTTGAGTCCAAGCCTTGTGATTTTAGAAAGGTCAAATAGGAAAGGTACCAGAGGTTCGGAGCTACCAACCCTTTACGATGGCCAAATAGTGACTAAAAATGGCATTACTAGGCTTTGTTACGAAAACATATTCAGGGGTGTTCTGGAAATCATAAACGTAAAACGCAAGAATTTTAAAAGTCGTTTTTAATAAGATTTCTGTAATAAAAGACCCAGTAAAAAATGTGCTCCAAAAGGAGCAGGTTTTATGTATGAATTCATACCTCAAATCGCTTCAAACCTGCTGATGGGGTGCCTGATTTTTGTATAGAGTGTTCCCGGTTTGGAGGACTATTTACTGCCGACAATAATCGCTTTTTTAAACAAGCAAACAAAGCACTCCTAAAGCGATTTTTTAAGGGGTAACTATATTAAATAACATATTCATTGATGTTTTGCTTCTAATTTGCTTAAATGCATTGTTTTAATAATTTTCGTAACCCATAATATATTTTAAATTTTTTTTCGCTTTAAATCCTCATCGTTGTCAGCACTAAAATAGCAGCTTTTTTCTATATTTTATTCTTTATCTTATTGAAGCGCTCGATTTTGCGCTTTTTCTCTTAAGTGCTTCAAAAAACCCAAATTTTTTTTACTGGGGAGTTTTATTACAACTATTATTCAAATATTTTTCTATTAAACAGATTTTTAAAACACAAATTATAAAAATTAGATTCAAAGTGTATTAAAAACAACATCTGAATTCTTGCGTTTTACGTTTTCGATTTCCAGCACACCCCTGACTAATAATAATTCAAAAAGTGAAATTACTCGATTTTTACCCTAAAGTTTAAATATTCTAGAGTCTTAAGAGCGATGGAGTTGATTTAACGATATACGACTGTGCTTCCACTGGTTAAAATAGGTTTTCCGAAAACCCTCGATATGATGGGGTCTACACAGAAAGAAAAACACTCGGGATAAATTAGGGTTTTTACACTTACTTTAAAGCTGAAGGTCCACACCATGCGTTCATGCGTAGATACGTATGATACTTTTTGTGCATTTTATGCGTTTCTAAATTCAAGTTACATGTCATGCGTTTTATGCACCAAATTTGTGTTTTTATCAGCCAAAAATGGAAAGTGTAATTGATATTTAAATAGAATTTATTTAAAAGAATTCATAGAGGAGTAAGCTTTAATTATAAAAATATTCGTGGTTTTTCACAGTATCAATAAGTTTTCAGTTCATGGCATTTGTTCAAAAAATAATAAACAGAACAAAGATGACACTCAGAATATAAAAGTAATCGATAACTAGAATGGCAATTTTGTTCGTGGTAAAATTGTGCTTACAATTAGTTTTAATGTATTTTATTCTTTAAAGTTTATACAATCTTTATTACGAAAGCTTTTTCTCTTATTAAAAATCTTTTTTAATGCCAAAAAATAGTAAAAAGTAATCCACCACACAAACATATTTATCGATAACATTGAAATTAAAATATGAATTGTCATCCATGGCCATCAATAACAGCTGACTTTTTTCACCACACATGCGACGGATACAAAAGTAGAAAGTAAACCTACTTTCATGCGTTGATATGCTATGCATTCTATGCGATTTTCTGTGTAACTTGTCATATACAATTACACTGATTCTACTTTTTTGTCAGATGCATAAAAAGGACAGACGCATAAACGCATGGTGTGGACCTTCAGCTTAAGTCCGAGTCGTCCGGAAATTCTTAAAATAAGTACACCATTTGTTATCCAAGTAAAAAAAGATCAAACTTTTCGTTGGTAGTGCCACTCTGAGAGTAAAATTACAAATTGAGAATTTTAAAAGATTGTTGCAGACACTACAACAACACCACACAAGATGTTAAAAAAACGATTTGCTTGTTGTGCGTAGAAACAACAAAAACAACAGCACAAGACGAAAACATATTATTTCATGTTTAAAAAGTAAAATTGAGAACTCTTGCTTCTCATTTAGTTTATAATATCATTTATATACATATGTATGTATTTACATTAAGTTTTTAAAGTAAAAACCATAGCGGGAATGATGCTGTTGTTTTTTGAATTGAAATTCTGTAAGTTGTAAATCGGGTAAAATAAATCAATCATAATAAAAATTTTTTTAATTGCACTATTGGTATATTTTAAATACAAATTCGGGATTGAATTAACTTTATAATTCTTAAATCAAGCGCATTTGGAGATTAATTCAATTATAGTTTTTCTTAAATCAATCACATTTTTGTATTATTTCAAGCACGAATTGTATATGGATAAGTTAAGTATTTCGCGATTGAAAATCTGTACTTGATTCTAGAAAATCCGTACTTACCGTACTATTAATTAATACCGCTTCGGATTGATTTGAGTAGGGATGGATTGATTGTTCTTTTGAGTGTACAACAAATATATTCTATGAAAATAACCGCCCTAGAGTGTGATAGGAACCAACACATTCGCATCTTGTTTAAAAGCTGGAGCTACCTAATCCCCGCTGCTTTTAGATAACTGCTAGCCTTCATCTGTTGAGTTACAACAGCAACTAGGGATAATCCTCACTCAGGCCGCACTTTCCCACAAGTGTTGAAAAATCAGCCATTAAATAGTATTTTCATAATAAACCTTACCGCAACTTTGGGTAGTAAGCCATAACCACAACGTGATTCCCGAAAGTATCCTGTCTGCGGACAGAAGAAACATTTGCAAAGAATACCTTCCTGAAAGACGGGAAGCATTTCCCGGATGAAGCATACTAACGGAGGCCCTAGCCAATAGTCAGTTTGGTGCCGACGCACCCGATTATGCCCGGAGGATGTAACACTTAAAGGAGACATATCCTTTAGATGTTCCCTATAACCTCGGGAGTGGGTGTTTTTGCATAATAGCGCCCATACCATCACAGAAAGGAGAAAAAATTTGGTTCCGATATTTCGTAAAAGCATTTACTATTGAAAATAAGCCACATCGGTCCGTTATTTGATCGTCTTTAGTTTAATTCTTAACATTCCTCTTAACTGAATGAATTTTAACGAAATTAAGGCAAAACTCTAAAAAGACAGGGTAGGGATATTGGCAGTACAATTTAGCAGCTTTGAAAAAATTTGGTCACAAACTACAAAAAAAAAAATCTCAAATGCAAGAAAAATGTCTTAAAAAAATTTAAATTTGCATGGCAGTTTAATTTATTAAATAAATGACAGCAAATTTGAAAACAAACTGACGACAAAATGACTTGCGGGTATCTTCAAAATTAATAATTTTTTCGACATGTATAAGAAATTTGTGCTAAAAACTTTAAACAACAAAAACTCCATCATTGACTTTGACTTCTTTATTGAAGCTTTTGTTAATTATTATTTCTTTTTTTAACTGATGAACATTTAAATAAAATTTATAATAAATTAAATGAAGCGATAATTGCTTATTGATTATAGTTGATGAAGCGTAAAACCATTAGAAATTTAAGTGGTCTGCTTTTAAATCAGATAAAGAGATTGTGTGGGGCTAAATCAAAGTCATTGTTTGAAAAATGTTAAATTTTTAAATACGAATAAAATAGAAGTTCAACAAAATATTTAAGTCAAGTTAGAGACAAACGTCAAGTGCCTGCTGGGCAATTTCGAAAGAAAATGCTCGCATAGAAATTTATATGAAAAATATTTTTAGAACTGAATGTTTTTCATAAAAATTTTCTTTTCTTACATTTTCAATTAGAAATCATTTCCACTTTTTTCCATAAAAAAAATTGTTCGAACTGTCGTTTTAAAGAATGTGGTTTTTTTTTGGTTGGAAACCATTGAAATTTTTATATCCAGGAGGCTAATCTGGCAATAGTTATCGAATACTTTATGGATTCGAATGCAATTATATTTCTAATTCTTTCAATCGATACTAACTAAATCGAAATTATTTTTTTAGTGTTGTGAAAACGCAAATAAAGTCTAAACAATATTAAAAACTAGAAAACAAACAGTAGAAGCTTTTTTAAGAAATACCCTCAAATTCAGAATTTAAAAAAAAATTTAATAGAATATAAATAAAAGTAAAAAGCACTTTAGACCCAGAAATAAAGAATAATTTTATAAAATCCCCTACAAATGTAGAGCTTTTACATACTTTTCTTTTGAAATAATTTTTGTTTTAATTTTGAATGTGTTTTTTATTAAAACTTTTGAAAAAATCACAGCTTTTTCCAAAGAAGTTTTCTATAAAAATCGTTTTGAAGAAAAGTCCACCAGAAAGCTTTTTAAATAAAAAAGTTTGGAAAAAATTTCCAAAAAGAATATTTTTTTTTTTGAGAATTTTTGACCACAAAATTTTTGGCAACCCTTTTAATTATTTGTTCATATTGGACTAAAGAAATTTGGAGGTTGAACTTCTCAAAGTTGTTTTTCTTAGAGTTCTAAACATTTTCAAACTTTCTTAACAGGTATCGGGAGAAAGCTTTAAGGCCTCCTTAAGACTCAGTTAGCCGGGAGTAATAGTAACTATAATCGTTCTAATTGCTTTACATACAACAAAATGAATCAGCTGATTTGCAACTTTACTGTTACTCCCGGCTAACTAAGCCTTTACTCTTAGTTAAACGTGACGTTGCATAAGGGATTTCTCTGTTTTTACGTATCAGCTGTTAAATAATTTTGTTTTTGGTAATAAGTATTGTGGTTATTTTATTGAACTGTTAAAAACCGTTAAAAAACTGTTAAAAACCGGCTAAAAATTATTGAATGAATTTTGATCTACCAAAGTTAAAATACAATTTGGTTAAAGATTGATGTTTGACTATTGACATTCAGCTATTGCTTTGTTCCATATAAAATAAGGCGAAACAATGTTGTTCTAATGTTTAAATAAATTACTGTACTGTATTAATAAAAATAATAAAATACATGTAGGAAGAACCTTTTTTATGTTAAATGCGTTTCGCCGCTGCTAGAGGTCGCTGTACTTGTCCTTATTTTTATTTAAATTTTACAAGAAAAATTAAACTTTATTCAAATTATTAAAAATTTATTTTCAAGAAGTACCACAATTTTTAAGTTAGTACTTGGTAAAAAATATATTCTTCTTTGATATGAGTCCACACTTTATTTAAAGTATGTATTAGAAATGCTCCGGATGAATCTTAAAAAAGTGTTGCCGTAACTAAAAAAAAGAAAAAAAATTGGTGATGGACAATAAAAAAAACTGAGTGAATACTTTTTCCATTTTCTCTGCCGTTTAATAAACCAGGAGTCCGCCATTATGAATCAAAAGAGAAACTAACCACATTTTAGTTCTAACTTAGCGATATATGATCTCTTTTAGAGTCCCAAAAAGTATTTTTTTTTTATAATTGAGTACTTTAGATTAAAAGCTATAAATATTTTTCTGCACTAATTAGTATCGTGGTAATTTTGTTGAACTATTTATGGATTTTAATCCAAATTTTCAATATTTAAGTTCATCAAATTTAATTTTCATTAAATTATTTTTATGAAGAAAGGAATTTTACAACATGAAAATCAATTAAAATTGTTATTGATAATAATTCATTCTTGACTGACCTGAGATTCGAACCCAGGAGGCTGGTTACCCTGAAATGTTTCGATCGCTACCACTCGATCTCCTCAGAGGGATTCGCCATCTTACACTCGCAGCCATCGACGACTGCTGACGTCAATAGTCAAACATCAATCCTTTAACCAGATTGTATTTTAACCCTTCGGTGGATCGAAATTTGCTTTTTTTGAATGATTATCCATTTTTAATTGATTTAATTGCACGATAACATTAATCCATTTTCTTTGTACAGTGTTTAGAAATTAACGCTCTAAAGAAATAAGCTTCAAGAAAATCTCTACCGTTATTAGACATCAACAACATCTACAAAATGACCTGGATAATTTTGACAAATGGTGTAAACTTAACCTGATGGAACTAAATTTAAATAAATGCAAACATATGCAATTTTCCAGAGTAAAAAAGTGTGCTTACTCCTACGTTATTGATGGCTGTACTTTACAATATGTTAGTGAAATAATGGATTTGGGAATATTGTTGGACAAAAAACTTGAGTTTATTCAACATATAACGATGACTGTTAATAAATCCCGCAGTGTTCTGGCTTTTATTAAAAGATGGGCAAAAGAATTCAACGATCCCTTAATCACAAAACGTCTTTTTACTTCGCTCGTCAGACCAATTTTGGAATACGGCAGCATTATTTGGGACCCGATCTATAATATTCATAATGATCGTATCGAATCAGTTCAAAAACAATTTCTTATTTTCTGCTTAAGAAGTGATTATAGAGGATGTCTGGTATTACCTTCATATTCAACAAGACTAGCTGAAATAAATTTACCAACGTTAAAAAGCCGGCGAATGATGCTAAATATATCTTTTATGTTTAATCTTATAAATGGTAGTACACATTCCGAATTTTTATTGAGTAACGTTACTTTTAATATTCCTCAACGTTCACTTCGTTTTTTCAACCCTCTATATGTCAGGACATGCCGAACAAACTTTGCGATGTCAGATCCAATAAGAAAATTATGCAGCTGTTTCAATGAAATGTATAACTTTATCGACTATTCTCTGAACATAAATATCATAAAAAGCAATATCATATTATATTTAAATCAATAATGTTTATATTAATTGTTCTTTCTTTGCTTAAAAAAAAATAAATTATTATGTTAATACATTAAGATAGTCTGTAAGGAATTTGTCCATAGACTTAAATTAAATAAATAAAATAAAAAAAATATTATATAGCCGTAAACAAATGCAGGTTGTTTTTGCAAAAAATATGACGACTCAATATTTACTTTAAATTTAAAATTTGTGTGCTTTTTCCGGACCAAATTGTACTTTTTTTATATTTTTGTATGAAATATTTTAATTACGAAATATTTCAATTGTTTGTATCATTAAAAATGTATGTATGTACATCAATTTTAACATAATATTTAGATAGATTTGGTAATTTTTAACAGTTCAACATAAAATTGCTGCCGAATTAAATTTAAAAAATAAAAGGATTTATGGTTATTATTATCATATATACCTCCGTGCAAAATATTATTAGTCTGGGTCAACTGTTTCTAATTTAGCACAATTTTGTTCTACATCAAAGTATTGTGCGTCGTAAGTGCTAAACGGCAAACCCCTCTTAAGAGATTGTGCGCTTACAATTAAAACATGTAAAGGCAAACTGTCCGCGAAAACCTGGGTTCGATTCCCAGCTCAGTCAGGAATGAAAAATAATCAAATAATTTTAATTCATTTCATGTTGTAAAATTCCTTTTTTCATAAAAATAATTTAATGAATATTTAATTTGATGAACTTTAGGCAGATTAAAATATCAAAATTTGAATTAAAAATATAATTTTTGTGAAGTTTATTGATAATGCGAACATTCGCATTTTATACAAAACGCATTTATAACAAAATTTGGATATTATGTAAATATTAATCAATCTTTTGTTTTCTGTTTAACAGATTTCAACACGATAACGTATATTTCGTAACTTAAAACCATTGAAGTCGACCGCAACGTTTACATATCCGCAACATTAACGTATGAATAACGATAGATATTTTCAACTTTTCAAAAGAGGTTTGTTTTAGTTTATAAAAAAAAGTTATCTGGTAGAATTATTCGCCTCACGCGTGATTCCCTCATGATTGTGAATACGTAAAATATAAATCATGTGTGAGAAACCATAAGCGTGGCTGCAAAATAAAATTGGCGTGCTTGAACGTGGGTGTTTTAAGCTTTAAAATCTCGAATGATTTCTCATACGAACACTTTCTTAAGGAACTTTTTTATGCATAAAATAATAAATAAATTCACACAGTTTTCTATTGTATTATAATGGTTGTATTTGCTACAGCTTTATAAATGTCAAATTCATAAAATAACAATTTATCACTTTGTGAATTGACCAATAAAATAAAAAAAAATAAAATTTGAGAAAATTATAATTTTTGGTGCGTAATTACATTTCCTTTCCATGTCAGATGGGTGCGTAATCGTTATTCAAAAACCACCAATGCACACAGCTAAAAACTAGAGGTCTACACTACGCGTTCTATATATTTAATACTTTCTTTAAGACGCATGCGATGCATGCAAGAATAGACTGTAATCTAACTTCATGCGTTCGATACTTGTCAATATAATTTTATACCGATTCAACTTTTTTGACTGACACATAAACGCATTGAGCGCGTCGTCACAGTGTGTATACACGAGACGGACGATATTGTGTTTTTTCTGTATCTTATTTTCAAATGTTCCCTTTTTGCTTTCTTCTTTGCATTATTTTTTAATGTCGCAATACAAAAAATGCAGTCGCAACTGATTTGGTCCTTTTTGACACGTCACGTTTTTCAGCTCTGGTTGATCTGTGCCGTGGTGTGGACCTTCGGCATCAGAGTCTATTTAAAGTTAACTTTTAATAACATGTTATAAAAAGTTTCATTCAAAACATAAACGACATAATTATAAATTAACTATTTTTTTTCTTGTTATTAATTACTGAAACTTATTCTCGTTTATGTTTTTGAAGCTGTTAAGCACGTGCATATGGCACATCTTCTGTTGTCTTTGATTTGATTAATTGTGAAAGATGACCGACCGCTGGTTGTTTCTTTTGCTGTAGCAGATTTCATATTTTTAACTTTAAGTTTTGATTTAAAATAGATGCTGTTGTTTACCTTGTTTTGTTGTTTTTTTTTTATTTTTTTGCGCACAACTTAAAAATAGCCACAAACAGTTTGTTTATTGTTTGTTTTAAATGAAATTTTTATTAAGTTCAGTAAATATTTATTTAAATTCAATTAACTTTTTCCGCCTGAAAATTGCTTTTCAGAAAATTCATTAATATTAATCAAGAATTGTTTAGATTTTGAAAAGTTATAAATTAATATTTTTAACAGAAAAATAATAAACATTTGTACATGTATTGAAAAACCAAACGTAATTTAAAAATTTCGATTGTTTTTTTTTAATAATTAAAATCAAAACATGTTCTTAACACTCTCCTAGACCAAAAAGTGAAAGTGTGCATATCATTAAAATATTTGTTATCTCCTAAATAAACATGCAAATAAGATTTACAACTTTATAAATAGTTTATCAGTATCATCATCCTTAAAAGCTTATTCTAATTTTTTCTACAGGGTGGCGCAAAATGAGCTAGCAAAAAATTCTTTTTTTTTAGGGCATAAGAGTAAAAGTACAATAAATGCTTATGCAAAAAAATTATACAAAATGGTTTTAAATTTTCAAAAGGGGGCATAAAGAGGGATTTTTGAAAATATAGGGGAACACAAAAAGGGAAAAAAGGTTAGGTTTTTTTAAAGCTAACAAAAAATTTCAAGAATTAATTTAATACATAAGAAAACAAAATCATTTTAAATATATTCGCCCCTACTATTAAGTCGTTTTCGACGCCGAAGTCAGTTTTAAGTTGTTTTCACATCAAGTCGACGTCTACGGAACTTTGACGTTAGTTTGGTGTTTGCGGAAAATGTTGTATTGACTGCTTATCGAAAATTTTTTTTTTTTTTTATTCAGACGTTCAGGCCGAATTTTTCAAATGGAGATTAAGTTCTCAAGAATCCAGTCTTAGTGTTTGTTGTTTTTTATTAAATTAAAAAGTTTGGAGAAACTGGGAATTATTTCCTTTCATAGGTTACTTTATCATATTCAACATTTTTTATTTTTTCGAATTTATTCTATGATCTAAATTTAAGTTATGTATTTTATAAAGCTATTTTGTAATTTTGGAATAGACCTATTACAAAAAAAGCTTTATAAAATACATAACTGAAATTTAGCTCATAGAATAAATTCGAAAAAATAAAAAATGTTGATTAAAAAATTTGTATTTGGAAAACTTAAAGTAAAAAATGCTATAAATTAAGTATTCATCCTGAAGGCTTTACGCTGCCTTAACCATTTGCTTTTTTGTTTACAGATGCTACTGCGAGTTCCTTTTCAAAATGTCTTTGAAGCGTCAACTTGAGAACATTTGTTTTCTTCTCAAATTAAAATAAAGTACCACAAAACAGAAAAGAGTTACCCAGTTCATCATATAGGAATAATTTTGGGGAAAGCGTTTACATTTATTTATACAAGCACTATTTTTTTACCGCCAAATTTCCACAGGCTGGCAAACAAATTTATGTTCAAAATTCATCAAAATCAAATTGATAAAACATTTGATGTCAACTGTTTATTTTCAAATCATTATCAATTTAAATTTTAATGGTAAAATCAAGAACATTTGAAAAACTTTTGAGAATTGTGTTTGATGTCAAATGATAAACTCCTTTCATACCAAAGGTTTGACTTCATGTTTCTTAATTCTAAAATTTATAAATAAAAGCCAATTTCATGTTTCTCGAGGCAAAAATGCGCTTATGGTCACCAAAAAGAAGTCCTCCAAATAAGGGGTTCCCATTAGAAGATTTGTAGGCGATTATTTTACAATTTCATAGCAAAACTGCTTCTTTTGGAGCACATTTTTACTGTGTTCTTTTTATAAATGTTATTTTTATTAAATTGTTTTAAACAGTTATTTCAATATGCCAAACAAAAAATTACCCTAAAAAATAAGATATTTTAAGCTAAATTGGTGCTGCTGAACACGAATTTGGCATTCATTTATTTTTCTTAAGAAGCGTTTGAAACACTTTTTCATCTTCGGTTTGGTGTATCGTCCGTAAGGTCTATTTTTTTCCTTGGCTTTACAGCTGAAGTTCAGCCATGGCCTTCCAAATAGTACTTTTTCATTCATCCATACCGCTCGCAACATTTTTTTCTTATTCATTTAGCTTTTCCATGTCAGCATTTACACTGTCTATACATTGAGGGTTTGATCTTCCTCCTGCTCCTCTAACTTCTGGCTTACCACAATTCATTCTTTTACTAAAGGGGTTTGTAACAAAACGGTCCAGCTCATTTAGTCTCCACAATCTTATCAATGCTGATAAGCATAATTTATCAAGTGCTTCTTTAATTTTATCATTTGTTTTTATCCTGAACACATTTGTTGTTCCTTTTTATAAGTCCCAGAATATGCCATAGGAATTTCACTTCAGCGATATCCAGAGGTTCCTCATCTGCTTGTTTCATGGTCCCTGCTTAGCACTGTACTGCTCACCTTTTTGTACAAGCGTATTTTATCTCTGCTCAAATGCTTTAAGAACAAAAGAATGTTATAAGTGCATGGAATTCTTAGGTTGAAGCTTTCGTTCGTTCCTAAGTATTTGATGTGCAGTAATTTTCGCCGTTGAGCCAAGTTATTTAAAATGTTCAACCACTTTGAAGCTGCAATCACCAATACTTTTTCGTTGTTTTCTCGAATTTCCAGAGCTCATAATCTTTTTCTTCATTAACGGACAGGCCTGATTCGATTACTGCTTTATTTAATATCTGAAATTTCTTCCTGCTGCATTTAACCGATCCTCCAGTAAATAAGTTAAACAAGTTATTAATAATTCACATTCACCCCTATCGTGAATAAAAACTTCTTGGAAGTTTTTTCCCTTCACCAATTTTTCCTATGTTAATTCAATTGAAAAAATGGGAAAAGGGAAAAAACTCCCAAGGAATTTTTATTCACGATAGGGGTGATTATGTGCATCGCTAATTCTGTGCCACCCTTTATATGCTAATTTTTTAATTTAAATCGATAAGCAAAAAAAAATATCTGTAATAAAAATTTATAAATATATTTAAACAGGTTTGTTAATTAAAATTTAGTCTATTTGTGTTTTTGTTAAATCGTTTTTATATTGCTAATTGAATTTTTAACAAATAATGTCATAACTATAGTTTATTTTATAGCTTAATTAAAAAAAAAAAATAAAGAGTGAACAGAACACACAAATCAAAAGCTTTTAGTTATCATTTAAGAGAATCATTTAATTATCTTTGGAGGAAATTTGAAAGTTTATTTTAACGGACTTGCTTAAAATGTATTGAAGCATATTTTAGGGGATTTTCATAATAGTGATCATTAAAAAATAAAAATCGTGGACTCTTCTTGCGATTAATAACCTCCAACATTGTTAAATTTAAGAATTTAAAAAAAAACAATTAAAGTAATTATCACAGTGATGTCGGAAAGCAAAAGACTTAAGAAAGTTACAGCACAAAGTGGTATTTAAAATTCTGATGTCCAAAACAAAAATTTAAAAATTACAACTCATGTAACGAAAGACTTAAGAACCAAACCTGAAAGATCAGACATAAGACTTAAGAAACAAACCTGAAATTGGCAATTTCTGAATATCATCAGCTCATTATTGGTTTGGCGCTTATTATGGTGATAAGCTGACTTGATCTTAAGATTTAAATTAAAATTCATAATGATTTAAATATATATAAATTTGATGTACAATGTTTTATCAATTTGATAAAATTTAATCGAGTTGTTTAACAATTGATATCCTCAAATCAAAAATAAACTTGGCAGCACTAAAGCGAAAAATAGTTGATATTATTAAAAAATGGTTTCTAAAGAAAAATTACATATTAAGCGAATTGAGTTCGCCTTTAGAAAACCTTAATTTCTTGTGAAAAATATTAATTACACTGGTCTACAAATTTGGAGAAAAAATCTACTGCAGAAACGAAGCATGTTTTTTAACTGGGTGTGCTGAATTCGAATCTGGCTATCATGTCTTGTTCATTTCTTATTGCATACTGGCCATACTGTAAGCAGTCAATACAATGACACTACAATTTCACAGAAGCCCACGTTCGTTCTAAATCTTTAAAATAGTTGCGTTTAAGCATGTCAGGGAGATCGTGTGTTACTGATTCTAGTTTTTTTTTGCTTTGTGTGTGATAAATATTTGGTTGGGGAAAAAGTATATGCAATATCAGAATCATTAAAATATGCATATTAACATTATTTTGGTCTTGCCGTCAGAGTCTTCGAAAAACCGTGGACATCGACTATGTATTGCATTATCTTCATTCGCATTAAAATTTTTTTTCCATAAAACCTGGATGCAGTGAGCGACGAACAAGAGGTGCGTGCTCATTAAGATTTAATGAAAATTTAAAGAAATTATCCAGGATTTGGGGACAAAAGCATGCTGGACTCTAATACGTAAAGAACCAACAAAATACAAACGACGTTCAAAAATCGCCATTAACTTTTGAAAATTCATTAATATTTAAATAAACTAGTGATTTTTCATGTAAAAAACGAATAAAAACAATTTTTTGTGTCTCGAAAACCTGAACTGACGAATAAAAATAAATCGAAAATGTTTATAAATTTTAAGTTTGCTGTACGATCGCGGTGCTACGCAGGACAAAGATAATCTTCAAAATGAAAAAAAAGACGAATATTTCGTCTTCCTAAGAGTTTAAGGACAGAAAGAACGCTTTTTCAACGTTTAGCAGCAGCTCTGGTGCCGAATATTTAACTGACAGCTTATTAAAAAAAATAATGAATTTATTAAAAGAAAAAGACAAATGTTTTTTAATGTTGCACGGTGTATTAAAATCCACTTTTGAGAAGAACGTTTGAAAGCCAGTTGAAAATAAATGCATTTCTCATTTTAACTTAATTTCCTCTTTTTGTTGAGAATTCTAAGATTTTCAAATAATTATAAAATTTGATTTCAAATCAATTTAAATTTGAGATCCAGCCTGCGTATTTGTTGGTCATTAATGTACAGTGTAATCTCTCCTAATGAACACCTTACTTAAATGGGCACTCGAAGCACACAGTTACATTGTTATTGCAGCGTTCTAAAAGAAAGCATTTGAGTTGTTTTGAGAGAACTTTCCTTTTGTACGAACTTGTTTTCACGGTCTCTGGGGTTTCCAACCAAAAGAGAATCCACTGTATAGACACATGTATAAGATGTAAAAATATTATTTTTTGTTGCGCTTTTTTATGTATAAAATGTATAAATAAACTCAAGTTAATGTATATTTACTGATAGTATGCCCACCATTGTAGCCTTAGCTTGTGCCAACACGACATCTTGACTAATTGCACAATCTTGGATATCTTTAAATGAGATTGTAAAACATTAAAAGGTAACACTGATGTGGATACCATGGCTAACGGACTGCCGGATAACCAAATAGCAAATAAGCTTGAAAAACAAGGTTGTCTCCTAAATGACAGACTTGTGGATCACTTCATTGATTTTCCACTAACTGAAAGTCACTAATTCAATGCGAGTTCGGTAGACTGGCAGAGATGGAGTGGAATTGTGAATCTACCTGTTCGATGGGCAGAATTTTGTGGCCTCGCTGCGGTTAAAGAAGGACATACTCAGGGTGCAGCCCCAGTAATAACTGGGATCTGGAATTCACAGACATTTGCAGAAGTTGTCAAAACGAGTAGGAAGAGAAAACAGTGTTTTTTGTAAAAATTACACTGATCTTCCAACTGGTATTTCCTTCACTTTTGTATGGCCTACAAACTAAAAACATCTCCTTAAAAAAATAAGCCAAATTTCTCCTACAAATCCTTCCTCCGATTAAGAAGCTTTTACTACCTCATTTTATAAAATGACATAATCATTTTAAAACAATGCAAAAGTAAAGCCAATTATTTGCTCTAAAAATACTCAGAAGTTCAAACAAATATAACCATGAACTAATTTATTCAGTGTCCAGAAATTTGTTAAAAAATTTCCTAATTTTTTTCAAAATGTTTCAATTAGTGCGTTACAAACTTGTTTGTGTGTGTGCTTGTGTGTTGTGGAATACTAAACAGATTTCGGTATTAAATAAACATTTGCTAGATTTAAATCTGGTTCTGAACTTTGGTATTTAACCAAAAATACATTTTGTACGACCTGGTACATTTGAAATCATTCTTATTTTTTATATTTTTATTTAAATAAAAGCCAATAAAATTTATATATTTTTTTAACATATTTTTATTTTTTCGTAGTATTCAACTTGTTTGGTTCTTTGCATAGAAAAGATACCAACAAACTCGATTTTTTTTTAATTTAAATTTTAATCATTTACAATGTTTTCATTTTAATTATGGCGTATTTTGTGTAAAAAATAGAAAACAGATTCTTAAATTACTAAACTAGAAACACTTTTTGGATCTCTCACAATATTTAAACTTTTTAACTAATAAAACAAAGAAGAATATGGGTAAGTTTTAAATAGCATTAAATTAATTTAGAACCTGAAGGAGGGCTTGGGATTGTTAGGATAGAAGTAGCCTTCTGGTTCAGGTTCGTGCTTGGGTTGAGGGGGCAAGTATTCGTTTTTGGGTGATACTGGTTTTGGGGCAGGCTTGGGAGCTATTGGTTTTGGAGCTGGGACAGGGGCGGAAGGTTTAACCACAGGAGGCAAATATTCAATGATGGGTTTAGGTGCTGGTTTAGGGGCTGGCTTAGGAGCTGGCTTAGGGGCGGGTTTAGGTTGAGGAGGTAAATATTCATTGTTTGGCTTTGAAGGAGTCTTAACAGCAGGAGCTTCTGGTTTGGGAGCCGGTTTTGGTGCTGGCTTGGGAGCAGGCTTTGGAGCCACTGGTTTGGGTTGAGGTGGCAAGTATTCATTGTTGGGCTTTGTAGGAGTCTTGACAATAGGAGCTTCTGGCTTTGGAGCTGGTTTTGGTGCTGGCTTGGGAGCAGGTTTGGGTTGAGGAGGCAAGTATTCGTTGTTGGGCTTCACAGGAACTACAGGCTTAGGAGCTGGTTTAGGAGCTGGCTTAGGAGCTGGCTTAGGAGCCGGTTTGGATTCTACTGGTTTAGGTTGCGGAGGCAAGTATTCATTCTTAGGAGCTTCCGGTTTTTTTGGCACAACAGCGGGAGCAGCAGGCTTGACTACGGGAGGCAAATATTCATTTTGTGGAGCTGGCTCAAAAGACTTTTTTGGGGTCTCGTAATGGTAACCATCTTCTTCCAACACACCAGCCTTAGGGGCTACTGGCTTGGGAGCGGGAGCAACTGGCTTAGGAGCAGGAGCAACTGGCTTAGGGTCTGAAGTTACTGGCTTAGGGGCTGGAGCAACTGGCTTAGGGGCTGGAGCAACTGGCTTAGGGGCTGGAGCAACTGGCTTAGGAGCTGGCTTGGGAGCTACTGGTTGAGGTGGTAAGTATTCATTGTTAGGAGCTACAGGCTTTTGGGGTACAACTGGCTTCTTAGGAATAACAGGAGCGGGCTTCTTTGGAGTATCGGTGTACTTCTTTGATACAACTTCGGCCTTTTTGGGCACAACAGCAGGAACAGTAGGCTTGACTACGGGTGGCAAGTATTCATTTTTGGGAGAAGCGGGAATGAAAGGCTTGGCGGGTACTACAGGAGCGACAGGGATCACAGGTTTGGCAGGTTCAAAAGCCTTTTTAGGAGTTTCATAGTGATAACCGTCTTCCTCAAGATCACCAGTCTTGGGAGCTATTGGTTTAGGAACTGGAACTGGCTTTGGAGCTGGCTTAGGAGCTATAGGTTGGGGGAAGGGAATATCAACAACGGGTTGCTCGTAGTGATAACCATCTTCTTGCAAATTATTGCTGTGATCAAACAAATGAGAAACGTCAGCGCTGACGCAAGCCACTAGGGCAATAGCAATTAAAAATTTCTGAAATCAAACACAAAAATCACAAAACTTTCAATTAATTTAAATTCTTTTTTTAATTTTTTTCACAAGCATTATAAACAAAAAGAATTATTTAAAATTTTTAATCTTTAATGCAATTTTGTTTACAACAAACAGTTTCTTAAATTGTCTCACTAATTTTTAATATTCTTATTAAACATTTTTGTTAATTAAATTTTCTTTTTTCGACACACACTTTTACACTTTTCGCCCACTCCGTTAAATCCTTTTATATTCTTACCATTTTGTAATTTTGCGACGAATTCGATTCTAATCCACACAACGAATGTCGACGAATGACTGTGCTGTTAATTTAGATTGCGAAATTATTTATATCGCCAAACAAAAACAAAAACCTAAATGAATAAAGAAAAAATTTAAAACAAGTTAAGGATGTTACAAAATGAGAACAATTTAGTAGAGCTGTTGTTTGCAGATAATGATGATGCTGTTGCTGCTAAAAACATCGTCATTATGATCATGAGAAGCATAAACTACATCATGATCATCGTCGTACGTTGCGAAGCAGAAACTGAAATTCTTAAATGAGAGCTCCGTTCTAAGCGCTTTACTATGGAGTAGATGATAGAAGTTTATCTTTCATTTGTTTATTTTATCTTTCTATTTTTATTTTTATATTGCTCTGCTTCTCTGTAAGAAATGTATGTGGTCTTCTTTGATCACGATCACTAACTTTCGTTATGTTGTCGTTTATCATCATGGTAATAAAGTTGCTGAGCAGAGCAAGAAAATTGAGTGCTTTGCCAGCGGCACTCTGTGTCATAATAATCTGTACTCAACGAACCGGCTTCGATAGAACAAGAATTTCCATTAAAATTTTCGGTTTTTATACGATACATTTTGTATTGACAAGCAAAATTAAAAAGAAAAAATAAAATCTCCAAAAACAAACCTGGAGAAAACAAAATATTTGGTGATGGTAAATTTGTTCACGATAATGGTCACAAATGTTTGCAATTGAAAGTTATTCGTCTGAATCTTTTTTTGGTTTCGAAGAGTGTCTTATGAAAAAATAATTTTACCCCATATGTTTTTCTTATCTTGTGGAATTTTTGTTCCAAATTCTTTTTTAAGTAAATTATAAATGTTTTTTATAACAAAAAAATCACTGACTACACATTTCATTTGAAAAATTATTTCAAAAATCATCAAACTTTTGTTTCAAATCTTTTTCTTAGAGATGTATGTATGTACTTCAGTCCGAAATATTCTTCTATAAAAAATTTCTAACCCAAATGATTTTCAAAACTTCTATTGAATTTTTTTTCTATAAAAGAACTTTTGCCCGAATGTTGTTATAGAAAAACAGCTGTCTCAAATGCCTTTCTTTATTCACTTCCAAAACGATTTACTAAAAAAAATTTTGCTCTTAATATTTTCGAGTAGAAAATTATGTTGTCAGCTCATTATTGGTTTGACCTACCGATAATTTTTCGAAAAATTGACTCAGGTGATTTGAATACGCTCTTTCTGAATCCAAAACCTGTTTCAAACCCAAAAAATTTCCCTCTTGCTTTGCATCATTACCGTAAGAACAAAGAAGTTAAAGCGACACCAAAATTAATACACAGCAGTAAGAACACGTATGCAGTACTCGAATTTTTTTTATAAAAGTGGCGTATGCGGCACAAAACAATAATTTTCTTGTTCAATAATAAATATTTTTGTACTTGGTTCGACCTAATTTAATGGAACATGCATGTGAAAAATAAACGGGCAAAATGTAAGACGTGCTACAAAAGTCAGTATTATTGAAGCTGGGTGTATAAAGACTTAGAATGGCCTTCTTGCCACGGGGAAAAAATATGACATTATGGGAGAAGGATCCAAGATGGTACAAGTGGCACCCAGTGCCCATGTTCTGTAACTCTCGCGTCGAGAAACTTTTCTCGCTAAACTAACTGTGTCTGTAACTTTTTTTTGGCGAGTACTACCTGTCACGTAAGGCAATTACTCGCCAAAATGGGGTAAGCAAAAATTTTGACACTAATGGCGTTTTCTTTTCAAAAAAAAAAGGGTTGCATAAGTGTTACATGTGACCTGGCAACATTTTTAAATGCTCCCCTAATTCTACAAAAATTGTTTAATATTTTACGTTTACAAAAGAACACAAATTTCGGCATTAAACAATAAAGAACAATTAGCGCAAGGTAAATTCAATTACAAGTAGTGGCAAGACTTCAAAAATCCAAAGCCAACAGAAACAACAGATGTTTTTTGTATTGCATTGTTAGTGTTTACGGCTAGAAACTTGCCACCACCTTGTACTGAATTCGTCTTGATCTAGTGCTGCACTAATGCCCCTTTAATTGAAGTGAGTGTTGATCATGTAGCATTTTTTTAATTTTAAAAGGAACATCATAAGAAAAGAACGCATTACACTTTTAAAATAACACATGTTTTTTTAGAAAAGAACATAAAAAAAATGTAAAAGACAGAATAAATACAGAATTTTAATCAGAAAAGAAAACGCCATAAAAACAATTAAAAATGCAAAATACAAAGAAAAATAATAACAATATTTTTTTCTTGGCACATTTATTTGTTGTTTGATCATTTTTCTTTTAACATTTTTAAAAAATATACGAATATTTTCGAAGCTCGTTTGCAAACAACAAACATTAAGGCCGCACTTTACATTATTTGGTAAAGTCGATGGTTGTATTTTTGCCGCCGTCGTTGAAAAATATTCAATTTCAGCATGAATCAAATAAACAAGATTGCGCATTGCGCAGGTCCGTTATTTTTGTATGTGACGAAACAATAGACTTTGTGTGTGTTCATTTGTGTGTGTATTACATTTTTCACAACAAACACTCATATTTAGTCTATGATGACGTAGATG
Source organism: Pollenia labialis (assembly GCA_949318255.1). NCBI lineage: Eukaryota > Metazoa > Arthropoda > Insecta > Diptera > Polleniidae > Pollenia > Pollenia labialis. The sequence goes on from OX439140.1 coordinate 135,374,936, forward strand.
CGCAGTAGAAATTTTTTTTGTACGGCTGAGTGCGCAATCTTGTTTTTTGATTCATGCAATTTCAGTAAATTCTGGTCGCCGTCAACGATTTGTGTGACTGGCGTTCTCAACGCTTGCAATGTCACATCGGCTTCGAGTGCAATGTTATGGCATTTATAACGTAGCGACATTATTTCTTTTCGTAGTTTTGACATGAGTTACAGACACACTTTTTTCTCACTTTTCGGGAACCGATGGAATATTTTGTTTCACATCTTTTCGGTGCGAGAAGTTCTCACTAAAGTTACAGAACATGGGTACAGAATTTGATGTCGAATAAAAAAGTCACCAGGGCGAGAAAAAATGCAGCCATAAAATCGCCACACTGAACCAAAAAGTGTTCATAATATTAACGCACAACGATTATTAAAAAAGGTTTCGTTGGCTCAATGATTTATTCGTTAAGATAAAGAAAAATAAAATTATCCAGGTATTGAAACTTAACTACATACTGTTCATTGACACAATTTACATGCGTTTATTAAATATTTCTTAAATGTAACGAAACATTTATTAAGTCTTGTTAGCACAAATACCCATTAATTTTATAAACTCGAACGTTAACATTAAGGAAGTGTTCGTCGGACTGTTATACCGAACTCGTACGTTAAAATTAATATAGTATTCGTCCAGTTTACGAAACCTTAATAATAAGTTATCCCACGCAAAAATTTTACATTTCAACTCGTACGTTGAAGACAAAAAAGTATCGTAGCGTTTGTTAAATTGGTTTTTACAGTATTACTTTAGCACATTTTGGCATTTCTTGTTATTATTGTATTCGAACTGGTTCTTCTTAATAAATTATTTAAGCAAATACATAAATGCAGTTTAAAATTAAAAAAATTTTCGTATCTGTAAAAAAAACTATTTCAAATTAAATAAAAGTGAAAAGGGACATTTGTGAGTTAAATTCAATTCAGAAAAATGATTTTCAATCTGTGTAAAATAAAATTAAGTGCGCTGGATTTGCTGATAGTTAATTTAGATCAGCTTCAAGTTGTTCGTTGACGACCAAATTAACAAAGGAAGCAACAAGTTCCATTGAAAACCAAACGAGTGTACTAAAAAAAGTAATTCAAATTGAATACAAAGAACTTTGTAAAAATTTTAAATAAGCTTTATCGAGGGCCTTTTTTCAAAAGCCTCTATCTTTTTTTTTTTTTTTTTTTTTTTTATTTATTTATTTATTTAATCAATGGATATTATCCTTACTGACTAATAACAATATTGCCTTAAAATTAATGAATAACAATATGCAATTTAAAATATAATACAACTTTACAGAATATATATATGTACATAAAAATTTACGAATTAAGAGAAACAATAATTTTATGTTTTATGGAATTTAAACATAAAGAAAAATCAACAAATTGTGAAAGAGAATTAAATTGTCTACATAACCTCGAAAAAGGATCAGCAATAGCGTAATTTTCTCTATAAAATTTAACAAAAAGCAGATTATAATGACGCGTATTGCGACAAGGTATATTAAATTTAACAGACTCTAACAGAAAATCACAACAAACATTACCATTAATAAGATTAACCATAAAAGAAACATTTAACATTGTACGACGACTTTTGAGCGATGGTAATTTTATTAATGCCAGTCTACTAGCATATGAAGGAAAGTTTGTCGAGTAACTCCAATGAAGATTACGTAAACAGAATAATAAAAATTGTTTTTGAACCGATTCAATACGAGAATTGTGAATGTTGTAAAATGGATCCCAAATGATTGACCCATATTCTAAGATTGGTCTAACGAGTGATACGTAAAGTTGCTTCGTTATGTATGGATCGGTGAATTCTTTAGCCCAGCGCTTAATAAAGGCAAGAACACCTCGAGCTTTATTTACAGTTAATGTAATATGAGAAACAAAGTTTAATTTAGGATCCAGTAAGACTCCAAGATCAAGAAACGAATCAACCAACTCCAGTTGATGACCACCCAAAGCATAATTAACAGCAATACAGTTATTTCTATAAAAACGCATGCATTTGCATTTCATAAGATTCAGCTCCATCATATTATGATTACACCATAAAAAGAAGTTATTAAGATCCGATTGAAGATGAAAATGATCAGCAAAGCAATTAAAGGAATGGAAAATTTTTACATCGTCAGCATACATCAATATATTGGCGAAGTTGATAACGTTGGGCAGATCATTAATAAACAGCGAAAATAAAAGTGGGCCAAGATGACTGCCTTGGGGAACACCGGACGAAACATAACAATTATTGAATTGAACTTTTTGCTTTCTTCCAATTAAATAAGAACTTAACCAGCGTAAACTTCTCCGGGATATACCTAATAAATCCAATTTAGTAAGAAGAAGACGATGGTTAACTTTATCAAACGCTTTACTGAAATCAGTATAAACAGCATCAGTTTGTTTCTTTTGTGTAAATGCACAATTAATTAAAGTTGTTAAATGAAGTACATTAGTTGTAGTTGAACAGCCTTTTCTAAAACCATGCTGGCATGCTGCCAGTAACGACGAGGTATGATGGCTGAGGAAGTCAGTAACTAGTTTTTCAAAAAGTTTTGGAATAGCACTTAATTTGGAAATTCCTCTATAGTTTGTTATATCGGATTTATTACCAGATTTAAATAAAGGTTTTATATACGAATCTTTCCATAATACGGGAAAATAACCACATATAATCGACGCATTGAACATAAAAGTTAATGGTGTAGCTAATGATTCAGCACATTGATTTAAAATACATGTTGGAACAAGATCAGGACCATGACTAAAAGACATCTTTAGCCTTTTTAAGTTAACCAAAATATCATTGCTATTAAAAGTAGGGAAAGAGATTGCATGGTTTGATGAGAGCATATAGGGATAACCATTACTATCGTCGTATGCAGCATCAGAATAAGTTGTGGCAAAAAAATCGGCAAACATATCACATATGACCTCAGAATCTCCAGATTCATGGCAACGAAATTTCATAACGGATGGGTATCCATTAGATTTTCTTTTAGAGTTAACAAATGCGAAGAACGATTTTGGGTCACGAGCGAAATTGTTTTTCACCTTATTTATGTATTGATTGTATAAAGCATGATTCAGTAGATTATATTCTGAACGACTGACAGAGTTTTTTCCGTAATCAATAAATGATCCAGACTTTTTGAAATTTTTATAATTTTTATTCTTGAGATTTTTGAGCCTAGTAAGCTGTTTAGAGTTCCATGGCGGTCCAACTGGAGTATAAACAAATTGTTTAGGTATACAAATATCAAAAAAGGCGTAAATTTTTTTATAAAATATAGAAACCATCACATCAATATCCGAGCTGTTGTTTAATTGAGAAGGTAAGACGTTGCTCCAGCACGTATTTCTTATTAATTGGTTTAATAAGTTGTAATTAGTCCGTTTGAAACAAAAAACTTTATCGACCTTAAATGGCTTTAATTTGACTTCTGATGGAATTGAAAAACTCACTTCAATAGTGGGGTGATAACGATCTTCAGGCAACGTTATAGGTTCAGAGCGAGTAATAATACAATCATCTACATTATTTACGAACACCAAATCAAGCAGCTTACCAAAGTCATTGTATACGTTATTCATTTGAAAAAGAGATAAACCAAGAATTTCATTCAGGAAGTCATCGTGACAGTTTTTGTTTTTGACTGAAATTAAATAAGGTGTATCAGACGTTTTTATCCAAGATATTGAGGGCAAATTGAAATCACCAACAACAAAAATGGAGTCATCATTACAAACATTTAGCATAACAGAATTAATGGCTTGAACATGTTTTAAATAAATAGCACTATCAGAATCCGGCGGAACGTAAGAACAGGTGAAGTAAATTTTTTTATTTTTCAATTTAACCACAACAGCAACAAATTCAATACCAAGAGTATCAGTAACTACAACTTCTGATGAATATAAACAAGAGACAGCAATCAAAACTCCACCACCTCTACGTGCATTTCGATTATACCTAAATATTTGGTATTTATTAGACAGAATTTCGGTATTATAAATATCATCTTTTAGCCAGGTTTCGGTGAAGATAATTACATCGTAGGTGAAGTCATAACTATTAACCAAGAGAGAAGACAACTTGGTATTTAATCCACGAACATTTTGATAAATAAAATTTAAACGATTCTTAGAGCCAATTAGTTTTTTAAAGCAAATGGTTTTCTAGGTGGCAAACGAGCAATATTTGTAGATCTTTGATTATCTTTAAAGATGTATTCACGAACAATGATATTAGCAGGCCAAAAACAGGTATCAACAATCTGATCAAAGACACAAGCAGCAACAGCTATTTTAAACGATGTTATACTTCTGGGTTGAGAGTACGAAAATTTGTTTATAACAATATCAACATTAGAACCGAGTTTTGTTTTAATGTAATAATCAATGTCTTCTACGGTTGTATCGGAAGCCAAACGGGAAATAAAAATAGTACGTTTTGGAGGCACAACAATTAATGGCTTAGGAACGGTAAAATTGGCAACATTTGTTACCACACCAGAACCCGATGGACAAGGAGTAAGATCAGCAATATTTGTTGATCCAGTATCAGTATCGGATATAGGAATATTACTCATTGGAGGGATAGCATTTAATGGAGCATTATTTAATGGAACATTACGAACTGCCGTAGGGTTTTGTGATGAGGTTGAAGCAGAATTTTTTAAAGAAATACAGTGAACAGAAGAAGTAGCAGCATCAGATTTTAAGGAGTCAGTCTGAGGGTCATCTTGTTTATCTTGATTGTTTATTCTAGATGATTTACGCCTTTTGGGTGACGACTGAACAGGAGATTTTATAGAGTCCAAACATTTAAAATCTTCAAATAGCTTGCCATAGTTAGAAATTCTATCCAATAGCTTATTTGCTTCATATTGGATTTCAGAGAAATTGTTTTTGTTTCCTTGGAAAAAACGGTAGAAAGCAACACCAATTTTTCTGCAAGAATTACAGCACCAGTGAAGTCCATTATCTTTCACAAGAGAATCGGCAACATGTACAGATAGTCCACTACATTTTACATGACAGAGACTATTACATAACCAACAAGTAATCATCCTCTCATCATCATTAGTAATGGCACACTTTGTTTTTATGCAATTCATGATCATATCAAAACAAAATTGTTTGCTTGGTTGGTAAAAAATTTTAAAATTAACAGTGCTTATGCAACTTTAACAGCTGTTTATTTTGAAAAACACAACTTTTCAGGAGAGCCAAAAAACTGTTTTTTTTCGCATAATACTTGAGCTATTAAAATTCGGTATTTTACAATATTTTTTAAATCAACTACAGAATCTCACACATAATTGGTTCATAAAATTTGGCATTATTGGAGACTTTATGCGAAATAGAGGGTTTTGCTTCTCAAAAATATTCAATATGTATGTATGAAATAAAGATAGAGGGTTTTGCATTTTAATAGAAATAAATTATTTTGATTTTATTTATGCCATCTGCCAGTGTTTAACGTGGCTTATTTCAGATAAAGGCTAATAATACAACATAAGATAAAAAAAATTAACAAAAAGTTAAAGTAACAAATTTTTTTTTTGTTTTTGCATTTTTAAGTTTGTTTTGAGTTTGATTGGTGTAAATTATCATAAAAATACTGGTATTCCGGTGGTATAGCGCTCTTCAATTCTTGCAAATTCTTCCACTTATTTTGTTGAAAAGTGGAGCAGAATATAGAGCTTTTGGTTCAATATGTTCTGTATAAGGTTTAATAAGAACAGGTAGAACAATGTGATCTGTATCAAAATTTAATTTATATTTTACGCTGCCATCTGGAAGATATAAAAGAGATCTTAGACATTGTAGATTTGTTCTTTACTCGTCCTGTTCTAATTGAAAAAAAACGCAAAAGTTTGTCTTTACTGTTATTATTAAAAAAATCATAATTTAAATATGCTGCCGCACGATCTAATTGTTAATTTTAACAGTCTTCCTGGCTTCGCTGGTAATTCTTACGTGATCGATTGGCAAGTGTATAGATTGATTTTTCAACTTAATCTCTATCTTCGCATGGGCACTATCGCACTCCATTTACGTATGGCCTTTTTCTATAGATGTTCAATAACTTTATTATTTTCAGCAGCAGAATTTAGAGAAAATACAAAAATGCAAATAAAACAGCAAAAAAATAAGATATGTTTGCTATGAAAATCACATGAGGGTTGTTATGAACATTTTACCATTAAAGTCATTTTCGTGAAAATCAAAGACAGAGGGTTTTGAATATAGGCCCTCGATATGTATGTATATATCATCATATGTTTATACAATGTATATTATACATACATAAATATATGTAAAAAATATGAATAAACACATTTCAATTATGAATCCTTTTTAATTCTTCGTAGTAAATTATGAGAGGTCAGACAGGTGGTATAATTATGCGAGGGACATTTTAAAAAAATATTTCATTGAGACAATGTTCTGTGTATTTTAATTCAACGAATTTGTAAAATAAAATTGTTCGTTGAATAACGTAAAGGTTCACTAAGTAAGCGTAATAGATGATTGAATTAAAAAATTCTTTTATTAAATTATAATTATAAATTTATGATAATTTTTCGTTATATCAACGAACAGTTTATTAAATTATTAAAATAAAAAATTTTAAAGAACGGTCATACATTGTTACAACAAACAAATTCATTGGAAAAAAATGGTTGTCTCCACGTACCTTTCAGTGCATGAATAACGATATACAACATGCTATGATCGGACTACAGACTAACAGCCGTATTCATAAAAATTTATTAATGGTTAATTAACCAAATACAAGGCAAAATTGCTTAAGTTGTATTCATAAACGAAAAATAGTCTATTAAACCTTTAATAAACCCTTCATAAAGTATGAAAATGTATTGTTCGATTTACCCTTCTATAAACCAAAAATAAAATGAAATTTTGATAAGTGTCTGCATTTTATGATATTATTTTTGTGAAATACGTTCAAAAATAATAAAAAAAATTTTTTATTTATTAATATGGACATGTTAAATACATTAAACTAATTTTTTTTTTTTATTTAAGACAATCAATTTAAAGTTATATGGTTAATTATTTGAAACATTTTTATATGATTTAAAAGAATATGTTCAGGGCCAAATGCAGATATTATCATTAATTACTTATAAAATTACTTAAACTAGTTGTTTTTTTTTTGTTTAAACTAACGTATTATTGTTCAAAAATATTGAAAAATATAGAATAAACAAATCTTCGAATAAAAAGTAAACAAACTTTTTATTCGAATACTTTCTTATCGTATATTTAAAAAAGGTTCAAACAAAAGTGTTTATGATACCTTTCGGCAAGATTTTGTTCAGAAACTAAAATAAAATGTAGTATTATTTGATAAGAATAATTTTTAAGTTCTACAATTAAAAAAAACTATAAAAATCATGTGAACCGAATTGAAGTTTTATGCATCACTAGCAATAAATGGCAGCAAAATATAAAGAAAGTTGCCAAACCTTAACACAAAATCGCCATAAACTGCTAATAGTAATAAAACTGTTAATGTACGTTTATGAATACAAATTTATATAGGAGGTTTATTAGACAAAAAGCGTTTGATAGTTATTACTATAAGCTATAAGCTTAAAATAAGAATATGAATATGGCTGTAAGTTCACATCCGATCTATAACGGAATAAAATATAATAAAAAAACTATAGCCAAAGGGAAGGAATCATTAATATGCTTAAAATTATATTTTCAAAAATAACCCTTCAAGCTTAAAATTAATTTCTTGTTTCACGCTGTCACTCCAATGCTTTTTCGTTCGCACAAATGTTGAGATTTTAGTTTTGTTTTACATGTAATTTGTGTGAACGAAAGTTTTCGAGTGACATGGTGAAAAAGGCCGTTTTTTCCTTATTGCCACAGCTGGACTTAATGTACATAAAAAATGTTTTACATGGAATGACCATAATTAGTGAAGTGTATAAAAAGAAACATTTTTTAGTTTACTTTTTATGATTTAAAAAAAAAAAAAGTTTTAATGTCGTTTGTTAATCTTTAGAAAATTACAAAATGTTATTTTTTTTTTTTTTGCAAACTAAAACATATTTATATACAAATTTAATTATGTTAATGGCTTATCGCACAAAGTAAAAATAATATTTATTGTTTTTTTTTTTTTTTTTTGTTATAGATTATAAACTGAGGTAATAAATTCAATACAGACTAATAGTCTTTGAGAACCTAACACAATTTAACCAAATCGAAAAACAAGTTTGGACAGATTAGTAAGAACTGATAAAGGCTAATATACTCTTAAAATGGAAAAATAATAATGGTATTTCCAGGTTTAGGATCATAAAACAAAAATACCTTTTGTTTTTTTTTTGCGAACAAAATTTCAAACTACTGTTACCAAATGTTAAATCACTGTCCAATTTTACTGTCTGCAAAATTTGCACGAAAAAAGTTTGCATGTATTGCTACTGTCTTGCCAGTACAGGCAAATGATAAGTGAGTAGATATCGAGTAGCGTAAATGTCTTAAGACGATTTAAAGTTTTTAGGAAGGACAGAGCATGGTTAAGGGGCGGAAGAGTTTGTCTTTACATTACGAACAAACTTAGGTCTAAAGTAGTATGTGAACATATGGAGAAGGTAAAAGTTGAGAGCCATTTCGTTGAAATACCTGTAAAGGTTTTTGATAAACTACTGATTGGCATCGTATATTTACCACATGGTAACTTGAGGGATTGCGGGGAACTGATAATGGATTAGACAAGTAGGTACATGAATTTGATTATAATGGGAGGATTAAATACGGACTTGCTTAGCAATTCCTTTATCGTGAGAAATTTTTGTTCACTGTCTGGGCTAACAGTGGTGCATAACAACGTTCCAACTTATTTCAGTCAGGCTGTGAGGCATCGTCCTCATTTTTTTAATTTTTTTTATTAAAAATATAATATTTTTTTCCATCATATTAGTTTTAAAATTTGTATAAGAACATTTTTTTGAATATTTAAATTTTATTTTCATTGTCTTGATTGAATTTGAGGAGATAAGCCTGTTTTGTTTGTTTGCCAAGATAATAAATATAGATCCTGTGAACTTTGCTCAGTTTCGGTTTAACACATAACCTGCGATTGAAGATTTTGTTTGTGGGAATTTGTTAATAATTTTCCAAATGTTGTCTTTGGTATGGAAATAGAAATCTATAAGTTTTTTTTTGTGTTTAAATCTAAACTATTATTTTCTTCGTCATAGGATCTCGTGATTGGAGAATTGAGCCTTTTACACCATCTGTGACAAAGGGTATTGTCTACCGAGATTACAGCTTATAGAAGGGGGAAAATCTCCGAAAATAAAAAGAAACAGAGAACAGTTTCAATATACTGTAACAACAGAACGTCATTTTGCAAAACGGCTCTGAAAAGTTGAAATATTAAATCATTTATTCGTCTTGGACAAGATCGTTTTTTTTTTTAAATTACGACAACAAAAATTTCATAAACATTTTCATAAGATTACTTTGCCTAAATAGAAAAACAATACTTAAATATATTCTGGTGGTCTGCTAGGAGAAGGGAGTAAATACTTTATTCTTTAATTGATATTTATTCTTATTTGACCTTTATTTTATAACTTCTTTTAATTATTTAAGCTTGAGGTCGTTTTTTATAAAAAATTATATTTATTTTCTCAATATTTCGCTAACCTTTGGTTAGCATCGTCAGGAAATTAACAAATTTTAATAATAACAAAAACGATAACAAAATTATGAAAAAATTTTTATCAGAAATTAAATTCAAAAACCTATTTGTCATAAAAATTTTTTCAAAAACCATTATAACAAAATTAAAAATTTAACTAAAGTATAACAATTCATATAAACTGAAAAAATTTCCTATCTATAAACCTAATTCGAAAAACATATTTACAATAATAAAAAAATATTTTGGCTAATGAAAACTCCTATAAAATAAAGATTTTTTAAAAACTAAACTTATTTTTATCTTATTTTACATTCATAATTAAACATATTTTCATTATTACACAACTAATGTGTATATCGCGACCTAAGGACAAGAAGGTCCTAGTTTTCATGTAACAAATTGAACCCTCTTGTTCCAAGGCTGCGATAGGTACCTATATTTATATTATTATATATGTAATCTTCTATCCCTTAATAACTAAATTCCTATAATTATTCGCTATATGTTCTGTGTCTGCTTTAAAATTTATTCTCTGTGTCGTTGGTGTATTAATTATGTGTAACATTTCCAATATATATCTGCGTTTGTAGTTAGTTTCAGTGTTTAAAACCGATACTTCCTGATAACAATGATGACTTAATGCAGTTTTTTTAGAATTAATGTCAGAAAGATTTATGTTTTTTTTTTAGCAATTTGAACTATTTTGGAAAAAATAGCATGATTCGTAACAGTTTAAGCCGAACTTAAATGATTTTTAGGAGGGGAATTTATATTGAGGCCATGGTTAGTTATGAACCAATCATCCCAAAATTCAGAGTGATTTCTGGTATTAAAAAACTTAAATTTCATTACAGCGGTGAAATTTGTTTAAGCGTTTACAGTGAATTTTAGAAGGCTGCTAAAGATGGGATCTATGGTAAATTTTGGACCGTATACCACAAATTTGCATGACATGTTTTCTGGCCATATGAAGCTAAGTTGGATGAAATTTTACCGCCATATCTATACCTGCAATGTTTTAGGCGTATTTAATTAATTTACGATATTGGGTTTTATATGTGGCCAATAGTAAATTATGGACCGATCGTCACGAAAATTATAAGTGTGATTTCTAGTCCTATAAAACTGTGAAGTATTAACTTTTATTCTGATAGTGTTATTTATAACGGTTTTAGGCGTAATAAACTGGTTTCCGGTAGTAGGGTTTATATGGGACGTATGGTAAATCATAGACCGAACTTCACTAAATTTTACAGCGTCATTTCCGGTCGTATAAAAGCAATTCTAGCCAAATCTTATTCTATTTCGTACATTGTTCCACCATTTATGTTGGTTTTTGTAACAAAATTATTAATTTTTTAGGGTGATGGTTCCACATTTTATATCATGCTACTGAACCGATTTGGCTGGATTCTCAAACTGAAAGTGAGCGTGAGCGTGTTTTCAACAGACGGCCAGACAGACGGACATGCCTAAATCGCCTTAGAATTACGCAAGGAGCCAGAATTTATATATACCTTATGGAGTCTGAGATGAATAATAAAAAAGTTTCACACCCTCATCACAACTTATTGTGGTGGAGGGTATAAAAATAATGCCATATACGTGTCCAGCAGCCCCAATTTAGCTAAAAAAAAATTTATATGTGAGGTTCTTTATTTTGTGGCATAACAAGTGTAATTGCAAAATAACTTACAATTTATTATGTCAAAAATGCAATTTAAATTAAAAATAACCCAGCTAGCATTTGGATGATCATTTTTAGTAACAATCACCTAAATAAGTATTCCTAAATCAATTTGATGATTAACAACTGATTTATCACTTGAACGATTGGAAAAAGAATTCATAAAGGATTCCTCGAAGTGTTCAAATACTAATTTCTAAATGTTTGGAATTTAAAATTAATTTATCAATAGAGCGCATAAAAAAGGATTCACATGTCGCACTGTTTCCCAGCGTTGCCGTTTTGGTAATTTTAACCAAAATTGGTGACTTTTTTCCAATGTGTATTTGTGTATTCTTTTTCATTTTGGTTACTTTTTTCAACACAAAATAACCCTCTGTAAAATATATATGCTACAGGCAACATACTGGCCATCCCTCAATAATTTCCATGGAAATAGTTATTGGGACCTATCAACTAATTTAACCTGTAGTATACGCTTTGTTCTTTACCTCAAGTGCAAAAAGCATATGCTGGTTGTTTCTTATTGTTATAAATATTGCGATCCCATTATAATTTTAAAAAGTGAAAATGTGTTATAATTAATTTATAATAAAATATATTTTTCGTTTTTTTTTTGTGAGGATCTGTAAGGTTAGTGTCCATATATGAGTAATTATTCTAGTACTTTTAATATTTTTGACTTTTTTGCGTAAAACACTAAATTTTGTGTTTGTGTCTTGTGGGCTACATTGAGCGAAAAGGGAATCTATTTTTTACAGCCTCCAGCAAATTTAGTATAGTGCAATTTTATATTTTTTGATTGAGTAATACTATTTAGACGTAACAATGTCTAAATTTTAGAGCTAATGCAAATAAATCAAGGTCCATTATGTTATCGAGAAACTTTCGAATCTCTATGTAGGATGAGAACTTAACCCTTACACGCCGACTTTTTTAGGGTCAATTGCAAACAAAAATGAATAGTAAACCCTTGCAGCACTTGCCTTCGCAAGTAGTCCGCCAGAATCAAGTCGATCACTGGCCTCAATGGGCGAAAAAGAATTCGACGCAACTATCCAAAATATGTAAAATTTACTAATTCTGTGTGAGATATGCGTCGTAGATTGTTGAAACTCGAAAACAAGAAACTATTTTAAGAGTTTTAACTCGTCTTATCTGATCTAATTAGCATAAATATGAAATGCTTTAAATTTGTTACGTTAAGCTTTGTATAACTTTTTAACTTTTCCTTTCCCTTGTTGCTCGTAGTTGCCTGTTAGAATTTTTAAATTTAAAAAAAAAATATTTTTTTTAATGTTATACTCTATGTGAATTAATTGAAAATTTGTACTTTTAAGATGTTGAGTTATAGAGGGATAACCAATTTTTTTAGAACAAAAACTACCCGCTCTGTTTTTAAAACTTAAAAATTATGTTTGGCATTTGTGCATCCATAACCAATGCTTTTTTTCACCTTCTTAAAAATTATTTTTTAAAAGCTTATACTTTAACAAACTACCAACTTAATCATATAAGGTATATACTTTGAACTGTAGATGCCCTTTCCGCTTCTTTTATTGCTTCATGGGTCTAACGTTTTCTAGATAATCGATAAGAACAAAGGACTTTCCGATCCTATTCCGATTAATTTGATGATATTTGCACTGGGCAAGAGCTCTTTAAAAAAGCTCATAGTTTTTAAAATTAACAAAAGTGAACTGCCAAGTCCACTAAAAATTTCGAAATATAAAGCAATTGTTCTTTATATAAATATAAATATAAATATATAATATAAAGCCAAAACTTTATAAAAATTGGTCCAGCGGTTTGAGCGCCTACAAGAGACCAACAACCACAATTTCTTCTTGAAAAATATTTTGACACTGAAGAGCGAATAAAATACTATTTTTAATACAAAATAATTTTGGTTACTTTTTTGACTTTTGGTTACTTTTTTTTACATTTTGCTTACAAATTTTTTTTTGATCGTGGCAATGCTGCTGATTCCTCTAAAGAGAGTCAACAAATTTTCAGGAAAGTAAAAAAACTGTTTTTTTATAAATATTAACAATAAAAGTTGAAAACAATTTCGGCATTATAAAGAAATACGGGTAAGAAGTGTACTACGGTAGTTGTTTTTGTAATTTTTTTATAATCGAAAAATAACAATTTTTTTGAGTTGTTCCCCTTTGTGGAAAATTTGTTCATTTATATAATGGTGTAGCATTTCAACTTAAAAGAGACAACACGAAATAGAACATCATCAAAGTAAACCATTGTTACATAAACACCAGCACAACTTTAAATATTTTTCTTTATTTGTAACAAAACCGATATGAATTCAGCTTACATTTGGAGACAACTCAAAATACTTCTCTTTAGTTGACTCTGGAGAAGCTACCTTTTTATGAAGAAAAGGGATACAACTGTTTTTTTTTTTTTTTTTTTTGAGAAAGTGTGGAAAAAATGATGTAAGATTTTTATAGTGGGTAGACATGACCACTTTACATGGATTTCTTGAAAAAAGTGAAAATTGAAAACTTTTGAGTTGACTCTCTTTAAAGGAATCAGTACGATATGATTAATTCATATTCTCAAAAAAGAATCAGAAAATTGTATTACAAGTGATTCTTTGAGGTGATTTGTCGGAAAAGTTCGAAGAGCAAATTATTTATGATCAAAATTGAGCTCATATGAGGTTATTTTGCTCGTGGAGCTGATGCCAAAAAGATTCGCTTAAGATACAAAATGCTAGCTGGGCAAAAATATTTGTAATTTAAAACACTCACAAACACCTACACTTTTCGGCAAAACGGAAGTATTTCAAAATAGTTAATTATTGCCACTCAAAACTTCTTCAGTCGAATTAGTTTCAATTAAAAAAAGTAGCCTCTTGAAAAAACGTTAGTTAATCTCTTAATTATAACCAAAATGGTTCTAACCACCGCGAATTTTTTGCGCCTGTTAAAAGTTTGTCTTTAATTAAAAAATCTTTAATCTCATAAATGCTAATCCGTTTCACGAAACCATCCGTCGTAAGTAACTAAAACATATTAATGTACTTAATAAAATATCACTAGCAGAATAAGATAATAAAAATGATTCTTGTCAAACACGAAACAAATTAAATTCTAAATTTTTTGTAAAGTCTTATAAATTTTGGAAAAACTAGACGGGTTAGTTATGAAAAGACATTAAATTGAGTGGTACCCAAATTGGTAAGAAATTAAAAGCGATATAAAAGCAAAAAACCATAAGAGCTACAAATTTTTAGAATTTTTATGAATACTTTTTGTTAAGTGTTTGTTAAGATTTTAATTAATTTTTTTTTTTGTTAATAGTACCACTATGAATGGTCTAACATTAATAATTTTTAAAATAGATGGCTATTTAAAAAAAGAAGATATTTTAAATGAATTAACATGCGATGGGTGATATGGACAGCTTAAGAACGCTACTAATCTTATAATAGAGTAACATACATTTAACTAACGTATAGCTAATCTATATATATGTACAGCTTTAAAAAGAAGTGTTCCCTTCGATGTCACCACTAACTGCGAAAACGTGTCGACCGATTTCAACCAAAATGGTACGATGTGAATAGTCTGTAGATGGTTTATGTGAAGTTTGCTTGAAATCCACCCAGTGGTTTCGGATATATGGTGATTTCTTTTCTGAAAAATATGTTGCTTAATGTTACATGTACTACTTTTTTGTGTTCGTTTGTACAAAAAATACAACTGTGTAAAATGCAAAACATGTTGCATATTTTACCCTTACTTTTACTTAAGGTGTTCATACTGCCCTGCTTTACAACTTTGGTACCTACTACTTTGTTCGTCCAACCAATGATTTATTTTGTTTGTCAAAATTCATATCGCTTATCATTTTGTGGAAATTTTATTGTAGAACAAAATATTATTTTTTTTTTTTTTTTTTTTTTGTAAGGACAAGCGGGGGGGATGCCCAGAAAAAAGCCACTTGTATATGTAAAATTCAAAAAAATCGTCTGGAATATGCGAAAACGCATAAAAACAAAGATAAATAAATATTTTTTGGCCCATAAAGAAAAAATATTTTTGTTGTGTTGCTTTTTCGCATATTCCAGACGATTTTTTTTTGAATTTTACATATACAAGTGGCTTTTTTCTGGGAACACTACGATATATCCTATGATCATGTAGTGCTTGGCGAACAGTACTGTCGCTAATACTTGCTCCTAATGTTATTGCTCGTTCCTCTGCTATTTTTACTGTATTGCGCCATGGATTAGCCTTTACTCTTCGCACTTTTGTCCTCTTCTCCACGTCGGAAAAAGTTTTTGGTCTGCTAGAGGGTGGAAGTTCCTTAAAATTTTTCACATTTTTGTACTTACCTTATAATTTTTTTTCACATTATTACGACATCTGCCAATAGTACTGCCAATTTCTCTCAAAGATTTGCCTTCAGATGCCAATTTTACCACTAAATTACGAGTTTCTACTGTAGTCTGCTTACCCATGTTAACTATTATTTACAAACTAAAGTTAACACGACCTTTAATTCATCAGTATAGATAGAAAAGATAATTAAACATCCGTTATATGATTGTAAGAAGAAAAAAACCAAAAACTAGGGGTTAAATTACCTTTATGACGCAGGAACATGGAAATAATATGAGATTGTACACTTTTTCTTGACGCGTAAAATAAGGCATTTTCTGAGATTAATGTTAATTTGAACATGAAGAAGAAATAAATGACAAATTTTTTTTTATTAAAATAAACAAGTACTGAATACACTTCAAAAACATACAAACAGATTTTTTCTACTCTCCCCCTTTTAACATCTACGGACTTATAAATGTTGGACTGTTCGGTGCACACTTTCTTTTGAGGCTGACTGTATGTACATAAGATTTCTAAAATAAAAACCATATCGGGCATGATGTTGGTGTTTTATTATTCTGTAATGTGTAATACGGGCAAGTAAATCAATCATAATCATTTTTTCTATGTAATTTCCTTATTTTGTTTTTTTCAATCATGAATTCGGGAAAAAATCAACTTTATATTACTTGAATCAAGCTCATTTCGAGATTGATTCAATCTTAGTTTTACTTAAATCAATCTCATTTTCGGATTATTTCAAGTACGAAAACGGGATTGAATATGTATAATTTAGTTATTTTGGGATTAAAAATCCGTACTTGAATCAATCTTTCTGTACTTGATTCAAGAAAATCCGTACTCACCGTACTATTAATACCGCTCCGGTTTGATTTGAGTACGGGTGGATTGATTTTTCTTTTGAGTGTAGACACTACAGCAACACCAAACAACTAGTAAAAAACGATTTGCTTGTTGTGTGTAGAAACAACCAAAACAATAGAACATGACGAAAGCACAGTCTTTTCATGTTTAAAAAGTAAAAGAGAAAAGGAACTCTTGCTTTTTATTTAGATTATATTACAGTATTTTTCGTTTAGCTGCACACTCAAGTTTGCAAAAAAATTCGTGCAGGTACGCAAAATATTCTGTTATTCAGTATTCACTTGGAAGCATAAATAATGTTACTAAGGGGTTTCACTAACCTGAATATATGTGCCCTAATGAAAAATTTTTTTCTTTAACATTTTAGTTGTTATAAAATAATGTTTTAATTAAAATATCATTTAAATAACAAATAATCTTAATTGATTTTTTCGTTTAAAATAGAATAATTTAAACTTGTCAAAACCTGAGGTATACTTAATTAAATTAATTAACCATTGTTTAAAACGGCAAAGTTCTTTGATAATTTGTATACCCTCCACCAAAATTGCTTGTGAAGTGGGTGTACTAAGTTTGTCATTCCGTGTAAAACTTTTTTATTCTTTAGCTCAGACCCCATAAAGTGTATATATTCTGGGTCCTTGAGTGATTCTAAGTCGATTTAGCCATGTCCATCTGTCTGTATGTCTGTTGAAAATGCGCTCACTTTCGAACAACTCAAAAGAAATTAATAAACTTGGTGCCAAATTGCTTGTAGTTATCCCACAATTTTTAATTCAGCGATTTGTGTTACCATATCAGCAAACTAAAATTGTTTGCCTATCATCAAAATAATTTTCGTGGGAATACAAAATTTAATTAATGAAACAAAACCATAACAAGAGAAAAAAAAACTAAAAAACTTTGTTTACATTTTCTATAGTTTGCTCTTTCTAGCATTTACTGTTTCTTTCTATCAATTCTACATCAATTTATGAATAAAAAATGTAGTGTCATAAGGGCTTAACATTCCCCACTACAATTGATTGGAATTCTTAAAACATTAATTGTAGTTGTAAGTAGGTTAAGAAAAACCAAAATAAAAACATAAACAACTGGCTTTATTGGTTTCGCAAACAAAATCAAAAGCGGGCTGCCAGTCAGTCTATCTTTTTCACATAATAGCGATTAATACAATAATGTTTTTTGTGTTTATAAGGCACTTAAAAATAATATTTTGTATTAAAACTAAACATTGTTGACCAAAAATCGAATGCTGTTATCCACAATATGCACATAAGCAAAATGCACGTACACCATTTTTTTCTAGCAAAATGTAGCCATTACACAATGCTTTGTATTTTGTGCAGATAGGCAAAAAATGCAGTTAAGTGAAATGCAGCTAAACGAAAAATACTCTATCAGTTATGTACATTTAGTGTTTTAAGTAAAAACCATCTCGGAAATGATGCTGGTGTTTTATAATTGAAATTCTTTAAGGTGTAGTGCGGGTTAGTAAATCAATCATAATATAATTCTTCTTTTAATTTCCCTTTTAGTTTATTTCGAGTACGAATTCGGGATTTAATCAACTTTATAATACTTGAATCAAACGCATTTTGTGATTGATTGAATCTTAGTTTTACTTAATCAATCTCATTTTCGAAATATTTTAGGTACGAATTCAGGATTGAATATGGATATGTTTAGTTTTTTGCGATTTCAAATCCGTATACGTAAGTATACTTGCATCAATCTTTATGCACTTGATTCAAAAAAATCCGAACTCACCGTACTTTTAATACCGCTTAGGATTGATTTGAGTACGGATAAATTGATTTTTCTTTTGAGTGTAGTCTTATTTTTGTCTACCCTACAGTCTTGATTCTAGTCAAGCCTTCTATCTAGGCTTGAAACTAGTCTTTAGTTAAGTATAGTCTACTTTTGTGACTCTAGTCTAATCTGCAGTAAATTCAACAATGCTTCAACAAAGTCAGCATTCCACAACGAATGGAACATAACAGAAAATACAAGAAAAATTACATCAAGAAAACATGTTTATTTCGCTGCTACTCCAAAGCTAACAGTAATCAAATCTTTTTCTTACTTTGTTTATAATATGTTAATTAAGTTAGAAGTCACCAACAACAACAATAAAGTAAAAATTTACAACATTTTGATTGACAGTAAACACAAAATTTTAAATTTCATTTAATAAAAAAATCTTACAGTTAAACGCTCTAAAGAAACTAATTGGTTGGTGTTTGAACGTGTTTTAAAAAAGCCTGAAATTGTCTAAAAGTTCTTTAAACTTTTTTGGTAGCTTTTGTTTTGTGTGTGCGTTGTGTTTTATTTTTTTGTTACGAGTATAACTAATTAAATTTAATTAAAGTGTGTTAAACTAATTTTAAGTGTTTTAAAGATGACACTTTAAACTTTGCTGTGTGTTTCTTGCTTGTATTTTGTAAAATTTTTTCGGGTGTATTCTTTGGCAACAACTAAAACAAAAAAAATACTTTCGATTTCATTCTTGTCGTAAGTACCAGTTTCTGGATTGAAAACAACCTTTAAAAATTGTTAAGCTTCTTTGTTGTTGCTGTTTTTCTTTTTAATTTTTTGCTTTATTTTCATGTATCAAGGTCGTTGTTGCCTCTTTATCTGTCGTTTAGTAGTAAACAAAGAGACGAAGTATAAAAAGCCTGTTTTGTGTATTTCTTACATAAGATCCGTTGGATCTTCCAAATAAAGTTTTAAGAATTACTTTTATTTTGTTGCAAAGCAGAGGTGGCAAATCTAAAGCACACAATTTAGCTCTGTTCCACATGTCTAACGAAACGGTCCGAACTTGCACAAAGTTACCCAAAAGAGTTAAACATAACAATTTTTGTGCAATTAAGCAGGGCTGCCAGACTTGGGGATTTCATTCGAGCAAAAAGGGCAATGGATTTAAAAAAGAAATCGAGGATTTTTTTGGGATTTTAAACATTTTTAATATGTATATTTCCCCTTCTTTTATTAGTTACGCTAATTTTTTTTGTTGTTGTTTCGTATAAAAAATACGAAAAAAGTAGCAAAACTTTTATTTTACTCTTATCAACAACAAATACGGTGTAAAGGGTTAACGTACTTAACAAACTTATGTTATTATCCTTGAATGAGTTTTTTGAAAAGAAGAATTAAAAAAAATAATCTAAAGGGGTCTGTACAAAACGCTTGACGTCACGGCGAATTTACTCTTGTGCTGGACGTAATATTCGCCGTCATATCTAAATTTTTTTGATATTCCATCCAACATCGTCGGTGTCACACATAGAAACACATTTTCACTAATACTAACATATCGCTTGGTGATAAATGCTTGGTCGTGTAAATACGCCTTTAAACCGTTGACAACACAAACAATTTTTAATTTTTTAAAGACGCCTTTCAAACAAATATGTCTTCCTCAGAAATAAGTAAATATGAAACACAATTTAACAAAGTTTGGGAAAAAGAATGCTGCGATATTGGTCAGTGCTTATGATGCAACGAAATATTAAATAAATAAAAAAAAAAAAATATTCAAAATATTCAAAAAGAAAAAAAAACAATATCATAATTCTAATTCTTATAACTTGGCTCGTTCGTCTTCAAGAACAGCATATTGCTTGTAATTCCTCACTGGAACCGCATAAAAAGAGTTCAAAAAACATTCCGAAACCAGTCGCTACTAACAAAATAAAATATTTTTTTTACTAAAAATTTGTTTTTGGGGATTTCTTATTAATATTTTTCTTACTATTTAAAAAAAATTAAAATATGGTCAAAAAATATTAACTTTTTAAGGTTTTGTTTAATTTGGGGATTTTTTTTTAATTGTTTTGGGCACATAGAAAAAATTACCTGGCAGCCCTGCAATTAAGAGTACAAATTGCAATTTTAAGACAATATTTTTTTCATTTCCTGGACAAATTTGCACGAAAATTTTTTTGGGTAAGTTCGGATAAGAATAAACAATTAGCTGTTTTTGTTTTCACATGAAACTGGTAAATTAATCAGAGCAATTTTAGTTTTAATTAAAAAATATATTAAAAATCAAAATGTTTAAAGTGATTAATACATTTAAAATTTAAAGTGGTTAATTCATTATTGCATATATATTTTCCTTCATCTTTCATAAATAAATAAAAATAAATGTATAATGTTATAACCAGGGAAACCAGAAATACGCTCTAAAAACGCGTTACAAATATTCCCCAAAAAATTTAAAATTGCTAATTGCCATTTAATAAAAACAATCCTAAAATTATAATCGATAAAGCCCAATTACATAGTATTTACGGACGAATTTTTGAGAATTTTGGGTCGAATTCAATCTAAATACCAACACAATAAGATGGATAATGGGCACAAAGAATCTTATTTGCAAAGAAGTTTTTATGGGGAATCCATATGTGAAATTATAGATCGATTCTGACCATTTACATAGACTTCGGCTTAGTATAGTTAAAATGTATTTAACAAATTTCCTCAAATTATCAACAAGATTGCAATTTGTACTTTGCGCACAAGGTTAACATAGACAGATAACCAACCAGATGGACGGATGGACATGGTTAGAACGCTTTAAAAAGTGTTTAAGAAATTGAAGCAAAAAGTAAGCCGCACTAGTATTTCAAGAAGTGCACATAATGTTTTATGCAGGTAACTTTTCGGAACTTGTTGGAGATCACACCTTTTTGTGAGTGGCGTTGAAACACAGCTGATCTATTTTTTTTTCTTACTTATGGCCAAAAAAAAATAAAATAAATAAATAAATATTTAAATAAGTGGGTCAAATCGGCCATTAGAGAGAAAAATGTCTAAAAATTTTTGTGTTATTGACGCACTAACCAACTTAAGCAACAATAAAAATACAGTGTTGTTTTTTATTATTGTACTTGATGTAGAATTGGCATTACCGGATACCTGAATTATCCTTGAGAGCACCATATTCTTAAAATCAAGAATTGTATTTGCTTTAATTTTGTAAATACCAAGTTTTTAAAATTAAAGCAAGTCCAACCAATACGACACCTTAGAACACTTTGTGAATTGCATAATAGAAATTGTATGTCATAAGAAATAGTTACGTTTAAAAAATTAAAGTCGTAGTTTAATTGGAAACGGCTGCCAGTTCTCATCTGACACATTTAGTTCTGATGATCCATTGCGATGAAATGGAGTTTCACTAAAAATAATCCCCAACGTTGAATCAATCTAACGAAGTATCAAAACCCTCCAGTTCAACGTCAGATATATAAGACAATGCATCAAAAGTGACGGATCCCATTTCGGTTAGTCGCCCTTTCGCCAGCGCAGGACAGTCACAAAAAAGGGGTCTATGTCCTTCTCCTCATTTTCGCCCTTGCAGCTGCGGTAGTCCGACTCGCAGACGCTGTGCATGGCTACCCATAAGACAGTGTCCAGTGACAACAGATACCAAAAGTGATAAGTCTTTTTTCGTAATCGTTATTAGAGACACGGTTCCCCCGTCATCCATGCGGGCCCATTTATGCCCCATACAGTGTATGTTGCCCATCTTTCATTAACAATATCGATAGTCGATCGTCAAAATTTGTGTATGCACGACTCTGCTCTCCTTTCAAATCGAGAGCAAAAGTCTTCGTTTTTAACAAATGGAATATGAGAATGATTTATTTTTATTATATTCTCTATTTTAATATTTCGAAATCTTTATAAAGTGAAATTTGATTTAGTGAACACATTCGAAAAAATGGTTAAGCTTCTTTTTTTTATTTAAATAAATCTTTTATTAAACAAAAAGCTTTCTTAAAATTTCCTTTTTTTAATGTAGATAATATGTTAAGATATAATTTTATAAAAAAATAAGTTATTTTGTATTTGAACAAAAACGTTTTTAGATACAATTACTTTTAATCAAAAGTTTTTTAAAATTAAATGAAATGGAGCTTGTTTGGGGTTTTTTTGCAAAATATTTTTCAAGTGTGTGGAAATTAAGTTTTAGGTACCAGAATCCACTCTTAAGTCCAAAGCCGTTTTTTGGCACACTGGGCCCCTTTTCTCGGAGAAGGTCACATATGTATTTGGTAAAAAATATAGAAGAGGTTTTTTATAAAATTGTACTTCAAACTTTTTTTATTCAATCACATTCGACCACTTTACCAGCACTCCTAATTAAAAGTGTTCATTAATTGAAGTCTTCAAACAAAAAATACTTTTTAAGAATTATTTAAGTTTTATTTTTTAAAAATCTTTTCAGTTTAAAAATCATTTTTCTTGTTTCTTTGCAAAAACATAAATTTTTCAATAATTTTAATCAATTTATCTTTTGGAAACCATTCTTAAACAACGTTTTCTTTTTTAAAGCTTGTAGGAAGAGCTGTCTAAAATAGTTTAAAATCTTCTTTTAGACCTTTTTATGAAAAATAAAAACTATAATAAAAATGGTTTTTATAAAAAGTTTTAAAAACTTTTATACATATGCTACTTTTTAAAAGTTTCCAGTGCAACAATTTATAAAAAGTTTTCCTAAAGAGCTTTTTTAAAATTTACAAAATTTGCTTTATTTAAGACCCAAATAAAGTTTGCAATATTATTAAGTATTTTTTTACATCTATTATGGCACAAAAATTATGCAAAAGCTTGATTAATTTATAAATATACTTTAATAAAACTTTTCATAAAAAGTTTAGAGCTTGTTATAAGTTCTTAAGAATATTCGAATACAATTTTGATTTTGATGATCTGGCCTAAGCAACCAGTGAAATGCGAATAAGAATAGCTTATCCCATCAACAATAAATTTCAGTGTTTTTATCAAAAATAAAAATTGGGAATTAACCACGAATAACAAAATCATTTAAATTAAATTTTGTATTCCCACGTAAATTATTTTGATAATTTTTTTCTTTTTTTTAACAATTTTATCGAATAATTAATTTTATTTTTACAAAGTAATTTTCTCAAAAATCTTTCTAAAAATAATCCTGACAAGACAAAACTATGTGAATTTTTTAATAAAGCAAACTTTTAGGGCATCAACCATAAGCTTCAATAAAACTTTCTTTCAATGTACCTGAATAGTTATTGTTCAAAAAGTTTTTTAATTTGAAAAATTTACTTGTTTACATTCTTTACTTAATTTTTTTTAACTAAAATTTTGTGCTACGGTCGTGCCAAAGATTGTACAACACTTTTCGAAACTGGAAGCAGATATTAAGAAGCAGTTATTATCAGTTGAAACACGAAGACGGACCAGTTAAGGATACGACATCAAGGTCACTCACTAAAAGTCTAAAAACTTGCAAAAAGTGGCAAGAGAAGTAACGCTAAAATGCCGCAAACAAGTTGCAAAATGTCAAGAAAACCGGTAAACAATTGTTATGTTGCAATACCACTAGCAACAAGAAAACTAAACTCATCGAAATATTTTTTTTTTTGGTAGATATTTAATTTAGCTTTAAGGAAGAAGATTTCAAAGTAACGGGGTTTTCAGTAGGTAGGACGAATTTGGTTTTGGACATTTCCTACATGGAAATGAATGCAGTGGAAAACGACGAATTAATAACGGTGGACGGCGATCAAAACATTGTCTAGCCCTGCACAATTCCATTTTTATTTCAATAATGTATTAGAATAAGATTTAATGTACATATTATTGTTAGCTCATATCTAATATATGCAGATTCAATAAATAAATATTGAAAAAGAAAATCCGTTTGAGAAAACTCAATACTTTGACTGCATTAAATTTTACGGTGAAATACACCAACAAACAAAGTCAGTTGATTGCCGAGATGTTTGTTTGTATGTTTTTACATATTTTAAGTCTCTTATTTTAATCTAAATGATAAAATAATAAGCATTTATTTAAACTATTTATTTGCCCTTTTTGAATATTATTGAATGCTCCATGGATGTATGACATGGATAATTTTTAAATACAACTGACTTTATTGAGTGCTCCATGGAGTGGTTTTAAGAATACTCCGGTTTAACGAAGTTAGGTTTTATGGTCTAGTACCAGGGCTTCGTAATATTAAGTCGACCACATTGTTTACCATATAAATATTTGCAGTAGTTATGGAGTACTCCTACTCCTTTGTGGACTACTCTTAACACACATGTATGGAGTAGCCTCGTTACCTGCAGGGATACGACAGAGAAGTAAACATCACATATTCTTGTAGACTGGACGATTAGACTTGGACAACATGTGCTTCCAACAGGACGGTTTAACGTGCCAAACAGGTTACGGTGCAATCGGTCTGTTGTAAATAAAGTTTGTGATCAGTGTACTTGTGCTAGCGATTCCGCGGCGGCCATATGAACGATATCATATTCCATAAAAAAAGGTTTCGATTGTACTTTATCTAGCATTTACACAAAGAACACACATTTTATGTGCTTGCAGAAAATCTTCTGTTTCTTGTGTAAGCCCCAGGTTAATTTAAAATAAAAATCAAATTTATTGGCATAACAAATTGCCTCGCCCTCAATGAAAAACTCTTTTTAAATAATATTTCCAATTTACTTGACCTCTAAAATTTATCATGTAGAATTTACTCGTATTTCCTAATTTTGTGGAAGTAAGTAAATGTATGTATGGACGAAGCAACAAAGATCATAACGATAGTGATGAAAAAGATACATTTAATTGGTTTTCGACTTGTACACGAGTACAAAGCAAACTAACAAACAGTTCATCTCATTGTGTATTTTTTTATTTTGTTAAAAACATTCAATTAAATTGTAGGTTTTCCTTGAAATTTAAATTTGAAACCATTTATTTTGCAAAAATTAACTATTTTTGTCAATGAAACTTGTTTCATTAGATAATTGTATTTAGACTTTTTCAAAAAAATAAAAACTTTATTGCTTTTTTAAACAAAAAAAAAATGCTCTTCCTTTATAATTTATGTGTTTGGTTTGCTAAAATATTCACTAAATTATATTGTATTTAATTTTGTTGTTTCTAGACAACTATCTCTATTCTAAACTCATTATTTATGATGATGACACTCGTTGATTAGGTGAAGTTCAGAGATGTTTTCTTTTTATTAATTGTTCCTCTCTAAGACTGCGAGTATAAATGCACATGCAAATTTTAGAAGTATTAAATGTATCATTAATTTAAATAATTGTTGGAAAAAAAAATTTCGTTAGTTGAATGAATAAATACAGCTTGTCAAGTGTAAATGAGTAATAACCATTATGTTTTACGATATATACATAAATAGCTTCAAGTGCAAAAGCTTAAAAAGTTTGCCCTGGAAATCTCCAAAGTAAATTTTTCATATATTTCATAAACTTGGTCAATAGTTGATTTAATAACCTTTTCTAGAGTCCAAAAACAAACCTCTATATGTTTTACATATGGAGGGTGTCTTTCCTAACTTATACATCATTTTGTAGGGTAAAATATCTGTGCATTGCACTCTATTATGGCCATTTTCACAGAGTATCGACCAACTGTCTGTTACTTAATGTCAACATAAATTTATAAGACCGATAAACTGTCCGTTAACGATTTGGGTTTCTCAATATACCAACAAAAATCATTGTTTTCAGTTGGCAGCACCTCTCAAAATACATGTAAAAGTTGGGAGTCAGCTGATAGAATTTATCTGTACGACAAATAACGTGGGCCAAGATAGCGTCGACGAAGTAGCGTCGAATTTGGGAATTTAAAAACCGGGAAAACGAAATGCCCAAATTATGGTGATTTGCAGAATTAGAACAAAAAGTTAGCGTCGAATTTAGGAATTTAAAAAGGGGAAGTAAAAATAGTTTTGCAAATAAATAATTGGCAGATGAGTGCCGGTTAGCTTTGCGACAGAATAGAAGCAAATGAGACAATGAGAAAACCCATTTCGTTAATGTGCAGTTTTTCGGTGAAAAAAAAGAAAATCGCGTAACGAGAAAACGGCCATATGTATATGGGCTTCAAATTTTTTGAGCACCTGCTGAAACCGACATACTATGGCTCTTATTTCGTTAAGTTTAATGAATTGAAAAAAACGTTGTACAGGGTTTGGATGACTATACTTGAAGGATATGACGTGCAAAGTTTTACGTTGAAAAGTCCTCACCTTAAGAATTGGTGGTCATCTAAAATTCGAAAAATTAAAAAAACGACTTGAAACTTGCAAGAGTTTTTTCATTCATTCCGTTTTCTTTGTAATAGTTTTAAGCTTTCAGATCCAAACCCATACAAAATATAGTCACTAGACTTGGAGGATATATCCACTAAAAAAAAAATTTTGATATCACTGCTGGGTGAAAAGTTGCATGGTGTTTTAAAGTGAAACCAAAATTTTCCGAATTTTGAAATTTTTGAAGATTTTACATAGAGTTTTTGCGCCTTTTAATACCAATAACGTATCACGGACATCACAAACTTAAAAGAAATTAGCGTAAATTTTTTAAAAATGTATCTTTTTTGCGTCTAACAATCTGAATTGCCTTTTAAGTTGGCTAGTGTATTGCGTGATGTGAGTAACTTCGTAAAGGGCACCTCCGAGACGAAAACGCACTTTAAAATTTTTAAACGCAAAAATTTTATGAACTTTTGAAAATTTTTGCAAAAAAACAATTTATTTTTAAGCTTTTTTTATATCAAAACATGTCATGAGAACATGTTTAGGTATCTAAGTAGATTCTTCGCGACGGACTATACTGATAAAGTGCAAAAAAAAATAATTTTTTTCAACCCTGGCGCGTGCAGCGGCAGTTTTTTCCAAACACATTTCGCTTTGTGACAACTGAAGCGCTGTATCAATTCCGCTCAATACTAAAATTGAAAACGCACCAAAAAATTTCAAGGATTTAAAATTTTATGGAGGAAACAAAATGTTTCTAACCTCAAAAAGCATCCTTGTATGAAAAAAAATTTGCGCCGTGTGATAAAAATGATTAACGCGAACGGATTTCACATGCTCAAATATCGGTTTATACACACGCAAATCAACATTGATGTCAGACAAAAAAAAAATTAAAAAAAAAAATGTCTAGGTGTCGTAAATTTTTGAAGATGCTCATATATTTCAATGAAATTGTACAAAAACAGTTTTACTTGTCGAATTTTGTCCCAAAAATAGCGTCATTTTCCAAATTTTTTTTTTTACTTTTTTCAATTCTAAAATCAAAGTGAGCAGCTTGAGCTTACCGAAGCCTATCCCGAGTTAACGTATAGATTTTTACGTGCGAGAGATGGTTTGTTTGATATGGTTACCTCCAACAAAACTATTTTAAGCAAAAAGTTTTTCAATATATTATGGTTACTTTAACGATATTATTGTCACCGGCCACTATATAATGGTTCAATTATTCATACATCAAGAAACCAAAACGATGTTGTAGTTGCCTCCAAACATATTATGAATATTAACAATATTACTATGGTTTCAAATAACAATTAATAAAAATAATAATAATAAAAATTTGGAATTAAGCACGGCAAACGAAATCTTGTAAATTGAAAATTTTGTATTCCCAAAAATTACTTTGATAAAAATTATAATTTTATTATTTATTTGATATAATGCTTGTGACTAAACTCTTTTTTTAATGGCTAAACAAGGTGAAAAATGCCTAAATCTAGCTAAATGGCTAAATTGGCAACACTGCTCCCATAACGAGACACATTTCTTGTAATTTTAAATACCCATCAAAACTTAACCCAAATAATTAACAACAATAAAATGTCTTTTGTTTTCAAATGCGAGAGTGATCAACATGGGTTTCCCCGTCCTAAATGAAACATTATAATAGAATTATAAATATTATTCTTTAAAATGATTCATATTCATAAATGTCATTTAATTCTTAGATGAAATTAACAAAAGAAATCATCAATTTTTTTTTTAATATTTCCAAAAATCTTCAAGACGTTTCATTCTTGATTATTATAATTAGCAAAAAACCATTAACACTAATTTTAAACACATCAAAACAACAAAGAAATCTATTTCTTGATGAATTATTTATTAACAGTTCTTTATGGATTTTCAATGGTATCAAGTTAAGTCTATTGAACTTTTATGCAAATCGTCTTCAAAAAAAAAAAAAAAAATAAAACTAATTTTTGTTCGTCAATGTTATGTAACACAATCGTGACGTCAGTTAATAAATATACATACGTATTGCATTAATGAATATAAAAAATTTTACTTAAGCAAATTGACTAAATTTTATCTAAATTGTATAAATAATAATCGTTTAAAGTTTTGTTGTGTTGAAAAAAAAATTTAGTTTATGAGTTAAACTGTTTTTGTTTTCTTGTTCTATTTTTATAATCTTCACAAGCAGTGTGGCCATATCCAAAAATATTTTACAGCTAAATCGGCTTAAAAATAATGCTAAAAAATGCTAACAAAAATCCTTAACTGCCAAAAAATAATGCTAAAGTTTAAATTGTTTTATTTTTTTGTTATTTTAGTTAAAATACCTATAATATAATCTCACATCGTATCAATAAATCAAACTGATTAAAGAATAACAATATAATATTTATGAATCATAAAAAGTCTTAAAACTATAAAAGAAATATACTTACTTCAGTCTTTATATACGTACAAAAAAAGTTTTTAAACAAAAGGTACCATCCCATAACAAAAAATCAAAGGAACTTGACCCATAAATGGGAATTATTTAGTATTTTAATAAAATTTATATAACATGTTTAATAAAATATTTCATTTTATAAATTAAATACGTCATCAAATGAATATTCTTCTTCAGCTTCTGAAGAATCGATCAAGATATCATTATAATATATTAACGTCATTTTTTTCGAATTTTCGTTTTTTAGATATTTATACCACTAAAACCCAATTTTAACTGCCGCGTTGCTAACTGGCAAAACTAAGAACTGCATAGCAAAAAAAGCTAATTCACTGAATGGATTTTCATGTAATGAATGTGTATATCCATATACATTTATCCAGAAATCAACTGTCATATGAATTTGGTTTCAGCCACTGATGTTCCAAAGTTGTAATTTCTTCTACAGTGAAATCAATAATTTCTTCTTTCGTTCGCTAAAATTGCATTAATTAGTTTTTAAACGGTTTTCTAAGATGACATATAAATTGAGCTATAAAATCTGGGCAAGTAATTCATATTTGTTTTTTTCTATTTCAAAAGTTATGCTATCTCATATTCGAATTTATTATGGGTGGTCTTAAAAGCCCTGATGTCAAAATTTTTTTTTTATTATCTTTGTTTCTGTGAAATAAAACAATTTCTTTTTATGGCATTGTACAATGATCTTACAAAAACAAATTGCTTGTGGTTTTTGTACGAGTTGTACTTGTTGTAGTACCGAGATTACCTGGAATGAATTCGCCTTGGGTATCTCTTTTCGATTCCAAAAAATTCAAAATCTTAATTGAATGAAAAAATCGTCTTAACATGAATTTAATGGATCAAACTGATCAAATTTTAAAACCATTTGATATGAAAGGTCCTTTAAAAGATTGTACAGTTTCTATAGCAAAAAGTAGGGGTTTGTATTTGCATTCAACAAAAGTGTGTGGTAGTTTTTCAAAAAAAGATTACTTTAATATTCTTAAATTAAATAATGCTTAAAAATGCTAAATATGTAGTTGAAAAATGCTAAACAAAATGCTAACTGCTAAATGAAAAATTTGCAGCTAAATCAGACAAAAAAATGCTAAATCTAGCTGCAAAAATGCCAAAATGGCCACGCTGTTCACAGGCACGAAATGAATGAATGAGAGTATACTAAGTTTATTAGGGCGTGTGTGTTATACAGAAAAATATTCCGAGAAATAAAATAAATGTTTTTGCATCGATTTAAGTTCTTTACAACGATTACCTCTACTATCCGGCATTATCTTTGTTATCCAAATGTTAAAACAAATTTCGCTGCCAAGTCGCACGTTTTCATGCGACACCCAGATGTTACCCTAAGGCCACGTCGCACATTTTCGTGCGACACCTAAATGTTACCCTGAGGCCAAGTCGCACATTTTCGTACTTTTTAATATGGAATTTTACATGTAATTTGGTTTCTCTGGCCTGTGGTGAACATGTTGTATTATTTCCCATGGCGGCTGTGTATTTTTAATGGTATTTTTTGGATAATAAAAAAGTTGGAAATTTAAATTTGTCTTTTTATTAATTCATTTAAAAATCAATTCATTTATGAGCAAAAAAATATAAAAATATATATCTGTGGCATTTTGACAAAACATCTTAAGTCGAGATAAGATAGCAAAAAATTTTTTTAAAAATGCTCGGTGAAGCAATAATTTTCATTAAATAATAAAATAAACCAAAATTTAGGAAAAATTTCGTTTATAATACAGAATTTTAAAAACGTTAACAAAAATGTATTTTGAATGAAAATTCGTACGATTAAAAGCACTTTTGTCGACTTTTCAAATTCGACTTAAGATGTTTTGTCAAAGTGCCACAGATATGTATGTATGTTTGTATGTATGTATGTATGTAAATTCAAATGGAGATCAGTAGAAAAATAATAAACTTAAAATAAGAAATTCGATTTGGAGATCGGTAGGAAAACAATAAACATAAATTAAAAATTAAATTTGTTAATGGAGATCAGTGCAAAAATAATGAAATTAAAATGTTAATTTATCAAAATTAATTCTTCTGGCGGGAATATTTAGGAAAACATTCTACACATAGTTGCGGTTTATTGGACAGTTGGTGGTGGTTCTTTTTAAGCTCTTTCTGGCTATTACCCTATCAGTACGCCTTATTGTTTTTCCATTATCGCCCTTTCTTTTTACTATAAAATGGTTAGCTTTTGTTATGGGTTCTGGGGACATGAAGTCCAACAAAGCATTTGAAATCTCCTGCCGAAACTTGGTTATTGAAATTTGTTTATTTTATAGCCTTTTTATATATTATAGAGACATTTACGACAGACATTCCAAGTAACTGTTAAAAAATCCACTTTGCGGTACCACTTAACACCTCTTCTGAGAGTGGTGGCGTAGGCGGTCATTTGATCGAATGTATCAACACCTAACTTGGCTTTATGGTAATCAATAACAGCAAGAGGTTTTTCAATAGCTCGTTACCTTCGCTTCCTGGATGGTGGGTTGTTGGTACTGGTGGATGACTCATTACTGTCTACATTTGGACGGCTCGACGTGGCTTCCATTACAGTGGGGTGTTTCGTCGAAAGAATCCTTACATCTCTGGTGTCCTTCCACTTCAACACAACCACTCCATTTTCCTCCTTACGGGCTACCATCTCGCCTCTTTTCAGATTAGCTTTCATAACTTCTGCCGGACAATACTTTTTGTTGGCCCGTAATGTTCCAACAAGGTGGATATTTTGATGTAGCATCTCCAGTATCTACTTGCTGCTCATCCTCGTCATTAAAGTCATGATTTTTCTCATGTACATCGTCAAAAACATTAAGCCCTGCATCTTCAGAATCAGTAGCTGACTTGGGGTCATCATTTGGCAGCCACTTAATATCAATTTCAGAATCGTCTCTTGAAAAATCTCGTTATCTTTTACATTTTTTCGCGTCATTCTATAAATTATTCTGAATTGAAAAAAAAAATAAATAAATAATAAAATAAAAATATCAAATACCTCTCAAAAACTACAAAAAATTACTGTCGCACAAAAATGTGTGACACAAAAAAACCGTTATAACTGCAAAATTAGGGACCAAAATAAAGTCGCGAGTTGTCAAAACTTATTTTTAGGCACTAAAAAACAAAAAAAAAACAAAAATAAGTCCTTGGCCTCAGGTGACCAAAACTGTTAAATGGCATTGGTACTGAACGATCAAAATTCTAAAAAGGCTTTGGCAGCCAACGTGTTAAAAATATGCGAATAAACGAAGAAAAACTGGAAGCAATTTCTGGCAAAATAACTTTTTTTCATATTAAAAACAAAACTTTACAAAATCTAAGAAACACACAAAAAAAATTTATAATCTTAAAAGTTGCCTGTCCTGTCTATTATGGATAATCAAGATCTTTGACAAGCCTATCCGACTTGCAAATGTTTATGAACATATTCAGAGTTGCATTTTTTGTGTGTGGCTTTGATAGCAGATTTTGCAGACATTTTGTTTATGTCGGCTAGAAATCCGACAGATTTTGGTGTGAATGAATCGTACGATTGTGTAGGATAGTGAATCCCGGCCTTAAGAGGCTTACAATACCACGATAATTCGTATTCCGCTAATTCAAAAAGCTTAACAAAACGAAAGAAACGCCAAGAAAAACTCTGTAATTTGCAAAAATCCCATACATTTTTGTTCCCTTTGTTCATTTGTTTTTTGTGTAATTCAAAGTCTGGGGAGACGTCTCTAAATCGTACTTACTCGTAAACAAACTATTATAATTTGTAATAAAATCCAATAATTGTTATTTAATTTTACCCTAGTAAAATAAAAATCTCTTTATTTCGCATACCATATAATGATTAAATTAGTCAACTTTAATGAAACAAAGCTTACTTTGATGTGGTAAGCACAATAATATTATTATCAACCATAACCACTATGTGGCCGTCGATTTCTTATAGACATTAATATGATAGTAATGACATTAATATGGAAGTAATCACAATGTGATTGAAAATTTGTTATTAAAAATAGTTTCGTAAGCGCTTGCCATATTAAAGGTTCACTACCAAAATATTATTATATTTGTTGGAGGGTACTTTTAATTCGGCATAACCCAACACAAGGCTTTAACTTGTTTTAAATTAATATTTTTTATGATTCTGCTATAAAAGTTTCCATCAATTTAGGTAAAATTTCTTTTGTTTTTTTTTTTAACAGTTATTTTAAGTAATGTTCTATTTTAAGTTTTGTCAAAAACAATCTCAGTCTTTTTTAAAGTGAGAGAGATATTTTTTGTTTAAAAAATTTCTACGTTAGGTGAGAACAAATTTTGTAACAGGCAATTCACATGGAGGCTTTTACGACGTCGCTTTGTCGACGTCTCTTTTGGTTTGTTGGCAAGCGGCGTACAGACGAAAGAGGGGTAAACAAAACGACTCGGTTTGTGTTTTCATGTCGTTTTTTATATTTCTCTTTTAACTTTTTCTTTTTACGCTTTATTCTTTTTCTTACTTTGAA
The DNA here is from genome assembly GCA_949318255.1 of Pollenia labialis. Lineage (NCBI taxonomy): Eukaryota > Metazoa > Arthropoda > Insecta > Diptera > Polleniidae > Pollenia > Pollenia labialis. Next base: position 135,408,693 of record OX439140.1, read on the forward strand.
GTGTGTGGTTGAAAATACAGTGAGTCCTCGATTATCGATAACATACGGGACCGGCAGCATTCTTGATTTTATAATTTTTTTTTGGTGTGTTTCATATTTTGTATAAATATGTAATGTATTATTATGTAAACATAGGGGAAAAAGAAATTGGCAGAATACGCTTCCATTACGTTGGAAAATTCTCTTTCTTCGTTTATTTAAATTTGGTTTGATTGTTCTAATTTAAAGGAAAAATATAATTTGCTTATAATTTCGGATAACAGAGGTGATTTAAATCAATGCAAAAACAAATTATATTTTCCAGTAAATTGATGCTGCCGGTTAATCGAATGACGGATAATCAAGGCCATACTGTAAATAAAAAAAAGACATGCAACCAAAAATCATCGTATGAACGCAAAGAGATTTTGGAAGTTGCTTTAAAAGGGAATCAAGATAAAACGACGTCGTAAAAGCCTTCATGTGAATTGAGTGAAAGACTTTCTCAGTTAACATGTTTAAGAGCGACCGATTTATTTGTTCGCAATATATTTACAATCAATCAGTGATGGTACTATTTTCAGCACTTTAACCTTTCAAAAATTCCATGGTACCCCCACGTCAGTTTTAGTACCCATTTATTTTGTATGCTTCTTTCTTTAGAAATTAAGCGTTGTTCGTTTTTTTAATATTGACAACATGCCAACACAAAATGTTTGTTATTTTTTTCGTTCATGTAATTTCTACAATATTGACCCTTTAAAATATACATTTTCTGGATTCTTATGAGAACAGAAGTTCATATACGGTTTACTATCTGTCTGTGTGTCTGTTCGAATTGGAATTCTGAGACCGCAGATATAATGTGGACCTCACGGGAAGAACTATTTACTAAATATGGCTTGCACCAAGAAAATATTCAACGATTCTCATCAAAGCCAAAAATATTATTCTAAATAACAAGCCTTAACCGCAGAAAAATATTAAGCGACAAATACAAAATGCAACAGGAGAAACCTTTTTTATTTTAAAAACAAAATAAGAACATACTAGAAACGGCGCTCAAGCTTAAATTGTTTTTGCTATAAAATCGTAACGGAACCTTGTGTGACCATAACATTTTAGGATTTGATGCAAATATCGTCAGTAAATTAATTAATTGAAAAAAAGGGAATATTGAAAATTATGCCGCCTAAGTTTTTTTTTGCGGTTATGGCTCGATATATGTGTGGCGAAATCAAAGCAAGCAAAAAGTTAGTACTTAAAGCGCAGCAAAATTCTGTCGAATACTTGTTGCTTAAATTAAGCCACAAGTATCGGGGTTTTCAACAAGAACTTTGTTTTTTAATTATGGCAACATCAACAATATGATAGTTTTTTGACATATTCGTAGTTGATGCACTGGCAATGAATTAAAATTTGCTCGAAAAAACATTTTTTCACATAAAGCCCACTTTCACTTGTCAGGGTATGTCAACAAGCAAAATTGCCGAATTTTGCATGCTCAACGTGTCACTGTATAGTGCGCTTTGTGGTATGGAGGTGTAACTGGGCCGTTATTTTGAAGATGAGGCTGGGTATGCGGTAACGGTCAATGGATCACGCTATCGCGAGATGTTAACAAATCAATTTTGGCCTATAATTGATGACGTGGATATCACTGATATGTGGTTTTACCGGGACGATGCCACATGTCACACAGCCAATAAAACGATCAATTTATTGATATGTTAAGGACAGAGTCTATACGGAGCCAATCGAATCGATCGCAACCTTAGAACTCAAAATCCCTTATGGGATTAACGAAATAGACCCGCCATTTTGCCAAAAAGTGATTCAAAACTTCGATGAAAGAATCGACATACACATGAAATCACGTTTTGGTAGAATAGTGAAATTCCATTCCAATTCTTAGAAACTGGAAATGAAAAAATCAAAATTATAAACTTAAGTTTTATTACACTCAAATGAAATATCAATCCATCCGACCTCAAATCAATCTGAAGCGGTTTAAATATTACGGTGAGTACGGATTTTCTTTGATCAACCACAGAAAGATTGATTCAAATACAGATTTTCAATAGCAAAATTCTTAAATTATACATTTTCAATCCCGATTCCGTACTTGAAATAATACGAAAATGATACTGATTTATTCAATCTCAAAATGCGCTTGATTAAAGTATTATAAAGTTGATTTTATCCCGAATCTGAAAGAAAAAATTATAATGATTGATTTACTTACTCGTATTACACCTTACAGAATTATAAAACGCCAACATCATGCCCGATATGGTTTATACTTTAGAAATCTTATGAACATATTCAATCAAAAATATAAACTGAATGAGAAACAAGAGTTCTAATTTACTTTTTAACCCTTCGTGGTACACATGAGTCTGGCCAAACCTTTTTTTAATGTGTGTAGAAAATCAAAACATGCGTAAGCCGGAGGGTTAAACACAACGAATTGATTACACAATTTTTTTTACTAGATTTAAGAAATTTGTACTTACTGCAAGAAATTCCGGGATTGATGTTTGAAAGTTATCCCATTTAGGATTGTTTTGAGTACGTTTTAGTGTTATTCGTACTTGAAGTTTTGAGTACGACTCGTACTTTAAGTAATCATAATAAACTTATCCCGAGTGTACAAATTCAAAAGTGTTATAGTTTCTTGCGAGCTTCAATATCGATACGAATAAAATCAATATCGATGTTATTATTTAAAATACATCTTTGAAAACATGTAACAGCAGCTATAATCACAGTTTTTCGCCGCAAGTTTATTTGCTAATATGTAATGCGCTGGATGTTATGTATTGTTTAAAAACAAACATATAGCAGGTGGTATCGATAGCTTAGCTGTCCTTCCTTATACTCCTAATTAGAGGCCCCATTGGAAATTTTGTATAGGTTTATAAAATTGTAAAAAAAATGCAAATGCAATTGTGAGCATAAGGCAATAATACAATGAGCGACCATTAGAGAAAAAGTCCTCTGGATCGATTACCTTTTGGATCGAGAATCAAAACCAATTAAGAAATTATCTAAAGTTGCAAAAAATATCTTAAAGTCCCTGCTGCTAATGTGCTAATCAGCTGCCGGTGAATTACATATTAAATAACAGGAGAAACTGGACATGCTTCAGCATGTATTTCTTAAACATTATTATTTTGCTAACTAAAATTTTTGTTACGTGAGGAATTTTAATATGAATAACGTTTTGGTTAAACATTTTAGTTCTATTTGTTTACTATTTCTTTTTATTTTGTTTTTTTTTAATAAAATGTTTTGATTATGGTTTTCTCTTCACTCGTTTTAGTTAAAGTTGTTCTACTGAAGTACAAATATTTAGTCGATAGTATCGATGTTTAAATCTGAACTATCGATAAATTTCGATAGTAGAAAATATCGATAGTATCCCAGCACTAGTCCGAACAGAGATCTGGTGGATAAATACTTGAACAAGGGACTTGAGATCAATGGCAAAATATTATTTCCATATTTGAATTCATAACTCTTATCCTACTGAACTGATTTCAATCCCAAACTGCTTCATATAACTAGAAACAATTTGACACAAATATTGCTCTTTTGTTTTGAGTTTTTCGAAAGTGAGCGTGTTTTCATCAGACGGTTAGAAGGACAGACATATGAACATGGCTTTATCGATTCAAAATTACTCAAGAATATACATACTTTATGGGATCTGAGATAAATGGCCAAAAGTTTAATACCCTGTTCACAGTTGTGAAGGGAAAAAAACAAAAAAAAAATTATTTCACCAAAAAGTTATTTTCCAAAAATATTTATTTTACCAAAAAAAAATTGATTTTAGACTATAAATTGGTTTCTACCTAAAACTTTGATTTCACCAAATAAATTTTTTGGCAAAAAAAAATTGGTACATATCACAATTTAGTTATTTTTCACTTAAAAAAATGTATTACACCAAAAAAAATCGTTTACACTAAAAAATATCACCAAAAAAATGTTATTAACCAACGTTCAACTGAAGATATTTTTTTTACCGATATTTAAGCCTTGAACTTCAAACACCAAAGTTTCTCCTTCTATACAAAATTATATTTTTATTAAGCAAAAATAATTATTTTTTTTTTATTTGAAGTAAAAGTAAAACAAAATTTGGTATTTTAAAGAGAAAACAAATAAATTAATTAATTAATAGTTATTTATTTTTATTTGTTGTTTCTATTATTCAACAAATAAATTAGCTCAAATGACAGAGGACGACTTAAAATGGAATTTATTTTTGTCAGATAATTATTTAAAACTTGTTTCGAAGATGCTAATTAAAATAATTAATAATTACGATTCGATTTAATGCAAAAACAAGACTGCTTTATTAGACTGTGCCATATCTTGAGTACCCTTCACCTCACGTTATGCATCGTGTTGGACCGCTCTTAAAAATTATCAAATAGAATTAAAGAAAAATTATAAAGGTATCTCTTAATCGTCAAATCCTGTATGTATTTGTAATGCGTAAAAAAGTCTACAAATTATATTAAAAAAATCAACAACAGGGGATTTCATGACAAAAATAAGAGGCAATCATGTTTTTTTTGCTCGAATATCCGTAATTTACGCACCGATCTGTCTAAATTTGAATCAATAGGAAAATTTAACAGAAATATATAACAGCCTGCACTGGAAAGAAAAAAAATCAATCCATTCGTACTTAACCCTTTCACTACCATGGGGTAGTGCAGGGATACTATCGATATTTATTGATAGTTCAGATTTCACTATCGATATATGTAACAATAGACTGAACGTTTGTACTTGAGTAGAATAACTTTAACTAATATTTTATCAGGCTACAGCTTCTTGTTTTTGAATAAGACAATGTATGTGTGTACATATGTACGCACCTTATTTTATATGAAATTTTTTGAAAAGTTGCGCTTTTGTAACATAAAAAATATCTATTACATTTTTATAACAACTGAAATTAATTTCAATAACAAAATAAAACAACGAAATAAAGCCCGATAAAGAACTTGATTCTATTTGCAGCATTTATGTATATGTAAAATGTATGTTCAACTTAATTACGTTAAGATTTATTTGAAAAGAAACCCATAAACATAACTTTAAAAAAAAAGTTAATTAAATAATAAGAACTCAACAAAAAGGTTAAACAAAAATTTTATTCATATTAGAATTCCTTAAGGCCAGTTTACTCGGTAATACAATGTATTACGACTTTGTAGAATCAAAATATAATGAAATTCTCTCCGTGTTTAAAAGAAAAAAATAAAAATCTGTTGTATGTAGTTTTCATGTTTAGACGGATGGTACAAGAAAAATCAAAAATAATAACAAAAAATCAGATGGTTGCAGTTTTACAATTTTTACAAAAACCACATGAAAATTTCCTGAGTTGATTTTAGGTTTTTTGCAATTGTATAAAAATTCTACCACATTCAATATACTCTGTTAAAATACACCTCTGGTGTGATGAAAATATATAAGTTTCTAAAATGGTTAAGAAAAAAATCGTTAACCGACCGCTTGTCAGATTTTGTGTTCGTATTCTCTCTTACTCAATACATTTTTCTTTTACCCCAGGGGCGAATTTTTCGATTACAGAAGCGATGATGTGGTAGCCACGAGTAAGGTAGTAACGCACACCACCTCAATTACAACCTAGTGCACTTTTTCAAATGCATTGCCGCATTTAGGGAGTGAACGCGTACCACATGCACACAAAGTAAGGGGAATAGTGACGTGTTCATTTAATAATCCTGCAAATAATAGGACTAGTCCAAACACGCGTGTAAAGTGTAGCCCACAAGGGACTTGGACTAGTCCAAAAGTAACCCAAACGTATGGAAAAACATGGTCTATTTAACATTTCGATGTCCTAGAGCAGGACCATATAACCCAGCTTTTGATTACAAAGGAGTAGTTTTAAAACTACTCCATTGTATCCACAAGAGGATTAGTTTTAACTTTGTTTAAACCCGAAAACATGTCGTTAAAAAACGAAGACATGGCGTCTCACTACAAACACTTTTTAACAATGACATGGTCCATGCTAGCATTACATCGGACCAGTCCATGGAGTAGTCCATTTAATCAAAATGGATCACGTATTAAGAAAAGCAGAGTTGTACACTTAATACAAAGGGTGAAAACCTCTAGTAATAGTTAAATAAAACAGCAAAAGTTATTAAATCTATTTATTGCTTTAACAACAAAATTAATCCAAACCAATTAACTATTTGTAAAAAAATCTTAATTACCAAAACCGTTATAAATCGTTCTTTTTTTGTATTAATATTCCTAATCTTGTTAAAAAAATAAAAATTATTTAAATTAATTTCCAATACAAAAAAAAACCCAAACTTTTTTAATAAGCACTAATTTTTATTGTTTTATTTTTTAATTTTTATTAAGTTGATTTTATTTAAGTAGGTAATTAAATTCATGCTGGCAATTTTAGCAGAAAGTTAAAAAAAATAATTAACTACCTTTCTAGACTAAAACAAGTTTGTACAAATTGATTACTTTTCTAGTTTTCGAATCTACGGTTTCAATAATAAAACAGCAGGAGGAGGTCAAAATAATTTGGTCTGTTGACTAAATTTGTTAAGACATTTTTTTTAATGCAAAGTAAGTCTGAGTTTATACGGCTCATGTTTTATTGACATGATTCTTTCTTTTTCTTCTTTGAACATGAACTGGCGTTCAAATGATACATGTCATGTTGACGACATGTTTTTTATTTTGTATAGTCGTGGGTATGCGTGTGTGCTTTTTTGATATTGAAAACAAAAACAAAATAAAACAACGAATGAAAAAGCAAAGTGTACTGACATTACATGCATCTGTGTACTCGTTTTTTGTGTTTGCCTCGTCCCTCTCGCCTATAAAGTAGCAATCATGTCATTAAAACATGAGCCGTATGAACACAGACTAAAGCAAAGAAATATTCTCTGACGATGACGTCACAACATAACAACGATACAAATATAGTAAAATAAGAAAAAAACAAAAAACCGACAAAAAAACTTAAATTTAATTTTATGATCCAGGAACAGAATGTTTTAGGATTTTTATAACGACGAATGAGTAAGAGGGAGTTTACACGGTGTCTTTCCAGACATGCCAGTTTTTGACATTTTCTTTTGAACATGCTACCAAAAACCCTTTGTCTTTTCACGATGTCTTTCCAAACATGTCTGTTTTCATGTATAATAGTCTAATACACATATACATACAAATTAAAAACATGAAAATTCATATTAACCAACATGAAAACTCATTTCGTGTCTCTTTCTCCTCTACCCCGATGGCGAACAAACAAAACAAACATGTTTGTTAGACATGTCTGAAAAGACACCGTGTGAACTCCCTCTAAGAGTAAAAAGAGTTAAGTATAACGTAGACAATTGAAAATAGGTAGGTATGAATTTGTGTATTCGATTTTTTTTTCTTTTTGTTTTTTTATGTGTACATAGATTATAGCAAAAATAAATTAAAAATATTATGCATGTAAAATTATTAAACTTACTTTTTCTTTTTGGTAACTTCTCACGTACTTTTCTTCGGTTGGCCCGTTCTCCGGCAGATGATGAAGTATTGTGCTTTTAAGGAGAGATGCAAATTAATATTATTTAAGTCTTATTGCCACAATAGCTACTTTAATCGGGGATAGATAAAAAAAAACGATACGAAATTTTATTGCGTGAACTCTTTTTACATCTACTTTTCAGGCCAAAAGTAATGTAGCTTGTAAAATGGGTTTAAAGGTTGGAAGATCCGGATAGGGTGTGCACCAATATATTTTCCGCTCCACTTTCCTAAATATTGTAAAAGTGGCTGAAATTATCGTTTCCATAAAATAGCAGTAGAACCATCTACGTCGAAAAGGTATAACTTCCCAGCTGGTGGTCGGAAGTACCAAGCATAGGGGTGGGGATAGGCATGCTTTTGGATTAATGGTGTAACAAAAGTATACACCTGGTAACAATCTACAGGGTGGCCCAAATAAGACCTAGTGATGTTAAACACGTATAACTCTTGTAATAACGGTTTTTTATTAATAATTTATTTTTATATGTTAACTACATTTTATGGAAATTTAACGTGATTATGTGTGAAATATGACATCAGGCAAATGCTTACCATTTTGCTCGATACAGGCATTGGCTCTTTATAGCGCAATTTGCATTACACGGCGTAATGTTTCTGGTTGCAGGCGCCGTTTTTCGTCTCGAATATTCTGCTTAAGTTGTCCAGGTGTCTGTGGTTTGTTAACATACACTTTGTCTTTTAAATAACCCTATAAAAAAAATCGGACGCAGTTAAATCTGGTGAACGAGGAGGCCAAGGCTGATCTTACGTTAAAAAACGGAGATAATTTGGAACAATTGATCGTTGAAAAGAATAAAAAAATAGATGCTTTTAATGCGTTGTTGTTGTTGACTGTACGTATTATTCATTCTTGACTGACCTGAGATTCGAACCCAGGCGGCTGGTTACCATTACATGTTTCGATCGCAACCACTCGATCTCTGTTTGACTTCTGACTTCTGTTTTTTCCGTACTTATGTCAAGAATTCTTCTTGAAGTCCAAAGTACATTTTTTGTTTTTTTCATTTTGTCTTTCTTTTTCTTGTTGACCTTTTTCAGCACAACTTTAAGGACAAATGAACACATAGAGCTCGTGCCCTAGCTTTAACAATAATTAGTATTGTGGTAATTTTGTTGATCTACTTATGGTTTTTAATCCAAATTTTTAATATATTAATCAGGCTTAAGTTCAACAAATTTTATTTTCATTAAATTATTTTTATGAAGAATGGAATTTTACAACATGAAAATTAATTAAAATTGTTATTGATAATCATTCATTCTTGACTGACCTGGCCGATGTGGATTTTGAATAAAACACAAATTATTTAGGGCATTATTGTCATTTATTTTTATTATGATAATATTGGTATGGTTCAATTATGTATGGAGCAAAATATCGGCCAAATGGCCGCCGAGAACTCGGCGTCACACCTCCATCCGATGGTCCATGTTTTCGAAGACGCTGAGGCATAATTGAGGTTATATGCGGTTAATGTGCCGAATTATCTCATCCTTTACTTGAGGGTTACACGATCAAGTTTTGCCTATCAAGTTTTAATACACTCACACTTTTTTACCAATACACTCATACTCATAAAAATTGATACGAACTTGCTTTTAAAATTCTCTTTCCAGTTAGTGTTTCAATTTACGTTTGCCTTTATAAATTGTTTTCTTGATGACTTCTTGAAAGTAAATTGCTCAAAAATTGAATGCAGCCTACGTCACAACTTAAATTTTCTGGAAATTTTGGCAAACAGTATATGTAAAAGGCTATCAAGAAAATCTTTATCGTGTAGCTGTACTGTTAGCTCTTGCATTGTTGCTGGATTATCGACGTACACTTTTTCTTTCAAATAACCCTGAAGAAAGAAGTCCAACGGTGTCAAATCACATGATCTTGGGGTGCCATGTATTAACGTCCAGTGACGTAGTGTCCATGGACCTTATGACGCTAAGAAACAGTGTCATAGTGTCCATGGACATTATGACGCTTTTAAAAGTGTCATAATCTCCATCAGAGCAGTGTCGTAGTATTCGCGGACGTTATGACACTTTGTTGAGTGTCATAACGGAAACTCATAATATTTTGAAATTCGTCATGAAGAAGGTTGGCAAGTCAAGAAGTCATCAACAGAATTATAGAACAGTGCGAGCTACTGCATTATTATTATTTTACTCTCAATGATTTTTAAGAAGATTGTATTGTAACCGGACTTTCTAGTCCAGCTTATAAAACATCTTTTCTCTTTTTACAGTACATATTGAAAATTGCAAACGCAATTAATTTGGAAATGCAATCCGAAGATGCTCGTATGCACAAATAGGGTGCAATTTGTTTAAAAAGGAGTTTTATGATTTTAGAAAACCGCCAGTAAAGTGGCTGTTTAATCAATGAACATGTACTTATTTTTTTTTTTGCTATCTATGCTTTACATGTACAAATGAATTTAAAGTATATTTTTTAAGTAAATTTTTGTTTATAAAATGAAAATAAAAAAAAAAAATTATAAAAAATGATTTTGTACTATTGGGATCGAAAAAGTACGACTTTAAAAGTTCGTTGGGACGATATGGGTTTTCTCATTTATCATCCCTGCTGAAATGAAAATGTTTATTTTAGATAACACGTGAAAGAAGAAGTTAACAACACCGCTGACAATGCCAGCCAAATTAATATGTCATAATCAGCAATTAATAACTTAACAACAGTTTAATAACTTACGGTCTAATTTCAATTTGCCTACTTGCACTTAATTCTTGGGAAAGCGATTTTGCTGGATCAGCGTCTGCATATTGGCGCATGTTGTTGCAACTCGATGGGACAATCAATAAGCCAACAAGAATGACGGGAAAATAATCAGTCTTGGCTACGAGCTCGAACCCGGTTGTTGAAGTTAAATTAATTCGTCTTAATTGTGAAATAAAATAGTTTAATAAAAATTGATTAGAATCCTTGTGCCTTAAATAAGTGTAATTAAAATCCTTGTATTTAATAAAATAAATTTAATTTGAAATTTATATCTTTTCATTTGGCGCAGTCGTTAGCGCCTTATTAATTTTTTTAATAAATCAAGTGGGGAAATCTTTAACTAAGACATTTATACCCACAGCTCCATAGTGGACAGGTAATATGCGTTTATGCTAAAGTGTATTACACACAAAACTACCTTTAAGTATAAGCCGATTTTACAATTTCCGACCATATGGCTGATTGCCTGCCTAGTTGCCCGTCCATGTTACATTGTGTTGAAAGCATATATGGGGGTAGTGTACTCATTTTGCAGTTTTAACTTAGTGATAGTGCAAAAATATTGCATTCATTTTGTTGATGTTGAGTGATGAATTGGAAATTTGCAGCCTCACTAAGCATGAGTGATAGGGATGTTAAAAAATTTTGCACTCAAAAAAAAAATGTTTGATTTGAAAAAAAAGCAATCATCAGTTTATTGCAACTTTTTTTTCATCACTCATTTGAGTGCAACTTAAATTGTTCCACTAAATTTAAAATCAAAAACTTGTTTTTTCATGCTCAAAACCAATAATTATTCCGTTATTGACAAAATTTCATTTTATTTAATGTTTTTTGCTAAAGCATATCCTCAAAAAAAAATCAAAAACAATGCACATGCAAAGTTAAATTTTTTAAATTTTAGTGATACAATATTTGTATGCAGCTTTTTTGATTGCAAGTCCAAATTTTGCACTATTTGAATTGAGTGCAGATTTTTGCACTCAATCTGCGTTTAGTGATTGTGAAAATTTTGCAATATCACTAAAAAAAATTTAGTAGTAGTTCAAAAATAACAATGATTACTGAAGCTGGTAAAAAAGAATGCAAACTAATTTCTTAACAGTTTTATTTAGTGATAGTGCACTGCTGATTTAAATCAATATTTAGTGCACTACCCCCAACTATGGTTCAAAGTATTTTGTACATATGTATGTACTAATTATCATAAGGACAAAGCATATTGAAAATATTGATAGGAAGTTAGGTTAGTTTTATTGGAATCAGATTGATCTGGTCTCTCGTATAGAAAGCCGTAATTCTTTTACGCGAAAATCAAAATGAGTTTCTGTTAATACTTTACCAGGTCAAAAATCAATAATTACAAGTAACATTGAAACAGAAGTATTCGATTAATAACCGACGTTAAAAATAATAAACCATTACTTTTACTTTACTCTTGGAACTATTGCGTATGAAAGCATAATTCTCCCTAAGCATAAGTTGCTTAATAGGCTTTTTACACTTGCTCACATCTTACATCTTTCATCTTATCGCAAAGATGATAACATCTACCCATAAGAATTATACAGGGCTAAAAATCAACATCTTAACTCATCTTTAAAAGATGTTCCTATCTCATGTTGTTTCATTCAACATCTTTCGATTATTTTAGTGTCATCACTAGAAAAAACAAATAATTTTTTACCATCACTAGAAAAAAATTCAAAAGAGCAGGACAGTAATATTATTAATTTAGTTTTTATTCGCTCTTACACGTGAAAATAAATATTTTTATGATGAAAGATGAAAGATGTTACAAATGTAAACAAGTTTTTTTCATTTTCAACATCTTCCACGCCTTCCTTTAAGATGTGCTCAAGTGTAAATAGGCTATAAGGGCAATTACGATTATGTCAAGTATGAACATGTGTTTCTCTAACATAAAATCTTTATACTTTGCAATTTGTTTCTTTTACTCTTGAATATTTTAGTAAAATTTACATCCCTAAAAATATGCTTTGAAACAATATCTGTATCACTTTTATTTTGAAGATTTAAAAAAGATTAAAAGATTATTACAGCATATATTTAAGATTAAAATTTAAAAACCTTTTTTATTTACAGCCTGTTACCGTTCGTTGATTTCGAACATTAACGTTCGCATGGAAAATTATATTTAAAACAAAAACAATATTCGAAAATATTCTATGCGAACGTTAACGTTCTAAATCGACGAACAGGCTGTTAAAGTTACTTTTCACTACGAAACAGTCGTAAGCAGTGTTACCACCTGCAAAATTCAAAATTGCACTTGAGCTGAAGCGAAATTAGCCGATTTAAATAAAATTACACCTGATATAACACTGAAGTTTTGTTTAATAAAAAGATATTTACAAAGAAGCAAAAACACAACAACCTCATTGAAAGAAGATCAATAGTCAAATTGTTAAGATTCTTATTGTAATCTTAAATAAATTAACAAAAAAGACTTAAAAACAGTTAATAAAACATAAAATAAAACTCCTTAAATAATGAGTTTAGCATCCACAGTTGGTTGAATATATCTAGGGAAAGCTTAAAAAGCTCATTGGAATTCCTTTATAATGGTTTTTTTTAGCCCCATAGAGCTTACGAAAGGTTAGCTGTTAAACGAACTGTCATACTGCTTTCAATTGCACATCATCATGAATAGATTCATTCTTGAACAACGCCACCACATTATCCAAATTAACTTTGAAAATCAGCCATCGATTTTCGCAACTTAAAGGCAACTTCATGATTAAACTGACGCAACTTATTATTTCACAAATAAAGGCGATGTGTTGATTTAGAGAAAATAAACTGTCAATTTGACTTCAAGGCCCTGCGATGTGACATCTCTTGATTGAAGTCACTGGCTTATGCTGATAAAACAGCAGCAATTGACGTCTTGGAGGTAAACAGTGTTCATTTTATTTGTGACCAGCAGCCAGCAATGCTCAAAAAAGAGGAACAAAATTGGACGTCTGCAAGGAGTTTCATCAAGGACAGGCGCGGCGGCTATTTGTTTGAAATCAGTTTCAATTAGTAATGCCGTGTATTAATCTGCTATTAAAATTATTTAAACTTGTGTTGTCTAAAATTTTAAGCTTCATGGTCTTAAAAAATACGCTTTTTACCTTATTTAGTAAATAAAATGCCAACTGTCACTTTCGTAATTCAGTTTTGAACTTTAGGTTCTAAATCACTCTAAGAGGCATCTTTATCCAAATCTAAGTGCTGGTTCACACACGTCAAGTTTGACTCGTCAAGTCTTGAGTTTTTAGGAGAGAAGGGAAAAGAGAAGGCCATTTCTTTTCCCCTCTCTCCTAAAAACTCAAGACTTGACGAGTCAATCTTGACGTGTGTGAACCAGCACTAAGCGACCATCTTGCGATATTCATTACAAAACTTTTTAAAATATATATTTATCGATTGAAGTCTTTTCTTTAAAAGAAACCGAAACTTTAGTCCAAAAGACTGTGCATTTTTTAGCAGAAATATTTAAAAGAAGTAAATGTCATTTATTTGGGTATCTAAAGTAAGAATTTCAAATTACACCGGAATAACACCTAAGAGAAATTCCCCACGCTCTACCCACGACGGTAAAAATTATACCAAATTTGGGTAATTACCCACAAAGTGGCAACACTGAGTCGTAAGGCACTAAAAAATATTTTCGAAATGTAAGAAAATTGCAAAAAAAAACTACCAAACCTTACAAACCGTTGCATAATTTTGTTAGATGACAGATGTAGGACGGATCCTTTTGAAGATCATTAGGCGGTGTCGGTATATCAAAGGCTTAAGTCTGGCAGTCTTTTTACTTTTTCAAATATGTATACATACATACATATGAGCTTATACATTTTTTTTTTATTTATTAAAATTATATTACCAATGTTTATTATTGATTTTCACTTTTTTACAAAATAAAACGCAATTTAGCCTTTTACTAGAAATTGTTTAACAATAGAATAAATTTACAATCAGAATATATTATATTCTTTATCTCAAATTTGTATATTTATATTCAAAAGCTTTTACAAAATTTTAAAATAACCAGGTTTAAATCTTGTTTAAAAATAGCTTAATATTATATTTACAAATTTATATAATTTTTTTTTTAACATAGAATTCTAATACGCATAAAAATTCGTTGGAATATTTTTTTATATCAGATAAAGTTGTTTTAAGTTAATAAAACGAAAATAACACTGTGCTTCACAAAAAAACTTACAGCGGTTCTTAAAAAGCAATTTTGTTTAGTTCGTAAGAAAGATCGACTTTACCATTTAGAGACAAAGTTTGGAAAGTGTACCTTATTTGGACAACCATGGACTTGCCGGGAAAAAAATTATGTTAAATGGTTAAAGGGTTTATAAAAAAATTAATTGTATTTAATTTAATATGATATCTACATCCATATGAGAATTGTTTTTGTCTTAAAGTAATTTTAGAGAGGGGGTTTATGTGAAGAATCTGGATCAATCAGCACAAGATTTTGCAATGAGCTATTAGTATTGATATTTATCGATAGTTCAGATTTCACTTTCGATATTATTATCGACTGAATGTTTGTACTTGAGTAGGAAAAAATTGATTTGTTTTTTCCTTGTAAAAACAATAATCTTATTTGGTTTAAGGTAGTTTCACCTGAAGGAACCGAAGTAGCAAGGACTATAAGATATTCAATTGCAACGTTAAACCGTGTTCTAAATTGGTTTTGATTCTCCAACTAAAATGTAAATGGTCTATCATTGTAATGCCTTATGCTCGCTTGATTAGTATTTTTTTTTTTTATTTAAAAATTAAAAAAGTTTGACCAAAGACCTCTAATTAGCAGTACAAAGAAGCACAGCTGAGTTATCAATACCACTTGCTTTTCTCCTTGTGTCCATAGATTACTGCTATTGAGTGCGAATTATTCAGCCATGTTCTGAAAATCGCACGATTTAAAATCGCAAAACGCCAAAATGTTTATGATGTTATTAAACTCGTGCGTTTGGCTTGCGATCTGGCGTAGTTTCTTACAAGCAAACTTTTGCAATTTGAAGAAGCCAAAGTTCTTGCGATTTACAGAACACCTTTTATGCGAATTCGTTCAGAATCGCCAATGCTAAGCGCTTTGTCAGAAAATGCCCGATTATAAGGTGACCATACGTACTCTTTTTTAGAGGACAATCATCTATTTTAACTGGCTGTCATCTATAAAATTTGTAATGACCAATAATTGATTTTATTTTTATAAATTCAAATAAATTTTATTTCACGGCGATCACCGGTTTTTTCTGTCAAATCGTATGGAAAATGTCGTGCCATGCTTGTTCTGCTCATACTCCTGCTGAACTCTCATACACTTGCAGCATAAAATTTGGAATAAGTTAGTGCAAGAATTTTTAAATTTCTTAAGTAAATGTAAGTTTTTATACATTGTCGGCTAAATATGAAAGCCTACTAACTCCCTTTCAACAAATTTTACAGGAATGACTTTTTATTTTTTCTATTTGCTGCTTGAGAGGAAAACCAAAAAATATAGTTGATTTGAAACACTTCAAGGCTCAAATCCTGATTGACTTAAAATGTGGATTTGGCAGGCTTGCATATAAAGCCGACGCTATGTTTTTTTTTTAATTCACTTTACATGTATAAATATGGATATGAGAATTTTTCTGTAAAATATGTAGAAAATCTTGAAGACAAATAAATTTTTCATTTTTTTTCTTAATGTCCTCTATTTTTATTTTCAAAATCTTGTCGCCTTACCGATTATCAAGTAAACTTGCGGCGAAAAGCTGTTTTTATAGTGGTTGTTACAAGTTTTCCCAGCTGTATTTTAAATAATTATGTCGCTTTTCTTCCTATCGGTATTTTCGATATTTTAAGACTATCGATAGCACTAGTAACTATCGTCAAAATTGTCGTCAATACAAAGTTTTATAAGAAAGTTTTGTCACTTAACGCTTTCACTAGTAGTTTTCTTTCTAATGGACCGATTAAAAAAATATTTTTTTTAGGTGATTAAGCTTACAACAAGAAAGTTTAGGCCAAGTTTAGTCTAAATACCAACATAGTAAGATAGTTTATGGTCACAAAGACTCTACATCGAAGAGAAGCTTAAATATAGGCCACGTGAAATTATAGACCAATTGCCACTATTTGGTCCTTGAGCCAAATACATCTTCATCTTCTTTAAGGCCCATGGTTTGCAGTTATACGTAAGTACAGGTAAAACAAGGGTCTTAAATAGCCAAGTTTTAATAATCTTATTTCGTTTATTTCGTTAGAAAGTAAAATTTGAAAAATTTTCTTTGGTCACTTCCTGTTTCGCAGTGCAGCAACTATTGATAGCTATTTACGTATCTCATAAACTAATGCAAATCACACTTAAAAACGTTTACAGATCGGTTCCAGATTTGTCTTTTTTATCCCTTCCTGGCAACAAGTTGCGGAAAAATACAGCCTTTAATACATTTTTTCGCTAGAGTATTCCATTATAATTCCAAATTTCATTAACATCGGTTAAGCTGATCGGGAATGGTAAATATTCCAACTATTTCTCCATACACCCAGAGAAAAAACATGTTTTAATATGGTCACCTCCAACAAAACTTTTTATAAAGAAAATTTTAAACATTTTATGTTTAATAAATCCTTATTATTGTCAGCGATAACCATATTATGGTTAAATTAGGCCTCCATTAAGAAGCCCCAACCATATTATTGTTGCCTTCAAGCATGATATGATCAATAAAAACTAAAATTTGCTAAGCACTTACAATAGCATGGTTGGTTTTCAACCATATTATGTTGCTCTTAGAAAAGAGGAAAATACTATCGTAAATTTAAAAACAAATTATTATCAAATTTAACCATAACATTTTTAGAGGCAACCATAATATTATTGTGGACTCCTGATGGGGGACTAATTTAACCATAATACGGTTCTCGCTGATAATTATATAGTTATATTAACCATAATATGATTAAAATTTTCTTTGAAAATAGTTTGTTTGGAGGTGACCGCTTTTATCATGTTTTTACTCTACGTGTATACACGATTAACACACAGAAAAAGGTATGTTCATTGAAATGCCTATAACGCCAAGATTAATGAATATAAAAGGAACGTATATAAAAAAATAGATGCACATAGTATGTGACGTCTTTCATAGGAGATTTCTAGAAACAATATCGGTCCACGCATTTCATTGTAAAAAAGGAAATGTAAAGGGTGGTCCAACTTAAATGCATGATGTTAGCTATAAGTGTCACCTTAACGTCAAGATTTTTGCCAAACTTAATTTGACATTTCTTTGTTTCAGGGTTTGACAAATTTAATTTAATTTTTCGTTTCTTTTCGTTTATTTAATTTCGTGCACTTCCTGATTTTTTGATAAGCATAATCGACTACATTTGTTCACAATCGGAAGAATTGTGTGCAAATTTCAACAAACACGGTCTGTAGGGAATGTGAAATCACCTGTGCATACTCGCCCTGTTCGTTCTGCGCAAACCGTTACTGTTGTTCGCGGTATTGTGGCAGAAGCGCCGTCAACCCCGACTAGTCGTCGTGCCCAATAATTGAACATCTCACGATTATCACTGATGCGTCACTAAGCCAAGAATAATTCAAGAGCTAAAGGCTGAGATAATTCAGCACATTGATGACATCGAACCTCAATTATGTCTCAGAGTTATTAAATATGGACAATTGGCATGCTCCCGAAGTAGTGGCGAGCATTTGGCTGATATTTTGTTTCGCACATAATTGTCATGGATCCCCTTCTATCAGAATAAAAAATATTCCGATAATTCCCTGAAAACTTTTTGTTTTATTTACAATTAACATCGTGCGTTTTGGTTGGACCACACTTTATTAAAAGAGTTTTTTTTAAATCTTAAAAATTCGTTTCTATAAGGGCTGACCTAAAAAAAAGCCGAAAGCAGCAATTACTTGATCGCCACTTTTTTGTCACATTTTGTTTCACGGTGTAATTTTAAACAACATTAAATAACTTTTTATTAAAATTTATACAAACAACAGATTATCTTTGTTTTAAATTGTATAAAAAAAATATTTAATGTGTTCCATAAATTTTTTTTGTAATTTAATTTTATGAAAATATTTAAATTAGCAATTAACGAAGGCTAAAAACATGTTTGAGAAGATACTTTTACCAAAAACTTTTAACATAAATAAATACAAGATTTTAATGTCAAAAATAAAAACAATTCAGTCAATATGGCAATAATTTATCACTCGATAAAGAACAACCTACAAAATTTTTAAATGAATATATTAAAGAGGCCTTTTACTATAAAATGAGTAGAATTATTAAAACTAAGAACCAATGAATTCAAATTTTTCTAAATTTATGTAGTTTTCAAGAATTTCTAGTTATAGAACTAAACATAAATTATAAATTGGCTTTAATTTTTCACATGTTAAAAAGAGTTTTATTAATTGCAACTATTAAAACTGTGTAAATATAAATGATTTTTAATTTTAATTAATATAAAAACGTAATTCTAACTAAAATATGATTCTTTCAATTCTTTTATTTGTATTAATTTCATTTAGTACTAAAAATTAGTACGAATATTGTTTATCACAACCAAATTAAATGCAGTGCAATACTGAATATTGGCCATAATTTGCTTTTGTCAATACATTTTATAATATAAATGTTTATTTATTATTTGCAGCTAATTATCGATTGTTAGTATAGTTTCAATTCGAGTACAACAAATAAAAATATAATTATTTGGTATTCACAACCAAAAAATAAAAGCTATAAGTCCCAATTGTTTGTTGTGAGTACTAAAGTTATTATGAAATGAATATTCTGTCTAAAGTAAAAAATAAATTTGTAAGACATTTAAATTAATAAGTTTTAATTTCATATTTAAAAAATATTTGGTCCAGATCACAGAATACTAACAGAACTGTGAAAAGTGACGTGTGAAAAGGGATCAAATCAGTTGCGAAGGCAGCTATCGAAGAAAAAGACAGAAATCTTTTTTTTGGTAGTGAAGTGACAATGTGTAAAAACAGGCCGCAACAATCAACACAAATGGCGTGATTAAAACAAAAATAACAAAACAAAAACCACGTTAAACAAATGCATTAGTCCAACAAACGTTTGTTTCGTGCAGAAAAAATTTATTTAGTAATATTGTTTTGTTTAATGTTTACATTTGTACTTCTAGCTGTACAAATAAAATGTCGACGAAAGTGGACAAAAAACATAATAGACAAATGTATTTAGGTTTTCAAGACAAAGTCTTGACAGAAAGAATACGAAAAAACAGAAGAAAGGAAGCAACATGTGAATAAATTGAAAATTAAATAACTACAGCAAATTTCGAACCACCAGTATCCCTGGTTAAAGATTGATGTTTGACTGTTGGCTGGCAGGCGCCGCAGTGGTGCAGAGGTTAGAACTCAAAGACCCCTTTCAGACTCGGCAAGTTAGTTGCGCAAGTAACTTGCCGAGTACAACAAAGTCTGTACTAAATATTTTTTTCCTTACCCCGACCGATGACGTCTACAAACCAAGAGTTGCGCAAGAGACTTGCGCAAGTAACTTGCCGAGTGTGAAAGGGGTAAAAGAATTCTGATAAAAGAATGTGGTGATTCTTGAAACATGTAAATTCAACCCAGGTTCGAGCCCCAAGTTGTAAAAATTCCTTCCTTCAGTAAAAATAATTTAATGAAAATTAAATTTGATGAACTCAAGCCTAACTATAAAAAAATATCAAAATTAAAATTAACAGTTCAACTAAAAATAACTATTGTTCTTAAAAATAGTTATTTACTTACTTAAATATTATTTTATTGTGTTGTGGTAAACTTGAAAGTTAATTTTTACAACAGTCTTGCAAATAAATCTCAACATAATAAATTTCTGTTCATTGTATTGCGGCATAAAAGATGATGCAAAGAGAAATGCAAAAGGGCAGCTTGCTTAGAATAAGACAAAAAAAAAACGCAAAATCTTCCGTCTCGTGACAGTTCTGTTAGAATTCTGTGGTCCAGATCAACACCGTACATGTGGGCTAACTCTTCAGCACGCTCTATAGACTCCAATGGATCACTAGTCCCGTCAAAGCCTACATTCCACCTTCTGAGGTTATCCATCCAATCCATTTTGGACTCGGTGCCTGTAGATGCTAATATGGGGTGAGTCATCTTAGTACTCTCCTCCTCTACCGGTGAATTCACCACTACATTCAGCTCCGACGTCACTAGCAATTTGGGCGAGGATAGGCCACCTATTAGTTCCTACTTCGTTTGGATTTCTAAAAAGAGCTGTGTTTCAAGATGGACAACAACAATAGAATTCATTTCAGAGGTAGTATTGGCAATGTGATTAGAATCTTGGCTAACCAGAAATCAGGTATTAAAATTTGTCACATTAATGCTCAAAGTTTACTAGGAAAGATTGATGAATTCCGGAATATATTTGAGAAGTCAGAAATGGATTTAATATGCGTATCTGAAACCTGGTTTGATACTTATACTACAGATCTTAATATTTCTTTGAATGGCTTTATTGTACGAAGAGTTGACAGAGATGATGGATATGGTGGTGTGGCATTATATATTAAAAAGGGCATTAATT
Source organism: Pollenia labialis (assembly GCA_949318255.1). Classification (NCBI taxonomy): domain Eukaryota; kingdom Metazoa; phylum Arthropoda; class Insecta; order Diptera; family Polleniidae; genus Pollenia; species Pollenia labialis. Next base: position 135,429,663 of record OX439140.1, read on the forward strand.
ATTGTATTAAATGTACTTCAAATGATGCAGATTTCTTCGGTGATACGGATCCAGTAAACTTTGTGGAGTACTTGGTTATTGAGGGTAATAGTGAGGGTAGAAAACTGCTAGTGGGTAGCGTTTATAGGCCAAATCTGGAAACAATTACAGCTCTATATGAAGACGTGATATTAGTTGGTGACTTTAATTCCAACGTATAAGTAGAACGAAATCTTTCTGATAATATGACCTCACTCGGACTTACTTCACCTAACACAACCGCCCCAACGCACTACACTGCAACAAACAACACACTCTTGGATCTATTTATTGTGAATAATGAATCTAATGTTCTTCTTTATGATCAACTCTCAGCGTCATGTTTTTCAAGACACGATCTTATTTTCATGGCGTATAACTTTGATTTGTCGACAGCTAGCCAGTTAATTACTTTTCGTGATTTTAAAAACACTGATTTTGCAACACTGGAAAATGAGTTTTTTAACGTTGTCTGGAGTTGTTTGTACTGTATCCTCTCTGTGGATGATCAGCTTTCTTTTCTGGAGTACAATCTACGTAAAATATTTAATCTCCCAGTCCCTTTGATAACAAAAACCGTCAGTCAGAAGAAAAAACTGTGGCTTTCCTCCAACATCAAAGAAGCAATTTTCCATAGAAATTTATTGTATTCTCGATGGAAACGATTTAAAACAACACACCTATTAAATGAATACCGTATTGCAATAAAAGAGACTAACCATACGATAAAGAAGGCCAAATCCAATTTCTACGCTAATAAGTTCTCGTCTGCTCTGGGGTCCAAAAAGGCATGGCAAAATATCCCTGAAATTGGTATTGGCAAAGCAACCATTCATATGATAAAAGCTGATCGAAACTACTACAGCAATAATAATTTTTCTGATGATGTTTCTGAGAAAAACAAATTCTATTTTACAAGTGTTGACCAATGACCAAATCTAATGCTGTAGGAGCTGATGGAATCCATCCAAAACTTATAAAACTTTTTCTCCCACAATTAATCCTGTTCATCACGTTTTTTTTTTTAACAAAATCATCACTAGAAGTCATTTTCCTACTAAATGGAATAACTCAAAAATTGTACCAGTACCTAAATCAAGTTCTGAGTACAGACCAATTGTTATTTTACCATTGCTTTCTACAGTTTTTGACAGGCTAATGCATATTCTGGAACGATAATCATCTTAATATCCAGCAAGCATTTCCCGCAAGCAGTATACTAACGAAGGCCTCAACCAATAGCCAGTCCGGTGCCTTTTTACCAGGGGCTACTGACTCTCGTGGTATAATATACAAATCCTGGCTGGCAATGATCTCAAAAGGTCGTGAACATCTCCTCTAGATTGTCAATGTATTGGCTGCAACTGATTATGTAACGGAGGATGTAACACTAAATGGTTAAATATCCTTAAATTGATCCCTTCATCTCCGGGGGGAATCAAAGGTACAATAAAAAATACTAAAAGCTGAAATCCAAGTTTAAAAAGGGAACCGATAATTTGTTGGGTTATAATTTCAAACTTAATCTGGGACACAAATCATATTAAGACTATTTTTACCACAGTTGCTTTAGCTGTTATCGTACTATGAAGTTTATTTTGTCTTTATATGGGAGGTGCCACGCCTCTCATCCCAACCCGCCATTTTGTTTTACCTATCTAAGGATCACTCAAGTATCCTAAAGCCAATTGGAAGATACGTAATAAAAAAATTTACATTCATACAAACATATAAATAAGATAGGCGCGACAAATATAAAACTTTTTTGACAGTCTGGAAAAAAATAAACTTTAATCAGCGGTCGGTCTACTTAAACTGAAATGACTGACGTAGTTAATTGCAGCCAAGGCGAATTCAAACAGGTAAACTCATCTCGTCAGCCGTTCATCAGCTGTTTCCACGGCGAATTAAAAAAAATGGTAAAACGTCAAAATATGATTTTGTTTTGAGAAGAAGTTGATTAACAAGTGCTAAAAATATTATTTTTATAATAAAAAAATTTCAAAACTGCGAATGATTGAAGTGAATTTAATAATTTCTTTTATAAAAAAGTGATAATATTAATTTGCAATAAACAAATTTTGACAGCTAACCATTAAATTGCAAAAACAAAATACATGGGGCTTTTTGTAGTTGTAGAGTTGCATTTACCTGTTATGAATTCGCCTTGATTGCAGCGTTTAAAAAGCTGCAGTTGAGATAGTAAAAGTCATAAGATTGTGCTGTAACTTCGATATCCTCATTTGTCATTGGACAAAAACTGTTGCCTTTACTTCCGATTCATAAAATGAAAACAGTCGCAGTAAAGGCAAAAGCACAAGCAAAAAACGAAAAGTTGTCCACAACAAAGAACATCGGCAGTCGACATGTTCGAAAGTGTTTGGTTTGACAGAGTGAAACTTTTAAAAAATCCCGTATTTACCGAAGATGGGACGTTGTGTTTTTTCCGTTTTTTTTTTTAATAAAACATGTGTACATTAATACATGCATATGTATTTATTTAAATGCTTAACAATCTTTTTAATTTTTTGAAATTAAATAAAACATACATATGTATGTATTTATGTACACATGTATTATTCAAAAAAAAAATACGGGAAAAACACAACGTCCCATCTTCGTTAACTTCGGGATTTATTAAAAGTTTGTCAAACGAAACACTTCCGAACATGTGGAGTGCTGATGTTCTTTGTTGTATACAACTTTTCGTTTTTTTTCGCTTTTGCCTTCACTGCGACCAGCGTTACCGTTGTGCGACTTTAGTTGCAATTTGCAACCTTTTTGACGCTCTGACACTTTTTGTGCGACTTTTTTTAACTCGTCTAATTTTGCAACTTTTTTCAATTTTTTGCGACTTTTTGCCCCTTTTTTGTAAGTGAAATAATTTTTTACACTGCATAATTTCACATATTTTCCCTTTAAAATATCAATTTTGTTTTAAAAATTCCCCGGGATATGTAACCTCATTCGATTGAGCAGGTTATTATTTTATATCCAGACAATTTCAACAACTCAACTGTATTGTATTTGCCTTGTTTTGTATCGAGTTCACTGAATTTCCATGCCAATCTAGGATGAACGGCATTAATATTTTAAGCGTTTTAAAACCCAATTAATTAACCAAAAGGTTAACAGTGGAAATTTGTGAGTCCATGCTCTCAACTCTAAATATTATAGATACTGAAATACAAAGTTGGATGCTTAATAATGAACTTGTGCGAAAATACAAACAAAGCTAGGAAAACATAAAACGTAAAAATTATACATATGTATATTAATAATAATATACAGACATATTATTAAAAATCAATCAAATGTAAAATTATAACACAAAAGTGTATTTAAACCAGGGATGTCAGCGCCTTGCACAATTGTGCAAATTAATTCACATGTACGCTTACGATCTTTTATTTTGCGAGCGTAAAATATAATTGTTTACTGAGAAACACTCTCATTCAGCGGGAAATATCGCAAATATTGCAAGGCCTGTTTTGAGGCCTCTAAATATATTTATGTATATAAATAAATATACAATAACTGTATGTAGGTACATCTTTTTTTTTTGTTTTATTATCTTTTTTATTTTATTTATTATCTATGTTTTTGTTTTGTTTTATTTCTGTTTTTGACATTGTACAATGATTTTAAAACAGGGATTTCCATTTCTTTGCACAATTGTGCAATTGTGGTTATTTTTTAAGATAGAATTTTAAAATTTTATAAAAATATATATGTAAAGTGAATCCTAATCAACAAAAATTTCAAATTTTCAAAATAATTGTTTTGCATTTAAGCTAACGATATGTGTTTTGTTGATGCCTGTAACAGGGTCCCTTTTACTTTCGTTAAAAAGACGTACCTAAATGCAGAAATTATTAAGAAAAGAAAAAGCCACAAGAATTTGTTGGTATTTTGTGATTGTAAAAATATTTTTGTTTCTGTACGATGTATATACGATTGTTTTTAATTTTAAAACCAAAGTATTTTTATTAACAAATGAAATAAATAATGAAGATTTTTCCAACTTTCCTAAAACTTTGCTTATTTATGACAAGGAGAAATATTTGAAAAAATCTGAGTATTTGGCAATTTTTGAAAACCTTTTTTACAACTTTCAAGATCTTTTTTAAGATTTTGAGGATATAAAACCACTACTTAACATACTCCAAAATCCCTTTAAGTGCGACATTGCGAGTTATGAATTCAGCATCCAGTCGGAACTAATCATACTTAGGAGCGAAATTAATCCTCCAGACAGGGAAAATATTATTGAGCTCTGGAAAAATTTAGACGGGGCGCTATATCCTATATTAAAAAAAATTCCTTCAAATGTTTGTCGCTTTTCTCCTCAAAATATCTTTGCGAACAAATATTTTCCGATTTAAAATACATTTGCTCAAAACAACGCAATAAATTAACATCCGCAAACCTAAAAAATGTTTTGTTGTTACGAAACTGCAATATAAATTTAGAAGATATTATTGGTAAATAAAAGTATTTATTATAGGCTAGTAAAATCTTCTCTTTTTATAATGGTGGTAAATACTTACAGAATATTTTTAAACTTAATATTTGCATTAGTATGAGCAAATGAATTTTCATTGTTAGAATTCGCAAAGGTATGTTGAGCAAAAAACGAAAAATATTGGAAAAATATTGGAATTGAAAGGTTGTAAAAAGACTTCAAATATTGTGAACTGCGCAGTTTTTCCAAAAAAATAAGCAAAGTTTCTGAGGTTCCAAATTTAATTTATTTAAATAATAACTGATTGTGTCTGTCCATAACTCAACATTTTTCGATAATTGTATTATTATTTATTGCTTTTAAGTCTTCATAGCAATAAATGTAAGTTAACTTTAAATGGTCTGATGAAAAATGAATTGAAAGCATGAACTATATTTCCTCGCATAATGCTGGCCCTGGTGTTTGCATCGCCCTTTCATGAAAATGTTTTGTAAGTTTTAATACCTTACCTGATTCCCAACAATTTAATCGAACATAGATGACCCTTAGAAAAGTTCTTTAATAAGGCCTCGCAACCGCATATTTCGCCCGCTGGGCATGTAAGAGATAAGAGTAATCTAAGGTGACCATACGTACTCTTTTTTAGAGGACAATCATCTATTTTAACTGGCTGTCATCTATAAAATTTGTGTCCTCTTTTATCATCTTTTTTTCATAATCTGTCATCTTTGTCCTCTTTATTTTTAAATGCATAATCAATATTTGTTTTTATTTTTATAGACTAAAATAAATTTTATTTCACGGCGATCGCCGGTTTTTTCCTGTCAAATCGTATGGAAAATGTCGTGCCGTGCTTATTCTTTTCATACTTCTACTGAACTCTTATTCACTTGCAGTATACAATTTTGAATAAGTTAGTGCAATGCATTTAAATTTTTCGTTATTTTTTTTTAGTAATTTTACTTATTTATAAGTAAACGTAAATGTGTATATATCGCTGGCTGAATATGCAAGCAAACCTACTAAGTCCCTTTCAACAAATTTTACAGGAAAACTTTTTTTCCCAATTTGCTGCTTGAAAGGAAAACCAAAAATATAGTTGATTTGACACACTTCAAGACTAAAATAAAAGGAAAACTACATGGTGGTCGACGAGGAATATCTTTCTCTACCACACGGCATCAAAATCTCCATTTACTTAAAAATTGGATTTAACAGGTTTGCATTTTAAGGGATATGTTATTTTTTTTTTAATTTACTTAACATATGTGAATGTGGGAATGCAAATTTGTCAGTAAAATGTGTAAAAAAAATCTTAAATTTTGAACTTTTTTCTTTCTGTCCTCTATTTTTATTTGCAAAATCTGGTCGCCTTAAGTAATCTCACCAACACAATCATAATTGACATCACTGATTTAAACACATTATTTAGAAATTATTTCTCTGCTATTTATATCGTTTTTTTGATTAACCATCGGCTTACCAATACCCACCCGGGTGTTACTGCTTGTCTTTAACTAAGCTTCCTAAGCAAGAGCGGCAAGCGCTTTTTTAAACATGAAAATTATATTGTCAACATATTTTCAAAAAAATAAAATGACCAAGCGATCTATCAAATAGGATTTTTCAGACGGGTGGTGTTGAACTCGCGTTCTAAAGGTTTGTTTCGTATAAACTGTGTGCAAATGAAACATTTTGACATTAAGCAGACGCTTTCCGCTCTTATTTAGGTAGCTTAGTAAGTGATGAGGAAAAGTTATCGTCATAAAACATTTTTCAGTTTGTTTTTTAAATTTGTTCATTAAGTAAAAATGTCCTTTTAACTGAAGCAAATTTGAAAGAGTTATTAAAGAAATAAAACCGAGATTTTGGTTAAGTACATAATTAAAATGTTAAAAAAGTGTGAGACTTTAATTTAAAAAAACGACTTTTTTGTGCGACTTTTTGTTTTCAAAACGACTTTTTGTGCGACTTTTTCAAAATCCTCAACGGTAACCCTGACTGCGACTGTTTTCATTTAATGAATCAGAAGTAAAGGCAACGGTTTATTTTCGTCCAATGAAAAATCAGAAAGTACATAGAAGAAAATCATTTGTTTGATTTTGACTGCAACTCCTACCAAATACAAATGTACAAATCTAATGAGAGAAACTTTTTCGTGGAACACCGATTTAAGCCCATATAAAGCGAAAAATTAAGTTCACAGTATTTAGAATATTCTTACCCTTCCACCTTTAATGTCATTTATTAGATTTAGATGGTTCTGAAAAAATTCTAACTGGCAACACTGCTCATACGTAACATAAAAAAACACAAGACGACGATCTCGAGTCGCAGGGGACATGTCGCAGCGACATCACCACGTTAAGGGTACCACTACCTTTTATACAACAAATTTGATAACCAGTTTTAAAAAAAGCATTAACAGTTAATTACACCCTTCAACCAAAGTAAAAGGATATTTATAAGTTTGTCATTCCGCTTGTAGTTTCTACAATATTGGTCTTAGAACCTATAAAGTATATATATTCTGGATCCTTTTGTTAAGCGATTTAATTAAATGATGTCCGTCTGTCCTTGTGTAAGTTGGAATGGGTTTTACGAAGACCCCAGAAAGGATAGGGACTAGGTTGTTATATATTTAAGTCACATATACTTTGGTTAATTTTGCTATTTTACTTCAGCCAGATCAGTTCATAAATGACTGAGATACCACGATTGCCTTTAATTTTACCCATAAATCCCTTGTTGACGTTGTTGTTTCATTCCTTTTTTTTTTGTACATCTGGAGAACGGCAAGAGCCAAAGTTTCCAAATTAGGTACTTTGGTTATCAATACACAATATTCGACAAAACATAGGCGCGATAGGAGAGGCAGGCGTGGCACAATATAAATTTATTTATACCCAAAGAACAGTATTTATATAACTTTCTTGTCTTATCGCACCATGTAGAGGGGTGTATAATATTCGGCTTAACCGAATATAGAACTCTTACTTGTTTTTTATATTTGAAATTTTATTTAATAAACTATTTAATGAGGCTTAAATGTAAACTATGGTAATAAGAAGAATTATCATAATCAAAACATATGGAAAACTAGTTGTTTATCGATAAAAAAAATATACCAGCTAGAGAAAAAAGTCAGAAAACTTTTAACTCCATATTCTCACTTCCGCTTATAATTTGTTGTCTTTTTCATTGTAATACAAAAGATTTTAGAAAACAGAAGCAGTTGGCCTAAGGAAATATATAAAATAAGCCAAATTTATTAGAAAAGACATTAACAAAAAGTCTTTCAATCTTTAAACACACAAAAAACAAAAACTCATCCAAAAATGGTAATTAAATTCAAAACTATGTAAAAATTACTTTACAAAGTAAAATTTTGTAATTCTTTGACAGAAAATCTTAATTGTTGCTCTTGTTTTGGTTGCGAGCGTTTACGCTAAGCCCCAATCAGGTTACGATTACCAACAGCCTGCCCAATCTGCTCCAGTACAACAGTCTGTAGCTGCTCCAGTACAAGGTTACATTCCCCCAGCTGCTCCTGCCCCAGCACCTGTACATCATCCAGCTCCTGCCCCAGCACCTGTACATCACCCAGCTCCAGCCCCTGCCCCAGCACCTGTTCATCACCCAGCTCCAGCCCCAGCACCAGTCCATCACCCTGCTCCAGCCCCAGCACCAGTTCATCACCACGCACCAGCCCCTGCCCCAGCACCAGTTCAACACCACGCACCAGCCCCTGCACCAGTTCATCACCCCGCTCCAGCTCCTGCCCCTGCTCCAATTCAACATTCTGCTCCTGCCCCGGCTCCAGTCCATCACCCCGCTCCAGCCCCAGCACCTGCCCCTGTCCAAGATGATGGGTACAGATACAAAACCGTTCGTCGCGTTGTCTACAGACGTCGTAATTAAACTGTCAGCCAACCGATATCCATCCAGTTGTTTCAAACTGGCTCTCTTAATGGCGAATTTTGCAATAACATTTTATAATTTTTTTAAACTGCCCGCCAACCGATATACATCCAGTTGTTTCAAACTGGCTCTCTTAATGGCGAATTTTGCAATAAAATTTTATAATTTTTTTTAATAAATCTTGTGTTTTTTATTCATATCAGTTAAAGTTGATCTTAAGGATAAAAAAAATATATATTTTTAAAAGTCAGTACCTAAAAAAACTGGAATCACATTATGGCATTCCATGTCGTTCATTTTTGTGAAAAAACTAAAAAATAGAGAATAGATATTTTTGGAAAAAGTACATTTATGTAGCACCTGTGTAATGCTTAAAAGTACCCATGAACAAAGAATTGACTCTGGTCTGTTTCACTGTAATTTGAAGGAAAGTCTTTGTAATTGTAACATTTTATAAGTAAGCAATAAGTCTGTGTGTTTTTATAAAAAGTATCGCACTTGATCATAGAACGGGTATTAACTCAAAATTTAAATATTTTTAATTTTTGGAAAAAGTCGACTCGTAGTATTCATATCTACCGACTGTAAAACTATCGTGCTATTTTGTCTACTTTTTGGTAGGGAAAAGGTTGGCTTAAAAATAATTTTTCATATGCCTTTAATATTGAACTTAACCCTGAAAGGTTACTCTTCATTTTGGTAGATTAAGGTTACTCTTCGTCGACGATTTTTAAAGTAAAAAATATACTAAAATAAAACATAAAAAATAAAAGTTTTTCATCTTTCTCAAAATTTGAGAAGAATTTTAACCCTTTTTTTTGTGTAAAAAAGGTTCGTTGATTCGACGAAGCGTAAAGCCTAGCCTATAGTACACGGAATGTAAAAAGTCACATGCGCATGTGGTGCTGACGTAATTTTGACGACACTACAAAGCCACAATAGCAAGAACGTGTTGTGTGATTACGAAAAAATTACGTCAGAACCACATGCGCATGTAGCTTTTTACATTCCGGGTACTATAGGCTAAACCGTGCCGGGTTAAGTTATACAGCTTTCGCTGAAAATATTTAAATTTTCAGTTAATACACTCTAAACGCATGGGTTGTGGGTTTTAGAATAGAACCTTTAAAAACTGGTTAGCATCCCCCGATAATGTTCCTTATCCTTAACTACAACGACCAACCAATTAATTTTTTTGTGAACTTGGTTACTACAGAGCCGTTCCAATATCTCCTCTGCTCTTGTAAAATAGGTGCAGACAATACTTCAAACTAGTCTGGGGATACAAATTGTCATATGACCGAAGATCCATTATTTAAATACATTAGTACTGATAAAGCCCAATATTTCCTCCTACCTTTTGACATTGCTCTCTTGGATGTAATTAGGCAAAATTTATGCATGATGCTCGTTTGGGTTTTCAAATTGCCTGTCCTAAAACAACTTTAAATAAAGAAGGGTGTCAAATAAAAGGATTTAAAACATCAAAAGATCGTTTGACTTTGCTCTTTATTTGCAATGCAACTGGAGATTATAAAAAAGTTATTGTGATTGGAAAACAAACAAACCCACGCTGTTTCACAAATAAAGTTTTGCCCTTAAAATATTATTCACAAAATAATGCTTGGATGAATAGTGATATTTGGGAAAAAATTTTGGTGGCCCTCAACCAAGAAATGGTAAACCAAAGTCGTCATATCATTTTTTTCGTGGATAATGCTTCATGCCACAAAGTTGATTTGATTTTAAGCAACATTAAGATGGAGTTCCTTCCTCCAAATACAACTTCACTGATACAGCCTCTTGATCAGGGAATTATTCATAGTTTCAAATCATATTATAGGCAAAATATAGTACGCAAACAGATTGCACACATTGAGAGTGGAAAACCTATGCGTGATTTTTCAAAATCAATCAGCTTATTAAAGGCTATGCATATGATAAAACATTCTTGGTGGTATGTTTTTAAATATTATGCGCATGTAATAAATTTTTTACTTTGGTAATTTTTGTATTTTAGTTAAATATATCTAATCCTGATCGTTTAGAGGAAGAGGATTACGAAGAGGATTGTACAATAGAAGAAACAATGATCAATTTTCAGGTGGATTTTGACGAATACGTACGCTGCGACGAAAATGAGCCCTGTCATGGTCAACTGACAGATCAGGAGATCATAGAAGAACACTTGACTCAACTACCATCAGATTCCTCGGATGAAGAAGAAGACTTATTGGAATCCCCAACTTGTTCTGAAGTGCTAAATTCCATTTCAGTTCTTCGTAGATTTTTTGTAAACGATAGCAAATACAGCAATGAGCTAGAAAATATGGAAAAAGATGCAGTAAATACTATTGAAAAACATACACTGCAATCAAAAATAACTGACTTTTTTAATCAAAACTAACTTTTTTAATCAGTCTTTTAAAATGAATACTTACTTTTTAAGCACATAATACAAGCATTTTATTAATTTTATTATTTTTGTATAACATGAATTATTATTCATGCAATAAAATTGCTTAATAACATTAATAAAAATGTTATATCTGATTTTTAAAAAATATTTTCTAATTGCGTCAGTTGTGCAATTATACGAGGTTTTTATAATTGCGTCAATGGCTTAATTATCCGAGGTTCGGGTAATTGGTTTGCCCGTTCAATTGAGTCAAAAACTGTAATTTTGTAGTGGCTCAATTAAGCGGGAGATACTGTACATATGTATTTATTTATTATTTATTTTTTTTTTTTTTTTTTAATTATTGCTATTAACAAAATATGTATGTATTTTCACAAGCATATTTAGCTGTTCAGTGCGAAACTTAACATACGAAATTGTGGAACAGACTGTTTATTTTTGGAATTTCTTAAAAAAAATTAAATAAAACTATTCAACGAAAATTTTTTTAATTTTAATGAAAAAAACAACAAGAACTTTCAAAAAAATAAAAAAGCTACCACAACAGCTGTTTTTTGCTTAAAACAGGGCAATCGTGTGATTTCAAAATGTATGATTGGTGCAATTTCATTATTGTGCGTCAAAAAAGCTGAATAAAAATTGTGTCATATTGGTGCATTTGTGACAATCGTGTGATCCCAGCTTAAGATTAATACTTTCACATTCTTATATCTATTGAAAGCTATTTTTTATTTTTGTAACCTCAAAATTTTTAGTTTCGCATACTTTGCAGTTAGGCCTTCAACAAATAATATTTTTGAAATTATTTTCTAAAATATATTTAAATATTCTAGTCTAAGCTTTTATTTATTAAAATATTTCCTAATTAGTTAATTAGAACGAATATCTTTAACCCATTTAATTATATCTACTTATCTGTCCTTTAGAAAATATTTAAATATTTTATTTACTGCCTACAGCACCATCTCATAGGCTCATTCTTCAGGGATTTAAATTAGGTTTGAATACTCTTTTAAAATGTCTCATTTTGAAACTCTTAAGATCGGTCGCTGAGTCATTTTAAGTATTAAACTTTGAAATTAAAAAAATGATATGAATCTTTAAATATTATTAAATTTCTTTATTTCCATGTGTACATCAAGATTATTAACCCGTTTAAGTGAAGTTTTATCTTTACCGTTACACTTTAGATTACTTGCAATTAATTTTAAATTTCAAAATTAATGTACTATAACATGTAGCGCCGCCACAGATTAAAGTAAAATCGTTCGTATTCTTCCAAGAGTCAATTGATTAATAGTTTTACTTAAAATAATATTCAAATTAATATTTACCTTAATTTTTTTTACATTTCTGTATAGATAAAATGGTAATAAGCGGCATTTGCATAATCAAAATGTATGGATTTTTAATTGGTTATCGAATAAATACACCAGCAAGAAAACTTTTAACTTTACATATGTACATACTAACTTCCGCTTCTGATATGCCATATTATTTTTCTTAAGGCAGTAGTTTTAAGAAAACGGTAGCAAATATATAAAATAAGCCGAATTTGTTGGATAAGACATTAACAAAAAGTAATTCAATCTTTAAGCACACAAAAAATTCATCCAAAAATGGTAATTTTATCCAAAACTTTTTCAAAAATAATTTACAAAGTAAAATTTTAATATTTTGTAATTCTTTAACAGAAAATCTTAATTGTTGCTCTTGTTTTGGCTGCGAGCGTTTCCGCTAAGCCCGAATCAGGTTACGATTACCAACAACCTGCCCAATCTGCTCCAGTACAACAGTCCGTCGCTGCCCCTGCACAAAGCTACATTCCCCCAGCTGCTCCTGCCCCAGCACCTGTACATCACCCAGCTCCTGCTCCTGCCCCAGCACCTGTACATCACCCAGCTCCTGCTCCTGCTCCAGCACCTGTACACCACCCAGCTCCTGCCCCAGCTCCAGTTCAGCATCACGCAGCTGCATCTACTTCAGTAGCTGCTTCTGCCCCTGCCCCAGTTCAACACGCAGCTCCTGCACCAGCTCCCGTTCAACATCATGTAGCTGCTTCAGCCCCTGCCCCAGTTCACCATCCAGCTCCTGCCCCTGCTCCAGTTCATCACCCCGCTCCAGCTCCTGCTCCAGCCCCTGCCCAAGATCAAGGTTACAGGTACAAGACCGTTCGTCGCGTTGTTTTCAGACGCCGTAATTAAATTGTCATCGTACCGAATCCATATTTAAATTGAATTGTTGAACTCGTTTCAAACTGGCTCTCATTTGTTGTAAATTTTAAATAAAATTTTATAATTTTGAATATATTAATCTTGTGTTTTTATGCATTTCAGCTAAGATTTAGCTTTAGGCAGTGTTATCAATTCAGCCATTTAGTTGCTAGGTTCATCAATAAAAAATCTACAGACATATTTAGCATTTAACCAATTTTATTTAGTTAAATTTCCTTCAAGTTTTTAAAAATTTTACCCCAAAAAATATTATAAACGCTGCGTTAGATGTGTTATATAGTTGAACTTTTCTAAATTAGTTTAAGCGATTGACTTTTACACTATATTAAATTTTAATAATTAAATTTTATCTATAATACGAGTTTTTCGTTTTCTTTTTATTTTTCTTAAGTTAATTTTATTGTAACTAAATATTTATTATGACGTTAAAAAAATTTCTTATAATAAATCAAGGCTAAGTTTTTTCTTAAATTGATGCATTTTCTTATTCAGTCAGGGTTCACACTATGAAAGTTGTCTTTCAGAAAGTCTAAGCTTACCCTGCAAATAATATTGGACCACCTGATCCATTTTGATTAAATGGCCTACTCCCTGGACTGGTCCAAAGTAATGCAAGCATGGACCATGTCATCGTTAAAAAGAGTTTGTAGCGAAACGACATGTCTTCCTCTTTAACGGCATGTTTTTGTTTTTAAGCGATTTTAAAACTAATCCTCTGGAGTATACCATGGAGTAGTTTTAAGGCTACTCCTTTGTAATGCAAACCTGGGTTATATGGGCCTGCCCTAAGACATCGTAATGTTAAATAGACCATGTTTTTTCATACATTGGGTTTACCTTTGGACTAGTCCTTGTCCGTTATGTGCTACATTTAACATGCGATTAAGGACTAGTCGCATTATTTGCAGGGTATTGCTAAGAGCGGGAGGAGACCATGATATTCTTCTCTCTCATCGCGACAAAAATCTCTAACTAATGTTTTCCTTACTTTACAGGAGAAGGAAACAACTTAATAAAATTATAGTCTTGCAGTCACGATTTTTTTTAAACGCAGTTTTTTGTTCAATTCTCTAAGCAATTTAATAAAAAACTGGTTTAAAAAAAAATCGCGACTACAAGACTATCATTTTTATTAAGTTTTTTCCTTCTCCTGTAAAGTAAGGAACATATTAGTTAGGGTTTTTCTGTATTAAAGTAACGATATGTAGTTATTAAAAAAAGACAAAACAGGTTGATATTAAAAATGAAGCAAAACAATTAAAAATTAAATATAATATTACATTAGACTGGTCGCAATTTTTTTTTTTTTTAATTTAATTGTTTGCGTTACTTAAAATATGAGGTTTGGTGTAAGAAATCATGTCCTAATTTTTCAGCTCGATCCGACGGTGCCTAGTCGTGCCAAGTGGGGACCAAAGTTCCCCATATGATGAAAAAAACATCTATTCAATCAGATACTAGTTGAAAAGCCGGTCCCAAAGACAGAAAATCAAAAATCTGGCTTCGTTACGATCTTCCGCAGAGAAAGTACTTTAAGTATGCCAAATTTCAGCTTCATATGTCATCCGATGGCTTCAGAAAGTTGCGGAAATAATAGGACATACATACAAACATCCGCAAATACTAAGAAATTATATATTGTATAGATAGATTAAAGTATCTGCTAATTAATATTTTAGTATGATACAAACGAAAAATTGTTAACCTAATTCAGGTACGCTGAATCCAGTGGTGCTAGCCGTTTTTTTTTAGGTTAGCTCTGGTTTTCGAGATATACCGTTATTTCGAAAATGAAGGAGGCTGCACAACATATGTTCGGGTTACTCAAAAACGGTTTAGCTTATTGAAAAAAATAAAAAATCCGAAACTCCGCAATAAAATTTACTTTTAGAAAGGTAAAACTATTTTCTTATATGCGCAGTCGTTTTAGAAACATAATTTTTTTTATTAAGTTGATTATTTTAAAAGAGAAGATTTGTTGTGGGACGGATATAAATGACGATAGTGCTCAACAACTTGGAGTAGGTACTGCTTATCTGTCTCATCGTATGTTAACGATTTATTGTAATCCGTGATGAGTTTAATTGCTCTTTCTGCCGCATCATTTATAACGTTCAAATGTTGACAGACAGCTTTTCCAGCGCAGTAATCATCCCTCTGCTGCCATTGAGAAGGTTCCGATTCTAAAAATTTTGGATCTATGGCTAATCGGGAAAAAAATTTCTTTGTCAGTGGAGAAACAAAATCGGATATATCTCTTGACACGTAAGAGAAAATTTCATCCATATTGACAACATTCCTTTTCGAAATTTTTTCATAATTTCCATGTATGTCATTGCCGATGTCGAGTTTTTGGACCATCATCTTTTTTATTTCCAACGGCACGCTTTCATCAAAAAATGCAAGGCCAACTGTTTCTTCTGTCAAATACCACAAATGCTTTCTTATTTTTTGCAACGATACAGTTGAAACTTCTTTATCAAAATAAGATACAACGTTTTGAATGAAATCAAGGTCCAGTTTTGGCGCTTCTATAGCGTTCACACATCGGAACCAATAAGGTACATATATGATAGTCAAAAACAAGCAAATGCTCCGAAGACTTTTCAATTCTGCTGCTGTCAATTTGAACTGTTCGCGAAATAGAAATATTTTGTAACAATAAATGCACTTTGACATGAATCGTGCATGCGATGTTGCACCAGGCAAACGAAATTGTGAAAAATCTGGTACCCGCTCCCCAATAAAATGGAGTGTTAACTCAAGCAACTCTTTATAATCTGCACGCACGTAATGGAATTTTAACGCATTTATACAAAAATTTTTCAAAAAATCTAAGTGCGATGTTGTTAAAATTCGTACCACTTCTTCGTCCAAAATTCCACTTTTGAAGGTGCTAGCTTCAATGTGTTTCCAAGTTTTGCAAATCTGTTGAAGCGCTTATTTTTTTAAATGTACCTTTAGTGCTTCGCAAAATGATAAAATTTTTTATTGGGTAAAGTAAATTTTATTGCGGAATTTCGGATTTTTTTAGTTTTTTCAATAAGCTAAAGCGTTTTTGAGTAACACTAACATATGTTTGCAGCCTCCTTCATTTTCGAAATAACGGTATATGGGCATTTCCATTTTGACGTGTCGTGATATTTGTAGCACAAAATGTAAAAAAATTAAATGACGAAGTCAAATTTGTAAAAAGGGTTTTTATATATACAAAGTAATGAAGTAGCTCTACATTCAGAAAAAAAATTACAGTAATCGACGCTAAGGATTTGCAGATATAAGCAAAAATCTGTCCTGGCGTGACGATAAAAAAACGGAAGTGGGTTTTGATTGCATTACAAAACTGAAAAATACTGCGAATTGAGCAAGAAGTTTTGTACAAAACCTTTTTTAGTAAACTAAGAACTTATATAGATTTATTTTTCAAGCTATCAAATTAAAAAATCTTTGCTCGTTTTAAGGTAAATATGGGAATTTTCAGCTAAAAGTCTACTTTTTTTAATGTAACGCCAGATTGCAAATAAGGTTGTATTTTCGGACCATGTTGTTCAATCGTTATCCCTTTTGTTACTTAATGTAGTACGTGACAAAAAGTAGACTTTTCGCTGGAAATGCCCATATGTCGAAAACCAGAGGTAATCTAAAAAAACGGCTAGCACCACTGGATTCAGCGTACCTGAATTAGGTTAAAAATCGTTCGTTCGTATCATACTAAAATATTAATTAGCAGATACTTTAATCTATCTATACAATATATAATTTCTTAGTATTTGCGGATGTTTGTATGTATGTCCTATTATTTCCGCAACTTTCTGACGCCATCGGATGACATATGAAGCTGAAATTTGGCATACTTAAAGTACTTTCTCTGCGGAAGATCGTAACGAAGCCAGATTTTTGATTTTCTGTCTTTGGGACCGGCTTTTCAACTAGTATCTGATTGAATAGATGTTTTTTTCATCATATGGGGAACTTTGGGCCCCACTTGGCACGACTAGGCACCGTCGGATTGAGCTGAAAAATTAGGAATTGATTTCTTACACCAAACCTCATATTTAAAGCAGCGCAAACATTTAAATTTAAAAAAAAATCCCATACAAGATGCGACCAGTCTAATATACATAGTAATTAATTCAGAGGTAAAGTACCCAAAGTTTTTTTATTTCCTTTTTGTGAATTAAAATATGCTCGAAGAAAACATAAATTGTCGATGCTTTCATCCGAAAGGCGTGATCTTATTTT
This sequence comes from Pollenia labialis, assembly GCA_949318255.1. Lineage (NCBI taxonomy): Eukaryota > Metazoa > Arthropoda > Insecta > Diptera > Polleniidae > Pollenia > Pollenia labialis. The sequence continues at coordinate 135,446,962 of OX439140.1, forward strand.
CGTGCAGATTAATCCTGCTGCGGAAAACGCACGCTCAGATTCTACACGTGTAGGACGATCGATCATAAGGAAATTATACACATTTTGCAGATATTTTCTGATTCGAAATATGAATAAAAGTGTCCTTCACAGATGTATAAACATATAAAATATAAATAAGTGCAAACGAGAATTTCTAAATCGGGACACTGATGCAATTTCAAAGAAGAATTTTAAAAACTAAAAAAAACCGGTATTCTGCATGCGGTATTTCGGTATTCGATATTAGCCGGTAATACCGGTATTTCGGTATCGGTAATATCGGTATTGGAATCCCTAGCTCCAACATAAATTCCCCTCCTGAATATCATTTAAGTTCGACACAAGCTAGTTAAAATCTTATACATAAAACGGGAACAATATTTTTATGGTAGATTTTTAAGTACCTTATCGTCCACCGATTTTAATGAAACATATGTGACGCGCAAAATTGAAAGGGACCTAAGGGTTTTGTTCAGGAGAGCCATTTTAAAGATTTAAATGCGTGTATCTTTGGTGTACCATCACTGAGCGTGTTGGTATTGGTCTCATTTGAAAGCGACACATCTCATGACGTCAGGAACGTGTTGGTCAACCTTGAAAACGCGCGTAGGTCGTCCTTACCTCTTGTTTTGTGTAGTTGGTTTTTACTGTTCCGTTTAGCTTACTGGTCCCTTTCTCTATGCGCTGTCACATATATTGTTTCAAAGGTATTTTTGTTAAATTTTCAGGAATTAAGGGTTTAAAAAGCGTTTTAAATGGAGTAGTTTTAAGACTACTCCTTTGTAATCCAAAGCTGGGTTATATGGTCCTGCTGGGTTATATGGTCCTGCCCTAGGACATCGTAATGTAAGATAGACCATGTTTTTCCACACGTTTGGGTTACTTTTGGACTAGTCCTTGTCCCTTGTGGGCTCAAAAATGTTTTTTTCTTGCATTGTACTTGCAAACACACATGTATTTATAAACGACGGTTATGCTCTATGTTGCTCTCCCAAAATGTTTATGTTTTACTTTTGCACTTGCAAACACACATGTATAAACTTTTTGGGATCCTGTCCGTATACCGTTAGACATTTTGTACCGTTAGACATTTTGAAAAAAAAAGTCGCGCAAAAACGTCGTTTAAGAAAATAAAAGACGGAAACTTTTTTAATGACTTTTAACGAAGATCTGTGTTCTTTATTTTACTTTGATATCATTTTTTGAAAATCTTATAAGTTTAATACGGGGATATGCACAATATGTTTTTTTCTAAATTTTTGGATTAAAGTGTTTGAAAAGCTTTTTAATTTATCTTGCAGACATAAATACAAAGATGGGTGTTTAGTGCATTGTGCCGATCCCTTAAAATGTGGACGTTTTTATTGTATAACGCACAGATTCTCTCGAAAGTAAATGTCAAGCGGTCAAATTTCGGCCACCGGGCGATCCTTGTACATATATCAACTAGGATAAATAATTAATAGATGTCTTATCCGCAACAAATTTTAATGCGAGCGTCTGTTTTTTATAAAGATACAAATAAAGACATCATATAGATATCACTCCTGAAATATTCGAACTGTCGGTGGAGGGTATCAAAGATTCGGCACAGCACTCTAACTTGTATTTTTTGTGTTTTTAATTATTTGTTTCGACAGATATACAAAAGGTATGTGTTTTGAAAAATATTATCAGGCATGTTCTACAAATCCAAATGAAGTGGAATTGAAATCGAACGAGATTTTGATTTGAATTATTGACAAAATGACTGTAGTTTTTCCTGTTTTTAAGAGCTGCTCTTATAAATATAATTGGTACTCAAAGTATGAAGTATATAAAAAGGAGTACTTTTTATAAACTTTCTATACAGGCTCGTTTGTAAAATTTGTTCGGTTTTAAATCCACTTCATGTCGATTTACAGAACACACCCGTATATTATATAATATATTTCCTTTCAGCAATAGTGTATAAAATCAGAAACTAAGGAATTCGGAAATATATTTTTTGCAGAAAGTCAAATGATGACCTGACAGTAAAAGAAACTCTCGATTGTAACACAAAAATATTTTAACAGAATTAACCGAAGCAATTAGTAGAAGTGTTAAAAATTTTTAAAAAATTTAAGCAGGACTCTTAGATTTAATAAGCTTAGAGAAGTCCAGAAAAAGGACTGAGGAATTAGATAATCGGTATTATGGGTTGCTTTCGATTTTTCCAACATCTTCGATAAGTGAAAGAATTTTTTCCAAGTCAAGTTTTATCAAACCTAAAAAAAAGAATCGCTTAAATCCTAACATTTAAACCAAATCCTTTTTCTTAAAGATTATTTTTTAAGATCCCATTAAACTATTGAAATAATAATTAAAGTTAATAAGATTTCTGTTAGACGTGCTAAATTCCCAATTTTTCATATTTGATAAATACACTAAAGTTTATTGTTAAAGGAAAGCTAGCTTCTATGCACATTTCACTGGTTGCTTAGGCCAGCTCATCAGGAATCCTTTTCCGAAGATTTTAAAAATATTATACAAATAATACCTTAAAGCGAATAAGAATTATAAACACTTAAAGTCTTACTTGCAACAATATCAAAACTTAAACAAAACACCAACAATAAACAGCGAGGTTATCTTTTCTTACATTCCCCTTTAAGTTTTGATATTGTTGCAAGTAAGACTTTAAGTGTTTATAATTCTTATTTGCATAAAGGTTTTATTTGTATACGCATCACAGCATAATTTCATAATATTCAGCCCAATTTGTGCAGCGGTTAATGTTAGCAATTGCCTTTTTCTTACTTCCTAGTTTTTTTGTTGCCATTTCTCAGTGTATTATTGCAACAATATCAAAAAATGAATGATTACTACCCAAAAAAATCCAATAAATAGAAATATTGATTTTGTAAGCGTTAAATTCATAAAAAATTAAAAAATTCAAGTTTTAAAGGCCACCCTTAATTTCAGTTTTAGGACAATTGACGGACACTCTAATTAGCAATAACGGTAGCTGACTCTACCCCCGAAGCAATAAAAATCATTCGGCATGCATAGCTTGAAAATAAAGAAGTCAGTTTTTTTGGCATATTGCTAATAATATTATCAGCCTAATTATGAATACAAGTTCCCCGGGAATTTTTTCCCTTTTCCCATTTTTCCAATTGAATTTACATAGTTATTCAAAATTGGGCTAAATGTATAAATTATAAAATATGTATTACATATTTATTTTTTTATTCCCACTTTTAATGTATTTATTGAATCTTCAATTGTAAATCGAACTAACATTAAGTATTCAAATCTTAAGAACTAATAATGTCTATAATAAATCCAGCCAATGCTAGACAAAAATGTAGGCTCAATGGTAGCTTCTTTGGTTGTTTTACGTCTCTCGTGTTCGGTTGAGAGCAAGTGTGTCTATCCCTCTCAGACGAATGTGGCCTCTAAAGTCAAAGATTTCGCGTGCTAGTAGATTTGGGTGTAACTCAAGTTTTGAAAACACATTTTCTACCAATGGAACATCTAGGTCTTTATGTAGGCACTGGTTTCAGACATACCAGGGAGCGGATGTAATCCAACGAAGGATTTTGTTTTGTCGCCTTTGAATTATTTCTATATTTGATGCCGAGGCAGTCCCCCATAACAGAATACCACAGCACCATATTGGTTTTAATATCGCGTGTATGCTTAGAAAAGCTGTATCATCGGCGAACGTAGATTTGTGTACATCGTTACCCGTTGGCATGTCGGAGGCATATATCAGATAAAATAAAGGACCTAAAATGCTACCTTGAGGAACTGCGGCTTGAAGCGTCTGTGGTGTGCTCAGGAAATTACCTTCTTTGATGAAGAATTTTCGCCCAGTTAAACAGTTTTGCTAAAGTATGGAGTATTGGAGGAACATACATTTTTCATCTCACTCAGGGCCCTGCTACCAGAGAATGACAACAAGTACCCATAAGAAAAATATACAGAGGTATTTACCCACGCTTTTCGTTATTGTGTATACACATATTTGTAGCACAAATAATAAGAACAGCTATGGTTGTGCGTTGCAAAAAGTATGGTTATTACTTATACTTATGCACGGTAATATCTTCACGCAACCACATTCAGCAGACAAAAATACATGAATATTATGCAGATGTTATTCAATACCCATGAATGTGTTTTGGTTATCTGCCATACACATAAAAATGTGAAAAAATGAAAACAAAATTTAAAGAAAAATGTGCTTTGATCACTAGGCAGGTATGGGACTATGTACTAGAGGTCTGCAAGAATAAATAAAAAGCAATTTCAACACACTCATTTGTTTTTTAATTACAATGTGTCGATCACCCAATGATAACGAAACAAATGAAAAAATAACCAGAGACAAAACAACAAAAACTCATTCTATTCAGTCAAATCAAGTCAAATGAGTAAATTATTCAAATATAATTTGAATGTAAAATATGTGTATCTACACATTATGTATGTATGTGTAAGCTTAACTCTTATAAATAAAAGCAGCCACAAGCTTACACACATATTATGGCAAGGTATTCAAATAAATGTATGCACATTCAATAATTCAAAAATTATTTGAATATTTTTTGTAAACTTGCTCTCTCTAACGGGTCATTCCAATGTTTTGTTATTTATGAATTACTCTCATATTCATTTACAGTAAACAAGTTTTTTATTCAGTTCATTCATTCTTATTTTTGTATATGGTTTACTCTCTTCTTATCTTTTTGAATGTTTTATAATTGAATAAATGTTGTGCACTTTGAGTAAAGGCAAACAAGTGAGTTATTCAAAGCAGACCTCTACTATGTACATATTATTTATGATACATAAAATAAATTTGTCCGTAAAATCAGCAGTGCCTATGTAAAACTACACATAAGCTACACATTTTTATAAAAAATAGGACCACGAGGGGTGGGAAGGGGCAATTTCTGCTCTCCGACAGATTTTAATGAAATTTTAAAAATAGATAGATTCATATTTATATAGATACTTAAGCTACGTATTTAAAAAAATAGGATACAAGGGGAGATAGGGGGCAACTTATGTCACTCCAAAACTATCCAATTGAACAATTTTTTTGCACTTCTGCACTTGTCGCTGTCACACACACATAGCATAGGTAGACGAAACGAGATGAAAGATATTGTTTTATATGTGGGCATGTAAGTATTGATATGTATGTTGTGCTAATAGGAAAGAGTGTAACCGCCATGTAATATATGTAGCGCTTGCTTAGACGCCTTTCTGTAACAATTTAAAATTCAAACATTTCTCTTTAATAAGTTGTAAAGGAAAATACCCTCGAGCTTCCCTCGTGGTCCTTCAAAAAGTACCAGTTAAAGATCGTAAAAAGTACCAAATTTATCTCTTTTAAAGATTCTTATAAAATAAAACATGCAATGTCCTGAGGGAATGAGAAATTATGAGAGGTAGTTTTTGGGTACATTATTGTTCCCTTAACGGTACTTTTCGAATTTCCGTTATGTTTTTAGGTCTAACAGCATTTTCTCGATGTGCGAAAGAATTTTTGCAGGTTTGATTTTATGTTTCTATGTTCAATTCTAACGGAAATAAAAAAAGTACCAGTACCAAAAAGTTCACTCTTATAGATTCTCATCTATTCGGGACATTGCATTTTTAATTTTATGTGTTTAGGTCCAGTATTAAAGAAAATTAAAAATGTACCAGTTTAAGAACGAAAAAGTACCAACAAAATCTTATTAACTCATGTTTAATTTTATGATTGTAGGTCCAATATTAAAGAAAATGCAAAAAAGGACCAGTTGAAGAACAAAAAAGTACTACCATTTTCCATCTTTTAGGTTCCCATTCACTCAGGAACCTGCAACTATAATTGAATGTTTCTAAGTTCAATATAATAGAATTATAGTTCTTCTTAAAGCCAACAAGGTCCTGGGCTGGAGCAACCAAATATCTTTCGTAGGGTAATTGAATTCGAATCAGTAATCAAAAAAATGTTAAAAATAGTGAAGGGCATTATTTGAACGTCGTTTGTACTTTGTTGGTTCGGTTTCACGTATCACAGCATGCTTTTGTCTCAAAATCCTTAAAAAAATCCCACAAAATAATATAAATATGCATATTTCAGTGATTCTGATATTGCAAATCCTTTTTTTTAACCAAATATTCCCCATACACAAAGCAAAAATAGCTTGAATCAGTAACACACGATCCCCTGGCGTGCTTAAACGCTACTTTTATGAAGATTTTGAATAATTGTGAAACTGTAGTGTCAGTATGGACTATTTTACAGAATTGGCAGCATGAAATAAAAAATGAAAAATTCGTACTGATAGCCCAAGTTTGATGCCAGATTCGAGTTAAAGTTAAAAAACATACTTCGTTTCTTTAGTAAATTTTTTTCCAAATTTGTAGACCAGTGTAATTTATCGAGCTTAAGGTCACTTCTGTTTTTTATAAAAATATTAATTTACTATCGATATTTCGATTTCCTTTGGAGATCTTCTTCAGGATTTTCTTTCTTGTTTCTTAATAGTTAAATTTTAAATAAAATTGTTTTTGACAATTGATGGGACAAAATAAATTTAAAATTTCATTCATTACTAAAGAAAACAAGTATGAAAGCATAGTCGGTCAAACACGACCATATGATACCCTACACCACAGTATATAAGGAAATCCTGATAATGATTTATAACCCTACAATTCGCAACAGGTCAAATGACTACTTTTTCTGTGCAAAATTAATAACAGCTAAATTATTGCATAATTTAAAGGGGAATATAAATAAAAAGGTGGAATGGTATAACGGAAACAAAATAAATAAAAACAAACTAAATTGCATGCGTCATATGAACTTTTACGCACCTTTTTATTAATTTTGTTAATTTTTATTCATTTTTAAACTTACATTTAAGGCCCATTGAAAAGGTTTGCGCAAGAAGCCTGATGATCATTGTTTATGTTCTTTTTAGTTGTCAAAAGTTGCTTACATTTTGCTTACATGCGCATGTACATCTACGTTTGTTTTCGTTTATGGTATGCCACACATACTCGTTTTTTCCTTTTGCTTTGTATATGTGGTAGTAAATTTTTGACAACTAAAAAGAATCGTTTTTTGTTTTTGTACAAGTAAGCAGACCTGATAGATGGGCCTTGCTTACATTTTTTAATCATAATTTTAGTTTTCAGAATCATTTAGCAACATAAAATATTCAGAAACATTCGAAGATGTTGGGGATAAAATTAAATTTTCATTGTTTTCTTTGCATGAAATCGTCTAAGACACTCATGATAAAGCCGACATATATTTCTTCCTCTGTATTTACATACAAAAGAAACAATATAAGTATGGATGTATATTTTATAAATATCTGCTCAATATTTTTTCTGTTATAACCACATCTGCTAGATTTGACGATTTATCGTCATTTGGACGATTTTTGGTCCAAAAACTGCTCATTGACGATTTATATCCTTAACTTGACGATTTTTTCATCAACAAATTTTGTACCGATAAGCAAAAGATTTAAGTATTATTTTGTATTTTTTTTTTTTAATAACTTCTTGGATACTTTAGTTTTTTTGGTTGACAGTAATTGTCCTGTGTAAACAGTTCGTAATAAATATAAATATAATAGCAGTGAAACAGAATTGTTAATGTGTTAAATCTCTGTTCGATATCTCAAAGTTCATGTAGTACCCAATTTTTTTACGTTTTTATGAATGATTAAATTTCTTATTCCAGTCACGTCTCTAATTCTAGATTCTTAAAGTTTTGTAGCATATTCGTATCTATGACATCCTGAACAACACCAGACAAGCAAATATATATATAGTCAATAGCAGTGATAACAGCGGTTTTATTTTTAGAGATCTTTTGAGACAAGAAACTAACAAAATTTAGTTGTAAGACTATTTTCAAACGATGTAAGTAAGTCAATTTGACGATTTTGACGAATTGTTTTGCAAAATTTGCCGATTTTCGACACATTTTATCTGACAGATATGGTAATAGTCCAGCAGGAAATGTCACTAGTGAATCCGTACTGAATTACTATTGACACAGTCACCAGTGCCAGTGTTTTTATTTACTATAGACATTTAATATGTGCCTTTCATTGGAAATCTACTACTGACGTTGGTACAATTTAGTTAATCTCGTCTACACTTTTGGTGCGAATACGAATTCATAACAAACTTTTTAATTATTTCCTCAACTTTTTTAGTATAGTGCAGACACTACAGAGAAAAAAATGGTTGGCATGGTTACGTCAACCACACTATATTTACTGTAACAATATATTGTTGTCGTTAACAATTAATTCTAATTTTCATTTAATATCAGCAATATTAAGTATACCTACTGTAAGCATATCAATGTTTATCACAATTATAAATTTGAGTGTTGTTAACTGAAAAATAATTATTTTTTTAACAACTAAATACTGATAACTTTCAAAACATATTAAGCGGGTGTAAGACGGCAAATCCATCTGAGGAGATCGAGTGGTTGCGATCGAAACATGTCATGGTAACCAGCCGCCTGGGTTCGAATCTCAGGTCAGTCAAGAATCAATGATTATCAATAACAATTTAAATTAATTTTCATGTTGTAAAATTCCTTTCTTCATAAAAATAATTGGTGAACTTAAGCCTGATTAAAAATTAAAAAATTTGGATTAAAAACCATAAATAGTTCAACAAAATAACCACAATTCTAAATATTGTTAAAGCTAAGGCACGAGCTCTATGTGTACATTTGTCCTTCAAGTTGTGCTGTAAAAGGTCAACTAGAAAAAGAAAGACAAAATGAGATGAACAAGGAAAAGGGAAAGAAAATGTACTTTGGACTTCAAGAAGAATTCTTGACATAAGTACGGAAAAAACAGAAGTTAGGAAAAACATGTAAAATCAATTAAAAAAATGGATTATCATTCAAAGAAGCAAATTTCGATCTACCAAAGGTTAAAACAAAAATACAATTTGGTTTAAAGATTTATATTTGACTATTGACGTCAGCAGTCGTCGATGGCTGCGGGTGTAAGACGGCAAATCCATCTGAGGAGATCGAGTGGTTGCGATCGAAACATGTCATGGTAACCAGCCGCCTGGGTTCGAATCTCAGGTCAGTCAAGAATCAATGATTATCAATAACAATTTAAATTAATTTTCATGTTGTAAAATTCCTTTCTTCATAAAAATAATTTGATGAACTTAAGCCTGATTAAAAATTAAAAAATTTGGATTAAAAACCATAAATAGTTCAACAAAATAACCACAATTCTAAATACATATTAAGCACCTCACATTTATCATAATATGTTTGAGATGCAATAAAAATATCTTTACTCTAAAAATATTTTGTTATCTCCATTTGTAAAATAACTTTCTATCAGTTGTGTAGTTTGTTTTAAATGTCGAATTTTTGTTAGTGAGTGATTCAACAATTAAAAAAATATCTTTAAAAAAAATTAAAAAATAAAGAAATTGTATTAACATTAAAAAAAATTGCAAAGTGCTACAAAAAATCTATGCAAAAAAATTTATTTTTTTTAAATTGTTGTGATATCACCGCTGTATCATAGTATGATTACTTTTAAATTTGTTATGATAAACATGACAGTAAAATGACAACTTCTTAACTTATTATGATTAACATGATAATAACTTGACTACATCTTATCTTAATATGACTAACATGACAATAATATGATTACTTTTTAACTTATTATGACTAACATGATAAGAATATGATAAAGGAAAAATATATGAGGGGTATAGATGCAAAGACTGCAATACCCACATTTATAGTTTTCGTAATATATAGTAAATACCTCTAGCTCAAAGTTTATTCATATTTATGTATTGTATATCATGCTATTCAGTATATTTATGTATTGTATATCATGCTATTCTGGTAATGTAATTTTCACTAATTGGAAGCATTCGTTAAATATAACTTAGAGGTATTATTAGTTACGTTTGTGAAAAAAGTGGACATTGCAGTTTTTGCATCTATACCCCTCATATGATACAATATTACGAATATATTTGGTCATAATATGATTTAATACAAGTACAATCTTATGATTATATGTTGCTGAAAGAATATGCTTACCACAACCATGTTTTTTCTTTGCGTGCAGTGTCACCAAAATAGTCGACAAAACTGGTGGCTTAGAGATACCTGTACCTAGGTTTCCTTCAGGGAAGCGTTAAAATTTGCTACTGACCAGGCGCGGATCCAGCTCGAGCCTTAGGGGGGGGGGGGGAATTTTTTTTGATACAAAAAAGTAAAAAATTAGTTTTTGAAAGTTAATTAAAATTAATATGTGTATATTTATTAAAAAAACTCAACAATAAGGTGAAATATAAGAGTAGTTCAATATAAATTAATTTTTTTAAATAAGCAATTTATGATTTCCTCGTAAGGCAAATTTATATAGTACAGTATTTCTTCTGTCATTGTTGATCTGAGCCATGTTTTTTTTAGACGACGGGTAGGAAATGACCTCTCTCTCGTAGCATTACTGACGAGTAGGGCAAGTTTTTTATGGCATATGCCATTTTTGCCATTTCTTCATTTATTTTATTAAAAAGCAATTTTTGGTCCAGCTTGCTAAAGAATACCTTTTTGCAACATAGAAAAAAATGTTTGAATAAGCTTAGCGAATATGAGGCAGAATCTATTCGAAATGCTAACTTATAATGCAAAAATCGGACGTAAAAAGTACTTTGAATGCATCTGTTCAAGCCTCTTGATGTTACAAACGAAAGGGATTTCTATGAATGAAAACTTTGGCTTAATTGATAGTGCTAAGGAAAATAATACAAGATGTCAGTAAAAAAGATTTTGTTAAAAAGTTAAAAAACGTTTTAGATCGTAATACATGTGGTAAATTATTCAATACTCCTGAAAAATCTATATGGCTTGGCATTTCAATTTTAAAAAAGTGTTTTAATCGATTTTCTCACAATTTTGTTTTAATGAAAGTGAGACGGATGAATTTATTGACAATCTTTCTCCATCTGAACTTTTAGTGTTCAAATATGCTCCAGTTACATCTTGTGAAGTTGAAAGAGTGTTTTTCATTTATAGAACTGTTTTATGTAATAACAGGAAATTATCAGGGGTGTTCTAGAAATCGAAGACTCAAAACACAAGAATTTTAAACGTCGTTCTTTAATAACATTTCCTTTTTAAAAAAATTTTGTGACAAATATTTTAAAAATATTTCTTTATTAAACAGGATTTTATAACAAAAATTAGATTAAAAGTGTATTAAAAACAACTTCCAAATTCTTGCGTTTTGCACCCAGTATTTTTTTTACAATTTGAAGAAACATACTATTGTACTTACAAAAAAAACTTAATAAAAAAATGTGTACATTTGTCCTTCAAGTTGTGCTGCAAAAGGTCAACAAGAAAAAGAAAGACAAAATGAAAAAACAAAAAAAAAAAAAAAAAAAAAATGTAATTTGGACTTCAAGAAGAATTCTTGACACAAGTACGGAAAAAACAGAAGTTAGGAAAAACATGTAAAATCAATTAAAAAAATGGATAATCATTCAAAGAAGCAAATTTCGATCTACCAAAGGTTAAAAATACAATTTGGTTTAAGGATTGACATTTGACTATTGACGTCAGCAGTCGTCGATGGCTGCGAGTGTAAGACGGCAAATCCATCTGAGGAGATCGAGTGGTTGCGATCGAAACATGTCATGGTAACCAGCCCTCTGGGTTCGAATCTCAGGTCAGTCAAGAATGAATGATTATCAATAACAATTTTAATTAATTTTCATGTTGTAAAATTCCTTTCTTCATAAAAATAATTTAATGAAAATTAAATTTGATGAACTTAAGCCTGATTAAAAATTTGGATAAAAAAAAAAAAAAAGGTTCTTTAATAACATGTTTATTTTTGCCATTTTGTGCCATTTTTTATACTTTTTCGTGCATTTTGCCAGCCATTTTTCGTGCCATTTTAAACTTGCCCTGCTGACGAGCATTGAAACGAAAATTTGAAATATTTTTCTTAGATTTCGGTAGATATCTTCATCACAGTTTATTAAAGCATCTACAACGTTATCTGATAGATTTTCAGATATTTTCCATGTTTGTTGTCAATGCAACAGTTCAGACTCAAGTTTAGATGTAAGTAGGTGTTTATATCTTTTATCAAACATAATCAGCTCATCAGCTACTTGTGATTTTAAAAGTTGTGTATCTGTATTTGACTTGATTACACTTTGAGGTAGAAGTTTAGGTATGTTCAATACATTTAGGAGATCTATTGGGAAACGTGTTTTGAGATCTTCTAAAATAAATTCAATAAGAGGAATGTAACCTACAACTCGGTAGTAATCTTAAACATTTTGAATGTGATTGGAACCTCGATTTGAACGCAGATAACTTTAACTTTTTCAAAAATCGCTTTGAATAGTTCATCGGCTTTATTTCTTTTCTCTTCAAGGCACATGATTTAAGTTTTAATAAGGCTTGATCCTTTTTGAAGATCTATATCGTGCTTTTGTAAAATGATACTATTCCTCAAATGAATTCAAAAGTACTAAGCGAGTTCCTTAATATAAGGCTTTTGATGAAGTATCTCTACCTTTCCACTCAGATATTTTTTCCAAAGCTTCTACTATATGATGTACACTTGTTGCAAGGTGTAAAATGTAAACCATCTTGTCTCGCATAATGTAGAGAGTTTGGCTCCCAAATACTTTGCTAAAACTGTGTTTCGCTTGGGATGAATATATTTAAAAAAATTTGTCATTTCTTTAACAAATGATACAACTTATTGTATTAATGGCATTTTGTTGCTTTTTAAAATTGAGTTGTTTGATTTATGGGAATAGCAAGGCGTTTGTTTTGCATTTGCCCAGAATTTTATAACAGCTCCATTTTCTGATGACATCAGAGGACACCCATCTGTTCCATTTCCTACACAATTTTTTAGGTCAAGACTAAACTTTGTCAAAACTTTTAGAACTTTTGATGATAGTGCCTTCGCATCAATTGACATATCACATTATCAATATCCTTTGAAGCCTCTTCAAATGCGTTTGCAACAAAGCCAATAAATGCTTTCCTAATAATTTTTTGTTGTATGTATGTTGAAATATCTTTAAGATAAGGAAATCTGGGAAAAATCTGTGTTTTCGTCAAAAATTATCGAATAGAATTTTTATTCATATAACACATAAATACATAAATATTGCATATACTAAGGCTTATTAATAATTCAACCGCACGCATTTTCAAGTCAAACGGTCATTCTTTGGATATAAATAGATGCCACCTGCTGGGATTGAATGTAGAATAATAAGTATTTAAATACAGTAAACTAGATATTTCATTGGAAATATCTAATAAATAACTATTAGAATTAAGTTTTGGATACTTATTGAAAATTTCGTTAGATTCAATAAAAAAACAAAAAAAAACTTTGCTGGGATTTCCTAAAATTTTGTGCATATAAAAAATATTATTATTGGGAATTCTTGTATTATAGAGAGAAACCAAACATATTTTTAGAATTTAGGGGGGGAAATTTCCTTATTCCTCCCCCCCCCCTGAATCCGCGCCTACTACTGACACATAAATAAAAAAATAAAACTATTTTTCGGAAACAGGTTTTCAAATATTTTAACAATATAAATATTATATAAAAATCGGCAAAGGCAAACCATTTAAAAACACGTTGCTCCTGTGTTTGTCAACCGAAACACAATGGCAGAAAAAAGTATGAAAAAGGGGATTTATGGGAAATTAAATTTTGTTTATAACTTTACCGTGCTACATGTGGTAATTTTTGAATTTTCTATAATATTAATCTTAGAAACATGATAATATGGTTAAATTTGTTGTCCATCAAGAAGCCATTTTATTGAAAGAATTATTGATTAAATATGCCTTGAACCAAGAATATTTTGCATGATACTTCTCAAAGCCAAAAATTACTTATTATGGTTTCTATATTTATTAAAATGTTTACTTAAGAACAAAATACGTTAAAATCAAAAATGTTTTGGCTTGGACGAGAATCAAGCAAAATGTATTAAATTATTCTTTCCGTGTGTTAAAATAAAATTAAACATGCATGGTCCTGCTTGAATAGGAATAAGTAAGGCGAACTTTTTGGTACTTTTTCGTTCTACATCTGGTACTTTGATCAATTTTAGACATAGAAAGATACTATTAAACAAGCAATGTCCTAAGTGGACGAGAATTTGTAAGAAATTACTCTTTGATCAATTGGTAGTTTCTGTTATTTTTATACCCTTCACCGAAGGTAAGAGGGTATATAACTTTGTCATTCCGTTTGTATGTTCCACAATATTGATCCTACAACCTATAAAGTACATATATTCTGGGTCCTTAAGAAAAGCGAAGTTCAAATCCGGTTGTCCGTCTGTCCGTGTGTATGTTGAAATGGGTTTTCCGAAAACCCCAGAAATAATGTGGACTAGGTTGATGTATATTTATGTCACATATACTCCGTTTAAGTTTGCTATTGAAATTCAGCCAGATCGGTCCAAAAATGACGGAGATATGAGCAAAAAACCACGACTACCTCTAAATTTTTCCAAAAATCCCTTGTTGTTGTTGTATTTTTTTATTTCTGTATATCTTGAGAACGACAAAAGCCAAAGTTTCCAAATTGGATACACACATTTAGGTTGCCAATACACACCATCCTACAAAATGTGGGCGGTATTGGAGAAGTGGTCGTGGTACCTCCCGTACAAAAAAAATTAAAAATTGTATAAAAACCTAAATTTTAGGGCTGCCATATGTGCTATGGATATGACCTATATATCAAAATATCGGACATTTTAAGTAGAACATATTTTAGAAAAAACTCGGGAAAATCGGTTCAGATACAATAAAGTTATGACCAAAATTTTTTAAATACCCTCTTTCGGGAACCATAGATCTCCCCGAGTCCAAGCTTTATAACTAAAGTAAATGGTAAATTTCTTATTTAACACGTCGGTATATAAATCTGCTAAATCGGTTAAAAAATGGCTGAGTTATAACCGAAATACTGAATCCCCAAAAATTACTCTTTTTTTATAATTAACTTTGTTAAAATATATATTTACAAGTTTATATAAATGTTTATATATAAATATAACTTAAGTAAATGGTAAAATTCTTCCTTAACACGTCGGTATATAAAACTATCAAATCGGTTAGACAATGGGCAATTTATAAGCAAAATGCTCCAAAAATGGGCTAAAAAACATCAACATTTTTACACAATCCTACATTTTAGGGCTGTCATATGACCCATGGAAACGACTTATATATCAAAACATCGGCAATTTTTAGTAGAACATATTTTCCAAAAAATTGGTTATTAAAACAACATCCGACATAATGTGGACGGCTTGGATAAGAGGGCGTGGCACAAAATATAATTATTTATATCTTAAGAATGGTGTTCACATAATTTTTTGTTCATATTGCACCATGGTGAAGGGTATATAAGATTCGTCACAGCCGAATATAACACTCTTACTTGTTTATATTAAACTTACAAATTAAAAAAAAAAACATTCACGGATCACTGGAGGTTGATCCCTCGGCAAATTGATCCTCTAAGACGCCAAAAATTAGACATGTAAATTCGTTTATAATTATTATGTTTTCTTAAAATTTATGATCGAATTTGGACCATTAAGAATACACTAGTATTATATTAATTTATTTTATAATAGTAATTTTTGGTATTTTTAAGGCATATTTTTAACAATTTTTAGGGCATATTTTCAGGATTTTACTGCATATTTAATGTGCATAAAACACTTTTTTTAAACATGTTTTCGGTTACCCTGATGATCACAAATTGATCTCGAAAGTCAAAAACAGGTACCCATGCATACAAACTTTTTACTTGTTTTATAAATTGGCATATTTTTATATAATAAAACTGTCATTAATAAAAGTGTATGATGATAAAAACTTTCACAGAGATCTAATGAGAATATTTTTTTTTTATTTTTACAACCTCAAAATTTTTAGTTTTGCATATTTTGCTGTAAGGCCTTCAAAAAAAAATTTTGTTTGAAATAATTTTTTAAAAAACCTACATATATTAATAAATTCTAGTCTATTTTTTTATTTATATAAATAATTCTTTATTATTTGATAAGACCGAATATATTAATCCAATTTAATTAGTTCTGCTAATCTGTCCCTTCGAAAACATTTAAATATTTTACTTACTGCCTACAGCGCCATCTATGTAGTAAAAAATTTATGAAATTACAGCAGGCTCAATCTCCACGCATTTGAATTAAGTTTGAATAGTCATTTAAAATGTTCCATTTTGAAACAATTTAAAAATGTTCCTGGATCTCTTAAGACAGGTCGCTAAATCTTTCTAATTACTTGACATTAACAAAAATTATACGAATCTTTAAATTTCAATCAAGTTTTTTATTACCATGTATACAGCACGCTTATAAGCCTGTTTTAAGTGAAGTTTTGTTATTACCGTTACACTTAAAATTTATAATAATTAAGTTTAAATTTCAATATGTATTTATGAACTGAAACAATTAGACCACCGCCACAGATTAAAGTAAAATCTTTCGTATTCTTCCAAGAGTCGATTGATTAATAGTTTTACTTAAAATAATATTCAAATTAATATTTACCTTAATTTTTTTACATTTCTGTATAGATTAAATGGTAATAAGCGGCATTTGCATAATCGAAATGTATGGATTTTTAATTGGTTATCGAATAAATACATCAGCAAGAAAACTTTTAACTTTACATACATACTAACTTCCGCTTCTAATATGCCATATTCTTTTTCTTAAGGCAGTAGTTTTAAGAAAACGGTAGCAAATATATAAAATAAGCCGAATTTGTTGGATAAGACATTAACAAAAAGTAATTCAATCTTTAAGCACACAAAAAATTCATCCAAAAATGGTAATTTTATCCAAAACTTTTTCAAAAATAATTTACAAAGTAAAATTTTAATATTTTGTAATTCTTTGACAGAAAATCTTAATTGTTGCTCTTGTTTTGGTTGCGAGCGTTTACGCTAAGCCCGAATCAGGTTACGATTACCAACAACCTGCCCAATCTGCTCCAGTACAACAGTCTGTAGCTGCTCCAGCACAAAGCTACATTCCCCCAGCTGCTCCTGCCCCAGCACCTGTACATCACCCAGCTCCTGCCCCTGCCCCTGCCCCAGCACCTGTACATCACCCAGCTCCTGCTCCTGCTCCAGCACCTGTACACCACCCAGCTCCTGCTCCAGCTCCAGTTCAGCATCACGCAGCTGCATCTACTTCAGTAGCTGCTTCTGCCCCTGCCCCAGTTCAACACTCAGCTCCTGCACCAGCTCCCGTTCAACATCATGTAGCTGCTTCTGCCCCTGCCCCAGTTCACCATCCTGCTCCAGCTCCTGCTCCAGCCCCTGCTCCAGCCCCTGCTCCAGCCCCTGCCCAAGATCAAGGTTACAGGTACAAGACCGTACGTCGCGTTGTCTACAGACGCCGTAGTTAAACTGTTATTCTACCGATAACCATCCATTTGATAATTGAATTGTTAAGCTGGTTTCAAACTGGTTCTCATTTATGGCGCATTTTGCAATAAAATTTTAAAATTTTTTATATATCAATCTTGTGTTTTTTAATTCATATCAGCCAAAGTTGATCTTTAAGATAATAAATATTTTTTAAAAGTCAATACCTAAAACAACTGCAGTCGCATTATGGCCTTCCATATCGTTCATTATTATCACGGCAAGTTTTTTATGGCATATGCCATATATTTTTTTGCCATGTCTTCAATTTTTTCGTTAAAAAGAAATTTTTGGTTTAGCTTACCAAAAAATACCTTTTAAGCAACCTGAAACAAATTTTTTAATAAGCGTAGCGAATGTGAGGCAGAATCTATTCGAAATGTTAAATGATTGTTGCAAAAATCGGACGTAAAAATTGACTAAAATTTGTACATAAAACAGCAATTTTAATGCACCTACTCAAGTCTCTGGAAATTGCAAACATAAGGGCTTTCTGTAAGTGAAAGCTTAAGGTTTTTTTACATGATCTGTATTTAGCAGTGGGCTTGCCAGATGTTAAATCCATATGTAATTGCACATGTCTGCCAACATTGACAAATACAGAAGGTTTATAATTTTTGCTTTCACACGTTCGTTTTTGGTTTAATTTGACATAAAATCGTTCATAACAGCAAATTATTTACATATTTATGTTTTTATTCACTTTTAATTTAATTTCAGTTACTTGGTGGTCACACGATCAAGTTTTGCCTTTCAATTCCATTCAATTTGCAATACACCCTGCAAACACGCGTGTAAAATGTAGCCCACAAGGGACTAGGACTACTCCAAATGTAAGCCAAACGTATGGAAAAAACATGGTATATTTTACATTACGATGTCCTAGGGCAGGACCATATAACCCAGCTTTGGATTACAAAGGAGTAGTCTTTAAACAACTCCATTGTTTACACAAGAGGATTAGTTGTAACTTCGTTTGGAAACGAAAACATGTCGTCTCACTACAAACTTTTTTTAACAATTACATGGTCCATGCTTGCATTACATCGGACCAGTCCATGGAGTAGTCCATTTTATCAAATTGGATCAGGTAGCCCAATATTATTTACCTGTCCATTTGTTTGGTAAATTTTCTTTCAATTTAACAGATGATTCCATGTTCGTCTTTATAAATTGGTTTCTTGATGACATGTTGAAAGTAAATTGCTTACAAATTATGTGCAGCCGACGTCACAGCTTTGAATTTATGTAAATTTTGACAAGCAGTATATGTAAAAGACTATCAAGAACAACTTGATCGTATGATGATAGATGATGTCAGATGGTTTGTCAGATCCAAATAGAACACGCTCTAATTGACTAATTCCATCTGGCATTAACAGAAGCAAATTATTTTGCGTTTACAAGACATGTATGCATTTTGCAGTGGGAAATATGACAAGTACACTGCTAAATACAGATCGTTAAAGGCACCTTCAGACTTAATTGGCAGTGCCAAGGAAAATATTAAAGATCTCAGAAAAAAAGATTTTGTTGGAAATGTTTTAGATCGTAAAACCGGATTACAAGATTATTTAAAACACCACCATGTTAAAAAACGCCATAATCAATCTCGTACAAAACTCCATAAGTTACGCGCAATTTGTATTTCCATTTTAACCCTGGATGGTAACTGTTCGTCGAATCGACGAAGCTCTTTTACTTTTTATCATATTACTTTTTTATGAGTGATCATATAACGCCCTTTTTGTCAACAACGTTAGCTTATACCGAAAGCTTGTACACTGGATCCTAATTTTTTTAAGTTGATATTCATGAACTAAGGAAAAAATTCAACATAAAATACCTAATCGACAATAATCCGTCGAAAATGTTGTCAAAGGACCAATAGAACGTGAAATTTGCCACCTCAGTTCCTATACCTCTGTGCCTGAATGACAGAAAGTACATGTAATACATGCCAGAAAAGCAGCTGTTGTGAACATAAAATTGAACTTTCTTTTTCTTTTGTATTATTTGACTGATTTTCTTTAAAGGCTGGGTAAGAACAAAGTAACTTTTATTTACCTTTTTAGTTTTAATTGTTTTAAAAATAAATTAATTTGAAAAACAAAAAAAAAAAGAGTTCAAATTCGAATCGAATTTTAGAGAAAAAAAAGAATTTTTATTTTTTATATTTTATTTTTTAATAAAACGCTCACCCAAAACAAGTTTTTGTATATTTGTTTCTTTAAAACTCGTTTCGCTAGAATTTATCTTTTAAAAAGTTCGTAGATTCGACGCAGTGTTCCCTTAATGTACTCAAATGAAGAGTAACATTCCAGGATTAAAAAAAACTGTTTAAATCAATTTTTTTTTATAATTGGAGAATTTAACTCGAGAAAATTATTTCTCGTGAGAAAAAATTTCTTGGGAATATTCATGATTGGGCTGACTATTTATCTCTAGAAATATTTTTTTAACGTTACCTAAAACGCAAAAGGCCCTTACGAACGAAAAATTAAAAATCGATTTTTCATTAATTCTGATGTATTTTATCAACACAGCTGTCCACAAAAAAATTTCAAATCTTTCGACCAAAATTAGCGATTTTAATAACAGAAAAAAAAAAAACAAACGGCCCTATCTACAAAAGATGCGATGATAAACGCTAAAAGGCTTTACTAACAGTTTGCATAATATGCAACAGTGTCAATTATTAAACCAACAATTTATTAATTTATCATTATAAAAAGTTTTTTTGCTTCTGCAGTAAAATTTTCAAAATGCTGGATAGGGCCTTTTACGTTTTAGGTGACGATATATTGTAAAATTTTGAATTAAAATATTTTAAAGGTGGCGTTTAATTTGGGATCATTTACCATTCCACTTAAAATGCAAACACACCCCAACAAAAAAAATGCAGAAAAACCCCGCCTCAAAAAAAAAACTGCCAAAAATTGGCGTGTTGATGTGTTTTATTTTTGGGGCCATATTTCCTTAGGTCATACTGCGCACCGCCCTTAAGTATGGCTTCAAATGCCTAAAAAAATAGTTGTAAATGGGACTTTCATATGTGTTTAATGCATTCAAGCCATCCAAATTATTCAAATCCTATACAAATCATATACATAAAAAAGATATTGTTTGCTATTCGTAATAATATCATATTTGGATTAGAAGTATTAATGATCACAAATTGGGGTGATTCCCTTAAATTTATCGACTTTTATTTGCCAAGAGATAGACGATTTAAGATTTGTTTTTAATATTCATATTAATAATAAACTTTACATTAGAAATTTTGCTTCACTTATTTTAATTTTTTTCTTCATTTGTGTTTTATGCAAATTTGGTTTTTTAAAAAATGTTAAATTAAATAACTGTTTAATTGCCGAATTTATTTAGATAGAATGTATTGCTGACTAGCAAAGATGCAGAACAAGTTCCGAGAATAAAAATTAAAACTGAATAAATTGAACAATTTTTTATATGACACACCCGCTAAAAAAACCCTCATAACAATTGCATAAGTTATTTAAAAATTTTTTAAATGTATACAAATTTATTTTATAAATGACCAAGTCAACATTTTGCATGTATCATTCGTTGGAAGAAATTGACTTTAGGTTCATTAAAACAAAGCCATTAAAAACACTGCGCTACACAAGAAATATTCAAGTGTTCTCATCAGTGATTTTCTAAAATCGTTATTTTT
The DNA here is from genome assembly GCA_949318255.1 of Pollenia labialis. Classification (NCBI taxonomy): domain Eukaryota; kingdom Metazoa; phylum Arthropoda; class Insecta; order Diptera; family Polleniidae; genus Pollenia; species Pollenia labialis. The sequence continues at coordinate 135,468,220 of OX439140.1, forward strand.
ACAATATTAAGCGTACACTCAAAAGAAAAATCAATCCATCCGTACTAAAATCAATCCGCAGCGGTATTAATAGTACGCTGAGTACGGATTTTTTTGAATCAAGTACAGAAAGATTGATTCAAGTACGGATTTTCAATCTGAAAATACTTAAATTATCCATATTCAATCCCGATTTCGTATTTGGAATAATCCGAAAATTAGATTATTTTAAGTAAAACTTAGATCGAATCAATCTCAAAATGCGCTTCCTTCAAGCATTATAAAGTTGATTTTATCCCGAATTCGTGCTTGAAAAAAACCTAAAAAAGAAATTAGATAGAAGAAATATAAAAACAAAAATTCTGATAGTGCATACAAAGTATTCCTGGAAAATATTGAAGGAATAAGACTATTAAAGTATAAAAGCCTTTGAGGATTGTAATTTGACTTCGAATACACATTCGGATAATATGAAAATTTGTATAATAAATGTTACTCAACATGAGAAATAAAATTCCTAGATACTATTTGATAGAAAAAATTATTATGATTAATTTATGTTCTCGTATTACACCCTTACAGAATGATAAAACACCAACATCATGCTTGGTATGGTTTTTTACTTTAAAAGTCGTATGTACATATTTAACTAAAAATATAAACTAAATTAGAAGCATAAGTTCAAATTTACTTCTTAACCCTTCGGGTTCGAATCTCAGGTCAGTCAAGAATTAATGATTATCCATAACAATTTTAATGAATTCTCATGTTGTAAAATTCCTTTCTTCATAAAAATAATTTAGTGAAAATTAAATTTGATGAACTCAAGCCTGATTAAAATATTGAAAATTTGGATTAAAAACCATAAATAGTTCAACAAAATTACCACAATACTTATTATTGTTAAAGCTAGGGCACGAGCTCTATGTGTACATTTGTCCTTCAGGTTGTGCTGAAAAAGGTCAACAAGAAAAGGAAAGACAAACATGAAAAAACAAAAAATGTACTTTGGACTTCAATAAGAATTATTGACGAAAAGTACGAAAAAACAGAAGTTAGGAAAAACATGTAAAATCATTAAAAAAAAGCAAATTTCGATCTTTCAACGGGTTAAAATACAATTTGGTTTAAGGATTGATGTTTGACTATTGGCGTCGATGGCTGCGAGTGTAAGGCGGCAAGTCCCTCTGAGGAGATCGAGTGGTAGCGAGTGGGTTCGAATCTCAGGTGAGTCAAGAATGAATGATTATCAATATTAATTTTAATTTATTCTCATTGAATGAAATGAAATTTTTAAAGAAAATTTTAAATTAAAAATATTTTTTTCTTTTTGTGAACATATAAAGAAAGTTTTCAAAAGATTTTGTTATTCGTGCTCAATTCCTAGTTTTTATTATTGATAAAAAAACACTTGAAATTTATTGTTGATGGGATAAGCTATTCCTATGCGCATTTCACTGGTTGCTTAGGCCAGATCATCAGGAAACTTCATCCATTCCCCCTACAATTAGTGGAAAATATTGAAGTATGTTTTTTTTTTGTGGACGTAGTGATAGCGCGCTATCATCTAGTGGGCCCACGATATCTTCTCCAATCCACCCCGGTACCACTGAAGCATGCCATCAGGCATTCTAAAATGTTGTTATATGTAGTTCTTCATCACATAGTTGTCCTGATCCTAGTCCCGCGTCCACCAAAGAGATTAGGGATTTGGAACTCTGCGGCATTTTCTCTCGTTGTGCGGCAAAACAGGTTTTAATCAATTTCCACGACTCCATAGAGCCCAGCATTTCATTAACCATGTTGCCATGAGATAAAACCACACTAAGTCTGTCGTTTAGTTTAGAGAATGTTCCCATCTTGGACAATGGAAGAGATTATGTTCAGTATTATCTTCTTTACCACCGCATTCATCACAGTGTTTATAAGTTTTGATCTTAAATCTATGTAGGTAGCTGTTGAAACAATTTCAAAGCTAATCCTCTGGAGTCTACCATGTAGTAGCTTTAAGACTTTAAGACTCCTTTGTAATGCGAGCTGGTTTTCGTGGTCCTGCCCTAGGACATCCTAATGTTAAATATGCCTTGTTTTTTCCATTCATTGAAGTTACCTTTGGACTAGTCCTTTCCCCTTATGGGCTACATTTGACATGTGTGTATGGAGTAGTCGCATTATTTTCAGGATAAATAAAAACATGCATACTGCATATTAGAGTTGCCGGACTTTTTCATTTCCGAAAGCGGGATTTATTTTTAAATTTCCCGGGTTCCTGGGAATTCCCGCTCAATACAAATCGATAGAAAATATTATTTAATTTTATTTTTTTGAACAAATAACATTTCCTGTGATCAATTTAATAAGATAAATGCATTTAACTTTTAATTTCTGTGACAAAAAGGAGAATGTGTTAAAGGTACCTTAAGATTTTCATGTTTAAGGGTACACAGGGGCAAAATTTAAATTATTTCGTAGAATTTTTGAGAAAGTTATAGCAAAATGACTTTTTGTTATCTTTTTTAACGTGCAATGACGTTTGAAATAAAAAACTTCCGATCTGTGAAATTAGGAGCGTTTAGGAATACAAACTTCAAGAACTATAACCGCAGAGAACTGATGATTATATTAAATTTGGAGTAAATTTCCAAAAGACTCAATTAATTAAACAAGTTATTACAAAATATTTCTTTAAAAAAAGGGTTTTAGCTCAGAATAAGCATTTACAGAATCGTTTGAAAGACTATTTGGGATTTTTGACAAAAAGATATCATTAAAGAAAACACTTTTCCTTTCTACGCATGGTTGCCTTTATGGAACATTATATAATCTCTAGACACTTTCAGTTATCTTAGCCTTCAAAACTTGTAATTCCTTCTAAAAAAAATTATTTTCTTCGAATCGAATAAGCGTTTTCTTTATTAATAACTTTTCTCATCATCTTGTACATTTTTTACATTTTTTGAAGCAAGTGGTAACAAGTACAAGTGGAAGAGTACATTTTTACTCTTCTTCTTTCGAAATCGGATATGAATTGACATCTTTTTGGCGTTTTGCAAAACTTAAGTCAGAAACTGTAGTTTTTCGTTATGTTTATTTGAAAAATATTTACTTTGTTCCTTTCATAAACATTAACAGATGATAACGATTGAAAGTAGTTGTGCTAGATTTTAACCAAACAAAAGAGAGAAACAATTTAATTAAAGCCAATCAAATACTCAAAATGCGTATTTTTGACTTAAGACCTTTTTCCCTAACGCATAAGATCTATTTCATAACACAACTTATTACCAATTGCATCAGTAGTAAAGTTGCCATAATTTAATTTAAAAAAATCCCGGGAACTCCGGCACAAATTTCCCGAGATTTTTTTCCTGAAAAATGTGTAAGATCCCTAATGAAAAACACTAGTCAGCATCGATATTACATGTTTTGTTGAATTTCTGGCCAATTCCAATTGTTCGAATTTGCTTCCATTTGGATTTGTTTTCCATTGCTAAAGAAAACTTTCTGTGATAGTAAGTGGACTTCGCCAATTTAAAGCGCTTAGTTACCTCCCTACGAGCAGCTTTGTCAATATCCTTCAGGTCATAAGATTTGAATCTCTTCCATCAACTGTAAGCAGCATAACGTCTTTCTGTTAATAACATTATTTCGATAGTTAATTAAAGCTGCTGATTCGTTGCGATCCATTTAGTTTTAATTGGGACACACATGTCGTATAATAACACTGTGCTCGAAATTGACACTTTTTTAGACAAGCTGGGCACTTGGCGTTTTAACATAATTCGTAGTAATTTGAAGCTTAACCGTTTTTGAGTTACGCGAATATATGTTGTGCAACCTTCTCCATTTTCAAAATAACGGTATATCTCGAAAACAAGAGCTCACCAAGCAAACGGTTAGCACCATTGGATTCAGCGTACCCGAATAATTAGCAATTAGCACAGTGTAATTGAACACTCTTCAACTTTTCTACCGCAGAAAAATTGGTCATTTACACAATCAATTGTGTATATCAGATCCCAAATTTTGTAAAGTAATGTAAAAAGGAAAAGGAAAGAGGAAAATAATGAATATTAAAATTCCCTTTAAAAAGTTTTATTTTATAACGGCGAGAAAAGTAAAACTCTTCAAAAGAGTTTTGTTAATGAAGGGAAAAATAAAAGACCTTAAAAGAATTTTTTTAATTACAGCGAAATAAAACTCTATTTTTTTTTTTATTTTTTTGCTGAAAAATAACACAGAAAAAATGGAAAATCAACTTCAATTAACGTTTTTGTTAGAAATTTGTACTATTAATAAAATTCCTTGCTGATTTTCCGCCAGCAAACAAATTGATCATATCAATTAACACATTTGTAAGTTTGAGCTTTTCTTGCTGTTCAGTTTCAATCAATAGGTTTAATTGAAATGTGACCATCAGCAAAAGGGGCTACAACACATTTAATTGAAACAGTTTAAAAATTGTTTGAAACTTTAAAATATTTTGAAGTTTGTGTGTATATTTTCATGTTTGCAAATATACACACAAACATTATAATTTTTATTTTTAATTAAGGCAAATTAACTGGAACAATTAAACAAATTGTTCCAGTTGAATTAATTGAAAAAATTTTGGTGAAAATTTTTTCTGTGTAAGTCTTAACTGTGGACTTAATATCATGTTTTTAAATCGCCATAAATTCTGGAAGAGCACTTCAACAGGAATCTGTTGGTATATGGCAGTATATTTAGGTCTCAGTCAACTTTTAATGTGGAGAGTTATTGAGTTTAAATTTTCTGCATAACTGTTATTTACGGTCCCTGCATTTGATAAATAGAGTAAATTAATTCACATTTTATCACACTATTTAAGTCATAAAAACTATATTTAATACAATTTACATAATTTAAAAAACAAAAATTTAATCACTCATATTTTAATACAATTTAAACACTTCTACTCTTCTAGATTTAGATAGACCTAAATTTGGATTCTTAAAACTAGAATTCCTACCTTTAAATGTTTAAGCCAGACACTTATCTAAATATTTTTATTTTTCAAAACTCTCGAATATTAAGTCAATCAATAAAAATAATAATAATAATCAAGAGCTAGTTGTTTCTAATAAAAAGAATAAAAATATAATAAAAAATATTTTTCGAATTATAAATTACCGCTAATGAGCTTACACAATTCTATTTTTAAAAATTAAATACTCCCTTATAAATTAATATTAAATGAAAAAAGTTATTTTTTTAAAATTGTTTAATAAAATAAAATCAATATTTTTTTCAGTTATGAAAAAATAGTTTCAGATACACATACAAATATAAATAAGTAAAAGCTTTGTTCACAATGGCAGCAACATTTTCACTTAGTGTTTTCAATTAAGTAACAATTTTTTCGCATCCACACACATTTTCAATTAAGAAACCCAACAGTAATAATAATAATACGTATTTATTATTAATTTTTACAACTTTGTGTAAACATTTAATAATTTCATACAAATTATTGCTGAAGTAGAAGTCCACTCAGATTTTTAAAAACTCCTTAATTAAATTTTTGTTCGAAAAATTAAGCGAAAATATATGAAGTACTTTGGGAAGAAATGAGATAGAAGAAAAAACGAATTTTTGCTACCGTTGTGAACGAAGCTTAAGATTTGGTTATCTTTTTGTAGGCGCAATTAATTTATTTTAATTTTTAAGACCTAAAACTAGTATTTTGTGCAGTTTTCACTCAGTTTTTTTTGGGTGAGAAGTTCGGCAAATTTTGGAATAAACTCAAATATAAAGATATTAAGAAATTTTTTATAATATGCCTTATAGTTTTTAAAATGTACTCTTAAAGAGAATTATCACAGTTAACTTTACTATTTTAAGCATGTTCGAAAATTCGAACTTAATTTCGAAAATTCAAAATTTTTTCTTAAATATTGTTAATGCTTACTAAATCAAAATTTAAAACAAGATAAATTATTTTTAAAAATGTTTTTCGCACATAAAATTTTCGAACATAAAAAAAACATTAAAAAAAAAATTGATTTCTTTTAGAAGTTTTCTTTTAAAAGTACTTGATACTAAAAATTACTCGTTTCGGATTATGTTTGAAAATTCGAACTTGATTTCGAAAATTTTAAAACTATGTTAAAATATTTGCTTTTGATTTGATATTTAAAACAAGTTAAATTTTTTTCCAACTTTTACTGAAAGAACAAATTTAAACAAAGGAAAAAAATATAAGAATATTCGATTTTGTTTGTGAAATCTACATAAATCCGAAATAAAATTAAAGGAAATTCGTGAAAAATCAAAGATTTATAGAGAAATTTAAAAAAGACCTTCTAAAAAAAGAATAATTTGTAAAAACTTGACTTAATATTTTTAAAATTCAAAGCAAAGTTGTATTTTAAATAATAAGATTTATAACAAAAACCGAATCTGACAACATTGCCATTACAGCATTAGAAATTTCGGCAATTGCTGACCTTACTCCATCCAAAAAACTAAACAATTTAAATAATTTTCACCTAAATTGTTTTTTTGGAAGCCTTGTACTCGAATGAAGTTTGAATATTCAATAAATTAAAAACTTTCCAAAAATATAAATTTTATATACCATTTTAATACTTTTCTGGGCCATGTTCAAAAATATACATTTGCCCTGGTGTGTGTAGAATAATAAAAAGATTTAATTCAAATTTCAGTATATCCGTTTGTCATCTATTCTTTAATAAACTAATGTTTTACGTAAACTTGAATGACTCTTTAAAACTGGATAAAGTTTAACGTAAAAATGCCAAAAAGAGGCAAAATGAAATCAAATGAAACTTAAAGAAACTCAAACTAAAAGGCTTATTGGAAGGAATTCTGTCCTAAGTCTCTATTGCAAGCATCTACTTGAGAACTCTAACTTAAAGCCCATCTGGTGCTACGGTATTCAGTTATGGGGCACTGCCTCGGTCTCAAACACCGAAAAAAATCAAAGATGGCAAAAAAAATTTCTTCGGATAATCACAGCCTCCCCTGGTATGTTTAAAACTCAAATATCCACAAGGATCTCAATGTGCCATCAGTTAAAACTATGATAACGAAATATGCAATAAAATAGTTAAAAAGGCTCGAATTCCACCAAAATCCACTAGCTCGAAATATTTCAAATGATGGCGGCCCCACTCGCTTAAAAGAGATACTTCATGACTCATCCGATTAGAAGAGCGCTGTACACCTACAAATGTGAACAGAAACAGAAATCGTGATGCACGGGTAGGATTTAAAATGAAGTGTAAGACATAGATTTAAGCAATTACTGTTAGTTCTTATTTAATTTACGAATATTCGATAAATTAATATTGTAAAAAAAAAATTACAACGATCGGTCCATACTTATCCTAGCTCCCCTCCCGTATGGGATTCATTTCTTTTTAAAATTTTAATTGAATAGGACCAACGCTCCCTTAAAATATCAGCTTCTATAAATCACTGTAATCGGCGCCAATCTTTTTAAATATTTGAAAAAAATATTCACTATGAGTAATTCAGTTTGAGAGTGGCCGAAGCCAGAAGCTAGAAAAACACTAAAACCATTAAGAATTGTATCTACAAACATTTTAAACCTTGTTTTAAATAAAAAACAACGTCATGTATTTCCCAAAATTTCTTTTAGAATTAATGAATTTTTTGTCATGAAAACTAGTTTCAGTCCATTACAAAACAAATCATATTATTATGCCATTCTAACAAAAATGTTTTCAATATTTTTGATAACTCAAAACACAAAAACCAAAGATATTAAAACTTCTCACAAGAGAGAGAAAATAACAAAATAAATAAAATAAAAATCTAAAAACGAAAACAATGAAATTTAAAAAACTGGTAGTACCAAGAAAAAAAAACACAAATCCAAACAAGACAACTTAAGAATTTATTAAGGATGACCACAACAGGTAATTTATTTAATTAACTACATTTAAAAACAAAAAACCAATATAAAAAATACCAATAGACATATGCATATAACGAGATTTATTAAAAACAACATTAAAAATGTATTAGAATTAAAGTTAACCGAAATGGCTACACGGGAGAAGGAGGCGGCAAAGTACGCTCTTTAGGACAACAAAAAAAGAGATAGACTTTTTTGCTATGTCTCCCATTGCTAGAAACTGGTGGAACAAGTCTTGAGCTACAAGAACCATTTCAACTAGAATATGACAGGAGAGAGTTTTTTATGAGATGTGATGACGAAATCATTGCCAAAATGATTAACTTGAAAGTTTATCGTGTTTATATAAAAACTTTAACATTTTGCAAACATGACAGTATTTAGCATTTGCCCACAATTGGAATAATAACGCTAAACAAAATGGTAAGATTCGTTTATTTGGCATCTTGTTGAAATTTAATAAAAAAAATAAATTTTTTATTTGATTATAGAAACTTTTTCTAGTCAGCCTTGTTTTGGTGGCTGCCGTAGTAGCTGATGTCTCAGAATTGGGTTATAATTATCCCAGCGGTTCTCCACCATTCGACGAAGGTGGCTCGTCGCATCATGGTTCACACTCTTCTGGTGGTCAATCATCCCATGGTAGTGTAGGTCACTCTGCTGGTGGTCACTCCTCAAGTAGTCATTCTTCTGGGGGACATTCCTCCGGTAGTGCTGGCGGTCACTCATCTCATGGAAGTGTAAGTCACTCATCGGAAAGCCACTCTGTTGGTGGTCCCTCATCTGGCGGTCACTCTTCTGGTGCTAGTGGTCACTCATCTCACGGAAGTGTAGGTCACTCATCCGGTGGTCACTCTTCTAGTGGTTTTGGCAGTCCCTCATCTTCATCATCTCACGGTAGTGTAGGACATTCCTCTGGCGGCTCTGGCGGTCACTCCTCCCACAGTAGTGTAAGTCACTCTGTTGGTGGTCCTTCATCTGGCGGTCACTCTTCTGGTGTTAGTGGTCACTCTTCTCACGGAAGTGTAGGTCACTCATCCGGTGGTCACTCTTCTAGTGGTTTTGGCAGTCCCTTATCTTCATCATCCCACGGCAGTGTAGGACATTCCTCTGGCGGTTCTGGCGGTTCTGGCGGTTCTGGCGGTCACTCCTCCCACAGTAGTGTGAGTCACTCTTCGGAAAGTCACTCTGTTGGTGGTCCCTCATCTGCCGGTCAATCTTCTGGTGTTAGTAGTCACTCATCTCACGGAAGTGTAGGACACTCATCCGGTGGTCACTCTTCTAGTGGTTTTGGCAGTCCCTCATCTTCATCATCTCACGGTAGTGTAGGACATTCTTCTGGCGGCTCTGGCGGTCACTCCTCCCACAGTAGTGTAAGTCACTCTGTTAGTGGTCCTTCATCTGGCGGTCACTCTTCTGGTGTTAGTGGTCACTCATCTCTCGGAAGTGTAGGTCACTCATCCGGTGGTCACTCTTCTAGTGGTTTTGGCAGTCCCTTATCTTCATCATCTCAGGGTAGTGTAGGACATTCCTCTGGCGGCTCTGGCGGTCACTCCTCCCACAGTAGTGTGAGTCACTCTTCGGAAAGTCACTCTGTTGGTGGTCCCTCATCTGGCAGTCATTCTTCTGGTGGATTTGGTCACTCTTCTAATGGTTTAAGCAGCCAGTCAACATCTCACGGTAGTGTAGGACATTCCTCCGGAGGAGCTGGCGGTCACTCATCTCACGGTAGTGCTGGTCACTCTTCTGGAGGTTCTAGTGCTGGTGCTGGCAACTCTCACCATGGATCTTCTTCTGGTGGCTCAGCACACGTTAGTCGTGATTATATTCCACCTGCACCTAGCAGTCACCATGGCTCTTCCTCCAGTAGCTCACACCACGGTTCAAGTCACGGCTCTGGTAGTTCCAGCCACGGTTCTGGTAGCTCTAATCATGGATCATCTTCCGGAAGCTCTCACCACGTATCCAACTCTGATTCCTCAAACCACGGTCCTAGCCATGGCTCTGGTAGCTCTGGCCACGGTTCTGGTAGTTCTCATCATGGATCATCTTCTGGAAGCTCTCACCACGTATCTTCCTCCGGAGGCTCAAATCATGGTTCTAGCCATGGATCTGGTAGCTCTGGCCAAGGCTCTGGTAGCTCTCAACATGGACCATCTTCTGGAAGCTCTCACCACGTGTCCTCTTCTGGAGGCTCAAATCACGGTTCTAGCCATGGATCTGGTAGCTCTGGCCACGGTTCTGTTAACTCTCATCATGGATCATCTTCTGGAAGCTCTCACCATGAATCCTCCTCTGGAAGTTCAAATCAGGGTTCTAGCCATGGATCTGGTAGTTCTGGCCACGGTTCTGGTAGCTCTCATCATGGATCATCTTCGGGAAGCTCTCACCACGTATCCTCATCTGGAGGCTCAAATCAGGGTTCTAGCCATGGGTCTGGTAGCTCTGGCCACGGTTCTGGTAGCTCTCATCATGGATCATCTTCTGGAAGCTCTCACCACGTATCTTCCTCCGGAGGCTCAAATCATGGTTCTAGCCATGGATCTGGTAGCTCTGGCCAAGGCTCTGGTAGCTCTCAACATGGACCATCTTCTGGAAGCTCTCACCACGTGTCCTCTTCTGGAGGCTCAAATCACGGTTCTAGCCATGGATCTGGTAGCTCTGGCCAAGGTTCTGGTAGCTCTCATCATGGATCATCTTCCAGTAGCTCTTACCACAGTTCTGGAAACTCGGGACATGGCTCTCAAAGCTCTCACCATGGATCATCTTCAAGTGGATCCGTTCACTCTCCTTCCCGCGATTATTTAGCACCAGATGTATCTTCTCACCATGGTGCAGCTTCGGCTCCCGTTTCATCTGCACCAGCTGCATCCTACTCCGGCGGCTCTTCGTATGAAAGTTCCTCCTATTATGCCTCCCCTTCTGGCCCATCTTCCTCCAGCAGCTCCAGCACCGGCGGTAAGGGTTACGACTACCCTCATCCCCATGTTACTTTCTACTATTAAAAAGTGAAAACACCTAAGCTTTTCTGTAATTGCAAATTTATAAAAAAAAATGGTCACAAACGAAATTAAATAAAAAGTGATGTAAATGTTAACAATGCAGGACTTAGGTATTTTCTACAGTTTATGAAAATAAAAGCAAGTCAATGTTTATAAAAAGCGGTATTTTTTTGTTTAGTAACTATAAAACATAATTAAATATACAGAGGGCATTAACTCGAAATTTAAACATTTTCAGTATAAGCAAAACACTAATACTAGAAGCATATGAAAAAGAATTTTTAAACCAACCATTCCATTACCAAAAAGAAGGCAAAATAGTATTTATTTTATTTATTTAAAGAAAATAATTGCAGCTATAAAAAATTCTATTTTTCAATTTGGCTTGATAAGGGATGCGTCAAAATTACCCGCTATTTTTTGAACTGCTTGTAGGTTTTCACCCGCACATCTCTGCTCTATGCTGTTCTCAGTAGCAGAACTTTTTATTGAACAGTCTATTTCACCAAGTTCAGTTATAGTTAACTATCAGTTATAACTGTCAAAAACATATTGTGAACTGAAAGTTAAAATAATAGTTAGTTATACCTGGGGGCTACTCTCTATTGCGATGCGGAAACAATTTCGATTCGAAAGCGAATTTTATTATAATATTTTCAATAAGAAATTTAATTAAAAAAAAGAAATTTAAAAAATATGCATTTTGTATTTAATAAATGTTAACACTAAACCATATTTACGTTATGAATAACTAGGTAGTGCTAACCCATATTTACGTTAAGACTAACTAGTTAGCGTTAAATACTATTTAGGTTATCATTGACTTATAAAAAGCAGCAGAGTAAGCAGTACAAATATATATTCCGTAGACGATAGGAATTAATTAGTAAAGAGAGAGAGGCAAAATCACATGTACACAAGAGTTTCTGTTAGTATTTGTTATTTTGCTCTAATAAACAAATAGACACTTTAACCAATATATTAGTCACCACTACCGGTCATATAACTAGAAAAATACCGGAAGTGTTTTGTAGGGTATTCATTCTGTTAACCATTAATCGGTTAACCGATTAATTACTACCCGATTAACCGATCGGTTAATTTAAAATTAGGAATTTTCAGTTAACGATTGATTAAACCGTTTAAATTCAGTCGATTAACCGATGCAACAATTTTTTTTAGTTTTTTGTAGTACATATTATAACATATTTTTCTTGTGTTTTTAATTATTTTTTCGAGCAATATATTCTTAAAATACAGTACAACAACAGAATCAAGGGGTTCGGAATAACGTTTCGCTTTATTTCCTTAACAACGTCAAATTCAATCTGAAGCATACATATATATTTTTTCATATATGTATACCTATAATAAAATATATCGACTTTAATAAGTGGGTCATTATGACGCGATACTCATGTTCGTGTACAACAATGGAAAAAAACAAAAAAAGTATAATACAGGTATTCGAATTCTACTCTACCTCTTCAACCCCTCGCCATCAAACTTACACAATAAGGGTCCTCATGATATCGTATATAAGTCTTGTATTCTGTGCAAACTGTGCATTTTTACGTCCTCGTAAATGAACTGTCAAAAATCGTATGAGAATTCATTTACACAAACTTGGTAAATTTTCCCAACAATTTTGTCTCGTGAACTTGCGCTGTTCAATTGTGCATTTATACAAACAGTACTTGGCAGTACTTCTAATAAAAAATTTTGTGATTTTGGAACAGAATGATGAACAAATGGCATTGCGTAACGAAAATATTCACCAGCTGCAAGAACATATGTAAGTGAACTCCTCCAAAATTTCCTCTTCTGCCCTACGTTGGTTATCTTTTAAATACATACATACAAACAAATCTAGAGTGTTCATATGTATATAAAATTAAACAAAACAAACTAAAGATTACCGTCGTGTTTTCCAAAAAATTCAAGTGTTAGCATATCACAACCAACAACTTCTTCAAATAATTGGAGTAGTCTAGTCTTTCGGCTTTCCTTAGGCCTTTTTAAAAACAAATTTTGCTTTTTAGGCACAGATTTGAACTTTTATTTTATTTTTTTTTTTTTTTTTTTTATATTGACGTTTTTTGCCAACTGACATTTAGTGTTTACAATTACACAAAAGTAAAAAAGGGGCTTCATGAAACAAGTCTCGTCAGTTTGCGCATTTGCACAAATGGAAATTTTAAGCGACATCATAAGGACCCTTAATGTAAAAGAGCACTAAGCGATAGCTAAAGCAGGGATGGTAAATGACAATTTCAAACTTGTAGCAAAAAATTTTACTTTTACGACCCTAAGGCCCGGTTACACAACTTACCGATAGCTTAAGGTAGGATTTTATAGGCCGTATAAATAGTGGTCCAAACTAACAACTTAACTTTAACCTTCCCGGTAGTATGAACCTTAATTTACATTATAGCTCACCTAAGTTTAAAGTAAAGTTTAAATAATGGAACACTTTTTATAAGGCCGGTTAAAGTATATTTATAGCTATCGAAAAGTTAGGAAAACGGGCCTAAATGTACTAAAACCTAAAATTATTTTTCTAATTAGAAAAATCGGAAATGTGAGCGAAGTTCATAGAGCACTTTTATCAAAGAATTGTGTTACCAATGAAGCTATTTTCTGATTAAACTGTTACAAATCACTTTTACATCAATTAAAATTTACTATTTGGTGCGGTTTGCACGCTGGCGGCGCCATCGCCCTTATTTCTTTCGAAATGAGCGGAGAGCTGACGTTAGGGCTAATAGCTAGCGCTATCGCTAACTTAGCTAACCATTAACGACATTTGGTTCCAACAATCCTTCACAACTTTCTCTACAACGCACTCAGCAATCGAGTTATTGTAAAATCAATTTGTTGACTGCTTTATTTCCTAAAGTGCTCCTGTTCACTGGCACACTCGTTCGTGCGAATTAAGCATCTGGATTATTTAATATGGGACTATGTTAAGTCATTGGCTTATGCCGACAAACCAGTAACTCTTGAAGTATTGGAAGCCATTGGTTACATACGACCAGATATATTGGAAACTAAGAATTAAATCGTAAATGTTATAAACTTCCCACTCGAAAAAAATTAGCTTTATAGTGGGACAGGGTAAAAATGCTTAAATTTTTACGTTTTGTTTTTTTTTATCACATTTTGGTATTAAAAAATTAATTTTTTAGTTATTTAACCCTATAACCAAATTCTTGCATTATAAAGTGTGTGTGATATTTTTAAATTGTACTAAACATGGCATTGGAGTACTTCAGTACTTCTGCAATACACAGAAAGAAAAATCACTCGGAATAAATCAAGTTTTTTTATGATTACTTTAAGTACAAGTCGTATTCCAAAATTCAAGTACGAATAACACTTAAACGTACTCGAAACAATCCTAAATGGGATTATTTTCGAAAATCACTCTCAAAATTTCTTTAAATTCGTAAATCAAGTAAAATAAAAAGAATAAACTTTTCGTTGTGTTTAGCCCTCCGGCTTACGCATGTTTTGATTTTCTACTCATATTGAAAAAAGGTTTGACCAGACTCATGTGCGCCACGAAGGGTTAAAAAGTAAATTTGAACTCTTGCTTCTGATTTAGTGTACATAAGATTTCCAAAGTAAGAACCATATCGGGCATGTTGTTGGTGTTTTATTATTCTGTAAGGTGAAGTACGAGTAAGTAAATCAATCATTATAATTTTGTCTTTCGGTCTTGATCTCTCAGGTGGAAAGGTTGTTCACAACCCTTCAATTGTGAAATCTAAACAGGTGTGATTGAAGAAATTCGGGATAAAATCAACTTTAAAATACTTGAATCAAGCGCATTTTGAGATTGCTTCAATCTAAGTTTTACTTAAATCAATCCCATTTTCGGATTATTTCAAGTACGAAATCGGGATTGAATATGGATAATTTAGTTATTTTGGGATTAAAAATCCGTACTTGAATCAATCTTCCTGTACTTGATTTAAAAAAATCCGTACGAAGCGGTGTCGGATTGATTGATTTTTCTTTTGAGTGTAAGAAATCTATTTGTTATTTTTTCGTAAGTTTTAGTAACCCTAATTTGAAGAAAGAATCAGTCGATGCTGCACGACTCAAAATAATTTTTTCCTGTTTTAAAGCATTTATTTGAGTTTTCCCAACACGGAAAAAATTATTTCGATTCCTTCAGTGTATCGACTGATAGAATTAGAAATAAAATTTCTTTCGAATCGAAAAAGTATTCAATTACGGCTGCCAGAAACAGACCACTATTAAAACAATTGGTTCTACATTTATCACTTAGAATACGGATTGAATCACAAGTCACTTTCTAAATCGATCTTACGATGTCCATCCGTCCATCCTCCTTGCTGGCTGCCCAATAAAATCGTATGCGTATAATGCAGGTCGCACATTTATAGCCGTACCTAAACAAGAGCGGAAAGAGTTTTCTAGCTGTCAAAAATTCTCATGTCCATACAATTTGTATGAAGCATCCCTAAATAGCGCGGCATCAACGCTTTGCAATTGGAAAATCTGATTTTGACAGCGCGTTTAATAGTGAAGTTGGCCGCAATTGTTAATAAACAATGGCAATTTAGCATTTTTTCTGTCAATCTAGCGGTTTTTTCTCTTCTTTTTATTTCGATTATGTTGGTTTTAAAAAACAAGAAAGTTGACACTACTGTTTGTGTCACAACGTTAACGTTTGATTATGTATGGCATATCAGCGTAAAAGCTAAGCGGAAGAAAACGTTCCGCCTTCCGCTCTTGTTTAGGTACGGCTGTTAGAGATAATTTGTTGAGATTTGGTATGTTTATTTAAATTGACATGAGAATAAAGCCTACTAAATATGGTGAGAATTTGTTTACAATTTAATATAGCCCTACAAAATTGTTTCCCACAATATGTTGGTATCTTATTAAATCTAGTTGCAATAGGTCTATATTCGACTATCGATCGTAATCTCATACAATTTTGCGACAGCAACTTCTTTATGTCATATCAAATGTTTTATGCAAGTTGGTCCAGAGTTAACTATAGGTCCAATATAAACCCCATCACTAAAATCACTTTAGGTCGAAAAAAATGTAGGTATAAATATTAAGATATTACTCGGTACATGTAAAAATTTGATTTTGTCGGGTCCATGATTGCCCGGAATCCGAAAGAGGGGAATTTCTGGAAAATTATTCTGTAAATGCTTGAACGACCAAAAAAGTATAGGGGACTTTAGAAATCGCTTAAAAATTTACATTTGAACTGTATTGTAAAAGCCAAGTGTTTCGCCCATAACTATATTTTAAATTGCATTCATCTGTTTTTAAAAATAAATCTACACAATCCACTATTCTAAATGCAATTTATCACAACGTACTGGATTTTAATTAATGATTTGTTATAAAAAATATTATGTATATTATTTAAATTATTTGATTTTAAAGTTTGATCTTAAAATGTTTTTAAATACGCCAGCTTTTGTTTAAAACCTGACAACTGTTTCATCTTCTCGAAAAAAACAAAGCTTTTTCTAACAAAAGTGTCGATTTAAACACACACAAACACACACATATTTTATGTTCGAAGACAATGAGAAAGTATTTTAAGTTATTAACTTGAGATGGGTTTAAGATAAAAAACACACAGCAAAAGATCATTTTAATTCTCACATAATTTGCAAAATAATTTATTCAAAATCATCAGCAACACCAACAAAAAGAAATTCGCAATTTAAACATAAGAGAAAACAAGTAAGAGTGCTAGATTCGGCTGTGCCGAATCTTTGACACCCTCCATCGACAATTAGAATATTTCAGCGGTGGGCCCTATATGGGATCTATAAATTATTAATTAATCGTGTAGTACCAAATTTTATTACAGACGCATTATTTGTTACGGTTTGAGGCGTACTTAACTGATTTCCGAGTGTAAGCTTTATATGGGGTCTATGGTAAATTTATATTCACGAAATTTATCAGTGTGGTTCCTAGTCTTATTAGACTGGGGCGTACCAAATTTCATTGCATGAACGTTCTTTTTAACGGTTTTAGGCTTACTAGACTCTTTTCCTAGTGTTGACTTTTTTTTGTGGTAAATCCGATCTTCACGAAACTTAACAGTGTAGTTTTTAGTCTTTTAAAACTGTAACGTACCAAATTGTATTACATCATTTGGTAGAATTCTTTATATGGGGCCTATGTGAACTATGGACCTATCTCCACGAAATTAAACAGTATGATTTCTAGTCATATAAAACGAATTTGTGCCTAATCCTATATCAATCCGTGCATTTTACCACCATTTATGTTAGTTTTTGTAACAAAATTATTAATTTTTCAGGGTGGTGGTCACACACATTTTTGGTGTTTTCTTTTCAAAAAAATAATTCTGCATTATAATTGTTGAATATATTTATCAGGTAACACGCACCCTTACAAAGTGATATTTTATTCTAAATTACAACGGAACAAAATAACACCTACGTTTTACATTAAACACTAATGTGTATTTAGCGTGTTAAATATTGAATGCAAAGTGGGTAATAATAAGCGATATTCACCACAGTTGTAGCTATTTTCAACATTAAATTTTCTGAGAATTCCAATAAGCGTTAACAACAACAAAAAGTTTTTATATCCATCACAATATAAGTGCCGGTTCACACACGTCAAGTTTGACTCATCAAGTCTTGAGTTTTTAGGAAAAAGGGGGAAAGAAATGGCATTCTATTTGCCCTTCTCTCCTAAAAGCTCAGAACTTGACGAGTCCAACTTGACGTGTGTGAACTGGCACTAACCAAAAATCGCGATACAACACAAATTGTTCGCAAACACAAGAAAAAAGTTAATGAGAAAAATACTTGCTTGTATAAAAATTTTTTTTAATAGTGACCGACTATTTGGGGCTTTATTTTTTTGTTTGTGATTTAATTAATGCAAAATAAACAACAAAAAACTGAGAGTGACGTCAAAACCATTGAAATAAAATATAATAATAAGTAAGAATAAGGATGTACTGTTAAATATGATTTTACTAAAAAGTCAAGCGTATCTGGTATTTGTGGATCAATGTTGCCCAATGTAAAAAATCAATCATACTTTTTGTTAAGTCTGTTTATCTAATTTTTATATTCAATGCGTATAAAGCAAGTTTCGGAATGATTTTTACATAAATTTATTACATGCTATAATTTTTTTTGAATATTTTGTGTGCTAGATACAACGTTTATAGCAGCAGTACATGTACCGATTTATTTTTCAATTGAATTGTTTTATGCACAACACCCAAAACAATACGAACATGTACTGTTTTTTACACTTTGTGCTGATTTTATGATTCAATCTACAAAAAAAACAGGAATATTAAGAAAAACCGTGTTAAAGTAATAGCGATTTTGGGGTTTTAAGGGCGCTGCGAAATATGGCCTTAGGTAATATGAAAACAAAAATTAATATTGACCCCGAATTTTATTATACAATATGAAATGTTTTTTTAATGAAAAATTACATAAAAAAATATTAAAAAATAGCTCTAACAATAAAATGTAATATGAACCTTAATTTAGGTAATTCTTCATTATGAAAAATCCCCTCAATATTTTTAATGAATATTAACTCCAAGGAAAAACATAGAGAAAGTTATAATAAAAATTTGCATTGGGTTTATATGCCAGAAACATAAAATCCAAAATTTTAAGTCCCGAATTTTAAAATTCCAAGTTTAAAAGTCGAGAATTGTAAAATCCTGAATTTTAATACTATACAGTTGGTATACCTCTAATTAATAAGTATGATATAAAGAACCCTAGCTTCGCTTACTATAATGCTATGTTCATACGACGATATAAACCAATCGGTTTGCTCTCTGAAACTAGATTGCCAAACATGTTGTTCAGACGATTCATTCTTGTTTAATTTTGACATTTTTTTTTGTATTGTTTGTGTGATTTTATTTAAAATAGATAAAAAAAAAAGTTAAGCAGAAATTTTAATATATTATTTAATACGTTTAATAATACAGTAATTTTTACTTAACTGCACAATCTCCTTTGCACGATTTTTTGTGCAGATAAATCAAAAATGCAGTTATCTTAAATCTATTAATCGGCCTTATGTGCAGGTACGCAATTGTGGTTTCCTGCATAAAAGTGCAACTGAAGTAAAGTGTTTAAAAGAAAAATAAAAATGTTTAAATTAATAAATTGACAGTAACAATGACGTTCAATAAGCCTCTATTCATTTGTTATTTATTTTTATAATAAACGATATAGCCAAATTGGTAACAATCAAGTGGGGAACAGAATAGTCGCAGTAGTTCAACGTTAAGAATAGCGCTGCAAGCTGTCAAAGGATAAAGACGGCAGTTTCAAAGTAGTGAAAACAGAATACGTAGTTGTAGTGGTCGTTGCAGTTGAAGTTGAAGTTCAAAATTCGAAATATTAAACTTTGTTGTGCTACAGAGCATTCGTCAGCTTCAGATACTGCTACAACTACTTTATTCTATTTCAGGCCTAAGATTTGCTATTCCTTTCATATAATCGTGGTAATGTTGCTGTAACCACATCCCATATACATGAATGTAGGTATGTGGAAGGTATGTGGAGTTTTTAGGAGAGAGGGGAAAAGAAATGGCATTCTCTCTTCCCTTCTCTCCTAAAAGCTCAAGACTTGACGAGTCAAACTTGACGTGTGTGAACCGGCACATAAGCAGCTTAAGTTGGATATTTATGTGAAAAAGTGGCCACCATATTTTTTACATTGTTTGATGTTTTATACGAAACTATTTTAAAGCTGCCCAAAAATATGATAAATATGCAGATAAACAAAATGCACGTAAGCAAGAATGTTGAAGAATAATTACAGAATATATGTATTTTGGGTAGTTAAGTCAAAGTGCAGCTAACTTGAAATTTTTGTATGAAAAATAATTTGAAAATGGCAAAAAATTTGTGCAAAATTATTAATTTTGTGCAGTTAAGTCAAAAGTGCACTTAAACAAAAGGAAGTTAATTCAAGACTACTGTATTATTATTTTATAATTATCACTTTATTTTATTTAAAATTAATGCCTATTTTGTTTTTCTTTTCTGTGTTTTGGTTTTATTTTGGAGATCTAGTTCAGATAAACTAGAGATTTTTGTTATCAAAATTGGAGATGATAGCACATTTTCCCTGTTTCGCAGCATGTTCGCTCTCATCATTTTGTATGGCAAAACATGTTGTTTCAATAATTTTTTGGGCGCGAAACAGGCACGGGAGCTGTCCGTGTGAACATTGAATGACTTCACTACATAAATTCAATACAGCTTAATGGCGTTTTCTTTTCTAAAAAAAAGTGTACCATAAGTGTAACATGGGATCTTGCAACATTTTTAAATGTTAACCTGATTTTTAAGAAGTGTTGTATATTTTACGTTTACAAAAGAACACAAGTTTCGGCATAAAACAATAAAGTACAATTATCGTTAACAATTTGGAGCTTTTTATACCGCTAATTTCTAAGTAAAAAAAATACGAGAGACGATCTAAAAAATAATTTATTTTTGCTGATATAATAACAAAACCAGCTCTTAATTTAGTGCTACACTCATGCCCCTTTAATTAAAATGAGTGTTGAACATGTAACATTTTTTTTCTTTTTACGGGCAACATCTTCAGAAAAGAACACGTTGCTCTTTTAAAACAGAACACATTTTTCAGAAAAGAACATAAATAAATGTAAAAAGCAGAATAAATGCAGAATATTACTCAGAGAAGAAAACGGCGTAAGTCAGAAAAAACATTAACATGACTAATTGTTTTGGTTCCGAAAAATATTTTTAGAATTATCTTTTAAGAGACTAGAATTGAGCTAATAATAAGAAAATGATAGTAAAAGTCGAACTTTAGAACAGATTGTCTGGTGGTATGATTTAAAGCATTTGCCTTGAAATTAATGAAGTATCAAGTCATAATGATATCATTGCAAACTACGAAAATAAACATTTTATACTGTACTAGCTTAACCCGGTGCGCTCTGCTACCCCATCGAAATACAATTAGTAAAATTTTTTTAAAACAGATCTCGTGTATTGATAACAAAGCATCTTGTACCAAATTTTATTGCTTTTACCGAACCCGCTCTACTGATATGTATGCAGGAATCGTATGTGTTCGTATGGGAGATGCCATGGCCACTTTTCCTATTAAACCTACTTTTGGAAGATGCTGTGTATTTTTACCTAAGCTATTTGTAAACAATTGGAACACCTTCACTGTAACAGTACTCCAACTATGAAGAAATCTTTATTGTCATTGTATGAGAGGTAACAGCTGCACTTAAAAATTATAAAATATTTATTGCCTTTGTTAAGAGCCGGGTTAGAAGTCTATAGGGAACAAAATTTCATACGCTTTTTTTTGCTTATATATTATTGATTGTTCCTCCTGCACCTAACCCCCTAATTTTTATTTTGAAAGGTGTAGTTTACCGTAAGATTGGATCCTATAAAGCTTGAAGACATTTGTCTTCAGATATTCGGAATTTAATAATTTCGTTCTATTGGAGGTACCGCTCTTCCTTCCTCTACCCCGCCGATTGTTATTTAAAAATTTATAGTTCACTATAATAGTGGCTTGAACTCTTGAACTACGTTTGAAGACTCTAGCTAAGATAGTTCTTCAGTTACACGATATTTAATATATACTTCTATGGGGGTATTGCTCCAGCTGCACCTTCCCCCTTAATTTTTATTTTCAAATGTGTTGTTTACTATAAGAGTGAGTCCTACCAAGTTTGAACATTCTCACTAAAACAGTTCTTAAGATATGCGACATTTAACATTAGCGTCCTATGGGGGCACCACTACCCCTGCTGCTATATTATTTCAATTTAAAGGCTCAGAAAATGCTACTGAAAGTAAAATTCAAGAAAATGGGTGCAGCGGCTCTTAAAATATGCAATACTTAATATTGGCATCTTATGGTGGGTTCCTCATCCCCAGCCCTTATCGAAAAGTGCTCCTCCTCTCTCTAACCCACCCATTTTTATATTGGAATTTATAGTTTACCATAATATTAGCTTTAACCACGTTTGAAGACTATCCTTTTAATAGTTCTTACGTTGAGCGATATTTAATATATGCATCCTATGGGAGGTATTCCTCCACCTGCGCCTACCCGCTTTATTTTTATTTTCAAAAGTGTAGTATACCATAAGAGTGACTTCTACAAAGTTTGAACATTCTCACTTTAACAGTTCTTAACATAGGTATGCGATATTAAACATTGGCGTCCTATGGGGGTAACACTTACCCTGCTGCTACCAAAAGTTCAACAAAATGCGTGCAGCGGCTCTTAAGATATGCGATATTTAATATTGGCATCCTATGGGGGGTACCAATTTCCCTGCCCCTATCGAAAAAAATAAGTAGCCCATTTTAATTTTAGGGTTCACGTGATGCTACTGTAAAAGTTTCAGGAAAATCGGTTCAGTAGTTCAGGAGTCTAAAAGCCAACAAACATACAAACACTTTTAATTTTTATATATATAGATTTAAGTGTTCTGTACGGTAGCAAAATGAAAAACACGAACGCTAATATTGTTTGTGTACTAAATACATTAAAAACGATTCTCTTTTTGTGATCTTCGTACACAATATAATACTGTACTAAACAACTCAACATATAGAAGGGAAGATTTCATTGCATTCTGTTTTTCATAAAAAACCAAAAACTTCCTTCTGTTCGGTTCAGCACATTAGTGTGCATTCGTTTTGGTCGTGCTCAGCGCTGTTTTGGCTGGAAAAGACAACAAAACATTTTTTACAAAACCAAAACGTAGTCAGGTGTGTATCAACAACAACAACAATACTAGTTAGAAGCATTGCAAAAAAAATTTTTTTGGTCATGCCTTTATCAATGTAAAAAACAACACTTCAGAACAGTGTTCGAAAATAAACAGTACATTTTTTAGCGTTCGGCTCACACACGCAAGAATAACATCTATTTTTTAGTGATTGTGTAGACGAATACAACCCTGAATACCGTTCGTAACTATTTTCAATAAAGAGCCGAACATTATATATTGTTCTGTCCTTCGTTAAAAAAACAGAACAGTTGTAGTGATACTGTAGGCAAACATTATATTTTAATGTTCCAAATGTTTCTTTTACATTGATAAAGAAATAATCAAACAAAATATTTTAGCAACGACCGCACCAAAACACCTTGTTTGTATATGTTTTGTTTGCTTAAAATTATTTTGGTGGCTTTTTGTTTTATTTTTGTATGTGTTTGGTTTTTTTAACCAGCCAAAAGGGACGAATATTAATGAGTGGAACCGAACACAATGAAGTTTGTGGATTAAAAAAAAACCGAACGCAATTAAATGATCTCATTGTTTTTGAGTTTGATAAAAACAGTATCATTTTTGTGTTCGAAAGATGACTAACAGGGAAACGTTTTTTTTTTATGATTTTCTACACAAACACTATGACCGAACACTAAGGAGCGATATTAAGTGTTTATGTGCGAACACTGCTCCAGAAAATTAAAACATAATGTATGTCTACAGCATCAGTTTTAGAACGAAATCCACAACACTACATAACGTTTGTTACTTTCGTGGAATTAGTTACGTACGGTTTTAAGAGTTGTGTACTTGCACATAAACACTCAAAAATAGATATCGTTTCTGTAGGTTCGTGGTTATTTTCAAACACCGTATGATTGATAAAATTATAGATATTCATAATTCGGAAATGCTTCATAGCTTTTGGATCAATTAAAACAATATTTCTTGATGTTTTCTTCTAAAACACAAACTTTTTTTATACTTTTTGTAGACACCGGTTCACTTTACCAAAAAACAACAACACACTTCCATCGAAACATCAAGTGTCATATACCCCAAAGTAGGGCGCATTTAAAAAAAAGTAATTGTGCTTTATCTTAAAGAAATTAATAAATAAAAGTACATAAATAATCTCCAATACAATGCAACTCAAGAAAGTAAAGCACAATCGCAATTAGCTTTATTAAGTAGCAAATGAATGTTATATATACAAAAACAAGATAAACATTTTGCAATATTTCCGATAAAGTCATCATTCCGTGCACAAAAGCTTAAGCTCATAAAATATGGTAAGTTCTCTAATCAAGTTAAGCGTTTGCACAAATAGTCTCTAAATTCAATTTCGTTTAAGAATAAAAAAATTCCAGTGGCAATTTTGCTTCTATTTGGGTGTTACTATACCAAAGCCGATCTCAAAGAGTTACAATTAAACTCTCGGGAATACTTACCTCCTTTAGAAAACAAACGAAGCAACGGTTACTTACCACCACCATCTGAACAGCAAGACGAGAGGCCAGATAATAAGGAGCAAGGGACAAATTCAAAGACTAATTTAGACTATCAATACAATCAACCTAAAGTTATAGACGATCCTTTGGCCATGGAAGTGGATTATATACAACCACTAGGTATTGACTTTGTTAGTGGCAAATACAAACCAATCTTCAAGGGAGCTTTAATATTTGGTCTGTTCTTTAATGAAAATGAGGCACAAACATTAAGAGATGAACTCTTAGCGCCTACTAACAATGTTGCTAAGGTATATGGAAAGAAAACTAGAAGCCAATCAGACGAACTATTTAGTCCCGTCGAATCTACAAACAACAAATATACCAAAAACCCCGATGACATTTATATCGTACCTATAAGTTTTTATGATATGATGAAAAGATATATTTTATTTAATTATGATGATGACACTGAGTTAAGCGGCTCGGCACCGGTGGTCATTTTTAAACCTGGAGACGATATTAGTTTCTCCGAAGATAATACAGTTATCGATAACTACGAGCATATGTTTTCAGCTGAAGAATTGAACAGAAATAGTAAAAATGCTGAATTGAAAAAAACGAGAACAACCACACTACCTCCTTTAAATTCTGAGACCAAGGCAAATGACGCACATTCAGCAGACGGTGCAAAGCACTTAACATTTCACGCAGAAAGTGAAAGTAACAACACCGAAGGACATGGTTATATTTATGATAAACCCAAAATAACGTTTACTTTTTAATTTGTTTGTATTTTTCAAACTTCGCGTTATGTTAATAATATGTACTGTTTTATCAACGTCAATTTAAGTGTAGTTGTGTTCGAAGACAAAGAAGAAAAAACATCAATAATAAACAAAAATACTTATTTAATTTAATGTTAATTAGAGAATGTTTTTAAACTGGATGAATGCAGGTATTTACAGTGGAACACATGTTTGGAAAACATTACCAGAATTCCATAAAGTTGTGTAGAAAGAATTTTTAATTAACAATGGATTACGATTACGAATAATCTAAAAATAATCACAATTATTTAAGATTATCGCCAAAATATGAAATAAAAAATAAAAATAAATAAACTAAAAATCATTCACAACAAATTTCAATTTACCAAGTGGAATAAGATGTGGTTAAAAGATTGATGTCAATGCCGGTATGTGTTAAACGGCAAACCCCTATGAAGAGATTGGGCCACTTGTCCGTGTAAACTTGGGCTCGATTCCCAGGTAAGTCAAAAATGAAAAATTATCAATAAATTTTAATTAATTTCATGTTCTAAAATTTATTTCTTCATAAAAATAATTTAATGGAAATTGATGAAATTTAGTCGGATCAAAAATATTAAAATTTGGATTAAACCCCATAAACAGTTCAATAAAAAATCCACAAACTAATTATAATGAAACTATTTTAATCTTCTTCAATTCTTTACTTTAAGAAATTTTATTTGCCTCAATTATTTTTGAATTATTAGGGATTTCCTTTGATTAGCTTTAAATTATCTCAAGTACTCGTGATTAGTTTGGATTATTTGTAATTGGAACTATTAAGTAGCCGAAAGAAAGGGCAAGGTCAAATTTGGTTTATTTTTAAAAAGAGAGAAAAGACTTTATAAAATGTTAAGTTCTCAATATATTTACTACGGCAAATTACGGCATTCGATTGCTATGGAGTGCCGTAATTTGCGCCCAGATCTGCTTAAATTTATATATATTAATTTGACAAGTCTTTCTTAATTTCTTACACCAATAGGTAATAAGTTACATGGATGAGAAGGAACACCTGTTTGGCCAAATGTCAAATTTTTACCCCCTCTTACCTCGAAGGACTTACCTTGGTGCAAATTGATTTTAAAATTGGGTCAATTGACATGAGATCCACCCCATATTTAAAAGACATTCATTTCAATCAGGGTTGCCAGATGTGGCGATTTCTCACCAAACGCGGCGATTTATAAACGTGTTTGGCAATGGCATTTTCCATTTGGCGACTGGAGATTTTGATATAACAGGCGGATTACTCGAAAATAAACAGTACACTATTTAGCGTTTGGATCACACACCCAAGAATGATATCTATTTTTTTAGTGATTGTGTAGACGAACACAACCCTTAATACCATTAGTAACTATTATCACGAAAGAGCCGAACATTATATAATGTTCTGTTCATCGCTAAAAACAGAACAACTGTAGTGATAATGTAGACAAACATATTTTAATGGTCTATTGTTTTTCTTTTTTGCATTGATAAAGAAATGAACAAACAAACAAACAATTTTAGCAACGACCGCACCACGAACAGCTTGTGTGTGTATTGTGTATATGTTTTGTTTGTGTAAAATTATTTTGATGGCTTTTTGTTTTTTTCGTTTGTTTTCAAAAAAATTTTGGTTTTTTTACCAGCCAAAAGGGACAAACATTAATGAGCCAAGCCGAGCACAAGAAAGTTTATGGATTTAAATAAACCTGAACGGAATTAAACGTTCTCATCTTTTGTTGAGTTTGACATAAACAGTATTATTTTTTTTGTGTTCGAAAGATGACTAACAGGGAAACGTTATTTTTAAATGATTTTCCACAAATCTACCGAACCGAACACTAAGGAGTGATATTAAGTGTTTAATTTCGAACACTAAATTTATATTATTTCAGCGATTTTTTTTTAGCAGTTTGTCATTTTTTGTTATTATTGCTATGTAATTTAAAAAAAAATCTGGCAACATTTTTCACATGATTTTTGTTTTGTTACCATTTTGAATGAATTTTTTATTCAGTCACTATTTAATTCTAATACTATGCATGCAAGTTAAAACCCCAGTAATGAAATCGATGAGGCTGAAGTCTACGATCTTATTGACTTGTGTACTTAATTTAAGTTTTTTTTTTTAACTGAATATGTATATAAAATAGATATTATGTTATTTAATGAAACAAATAAGAACAATGGTGATTTTTAGTTGAAATGTTAATTTTAATTTTGATATTTTTTTTAAGTCAGGCTTGAGTTCATCAACTTTAATTTTCATTAAATTATTTTTACTGAAGGAAGGAATTTTTTCAACTTGGAATTTAATTTAAATTTATTGATAATTTTCTTGGCTGAGCTGGGGCTCGAACCTGGGTTGAATTTACATGTTTCAAGACTTACCACATTCTATCATCAGAATTCTTTGAGTTCTAACCTCTGCACCACTGCGGTGCCTGCCAGCCAACAGTCTGACATCAATCTTTAACCAGTGATACTGGTGGTACGAAATTTTGCTGTAATTATCATTTTTAATTCATTCACATTAATTAATGAAATTAAATTAGTGTTGATAACAAAATATGATAAACTGTTTAAAAGAATCGCTAAAATACTATAAATGGTAAAAAAATAGCTAAGTAAATCGCCAGTTATATCCAAAATCACCAAAAACAAGGCGCCAGGTGCCAAATGGAAAATCCCACCGCCATGCACGTCCCAAATCGCCACTTTTGGCAAGAAATTGTCAAAACTGACAGTCCTGGAAATATTATACTAGATTTTTTTTATGCAAAATTAATTTTAAAAAAATATGTTACGAAAACTGAACACAATTGACGTTTGGCAATTTTTGGCGATTTCTGACATCCGGTTTGTCGATGGAGCTCAAAAAAAATCTGACAGCCCTGATTCCCATAGTCTTGTTCAGCCTTTCGAATGGGTCAAACAATAGAAAATAAGGAAAAAAAATTAAAACAAGCGTCAAAAATTAAATAAATTAGTTTCACATTGCATGGGTAAATAATGACAACAACCATTGTATTTTTAAATAAAATGGATTTGAAAAAAAAATTTGTATTTTATTCTTTGCTACAGACAGAATTTGTGTTAAGTAACAGCAATTTATCGATAACATTGTTTCTAATCTATCTATATATAAAATGATGCATGTATTCGCTAGTCTTAAGTAAAAATGTGGGGCCGATGCCATGCTAAATGGTTTGAGTAAAAGAAAAAAAGTTTAAAATAAATTTAAAAAAATAATGAAAAATATTTATTTTCACCTAAAAACGGTCTACTGTTTTCGATTTCTTATGAAGTGTTTTGATTTTGTCGTTTTTATTTTTAATACATACTAAATTAACATTTGCAAATTTTTTTTTTAAATTTGTGACTTTATTAGAAAGTAGAGACTCTACAGTGACAACAGAGAGATTAAGTAAAGATTTATTGCAAAGTTTTCAGAAAACAAATTAAATTTATACTAATAACTTTAGGCCTTATAAATTTTGAATTTATTTATTTATTGATAGAAAGCAGAAAATGCAGTAAAATTTTACGATCATGTGTATATTTTGCACCAAATTTTAAATATTCTAGCCATTATTTCGATTAAATAAAAACTAGAGGCCCTACAGCGAAGACCGGGACAATGGTTTAACTCATAAATTTCAGAATACTTTTATGTTTTAAGGAAAACTATTATTGCTACAGCAAAAATGCAGTGTGGTACGTTTTATTTTGGTAAAATTCTAAAAAATTTTATACACAGAAAAAATTAAAAATTGTCTCCAATCACCAAATTCATAGAATCAAGCAACCAATTTATTGATTTTGCACCTATTACCAACATGATTATATTGATTACTAAAAATTGTAAACAGTTTGTATTTTGAGTATTTTTTTTTCAATAAATGATATTTTTAATTTTAATTAAAAAAAAATGATCAAAAAACTTTGCCGTTTCAAACAATTTCACAAGTTTAAATTATTTTATTTTAAACGAAATAATTTTTTGTTATCTGATTATTATTTTAATTTAAAATTTTTTTTTTAAAACAACTTAAATGATAATTAAATCAAAATTAAATTTTTAATTTTCGTTCAACAAAAAAAAATAATTGATTCAATTATCACATTAATTAAAATTAAATACTTTTTAAATAATTCTTTTAATTGATAAAAAAAAACTACTAAAAATTTTTTCTGTGCACCCTTTACGACAAGTGGGTTGAATATATCGAGCGCTTTTTCAATTATATCGTAAATGACATCATTAAAACTATCGTAAACGACAGGCACTATGATCAATTATAAATATATATGTAACCTTCTCCGAGAAAAGGCACCTAGAGTTAAAAAAACGTGTTTGGACTTAAGAGTGGATTCTGGTACCTAAAAGGGAATAATAAAACTTTAAATGCGTTTTTCTCAAAACTTTTTTTCAAACACTAGGTCCCTTTTCTCGGATAAGGTCACATATATTTATATAAATGCATAATATCAAACCAAAAAAGCGCTGCACTACTTAAGAAAAAGTAAACAAAAACCCTCTTCTGTAAAATTGCCTTTTATCGCTTACGATATAATCGCAAATGGAGCTCGATATGTGTAGCACCCCTATCATGAATACGTTTTCGCTCGAAATGTTTCCTTTTTTCCTCAGTTTGCAATCGTGAAGTCACTCCCCGTAAACATTAAATTTCCGTTATCGTGAATGATTTCTTTCTCGCCAGTTTTTCACATTTCTCATTAATTTATTTGGTTTGTTTTTGGTGGGGAACAAAACAAAACATGTAAGTAGTTTTTATTATAGCTTGAATATTAAAGTTTGCTAATTTTATTTTAAGTGCAAGACCTGTAAATAAGGGCCAATCCGATATTTTGCTCAACAAAATGCAAAGCAGCAGATCGATTACCTGCGGCTTTGTGAAGTTTTCCAAAGACGTGGTGGCAGAATTTTGGAAATGCCTAAGTACAGGTTCACACAAGTCAAGTTTAACTCGTCAAGTCTTGAGATTTAAGGAGAGAAGGGAAAAAAAGAAAAAGAAATGGCATCCTCCATTTCTTTTCCCCTCTCTCCTAAAAACTCAAGACTTGACGAGTCAAACTTCACGTGTGTGAACCAGCACTAACAGAAAATCTGAATAGTGCTGGGCCTCCCATCAAAAACGTCACTGAATAGAAGAAGGTAGTATTTTTCTTTGTATACCAATTTTGTATATTTTTTACGTTTGTTTTTGTGTATTGCGTAGAGAGTCTGGATAACTCCTTAATTTTTGGTTTACCAGAGCGTTCTCACGCTAGTGAAATACAAGTTTTTCATTCTGTTTGTAATTCTTAGACTCTATAAAGTGGAATTTTTTCATGTAAAAAAAGAGATAAATAGTATCTGGGAATTTATTTCTCATGGTGAGTGCATTCATTATATAAATTTTCTTATGATTCGAATGTGTATTCAAAGTCAAATTACAATCCTCAAAAGCTCTTATACTTTAATAGTCTTATTCCTTCAATATTTTCCAGGAATATTTTCTATGCACTATCAAAATTTTCGTTTATATATTTCTGTTACGAGGCTTACTTTAGCTATCCTTTGGCAGCCAAAAAGATTTTCAATAAATTTTAATAAAATTCCAAGTTGTAAAATTCCTTTCTTCAGTTAAAATAATTTAATGAAAATTAAATTGGGTGAACCCAAGCCCAACTAAAAATATTATGCCAAAGCCATTATATTGGAAAGAAAAAACTATTTATTTGTCAATGTGATCATGTTACTTATAAACCGATTTGGATAATTTTTAACTACTACATAGTATCCCAAAAAGTTAACATAAGGGGAAAAAACAATACATTATAAGCTGACTTCAAAAAGTAAAGGGTTAAGGGTTAAAAATAGAGATTTATGAGAAAAAATGGAAAAATAGTCGTAGTTTTTTGCTCATATCTCACTCATTTGTGAACCGATCTGGTTGAATTGCAATAGCATACTATTCCAAACTGCATGTGATAAAAATATATAACAACACATCACTTAAACACGGAAAGACGGACATTGTTAAATTAACTTCGCTAAACTTTATATACTTAACGGGGTCTAAGATCAATATTGTAGAAATTCGCAACATATTGACAAACTTATTTTACTCTTTGCCTCTGAGCTGAATGGCTTAAAAATATGATTTAAGTTAATATGAAAATTAACAAGGTATAGATTTAAAATTCTTAAAAATTGGACATAAGCTTACCTAAAAACATCACCACTTTATTATGGGTATCATAGCTTAGAACCCTACTGCACCCGTCTCAAGAAATATCGATAACAATTTAATAATTTATTAAAAAAAAATTTTCTAAATGATCACTGCTGTTGGCAACTTGTACTGGGAAACTATCGATAGTTCTATCGAAAGTCTTAAAATATCGAAAATATCGATAGGAAAAATATTTATATCGATATTATTATTATTATTTCAAATGAAGAGATGTAACTAGGGATGGGCAAAAATATCGATACATCAAAATATCGATATATATCGCCGATATTGAAAATACCGATATATCGATATTAAAATACGACTATCGAATTTTCTATTTTTTACAGTCAGTTTTCATTAAAAACTCAAAATCTTAGGCGTTTTTCAAACAATTGGGGGATTCACAAGGTGTGCTATCAAGTCATATCGTCATAATGTCCTAAATAATATTTTACAATTGTTTAAAATTAATGTTGTTGTGTTTCAAACCAAATAAAAATGTTAATGCTGTGTTCATTAATACGTCATAATTGTACAGTAGAAATCAAAATTATAAGCGGTAGCTTACAGCAGTCATATATATTTCTTGTAGTTATTTTAAGACATATGACTTTACAACGTTATGACTACCTTGTGAATACCCCAAATATGTTTTTTTAAGAATTGGCATCACTGCATGCATCATAAGTTCTTAAACAAGTATGAAGATATAAAATGATTGGCATTTATAAGATGCAGTGCCGGATACAAAAAGCACTTAGACACTTGTCATTTTTATAGAATACTTCTTACTTTTCTTATTTGTTATATTAAGATAAAACAATTGGTCTTACTACTTCTTATTGGACTACATTTCCATATGATCTATTTTTTATAACTTTTTTTTTTTTTGTTTTGGCTGGGGAGCCATTGAATGAGATTTTTATTAGTTATAAGTGAAAATATGTTTATAACTATCTATTAAGATTAAGTTGTATTTGTATTCAGGAGTATATCTTTGTAATATATGTTAATTGGCCTAGGAGGCTTTTATATATTACTGTGAATGAAATAAATAAATAAATAAATAAACATTGACAGGAGATCACATAGAACAAAAACTGCTCCTGATGACCATATCTGATGATTGCTGGTGTGACTAAAACAATTAAAAACATATCTAGTTAAAGTTGGTACTTTTGGGGTGCAATTCAAATTTTAAGGTAAGTTGGTACTTCCATGACTTGATTTATTTACTTATATTTAAATTTTTCGTAATATACTTTTTTTAGATTTCATATGGTTTTTTTGTATTCTTCCCTTTTAGTTTTGTTACAATTGAATTTTTTGATTTTATTGAATTTTTTGTTTTGATTGAATTTTTTGTTCTTATTAATTTTTTGAAATAAAATGAAACCATAAAAAGTAACAATGTAATTACATATAATATGTTTGTTCATAAATTTTTAAATTTGGTAATAGTTTCAGCAAAATACGTTCGATATATCGATAACTTAAAAAATATCGATTCGATATATATCGTTATATTTTTTCAATTTGCCCATCACTACATGTAACAGCAGCTATACACATACAATTTTTTACTTGCTATTATTAATTCGCGCTGAATTGCAGTAATGAATAGGGGCTGAACATAGGGACTGAAATGTCAAATATGTACATAGTTTTGTAAAATCTTTATGGATGAAGTTTCCTGATGATCTGGCCTAAGAAACCAGTGAAATGCGCATAGGAATAGCTTATCCCATCAACAATAAATTTCAGTGTTTATATCAAATAATAAAAATTGGGAATTAAGCACGAATAACAAAATCATTTAAATTTTGTAATGTTGTAAAAAAAATTGCAATTACAAATGCAATTGCGAGTACAGAATAAAACAGTGATCGACCGTCAGAGGAAAAGGCCGCTAGATTGAATACCTTTTGAGTTGAGAATCAAAACCAATTTAGAATATTATCTAAAGTTGCAATAAAATATCTTATAGTCCCTGCTACTTCAGTTCCTTCAGAAAGGTGCTTTTCAGCAGCACAATTTATAAAAACTGTCACCTTAAATAACGTGCGTACATACATACGTCTCATACGGTCAATAAAGTGATAAAAACAACAAACTGTAGCCTGATAAAAAACTAGTTTAAGTTTTTCTGCTCAAGTAAAAAACATTCAGTCGATAGTAATATCGATATATCGATAGTGAAATCTGAACTATCGATATAAGAAAATATCGATAGTATCCCAGCACTGTTGGCAAATAGAAATACAGGATGGGCCATAAGTCACTGAACATTCGTTAATAATTCGGTAAATTTTTCAGAAAATCTAACTGAGCTTCGTAAAGAAGAGCGGAAAGCGTTTTTTTAAACATGAAAATTCTATTTTCAACAAACCGACATAGTGATCAGTAAAATAAGATTTTCCAACCGAGCAATGTTTAATTCTTGCTTTACAGGTTTTGTTTTGGTATAACTTGTATGAAAATTAGATGATTTGACATAAAAAAATGATTGCCGCTCTTATTAAGGTAGGTCAATTCAGCAGTTTGCATAGTCTTGCGGCAAAATTTCAGGAACCATTTGTAACTTGTATTGAAACAGCAATACATTTTTTGTCATTATTCTCCGCAGTGAACTGCTGGATATCTGAAACTGAGTGCCACGTTTACGAGTCGATGTTTCAGTGTCCTCATTTACGATATATTGCGTTCTTGATATCGTGATGGTGCATTTCTGGTGTTAAAAGGATTTGGAAATTTTGACTGCAAAAGTAAAACTCAACAATTTCTGCTCGATTCTCAATTGTATTCATTGGCTGCTGAATCTCCCAAACGTTGTTCGAATCCTGGAAAATAAAGAAATTAAAAAAAAATTTTAAATAAAAAAAATCTGTATTCAAAAAACAATGTTTAGTGACTTGAGTCCCACCCTGTAGATATTTTATTTAAAAAAAAAACTTTTATAAGGATCGATAATTTTTAATTTTGAGTTAAATATAGAAACATAAGCCTGAACTAAGTTCAGGTTCGTGAATTCGATAATCATATCATTAATTTCAGCTTTATTTTTTTTTACAAAGCTTAAATAAATAAATAAGATATGAAAAATTGTTTAAGCTTTTGTTTGTGTGCTAAAGCGAATTTAAATTTTACAATGATTAAAAATCACGTTAAAGAAAGACAAGCAAAATATTGTTAAAAAAAAAAAATCTAATTACAAATGCTAATGCTTGCTAGACATTATGGAGTCTTTTGATTAATTAATAAAGCCAAGTTTTTTTTTAATTATGTACCTAACGTTTTTTTGTTTTGCTTATCCAGTGTTGCCAGTTTAGTTATTTTTGGCTAGATCTAACCATTTTTCCATTTAGTTAAATTTGTAGCCATTTTGATTATGCATTTGATTATGGTAGCACTGCTGCTTGCTAAACCCTTTGACACAAATAGGTTTTTATACTAGAGATGTTATTTATGGTACAATTGGGACATTTTTTGAAATTTATTGATAACACTGTGCTAGTGACAAAAATAGACAAGCCGGGCACATGGCGTTTTAACATAATTAGGGAACGCTGAATGGTGCCAACCGTTTTTTAAGTTAGCTCTTGTTTTCGAGATATGTCGTTATTTCTTTTCAAGAACTTATAATTTGTTTGTGTCGGTGGAAATGTCCGTAAGCAAAAATATGCTGCAAGGCGTAAAAATATGCATTAACAAATCGATTCTAAAATTCATAAAAACTAGGCAAAAGCTTTTTTATAAATTCTTTTTTTATCAACTTTATTGTCTCAAACTTAAAAAATTTATATGGTAGATACGCCCGTTCTAAATTAAAGTAACGATATGCAATAATAATTGTAGTATATAACTCGTTATATGCAAATATGTAGTTGATTTAATGAAATGTATTTGCTACTAATATTAAAAATGTGAAAGTTTGTATATTTTGATGTTTGTTAGTTTGTGACAGCTTATTGGAATTAGATAAAATTTAGTAGAAGAATATCATTTGGCCCACATTCGAATAAAAGATACTCTTTAAGTGGTTAATACGCAAAAATTGGTACTTTAGTACTTTTTCTCTTTTTGCTAAATTTAGTATGTAGATTGCATATCCTCCATATTAAAATATAGGGTAAATTTTGAAGGTATAAAATTGGTACTTTTCTTTTTTTCGATATATTTGATATGTAAACATACAAATTATAGCCTACATTATCAAAACGTGTACTTTCCGGGGGCTTAAAATAAGGAAACCCTTAGTGTAGAGGTAGCATATGGCCAAGATTACAAAATAGGGTACATTTAATAATGTAAAAAGGGGAACAAATTGATACTTTGGTACTTTTTGCTAAATTTGGTATAGATATTATTTTATAGACCCATTGCTTTTCATATGGATGGTAACTCAATAGCATCGAGTGTGCTAGCGAAACAAAATAATTCCTTTTAATGTTGTACATTGAAATATTTTAACATAAAATAATTGTATATGTTGAAAAAAAAAAACATTACATTTCTGTACTTTTTTTATAGGATAAACCCTTTTTTAAAAATTGCCCTAATTTTCACCTAAACGAAGTCACGGGTAAAATCTAGTACTTTTTATAAAATTAAAAATAATTGAACAGTTAACACTTAAGCATGATGTTTTTCTGATTTTTAGTGTTAAACCAATTTTTCAAAGTTTAATTTCTATAATAAAGGGATTTGGCCTTTTTCAGTCAATTTGGCTAGTTTTCGTAACAATTTTGGCACAAAAGGAAATTTGTTCAAGTCCCATCACTGTTTTACACGTGTCAAGACATTCAATTGAATATTTAACAATTTTTAATGGTTTTCCTGCGGCAATTAATAAGCCACAAATATTAAGCAGAAAACAATAAAAAAAATTATTATATTTAGCAATATGCCAAAATCGACTTTTTGCGAAAACGAACTTTTTTATTGTTGAAAATGGTTCTTTAGGGTATCAGAAGCAATTTTTGTTCCGCGACTTTTTTATAATCCCGTTATTTACAAAATTACCGTTATTTTTAGGTTCTTGAAGAAAATCAAAATTTTGACCGTTAAATTTCCAGAATTCGACCAAATAATGTTCGGCAACTTTGTACAAAAGCATATTAAGTTTACATTTTAAGTTTTGCGAAAAATTTTTTAGTTATTTTACTAGAATTGTATTTAATAAATCGAAATCTTTATTATTTATACTTTTAAAAACATCAAGTTATTTTATTATTTAAATTTTTAGAGATCTACATAAGAGTGCAAATTCTTAACCTTTTCTTTGGGTTGGGACTCTAAATCCAAATTTGTTGTTTGCCAAACTTTTTCACCGTGATATTTATAGTTTAAACCTCTCAACATGTTTATTTGCTTTTTAAGAATTTTTATCCGATTACTCTGTACATCGACATTAGATAGTTAATTTAATAAATTAATTAATTCCATAGGCTCATTCACATCAAGCAAATTTAGAAATAGGACTTTACTCTGGGGAACGTCGTTTTTTACTTGTTGTTTGCTCTCCATCTCTTCCAATCTCTTTATTCGTTCCTCGGCATTCCATTTTTTATTTTCCTGAAAACCCTTTTGCATTATTTTCACACCATTTTCCATATCTTGCTTCGTTGGATAGAACTGCAAAATATCGAAAAGGAAGTGAATGCATTTGTTTTGCCGGGCCTTTACTTGCTGACATCTGGTGTATTTTTCTTTATGAGGTGCCATATCCTCGTTCCTCTTCGCCATCGCAACCACTCTCTCCACATTGATATTACTGTGGAATGAGTATACATCATCTACAGGTCTATCGATAACCGTTTGGAAAATGTTAACATCTTTTTTCAAATTTGCAGTAAGCAAATTAAGCTTGGCTGTGTTAAAAGCAAATTGAAATTTTTATTTGGGGATTTTTGGGGATTTCCTATTAAAATGTTTTTTACTATTTATAAAAAAATTTTAAATTTTTAATTAACAAGATTAAAAATTTGTTCAGAAAAAAAACAAAAGATAATATTAACTTTTTAAGGTTTTGATTTTTAGTTTGGGGATTTTTGGGTATTTTTTTTAATTTTTTGGGGACAAGGCAAAAAAGTACCTGGTAGCCCTGAGAAAAACAATAAAAACAATATCATAAGAAACTTGTAACGGACTATTTACAATGAAATAATTTGAGTAAGTCAAGGTTTTTATTAATCAATTAATAAAATTTGTCGAAAATAGGCTGTACTGTTTGTAATACGGCACAAATTCGGCTGAATATTATACCTTGGGAGATAACATAGTTGTTGATGACTAAAATATCCAAAATTCTGCGGTGGTGCTTGAAGACAACACTCCTTCTTCAAAAGTTATAAGTGAATGAAGGCCAAAAAACCCAATTTTTTCATTTTTTTCCGCCTTTTTTTTACATTTTCCTAATTTTCTTGTAAACGAAAAATGCGATCGCCACGCACCATCGCATAATTTTAGATTTTGATATCATTAAGAACTGTGTTGAATGGCAAGCCATAATATTCAGCCCAATTTGTGCCGCGCTAAATGTTATAAGTAGTATTTTCTTACCTCCAAGTTTTGTTGTTGCCACTTTGTTTTTTTCAGTGTATTATTCCAACAAAAACCAAAAATGGAAGATTACTACCCAAACTAACTATTCAACACATAAAAACATTGATTTTGTAGCTATTAACATAAATAATGCGTTAAATTCATAAAAAGTCAAACAAATCCAAGTTTTAAGGGCCACCCTAAATATCCGTTTTAGGACAAGTGAGGGACACCCTAATAAGCAAGAAGGGTACTCGACTCTACCCCCGAAGTATTAAAAATCATTCGGCATTCATAGCTTGAAAATGAAAAAGTTCATTTTTTTTGGCATATTGCTAATTATATTATTCATTTGTTTTACGTGTCGATTTTGATTTGCTTATTAATTACATAAAAAAATTTGTTTTTGAAGTAGTAAAGTACATTTTTATGGTGTTAGCCTTTTATTTAAAGAATTTTTTAAAAGAGCCTTTTGTTAATTTATGGTGTGGGGTCTATTTACATATATGTTTAAACAAATACCAATTATGTTTAATCTTCTAAGAGAAATTTCAGGTTTTCGAGAAAGGTTTTAGTGCAAATCTAGCCTATCAATAAAATTCCATGAGAATGTTTGTTCTATCGAAAGCAAGACGCGCATTTCTCGCATTTGATTGGAATTCTTCCATCATTAATTTTAGTTGTATTCCCACGAAAATTATTTTGATAACAAACTGGCAAGTGCACGGCCTAAAAAAAGTGACTGGCAACCTGCTTTATATTTTTTTGGAAAACAATAAAGCAGGTTGTTTTTGTCTTTATTTTGTTTTTTCTTAACCTACTTACAACTACAATTAATGTTGGAAGAATTCCAATCAATTTTAGTAAGAAGAGATAAACTAACTGTTTATTGTTGATGTTTTTGTTTAAACATAGATATTGTTACAAGTAGAACTGTTGCTTATAATTCTTATACGTTTAACAGTTTTATTTGGTTTGATATTTTTAGTTTTTCTAAAATTTTTGGATGAAGTTTCCTGACGATCTGGCCTAAGCAACCAGTGAAACTCGCATAGAAATAGCATAACCCATCAACAATAAAATTTCAGTGTTTTTATCAAGAATAAAAATTGGGAATTAAGCACGAATAACAAAATCATTTAAATTAATTTTTTGATTTTTGATAAATTGGTAGAAAATAATAAAACTAATAAACAAATGTTGAAAGAATTTATTGATAATAATAAATTTAAAGAAAAAATTAGATGTTATCGATTAATTTTCAATAGCAAATTAATTTTAGTGATTAATTTTCGATGCAAAATTTTTATTATCGTTAAATTTTGAAAATAAAATACATATTATCAATAATACTTCTACAGAAAATAAGTATTATAAATAAATTTTTTTGGAAATATTAAATATATCAAACTCTGTTTGCGAAGGCATTTTTTAAAGAAGAATGGATTTTAATTTTTTTTTCTTAAGCAATGCATTATTTTATACGAATTTAGAAGGGCTTTTTCTCCGCAACGGTACTGATTAAGTAACTATTAATTTATGAGAAACATGAAAACAAAACAAACAAAAAGGGTTAAATGAATTTGCCATTAAGCCGCTGATTTAGTAACACTTTTAACATTTCAAGCTTAAAATGTCAATTTTACATATTTTTTGACATAAATTCATTTTTATCGATAACTTGTTTAAAATGTTTAACAGTTTGCTAATTATTTTAAAACAGCTGAACTGTTTGCACTTGTTAAATTTTTCTATTACATTATATCAGCACTGTTCACCAACACATGAACATTGCATTAAAAATGCAACGTCATAGAGCCTTTAAGGAAGCTTATGTTATGTTTTTCGAACTTGTGCTTGCATGTGGAAACGGGTGGTTAGTGTAAAATATAAAACTGGTTTATCGAAATATAATGAAATGACCATTTCTAATAAATTAGATTAGAAAGTACAATTATAATTGTCATAAATTAGTTTATTAAATCATTTATTTCCTCTGTAGGGAATTAATTTATTTACATATCAATTAAATAAAAAATTATACAATTTATTTATTAATATCATTAATTGGTTAGTGATTAAAATATATAAAAATTTTGAGCATTTAGCTTAAATCAAGTTTTGAACTTGTTTAAAATAATAACATTTTGACTAAATGCTAAGTTAGATGATTACAAATTCGTCCAACAACTTTCGAATTCTATTCAATTCAATTTAATTTTATTTATTTTTTCTATACTTTAAAATAAAGTTATTTAAATAAATAAATAAATATGTAAATAAATAAATTTAAGAACTTTTAAACAAGAATAAAACAATAATTTAATTTACAAATAAGTTTATTTTTAACTTCCTTGACAAATATTATTTATATTTAAAATTTTTTTATTGTTAAATTTTTTCAAAGAACAAACACCGACTTTGAGTAGTAAAAATTTGTGCTAAAATATATGGAGAACCATGTTAACGATACATGGGCTACACAAAAAATAATAACTAGTTGCTGAATTTGGTATCATTAAATTATGAATTAGTTTTACTTATACGGATTTTACAGAAAACTTATGGTTCCGATAAGTTTGTTTTATACAAAACAAAATTATTCATTGCTTTTTTTTTATTGAAAACCAATTTTATCGATTAGTTTTTTATAAAATGCTTATGCTTTTAAAAAATAATGAAGGGTGGTTAAATTTTAGGGGCCGATGTTGATTTTGAATAAAACACAAACCCCCGTATTCATAAACGATTCTTAATTTTAACAAACGTTTATAAAGGAAAAGTTTCATACAAAATTTGTTTTTTAAACCTTTATTAAATTTTAGTAATTTTTATGAATACAGGCGAAATTATTTAGGAAATTATTGTCACACCTCCATCCGATGGTCCAAATTTTCGGTGGCGCTGAGGCATAATTGAGGTTATTTGCCGTTAATGTGCCGAATTATCTCATCCTTTCGCTCTTGATTTGTTGCTGGCTTATCGACGTGCACCTTTTCTTTCAAATAACCCCAAAGAAGGAAGTCCAAGGGTGTCAAATCACATGATCTTGGCGGCCAATTGACATCGCCACCACGTGAGATAACACGACCATTGAATTTGTCGCGCAAAAGAGCCATTGCTTCGTTAGCTGTGTGGAAAGTGGCACATAAAATACTGCCCGATGACTCCGCCAGCCCATAAACCGCACCAAATTCTATGTGGGTGTATTGGTTTTTGGACAATCACTCTTGGATTATCTACGCCCAAATGCAGCTATTCTGCTTTCTGACAAATCCACTGAGATGACAATGTGCCTCATCACTGAATCACGAAGTGCACGATATGTAATAGTAGTATTCTTAATAGAAATTTGTTTATGAACTATCAAATACGGATGTTTTCACTAAACCAGCCGTTCTTTCTTAATTATTTGTCCGACGATAAAAATTTTACGCTTACTACGTTTAAAACAAAATAAATAAAAATTTTTAAATTTTTTTTATTGCCTTACTGGAGCGAATTAAAATGGTGAATTTTTAAAAAACATAAAAAATCACTTTTTTCAATTTTAAAGTCCTGTAACTCAGTAAATCTTTATCCAATCGACACAGTTTGAAAAGAGAAAATAGAAATCTTGTACAATTCAGTTGAACAGTTCTCGAGATTTTTTCGAAATACCTAAAACAACTGCAAAAAACACAATTTTCGCGTATATCTCGAAAACGCTTCTTGAGAAAAATAAATGAATGCCATAATCGTGATCAGCAGCCCCAATTTATCTTAGCAAATATCTAATTTTTGAGGTTCATTTTTTTTGTGACATAGTGTTATTAGGTACATTGACTTTTGCACCAGTAGTACCACCAGAGAAAAAATATGATTCGTAATAGCAGCGGACAATATTTTCAGTATGGTTGCAGAAAATTTATGGCAACTTTAAACAGCCATGTAGATTTATGCCGCGAACGTTCATATTTCAAAACAATAAATAAATGATTATGTGTAACCGTACAATAGTTATGGCAGCAATATAGAGTGTACTGCAGCCTTATTCTGTAATTCGCTTAGCTAAAGCTAAATCTCGATCGCTAAAATGCCTTACGCTAGGTCTCCACGTAGCAATTTTTTTTGCTAAGCACAAGCAATAACGTCGGCAGAACCATGGCGCAATAATTGCTGACTATATTGCTGGAGAACACGTGAAATTGCTTTGCCATAAAAAAACGTACAGAGAAATTAAATGTCAGATAATTAACAGCTGATTTTACAGCAGATTGCTAAGCAATAATTGCTCAAGCAATAAGAAGAGCAATCATTGCGCAATGGATTGCCACTCATGGCAATATGCGTCGCAAATTTTATGGAGCAATCAAATTTGACGCTTGCCGCAATATTGCTACGTGGAGACCCGGGGCTAGAGAATACAAAATTTAAAAATTTTAGCGATGACATTAAAAGCTTAAATTAGGGCGAATATAGTTTTATGTCAGTGCCGAATTTAAAAATACACGTTACAGAATTGCATTCGTAGCCAAAAATTGCTTAATCAACTTTATAGATTTTTAGCGATAGAGATTTAGCTTTAGCGAATTACGAAATACGCCTGCTGGTTAAATAATTAAATGGTTGCGGTATTAACAGTTGACCACATAGGCTGGACTATCTTAAATAGCAACCAGCACAAGTATGGCTCACTTGGGGCATTATAGCTGTAGTTCCGGTGTTCACTAATCTGTTCTACAGGCTTCACTGCACCCTCAAACCATTTTGATTCCCTCGACGTCAAGCACTTATTCTTGACCACATACAAAATACATATATTTTTTTGTGTGTATTCAAAGTAGATCTGCCGGGAAGATGATCGGTAGGTACATCGAAGTTAATTTTAATAAAATAACTTGTTTTGCTGTTTAAAAACCGTTACTGTAAGAAAAGAAATGTAACGAAAAAATTTATGAAGGAACTAAAAGATTCATCGTAATTTGTTTCTTAAAGCCTTATTAAACATCTTGGAAGTTAAAAAAAATCGAATAACAGTTATTTGATTATTCGAAGTGAACATACTTTTAATATGTTCGAAACTTTTCAAAAATCGCTAATAAAAAGGCCAAATAATAATAAAACAAAAAAAACATTGGAAACATTTTATCTATCAGATTTTAAAAATAATAAAATATATTAAACTAAATAAAGCGTGGTCCAACCATAAAGCACGATGTTTATTGTGAGTCACACCTTAACGTTAAGTATTTTGTCAACTTAAGCTATGTTCACATTATTGGGGGATTCACAAGGTGTCATTTAGTCATAAATCTTAAAATAATAACATGAAAACATACGACTGTTGTGAACAACCCCTCATAATTTAGTGTGCTATTTTGAATTTAAATCAGCTGATTAAAAACAAATACAAAAAATAAATATTTACCAAAAATAAAAATATTTTTTAATTCTAATCCGTGAATTAATAAATTGCATTAGATTTTTCCTGACTATTTTCCATTTTTCAGACGCAAATCACAAATAAATTTTTTTTTGTTTGTTTACTTTACATCAGAGTCCTAAGCCGATCTAATTTGACGCCGAAAGTGTTTTGTTGCAAAAATTGCTAGCCGCAGGTTCACTTCGAATTTTAGCCGGAAAAAACGGCGACGGCTTCAAAAACTATTGCGGTTCGGCTCAGCCGCTCAGCGCAGGTCTCTTCTAATTAATTACGACATCACAATAAGCATATCAAGCAACAACAATTTTTTTAAACCAAAATTTCAATTAATTTTTGCCGTCACAAACGATTTTGTTAATAAAAAACAGCTGATGACAGATGCTTTGTCACTTGAAAATAGAACACGTTCTAAAGCAAAATTGTCATGTGTTCTGTACACAGAGAAATAACACATGATATTGTTTGAAGTTGTTCAGACGATATGTACATAAAATTTAACATGTGCAAAAGTGACAGTCCACATGACAAATACACATAATGTGAACATAGCTTTAATTTAACATTTCTTTGTTTAAGTGTTTGGCATATTCAACCATGGATACGTCTACAATTGAGCAGAGCATTAAGATTGTTAAAGACTTTTACTAAAATGTTCATTCAAATCTAAATGCATTTAATGAACTTCGTGATTTTTTTGGGAGAATTTTGCACAAATTTCAGCAACTGGCTGCCACGACTATGTGATTTGACCCCGTTGGAGTTCTTTCTTTTCGGATATTAAAAAGAAAAAGTGTACGTCAATAAGCCAAGAATAATTCGACGTGATAATTCGGCACATTAACGATATTAAACCTCAATTATGTCTTAGAGTCCATCGGCTAGAGGTATGCCCCGAAGCCGTTGCGAGCATTTTGCCGATGTTTTGCTACACACATAATTGTCATAGATCCATTTATAATAATAAAAAATATATATTTAGATAATTCTCTGAAAACTTTTTGTTTAATTAACATCGTGCGTTTTGGCTGTGCCACCCTTTATTATAGTTTAATGCTTAAAAAAAAACAAAAAGCCTAAATTTATTAGCATTTTAATTATTTAAAATTTTTTTTAAAATACAAAATAGGAA
Source organism: Pollenia labialis (assembly GCA_949318255.1). Classification (NCBI taxonomy): domain Eukaryota; kingdom Metazoa; phylum Arthropoda; class Insecta; order Diptera; family Polleniidae; genus Pollenia; species Pollenia labialis. The sequence goes on from OX439140.1 coordinate 135,512,548, forward strand.
AAAACACACACATACAAATATAATTCGGAAGTAATTTCGAGTTAAAAGTGATCGCTATTTAAATGATTTTTACGATCTTTTCAATTGTGTTGCTAAAGCCGAACAGATGATCACAAAAAATTGTCAAGTGATCATCATGAGTTAAAAATAAATAAAATATTTTAAATTTATCACAATACATCAATATTTTTTGAATAATTTTATAAAGTTGTTTCGTTTTTATTTTAATTTGTATTTTTTTTGTAATTTTATTGAATATTTAAATGTCTTTTATTTTATGAAATGTTTAATGTTTTTTGTGTTTTGTTATTATTTTCAGTTTGTTAAAAATAAACTCATAATTTATTTTGAAATTAAACAAATAAGTTGCTTCATCTTCTTGTTTATAGTTTCCTGTATGTTTAAGAAATAAAACTGCTGTTTTTTTTTGAAAGGAATAAATTATTTTTCTTTAACAACAATTTATCGACCGACCGTAATGAGTTTAAAGATGATGTCATGGAAATTTTAGATTCAACAGTTTTCAATTAAGTGTATTTTTTGTGTTAATTAGAAAAATTTGATACGTAATGCTTTTTGAAAAGAAATTGATTCAAATTATTACTCACACGTTCGCTGTGATCGTCTGACCCGATTTTAGCACTTGATAATAAATAGAGTTCTTTTGGTCCCACCACACTCAGATAAATCACTTAGCAAGCAGGGATGGATAACTATTTGGCTGGCTTTTAGTCTCTTACTTAGGCTTTGCTTTTAACTTGCTAATAAGTGAATTGTGTCTGTGTTTCACATTTAACTTTTGAAAAAATAAAGCTGCCCCAACGACGTTTGGTTTAGGAAAGGCATCAGAAACCCCACAAAAAAGAAGTAAATATCGATTAAATCAAGCCGTCCAGTGCAAGTCCCCAAACGAGAGATTAGACTACCGAGAAATTGTTAAGCAATAAGTTAAAATGATTATTCCGCATTCTTGAGGAGTAAAGCACCATATTTCTAATTGAAGTGTATCTGTTTATTTCCCCACAGTAACCACAACCATATTATGGTTGCCTATAAAAATGTTATGGCTTAATATGACAATAGTTTGTTTATGAATTAAAAATAATATTTTACTCTTTTCGAAGAGCAACATGCTATGGCTGAAAAACAACCATGCAATTATTAGTGTTAAACATATTTGAGTTATTTTTAATCATAACATGTTCGTAGGCTACCGTACTATCGTTGTAGCTTCTTGACGGATGCCTAATTTAACCCAAATATGGTTGTCGGTAGCAATAATATGTTTAAATTTAACAAAATATGTTTAAAATTTCTTTCAAAAATAGTTTTGTTGGAGGTGCCCATATTTAAGCATGTTTTTTTGTCTCTGGGTGTAGTTGGGATTATACCGGGTAGTTACCTTATGTCTGTGTAAATAACGGGTATATTGCTTTTTTGGGAATTAATATGGGTATTTATAATACAAAAATAAATATGGCAATCATCAGTTGTCAATAAAATAAATTTCATTTTAAACTACTTTAGCAAAATCGTTTAAACCCACCCTTTGGGTAAATACCAGAGCATTTACCAATTCTTACCCAATTCGCTCGTTTTACCGGGTATTTACCCTTTTCCCATCTATAGTAATGAGTCATGAATTTTGATGACCACTATCTTTTCTTAAGTGTTATGGTCCGTCCCACATATACAAAAACAATCGAAATTTTTTTGATCCTATAAATACATTTAAAAAAAAATGTTTTGTCTTTGTGGTTAATGGAACTGTTTATAATTTTATTAACTACAAATTTGATTTAAAACTTCAATTAAATTTTATGATAAATATAATACAAATATTTCTCTTTTAAATCGAATTTTTTAACAAAGATTTTAAAAATAAGATTAAAAGTTAATTAAAAACAGTTTACAAATTGTTGCGTTTTACGTTTTCGATTTTCAGCACACCCCTGTTAGTTTAAATCAGGTTTAAGTAAGTTCGTCAAATTTACTATTCATTAAATTATTTCAATGAAGGAAGAAATCTTACAACATTAAATAGATTAAAATTTATTACCGGGGTCGAACTTACAACGATTTTTCGAGAAAAACCACGTTCTTATCCTCAGAGTTCTATTTGCATGTTTTACTCCCCCGCGAAAGAGATGGATGTAAGTCTATAATCAAACCAGTGATGGAATTGTAAAAATTTCATTTTGTTCAGTTTGAGTAAAAAGTGCCCAAATATTTTTATTATAGAAATAAAACTTTGAAAGTTTTGTTTAAATTTTGCATTTTTAATAAATATTTATTCTATTTTATTACTAAGTAGCTTTTAAAGTAAAATTGGTTTGAATAGTGCTGCGATACTATCGATATTGTCGACTATCAATATTTATCGATAGCTCAGATTTCACTATCGATACTACCGATATTACTAGCGACTGAAGGTTTGTTTTTGAGTAGGAAACAAATGAAGTTTGTATAACCACAAGCATGTCCACCTTATATGGCTTGAGGCAGTTTCTGAAGGAACTAATTAAGAAAATGTTCTAAATTAGTTTTAATTCTCCGCCCAAAAGGTAATCGATCTAGAGGACTTTTCCTGTAATAGTCGTTCATTGTATTGTCTTATGCTCGCAATTTCGTTTCCCATTTTTTATGACATTATAAAGACATTTGTCATTTCGGTCCTCATCGAAACATAAACAAATTTTCACATAAGGGCCTCTAATTAGCAGTACAAAGAAGTATAGCTGAGCTATCAATACCACCTGCTATTCTTCTTGTTTGTATTCATTACAGTCATTCAGCGCGAATTATTAGCAAGTAAACTTTAGGCGAAAATCTGTGATTATAGCTGCTTTTACATGTTGTTTTTTTTTTTTAATAATAATATCGATATTGATTTTTTTTCCTATCGATATTTTCGTTATTTTGATTCCGAACGGCAAATAAAAAAGGGATAGTGTGGTTAGCATCGAAATATTTCCGGGAAACATGTCCGTGAAAACCTCGATTCGAATCCCAGGTCAGTCAAGAATGAAAAATTATCAATAAATTTTAATTAATTTCATGTTGTAAAATTCTTTTCTTCATAAAAATAATTTAATGAAAATTAAATTTGATGAACTTTAACCGGATAAGGGCCCGTTTACACAACTTACCGATAGCTAAAAGTAGGATTTTATTGGCCGTATAAAAAGTGTTCAATTATTACAACTTTACTTTTACCTACCAGTAGTGCGATTCACTATGCTTTTTAAACCACAATTGTTCGTTTAAAAATGATAACCACAAAATTAACCATTTTGCTATTCACTAACACTTTTAACGACATCTGCTGGTGTTAAAAGCCAGCTGTTTCAGTCAGCTGTTATTTTAAACAAAATAAATTGTGGTTTATTAACGCCAACATTTTTGGTGTGGTTAAATCCGCTTAGAAAAGTGTTTATTTTTCTTTGTACCTGATATGACTTTAAGGTAATTAGCCTACAATTTATCCATTTCTTATCACACACCAATTTTCCGTACAGCTTCTTATTTATTTATCCTATTCTTATCAAATAAAATTTAAAAATTAAAAAAATTAATTTAATTAAAATTAAATTAATAAAATAAAATAATTAATATAATAATAAAAACAAGTAAGAGTGCTATATTCGGCTGTGCCGAATCTTATATACCCTTCACCATTGTGCGAGCAGAATACATAGCAATTAGACAGAAACTAAATAAAAGTGGTAAATATTTTTTTTTTAAATAAGAGACAACCGGTTTTGAACTTCGCTTTTCGTAAGGGCCCAGAATATATATACTTTATAGGGTGTAGGATCAATATTGTAGAAATTACAGTTATACATATATACCATTTTTACCTTCGGTGAAGGGTATAAAAAGAGTAATTTTCGGGAAGTTAGGGGTCTAATCACCCCTGCATACGATAGACACTGGCGTATCGAATGAAAACTCGATAAATGTAATGTCGAGTTACTCGATGTCGAATGGTATTATTTCAAATTCAATACATTTCATTCGATATCGAGTTTCAAGATACCAAAATAAATAATTTCGATGGATTTTGCTCGATATCGTATGCGGTGATTAGACCCCAGTATTTCGGTTATAACTCATACAAATTTCCGACATTTTGGTATATAAGTCATATACATAGGGCATATGGCAGCCCTAAAATTTAGGTTTTTATAAAAATGTTGATGTTTTTTAGCCCATTTTTGGAGTATTTTGCTCATAAATTACAAATTGTCTAACCGATTTGATATTTTAAAATAGGAAGAATTTTACCATTTACTTAAGTTATATTTATATATAAACATTTATATATACTTGTATACATATATTTTAACAAAGTTAATTATAAAAAGGGTAATTTTTGGGGATTCAGTATTTCGGTTGTAACTCTGCCATTTTTTAACCGATTTGACAGATTTATATACCGACGTGTTTAAGAAGAAATTTGCCATTTACTTGAGTTATAAAGCTTGGACTCGGGGAGATCTATGGTTCCCGAAAGTGGGTATTTAAAAAAAAAATCAATTTTGGTAATAACTTTTTTGTATCTGAACCGATTTTTCCGAGTTTTTTATAAAATATGTTCTACTTAAAATTTCCGATATTTTGATATATAAGTCATACCCATAGGACATATGGCAGCCCTAAAATTTTTTTGTACGGCAGGTATCACGCCCACTTCTCCAATCCCGCCCACATTTTGTAAGATGGTGTGTATTGGCTCATATCTCCGTCATTTTTGGACCGATCTGGCTGAATTTCAATAGCAAACATCAACCTAGTCTAGATCATTTCTGGGGTTTTCGGAAAACCCATTTCAACATACACACGGACAGACGGACAGACGGACAACCGGATTTGAACTTCGCTTTTCATAAGGACCCAAAATATATATACTTTATAGGGTGTAGGATCAATATTGTGGAACATACAAACGGAATGACAAAGTTATATATACCCTCTTACCTTCGGTGAAGGGTATAATAAGTAATTATTTACGCACTTTGCACAATATCATTAAAATCTCTAAATTAAAAGGTTTTTGTTTTGTTTTTTTTTATTCTTCTTTGTTATTTTATCCTATTTTGATGTTTCTCTTGGCAGAGTTGCCACGATATATCAATATACCAATTAAAGTCTTCTATTAGCTATCGATAAGTTGTGAAAACGAGCCTAAAACTTTAAACGTTTTCAATTATGTATCATAAAATCATACTAGCATATGGGGCATTCCACGACAAATCGGATAGTTAAAAAAAGTTTTTTGATATCGCCAATTTCAATTCAAAAGGGTAAATTTTGAAAAATGTTTGATTTCTCCTTCAAGGGACTCTGTTTGTTTAGTTTTTTGTTCATAACTTTCTTAACTAATGTCCAAATTGGAATTCTTTTTTTCGTCTATAGATGTTTATTTCAGAAACAAAATATAAAAAAATTTCATGTTTCTTTTGATTAAGATTTTTGGATCTCAAAGTTTTAATCCTGTTGTATCCTACGATATTTTTAAAAATTTGTTATTTTAAAGTCTACCGGGCCTTAAATATTTTGGGTGGATTAAAGTTAAAAATTATAAAAAAAAATTGTACTAAAAATGAGCAAAAATTAGGAAATCAAAAAACTTTTTTTAACACCATCGCATTTGGCGTTTTTCACTTTTTGGAAGAAATCAACACCATATTGATATCTAACCGCTGTAAAAATATCGTGTTTTTATGTCTACTTTATCGTGCACTTCGTGATTTTTTCGGTAAATTTGATAATGAGGCACATTTTTACCTCAGTGGATTCGCCAATAAGCAGGCGAAAAACCAATGCACCCACAAAGAGTGACTGCTTGTTGCGGTTTGTGGGCTGGCGGCATTATCGGGCCGTATATAACCTCAATTCTGCTTTATCGTCATCGAAAATTTGGACCATCTGATGGAGGTGTGCCGCCAAGGTCGCAACTGCCATTTTTGTTCCATACATAATTGAACCAATACCAATATTATTATAAAAATAAATAAAATTAAATTAAATAAAATAAAATAAATATTCAAAATCAAAATCGGCCCTTTAAATTTAACCACCCTTTTTTCTACTGGCTGATTTTTGAATTTGAAATTTGAATAAATTATTAACACAAGTGGATCGGTAAATTACGTTCAACTTACTTTTAGCCAGGGTTGATAAAGTTGGTACAATTGTACTTTTTTTGGTACAATTCGAAACTAAAAAGTACGCTGGTACCCCCGTGACTGATTTGGTACTATTTCCAAATTTTTCAAACCTACATATTTATAACTGATATAAAATGGCAACTCGTATTTACTGTCCAATGACTATAAGCGGAGTTTAGTGTTTGGTGCAAATAATCTTGCGAAAATGCAAAATGTCGTGGCTTTTTTATGAAATCTTGGGGAAGCTCTACTTTTTGTTGTTGGATTTGCCAAAACAGCTGAGCTATTTTGCATTTGTACTTTTGCAAGACCATTTGCACGAAACACTGAAATCCGCTATTGTAAATAGATTTTTTTTGCATTTGTTCATTGATCGATTGCTTATGCCACATTCTAAATTTAGTATCAGCGGCAGCATATAAGCGTGCATTTTCTGATGGTATTGACAAATTTTTAAAAGATTTAGGAAACCACTTCTGCAAAAGTTCTACATTGTAAAAGAGACGAATTCCTCTCAATTCAAGATTATTTTGGAACGAACTCATAATATTTCCATTCCATATTTGTCAACAAGATGGTTGTAACGTCAAGAAGTAATCAAGAGAATTTTGGAACAGTGGGAGACCACTCCATTATTATTTTACTCCGAATAATTTTGAAGGAGATATTACAAGCGCTAAATTAAATTTTCTTTTTGTTGTATTAAATTTTTGTTTTTAAAAATATAATAAAACATAATTTATAAAATGCTGATTTAGTACAATTGGGGCCGAAAAAGTACGATTTTAAAAGTTCGTTGGTACGATTTTGGTTTTCTCAATTATCATCCCTGCTTTTAGCAGAAAGATTTAAGTTTGCAAAAAAAGAAAATAAATCATAAAAACCAATAAATTTTAAATAAAGTCGAAAGAAGAGAGTTTAAAACGATAAACTGGGTCAATAAAGGTTTCAGTTCAATGAACTTTGTGAGTTTTTTAAAATTTTATTTATGTATTTGTTATTTAAATAAGGCTAAAGTTTATTCAATTTAATTTTTATTAAATTATTTTTAGTGAAGGAAGGAATTTACAACATAAAATTAATTAAAAATTGTTTGATAATTTTATTCTTGACTGAACACGGGATTGAATTCGGGCCGCATTAACAAGTTTCGAGAACAACCACATTCTCATCATCAGAATTCATTGGCATTCTACCGTTTGCACCACTGCACTCTTTAATCAATGGTAATGGTTGATCAAAATTTTCTATAATTGATTATCCATTTTCAATTTTACTTACATGTTCTTTACTTACTTTTATTATTATATTTATTACTAAAGCACATTAACCTTGAAACCATAACGTAAACACTTATCATAAGTCGATTAAGATGTATGTTTTTATAACTGAATTTTTCCAAATCTATAAAAATAATATTAGTCGGTTTGGTAAAAATACATTTTTCGCTTTGTTTTAAATTAAAATCCATCAACAATTTTTTTTATTTTTTTTATATTCATATAGTTTTTTTAATATTTAATAGGCACACTTTTATAAAATACGGCATAAAAATGTCAAGCGCTGTTTGTCGAATCGACTAACGTTAGTGTTGCAGGGTTAAAATTTAAGCGTGTTACTATTAATTAATTTTATTATGGCACATGTTTGTGACAAAAATATAATTTTTAGTTTTATTTTTTTAATTCAGTTATAATGCAAATTTTCATAAGATTATGTTTCAATATTTAAATTTTTTTTTTTTTGTATTTTGTTTTTATATTTTCTGTCATAATAATAAAGTTTTTGGTATTGAAATGATATTGACGATTTATCTGAAAAAAATTTTATATAATTTTTGCCAAGAATACAAGAGGAGAGTTATTGTTTTAAAGATTTTTAAAAAACTTGATATTTTTATTAAGGCTTTTTAACTTTTTTTTAAATTAAATTTATGTCTAATATTAATCGTTTTATTATTTGAAAAGTCATAAAAGTACTTTTCAAAAATCACTAAAACTTCTTGGCTCATGCACCTTGAATTTTTTGATTTATAGATATCTCGAGTCTAATCTTGAGCACGCATATTTAAAAAGCTTTCAATATTGAAAATTAATAAATATATCAATCAGAAAAACCGTCTTAAGGAAATGCATCTCGGAATATTCGAACAGTTCGGTGTTTTTTTGCATATTCTGTTTTTAAGGGAAACGGAACCGCAGGCCGCAGAAACTTTTAAAGAATTAAAAGATTATGAATGTTTTAAGATTTTTACCATAAAATAGAATTTATAAAAAGCAAACTTGTATACTAGTTTATATGATGGACCAGGGTTGACGAGGCTGTTACACTTGTACTTTCTTCTTACTATTTCAACTTTAGGATGTTAGATCTACGATATTAACCAAAGAAAGTATTTCAACAGAACATTGTTAAACAAAAATATTTTTAGAAAAATATTTCACTACAATGTAATCTGCCTTGACTGCCTTTCGATCGAAACCTTTTCCCGTCAAAGAAGAAAAGCATTGAAGTCGTTTAGAGTTGTCAACTGATCTTCCAGCATGTGGGCGAGTGTTTTTCAATTTATTGTTCATTCTTAAAAAGGAGACTGTTTGCGGCCACGTTCCAGCAGATTTTAGTCTTGCGCTAAATTATAAACTATACACTGTTAAAATTCAAACCATTAAATATAATTTTTTTACAACAACGAAAAATACACATATCACTCTTAATGACTTATTGTTTTCCACGTGTTTAAAATCTTAAGGTATGTTCACATTTAACAAATATTTGATGAAAAAAATAAAATTCTAAACTGCGTTACCACTAAATTGTCCCACTATCTTTTTAAAGTTGTTTGATGAAATTCTTATGGCTTTTCTGACATAAAATGTGGCCAACATATCGTCTTAATGTATACCTCAATTTATTTTTTTAAACATTTTTTTTATTTATTGAATCTTCACTTAATAATTAATTGTGAACTAACAATAAGTATTCAAATCTTAAGAATAAATAAAAGTTTTAAGTCCAGCCAATGCCAGACAAAATTTCATGCTCTCATTAAATTACACTGCGTGTAATTTTTAAATCATGGAAAAATAACCATATACGGATAAAAAATAACCATAATGGACCAAAAAAAAGTCCCGTGTCTCCCAGTATTGCCCAAAGTCATGCACTTTTTTTATGGTTCCTTAAAGATTTGGGGCCTCGGTGTAATTTTTGCAAAAAAGTGATAATTTTCTCATGCTCATATCTTGCAAACTTTTCGGAATTTGGATTTACAGTTTAGGTATTAGGTATGTTTAAAATTTTCTTTAAAAATAGTTTTGATGGACGTGGCCATGTTTTTTCTCTGGGTGTGCGGTCTTAGATGAATATTCAAAAAGTTTCGCAAGGAATGACAAACTTCGTATACCATAATCCACCACTAGTGGTGAAACACGTTAAGCGCCCAGAACTAATTTTTTTTTAAGAAAATAAAGATGGGGAAATAGTAGAATAAGGGAATCATTTAAGGTGCCCGTCCACGACATGTTTTTGTCATCTGACGTGTCAAATTTCTCACTGCAAAATACATACATTTTTAACTTTGCTTCTGATAAAATTTTAATTCGAGCTTGCTATATTTTCTTCTAACAAACCATCTGACATAAATGTTGTAAATTTGAAAAAAAAAAATAAAATAATACAATACAATAATAAATAAAAATCCTTTCATTATTGTGTCCAAAATTGGCATCTTTGAATTTAAAGAAAGTCAGATGTAAAATACATGTCGTCTATAAGCTCCTTTATGAAAGAAAAGGAAATACCATAACTTTATTTCTGAACAAATCGCTGTATAATCAAGCAAACGTTACACAAAATCGTGTGTGGGTTGTCAAATATTTGTTAAGTGCGACAATAGCTTTAAACATACTACAACGATTGGAAATGCTCGAGACTCTTTCAAATGCTCATTTAACAACAACTTTCTTTTTTTGGTTTTTTTGATCCAAATAGTACAATTTTGTCTTAAGGGGTAATGAATTTTGTTCAGTAAAAACCAACAGTCATATTTCTAAAAAGTTATCGTTTTTGACTGACAAAAACAAATTCAATTAAAGTTAATATTTTTTTCTCAAAGAAATAAACAAAAATTAAAACCCCTTAGGCTTCTTTACGAATTTTAAAACTTTCTTATTACTAATTGATGAGGGAGCGTACTTTTATGCATTTGTAATTAATAGTAAAGACTTTCGAAAAAATTACTTAGAAAGCTTGCCTACAATCTCATTTGCATTTCTATACCATACATGCCAAAATATGCCAATTTATGCGCAAACAAATAAATGCATTTTCTTTACAAGTTTGTCATTCGAACACAAAATACATAACTTTGCATATAAAAGTTCGAAAAAGAACATATTAATCCAGCCCCTCTTTAAGATAACAAAATATTTGTTTGTATGTATAAAGAACATTTCCAAAATAATTGTATTTAAGATTTTACAAAAAAAAAAAAACAAAAAATAACAATTGAATGTTGTAAGTTTCGTTTTTCTTTATGTAATTTAAATTAAAAAAAACAAAATTTTTTTCATGCTTTATTATCTTTTTTTTGAAATTGCGCAATTCTAGGAATTTTTATTCATTGCTGTCAATTTAAAGGGTTTATTAATTAATTATCTATTGTCGATTTGTCGGCATAGTTTCATTTCTTTATTCCCCATTGCGTCACAATAAGGCATATGGGCACTTGAAAATGTCTGTTAGTAACGAATAGTTAACGTTATTTAAAGATAATTGCTAAGGAATTTTGAAATACTTATTTGAGGCATCAATTAAAAAAAAAAAAATACAGATTTCATAAGCTCTCAAGGTTATTTTCTAAGAACACTTTATTGTCTACAAATGTGATAAAAAGAATAAAATAAATTCCTAGAACTGATTTATTGACACTTAATTTCAAGCCAGTTCATCGAAAGAGGTTTTTATCCATATTGAACTTTAGATTAATTTAACTACATTTTTTTATTATTTAAGAAAATGTATCGAGGGTACCGAACGATACTCACAAACACTGAATAGATACAAAATATCCCTCGTCATCTGGAGCTATCGTACCTTTACTGCTAAGAAACAACAGATTTTATTTATTATTATTTACAGGGCTTTGTGGTTTAAAATACCACCAGTTTGATGTGGGTAATGCAATTAACAAAACTATGCAGATTTGTTGTAGTGGATGACAAAACGTCGGATCATCTGCTCTCCTGCTGTCCCGCCTTGGGAACTTCTATGCGGAACTTTTTCGGAGGGCAAATTGATATTTATGATCTTTCACCAGGTAGGGTAAAGGGCCTTATACGTAGCTTGAACCTGACATGGTGAAGCTCATGGGTTGCACAAAAGATCCTTTGGGTCGTGGTGCATACATGCACCCATACATACATTTAGTAGCAACAGTAGTTTGGAAGAACTACCAGCAGGCCTTCCCTCCCCGTAACAAAGCACCTACGGGCTTACCATAAGTAAGCGTACTGTTGAAATATAGCACACAAGTTTACCAAGACAGCAGATAAAATATCATTTTATTATCCACATCAGCTAAAACAGTATTTTATTATCAACAGCAACCAGGCGATTTAAAGTATCGCCCTTTCCACGATCTTTGCAATAATTTACATTCACCACGAAATGTTCAAAGGAGCCTTACAAACAACGAATTTATTGGAATAACCCGATAGGATCTCCTGTCAACCGAAATCTATAAGAGATCTGCTAATTCGACCTCCACCGTGTAACCGTTGTTGGCCAAATCGACCTTCGATTTCAAATAGCGCCAGTAAAACTGTGCTCGTGGAATAAGAGGTTTGGCAAGATAGTGACCACAATAGAAGAATTATCTTCTTCTAAGTAAACTCAAATATTTTCCGAAAAAAGTCTAAAAATTGCTGATTTATAAAGAAAATATTGAAAGCATTTTAAAGTTTGAAAAAAAATCCTTAATATACAACGGAAGACTTCCTTAAACGGACACCTTTCTTAGGCGGACTCAAAATTTAGAAAAACATTTTACCTGGTCCCTTCAGTGCTCTAAGCAAAAGTATTTGAGTTATTTTGAAAGGGCAGTCCCCTTGTACGAATATGTTTTAAAGTGCCCTTCGACGCACACTGGGGCCAAAATCCCGTTTTTGGCGGATCAGTTCAGATCTCCTAGTAGGGTAAACTTAATTTGATGAGTGTTAGTCTTGGAACTAACAGCATGGTCAACAAAATCTTGCTGGTATAAGAGGGGGAGAAGGGTACCACCATACAAAAAAATTCTTAATTTGATGTGCGTAACTCTAAGAATAAACTGCTTGTTCAAAAAAAATATTGGAGGTATAGAAGGGAGGAGACGGATACATCCAATACAAACTATTTATTAAGTTTCTAATATCTGCAGAACTAGAGTAGCGAGGCACACTAAATTTGATGTGCGTTACTCTTAGAGTATTTAAAAAAAATCTTGGTGGTATAGGAATGGTAGACGGCCCCTAAAACAAAATTTACTAATTTGCTTATTTGTATCTGAAAAACTACAAAATGAGGCACACTAAATTTAATTCCAAAAAATCTTTGAAGTGTAGGAGGGAGAGACAGGTACTTTTTATACAAACAATTTTTAATTAATTAATAAAATTGGGTTTTAAATCACGCACGCTTCCGCTGAATTGCCTTCCATTGAATAGGTTTAGAAAGGAATTACTAAAAAATTAATTTTTTATAATGTTAAGTTATAACGTGAGTGCTTGAGAATTGAATTTTTATGTTCATGCACTCCAGTTTTTAAATCATTGTAAAATATAAATTGTGTGACGTGTGAGTAACAAATCACAACATTAATCAGGGAAATCATCGCCTTTGGCCCCTTTGTGCGAGGTCCGGCCATGTGAGATTCAACTGCATAAGCATTTCCCGAAGTATACTTTTTGTCGTATTACAATGAAGCAAAGCAAGAGTTGGCATTCGCCAAACAGTATATATATGCATTTGGGTGGTTCGAAAAATTAAGTGGAACCAGGTAGCCGCTAGGATTAAAGATTAGTCAAAAACAATTTAAAAAATTTTGTTTTAATTTTTTACCACGCTTTTGGATATCGCCCTTTAAGTTCTTTGTACACTGCGTCGCCATTTGTAGTCCGATTATAACATAATACGTTTTATTGTTCTTGGCAACTTTTTAATCCGTCATCAAATTCTAGGCGCTACTTATGCCATCCAGAATATTTCCCTCTTAAAGTAAAATTTTTTGCAAGGGACAAGAAAAGTCTCACTTTTATGAAACGCCTCAAATTGCGCCCTATTTTTCTTTTGCACATACATTTTACATTAAACCAGGTCAAACCCAATGCAAAAAATTCGCCAGCAACGCCCTAAATTAGAGGAATTTTGGAAACTCACGGTATGTGATGAAAATAAAATTTCCAAAGCATTTATCGAAACAAAAATTACTTGATTAGGTACTCAAATACCTTGACATTATAATATTTATACTTTTAGAAATCCTAATACATTATGCAGTTACTCGAAATATCTCAATTTTCAATTTAAACCACGGTACGTAGAAATTATTTAAGGTTGACTGCTCGCTGCTTAAAAGGTAAATTACTCAGGACAGTAATTGAAGTAGTTAGTGATGTAGAATTTTGTTTACGTTCCAAATGCCAAACATGACTGCGAACGATAAACTTCAGTTTTTGAATTAAGCCTTACTCTAAGTCATTTGTCATTTTCTCCTATATCTATAACAAACACAGACCTCGCTTACTTAAGCTCGGGATTTGAATGCTATCCTTTTTTAGTTTTACCTTTTTTTTGGTAAATCGTCAGCTCAATATTGGTTTGACCTACCTACCATTTAAAAAAAATGCGCTAGGGTTGAGGAATATATTTATTAATACCCCACTTCCCACTTCCTAAATCCGAAACCTGTTTCGCGTAATTTGTTATGATTTCGGAGATGTTAAGCATTCATTTTGCTTCATATCAACTATTTTAAAGATTTTTAAGTATTGTTTTTCTTTACACTCCACTATTTGGCGATTACCCCAAATTCATTATATAAAAACGTGCAGAATTAATTTCACTCTTGCTTTGCTTCATTGCCTTAAAAAAAAATAGTTAAAGCTATAGCATCGGCGAACAGTAGTAGGTTTACGCAAAACGACTGCTGGTTTTTTGTAAAGTTATACTTTGTTCATGTAGTTGTTTTTGTAGCAATTATTTTCGATATGTTCATCATGTTATACACAAACAAAGTGCGTGCTGCTTTTTAATGGCGTTATCTTTTCTACACAAAAAGTGTTGCATAAGTGTTACAACCCAGTAAAAACTTCGCCTACAAAATAATGTTTTAAGTAATCAGAAAAACTTAAAACTGAAAGAACCAATGAATTTTACAAGGGATGTCCCAAAATGAACGCATTAAAAAGTAAGTCAATATATTTTTACCTACATACATCCAGAAATAAGCAGCTATAGAAGTTGTTGTAGAAGCAGTTATAAAAGAAAGCTACTAATAATAATACTGGGATGTGACTTGGCAGCATTTTTAAATACTCCCCTAATTTTTAAGAAGTGTTGCATATTTTACGTTTACAAAAGAACACAAATTTCGGCATAAAACAATTCGCCTTGATCTGGTGCTGCACTCATGCCCCTTTAATTATAATGAGTGTTGAACATGCAGCATTTTTTTAATTAATAACACATGTTTTTCAGAAAAGAACATAAAAAATGTAAAAGGCAGAATAAATGCAAAATTTTACTCAGAAAAAAAAACGCCATAATTGTTGTATATCTGCATAGACCTAATAATTGGACCATGAGCAAAAACAATATAAAATGACAACATGAACACGTGTATAGTAAAACTTTTTCAAATTTATTAAAAATATAAAAATAGAACTGTTTTTGTCAAATAAAACCAATAATTTCATAATGTAAAAGTCCTTTCTTCATGAAAATAATTAAATGAAAATTAAATTTGATGCACTTTAGCCTAAATAAGATACACATCAACATTTGGATTAAAAACCATAAACAGCTCAACAAACTAACCACAATACTAATAATTGTTAAAAGCTAGGGCACGAGCTCCATGTTAACATTTGTCCTTCAAGTTGTGCTGGAAAAGGTCAACAAGAAAATGAATGACAAT
The DNA here is from genome assembly GCA_949318255.1 of Pollenia labialis. Taxonomy (NCBI): domain Eukaryota; kingdom Metazoa; phylum Arthropoda; class Insecta; order Diptera; family Polleniidae; genus Pollenia; species Pollenia labialis. Next base: position 135,527,896 of record OX439140.1, read on the forward strand.
AAAATGAAAAACAGAAAAATGAACTTTGGGCTTCAAGAAGAATTCTTGACAAAAAGTACGAAAGAACCGAAGTAAGGAAGAACATGTAAATCAATTAAAGTAGATAATCATGCAAAGCAAATTTCGATCTACCAAAATACATATTGGTTAAGCTTTGCCTATTGACTGCCAGCAGTCGTCAATGGCTGTGAGTGTTAAACAATTGAAACATGAAGATGTAACCTGTCCGTGAAAGCATGGGTTCGATTCCCGCGGCAGTCAAGAATTAAAAACTATCAATAAATTGAAATTAATTTCATGTTGTAAAATTCCTTTCTTCATGAAAATAAATTTATTGAAAATTAAATTTGAGGAGCTTTAGTCTGATAAAAATATCAAAATTTGGATTAAAACCCATAAACAGTTCAACAAAATATCCACAATACTAAAATTTAAATTTAAAACCAAATAAAAAAAAACCCTAAATGTGGATATTAAATTGTTAATACAGTGAAAACTCCCAATAGCGGACACTCTCATAAGCGGACACCTCCCATATGCGGACAATTTTCGAATAACGTTGCAACAAATTGATTTTTCAGAGCAAATTTCTCTCCCAAGAACAGACCCTCCCTTGAACGGACGCGGACAGCAAAATTGTGCATTATTTGGTCAAAAAACCCCTGAAAAGAGGACAAAAACAATTCAACATAAAACAAAATATTAACAATTGCACTTTTTACGCGATGTTGAACTCGAAAACATTAAAGTTATCTGGTTATCTCCAAACTCAACATCAATTTGCCAGCCCCTGGACCAAGGAATATTCTTAGCTTCAAATTCTACTACCGAAGTTTTATAGTAAAGGATATGATAACAGCTTTTGATGAAAATACAGATGTAACAAAAAAATCAATATCCGTGAATCAATATTTTTCATGTCATCTGCGTGGAATAAGAATACCACCGAAACAATTCAAAACTGCTTCCGTAAGGCCGAATTCGATGAAAATGCATACAGTTCACGGGATTTTGATGAGGAAGATGATATCCCAATAATAGAGTTGCTATTATTGATACAAGGCTGTGGATTAGACAATGCTGAAGAGTACGTTACCATTGATGAAAATATTATGACAAAATGTCATTGAATTAGCGAATAGAGAAAGCGAAATGGAGCCAAAAGAACCTTTAAATGAAGAAAATTGGATTGCAGTTTCAAATAAAGTTATGAATTGTACCGATGCCTTGAAATATCTTTACAACATCAAGGAATTTGTAAAAACTGATTATGCAGCTTTTACATATGTAAACAATTTAGAAAATCACCTTCAAACTCGTTTAGCGACAGAAAAGCAAGCAAATATGAAACAAAAAACTATAAAAGACTTTTTTATTTCAAAATAAGTACAAATGCGTTTATGTATGTACTAATTTATGTTCCTTTTAGTGCCTTTATAGCAACTCTTACCATGAATTTTTTAATAAGTAACAGATTATTATTTAAATTTATTAAATTTTTTTCGTTAAACCTCTTTTGTTAATTAGTAGATATGAATTGAATTTTGTGTTAATGCTCTAAATGAACAATAAAAATTATTTTTTTTGCCATTTTTTTTTCAAACTCCCATAGGCGGACACCTCCCAACAACGGACAAATTTTGGTCGACGGTGGCTGTCCGCTTATGGGAGTTTTCACTGTATAACAATCTTTCATTTCAGCAAGTTACTCAATCCATAGCAATAAGTATACGTATGCAGTATAAAAAGCAATTTTTTAAAAATATTTTTAGAAAAGTGGCGTATGCGGCACAAAATAATATTTTTCACTTACAATTAAGAACTATTAACTTCTAACTTCATTCATGAAAGATGACAACAATTTAAACTTTTCTGCAAAACAAATGCGGATACAGCGGAGAAAATATAAAAAATATCTATACGATAGCATTTTGAGAAATCGTCATGAAAACCTTCTTTGTCGTTTTTCTTCACTCCAACCTTTTTCATATGAGCCAAACCAATAATGACCTGACGAAATATAAAAATTTTCTGTGAAATAATTCCATACCGTTTAAAATTTTTACTATTGAATGGCCGCTGCGGGAAATTTGTGTCAATTGTTGTTAAAGCACTTATCCCGTGACCAGTGAAAACAATTTTTTTAATAAAAAGTAACGCATTGTGATAGGTGCCAACAATACATGTCACTCAACTAGTGGTCAAGTGTTTTAAGTGTACCCTGCGGAAAATTTGTGTCAATTGGTCCAACAGACTGGTCGTGGCAATTGTGAAAATAGAACAGGTACAAAAAGAAAGGACTCATGACCAATGAAAGTAGAACCAATCATTTAACTGGTTTATGAAGAACTAAAAAGTAGAAAAAATCATGAATTACAGTACAGTCTTTAACGGTGCTGCGACAAATTTTTTGGTACTTTCTAAAATTTGGTTCATGAGTTTAATTCTAGGACTTGTTTTATTGAAATAATACTACGTTGTATTGAAATAATACTAATTTTGAGTAACTTACACTAAGCACGTTCATTGAGAATATATCTGTGACTGCTCAAAGGGTGCCAATTGACCCCCTCCAATGACAACTCCATGTAAAAGTGATTGGACCTATCACGGAACTACTTTGATGTCAGTTAGGGTTGTTACTCAAGAAGAAAGGTAATTCAAATCAAAATAGTGCAAATTAACCTCCTCCTAGGACATCGTCATGTTAAAGTGACAAGTCCTCTTTATAAAAAGTGTTGAAGCTAGAACCGGTGCCTATCAGTTAAGAACTGTCACGTGACAAGTTGTGTGTTGGTTCCCTTTACCTTAGGGGCATTATAATTTTGTAAATCGATGATGACAAAAAATTTGACAACTGACCAATGAAATTAATTTCCGAGCTGCCGAGCGTCGTAAACTTTAGTTCTATTACTCTTGGAAGGGATATACCACCCACGAACGCTCAGGTAAGCTTAACTTTTGAGTAGGCTAACCACCAATTTCACCAAGTTTAGCTATAATTAACTATCAGTAATAAATGTCAAAACATATTGTTAACTGGAAGTTAAAGTAACAGTTAGTTTAAACTGAACTTGGTGAAATTGGGGGTTAAACTGTAAAATTTGTTATTTCTAATAAATACTACGGTGAAGGGTATTAAAGATTCGGCAAAGCTGAAAATATCTTATTTATTAAGTAATTCAAATATAGTTCTACCAGACAAAACGTTGCTTAAATTGTGCCGTACAGTCAAGTTAGCGAAAAGAAAATCAGGTTGAATTTGTTTGAAATACACAAAACTTCTTGATTTGCCTTTTTTAGTTTTTATTTAATTTTATTTTAAATTAAAAATATAAAAAATTAACTATCAACCAGAATTAATTAGTAGGTCTTTTGTGTGGTTTAGAACTTGTTCTAATTTATGTTTTTTATTCAAATTTATTTAATCTCATTATTTTCCTCTATAATTTAGAATTTTGTTTTTGTGCTCTTTTTCCTTTCGCCATCGTGATTTATGAGAAAAAGACACTTTAGAGTCAGAGTTTAAAAACCGGATTAAAACACACAGAAACCCACACGCACGTTCAACCAATAAAACAATTAGGGAAATAAAAATAATCAAAAATATAAAACGGCGAAAATCAAATAGAACTTTTTTTTTTTGGAAATTAAAGAACATTTCGGACAAAATTTGCATATTTATAAAAGTTATTCATAAAAGGTTTTAAGAGACAAAGCGTCTCGATTTTTTTTTTAAATATTAATTATGCCAAGTTCAAACAAAACAAAAACGTTAAGTTCAACAAGTTTTAAATAAATAATAAAGTTTAAATAAAACTTATATTGATAACTTGAAATATGAAAAAAAGAAATCTTGCAAAAACAAACAAAAAAGAAGTTATTTAAAAAAAAAATTAAATTTGGTATTCTGGGTTCATCTTAGTATTCACTTGGATAGTTGGAAAAATTGTATTCTAAAAAAACATTCTATATTGCTCAGTTAGGCTTCAACTAAAATAAATAAATAAGTAATAAGGTCAAAGGGTATTCTAATATGAATTTTCTCATTTTGACAATCGATAGCATCCTAATTGTTGGAGCTACATCTGCCGAATCGGCTGTTCTTAATCAGGTAGGGATGCGATTTCCATAAAATTCATGTTTTTTGTCGATAGTCTAAGAACAATGTCGACCAAGTATCTTTCCGAATCATTAAATTTACGTTAAGATGGCATTGATTTGTTTTTGCATACTGTTGCATATTTTGGTGAAAATGCATATTATTGCATATTAAGGTTTTGCAATGGATCCCTTGATTTACCTTTTACCGTAGCCAGTAGTAACTACATGGGTGCCTGGTAAGATGCTTCAGAATTCTATTCAAAAAACTTTTAGTAATTTAAGAATATTATAAGAGCTTGTTGGTACCGTAGATTATGCAATTAAATAAGTAAAAGAATATCAACTTTTAATAACATCAGAGGTAAGTTAGCATTTGTATTTTCCAACAACGAATATATTGGTGAAACAATAACTAATTGGGAGGGATTTAGTTCACTTAAGGGTTAAGTCAAATTAATTGATATTGCAAAAAGTAAAATTAACAATGTGGAAGGAAGAAAAGCCCGAAAAATTAAAAAAAACCCCAAAATGTATCATGAATACGATTTCCGTATGTCGTGATAAATTCCCAATTTTTCATATTTAATAAATACACTGAAATTTATTGTTGCGGGAAAGCTTCTATGCGTATTTATCTGGTTGCTTAGGCCTGATTATCAGGAAACTGTTTTACAAAAAAATTAAGGATTTCAAAAAATAAAAAAAAATCGAATATTTTTGATCCGATCTGGAATCAAAGTGGGATTTGAAAATTATTTTTTCAAAATGCATTGGCGATCTTCAAGTACAAGACAAAGTTTTACTTTTAATAAAGCGGTACTTATTTATTTAAGCAAACAAAAATTTTTAATTTCAAAAGTTTTTGTTATTCGTGCTCAATTCCCAGTTTTTATTCTTGATAAAAACACTTGAAATTTATTGTTGATGGGATAAGCTATTCCTATGCGCATTTCACTGGTTGCTTAGGCCAGATCATCAGGAAACTTCATCCATAAAGATTTTAGAAAAACTAAAGATATTAAACCAAATAAAAATGTTAAACGTATAAGACTTTTAGCAACAGTTCTACTTGTAATAATATCAAAGCTTAAACAAAACAACATCAACAATAAACAGTGGCTTTATCTCATCTTACATTCCCCGCAAAAATTTTAATAAGTTATTTTAGTATTTTAAAGATATTTGAATAACAATTGACTGCATTTTTTATATTTTCGTTTTTAGTAAAATTAAAAAAAAACAATTTTTTATTGAAATTTTTTAAGTTTTTAGTGCATATTTTGGATATTTTTAGTGTATATTTAAGGCACATAGTTTCGATTTGCCTATTAATCAGTCTGTTTTGGCAAATCACAATGGTCGTGCTAATATTACATTTCTTTTCTTTCACTCAAGTAATCCATCAAACCCACACCCGAACGTTGAGGAAACACAAAATCCACCAAAAACATCGCCGAGTGTACGGTGGTCCATATAACTTTGAGAACGACGTTTGCCAGACCATCATAGTAACCGCGAGCGTTAAAGGTCAATAATAACCAAAATCTTAAGTCTAACAACATAATACATTGCGATTTGATCGCATGGCCAACTCACGCGGAGGTGATGTAACTGCCCACCGATATAAACTGAGTTCACCCAGTTAGACCTTTTTTTGTAGGGTTTTATTAAGTCACAATTCTATGCTAATAAGCCAAAAGCTACAGCGGCCCTCAAACTCCACATATTTACCTCGATCGATCGATCAGTTTCAGCGAGATCGATGCGCCAAAATCATGGAAAATCAAACATTTCGTACTAAATTTAAGCTTTTCCTTCTTCATTCTTTTGTTCGATTCGTATTCAAAAATTCAAGTACGGATAACACTTTAAAGTACTTAAAACAATCCAAAATAGGTTAAGTTTCGATAAAAAATAAGCGTGCATACTCGTGTGTTTATAAAAGAAGAAAAATGTAGATTCTTTCATGTGTAAAAAGTAATATAAAAGCAATAATTCCCATATTCTTTTTTTTAACTATTAAGTTAAATACATCAAATTTTTAAAGTAGAATAACTGCCTGTTCAACGATTTCGAACGTCAACGTTCGCATAGAAAACTACATTTAAAACATAAACAAATTTTCGAATATTGTTTTTGTTTTACATATAATTTTCTATGCGAACGTTAACGTTCGAAATCGATGAACAGGCTGTAAGTGTCTTATATTGAGAATTATTGAGAATTTTTCTGTAAACAAAGGGCGGAATACAACAAAAGTGAAATAAACATGTGTAACGAGTAAGTAAAATAATAACATTCCCTCTGGTTCTGTGGGGTAAGTGTTCAGATTAGAATCAATCTAATCTCACTTTCGGATTATTCCAAGTACGAAGCGAGTTTAAGCCTATTGACACCGCTTCTGCTTGATTTTAGTACTGATAGATTGACTTGTTTTTTCAGTGTTAAATCCAAAAATCCCTTAAAACCATCGTAACCATGCCGTCGGTCAGATTCGACCTGATTTAGGCGCCAGAGTAATTGAAAATTCAAATTTTTGGATGCGTGCTCCCCAGCGGACATATGCACGATGTAATATTCCATACATAATGGGCCATCGATAGGCCTCCAAATTAATAAAATTTGATGATAACTCGCACTTACTTTATTCTATTAAGATTTAATTTAAAACAGGCAGTACCTAAGGAAATACCCTGTATTCGAAAGCGTTGGTGTTTTATAACGTTTTTTAACTAAATTAATACAAACAATTTATTTTAGTCCAAATTTGAAAAAATAAATTAAATGTTTTTGTTTTTCAAAAATGTTAATCTTGTTTTGATTATTGTTTGCGTTTTGTTTAATGGGTTTTTTCGATTTTATGATTTTTTGTTTGGGCCCATCAAACATATTTTAATGGTGTTGTTGGATAATCTAAGGCGTGTGAATCCATTCATTATAAACTCTCTGCATATTTATATTTGAAATAATAATTTAAAACCTGCAGTTTGTAAATTTATGTGGGTTTCTTTGTCAACAAATTTCGGTGTTAAAAAGGAACGAGTTTAAGCCGTGGTAGTATAAAACTTAAAAGGTTATTTTATACGAGCCATCACTAGCGATTAAAAGGGATCCATTATGATAAACTGAAAGAAATTGTTATCATAATTCCAACATTTAGGGCGTAAAATAGTGCCACACGGGTAAAAGCTCACTCAACCCATGTAGTTTTAATTAATTATCCGGTGATAGTTTCAAGTCTTGAATGAACAAAAGGCTATACATTTTATAAAAAATGTCATACAAATATTGAAGTACCGAGTAACTTGGTGGCCACACGATCAAGTTTTGGCTTTTAATTTCATTCAATTTGCAATACACTCTCACTTTTTTACTAGCACACTCACACTTTTTAAATTGACCACAAGATTGCCATTTGTTTGGCAATTGTACTTTCAATTTAACAGCTAATTACATGTTTGTCTTTATAAATTGTTTTCTTGATGACATCTTAAAAGTAAATTGCTTACAAATTGGGTGCAGCCTTCGTCACAGCTTTCAAAATTTGTAAATTTTGACAAGCAGTATATGTAAAAGACAATCAAGAACAACTTGATCGTGTGGCCGCAGGGTAGGATCTAAAAAGACGTTAATTTTTACAAAAAAGAAAAACAAACAAAATTTATACTTGTGATTTCAGTTTCTAATTCTCTAAACATTTCGTTCATAGAAAAATGTATCTTCATTTTGATTGATATTGCCGTAACAACAGAATTGTGACATCAAAGTTGTTACAAATGGCAACAATGAGGCAAAAAATTACATCAATCGAAAGACTTACGTCATCATAAGATTTTGTCAAATTTTTTGCGTCATCTATGCTATGACTTCAGTGACATTAATTCGTTGCCACATTTTGTGTGTTATAAACATTATTTGCATGTTTAAAAAGTAAAATAAGAAGCAAAAATTCCCATATTCTATTTGTTTAAATTGCTAAGTTAAATAAATCAAATGTTCAAAGTAATATGATTACGAAAACCATTTTGGGCATGCCGGTGGTGTCTTATAATTGCGGACTCTTCTGTAAACAAAGGAGGAATACATCAAAAAGTAACACAAACATGTGTAACGGGTAAGTAAATAATAATATTCTGTCACTTTGCCTTAAGTCAAACTGACAAACTGCCATTAAATTGAGCCTAATGGCTGCTTTCTTCGATGTTACTGAGTCCCTATTCTGATGACATTTTTTATAAAATTGACTACGAATGGTCTTTTCTGTGATGTCGAAGTGTCCTCCCATTGATGAAATAATTCACCTGATGAAAATTTGGCCGTTTGGTATTAAGGCTGACATCGCATTAATGAAATGTGTCATGGGGTCATAAAAATCAGCGTTATAACGTCTTTTCTATCAGTGTTCCTTTAGTCTACTTAAAAAAATACGGTGTACAAAATTCGACTCTGCCTTTTTTTTATTTGTTTTGTTTATTTTTCTTACCCTAAAGCATGTTTTTAAATTCGCACACTTATTTTATTCTTTGTTTAAAAAAAAAACACCATTCTCTAATTAACATTTTTTTTATGTTTTTTTTCCAAATACGGGTATTTTGTTCATCCAAAACTACAGTCAATTCTAAAGATTTCGATTAAACTAAAACCAAGACAAAAAACCACTCATGCAAAACGTTTTCATTTTGAAAACCATTTGAGCTAAAAATACGAAAAAAAACAAAAACGGCAAATTATTTGTCGCGTTTTACAATTTTAATAAATAATAGTGTTTTATGCCCAAAGGCCTCCACAAATTTAAATTTTGTAGACTCAATTCTGGTCGGTGTTGCCAATTTAGATAGCAAAGATTCGAAAGCAAAATCAAATTTTTTTCGTAATTTATAATATCGGTGTTTTCAGTTGGCATGGCGCATTTTTTTGACATATCTCCAGAAGAAGGAATGTTGAACTCGCAATTCTTTCATAGACAGAAACATTTTTTTCTAAACAAAAAGTCAAATCAAATTTGATATAAAGAAAACATAAAAACTTAATTTAAAAATGTTAAATTCAACTGTATTAATTGTATAAATAACGATCACTACAACACAAACTTCAAAATATTTTATGTTTAAAATGTTCGAAAATAAACAGAAAATCATTTAGCGTTCGGCTCACACCTCCAGGAACGATATCTATATTTTTTAGTGTTTGCGTAGACGAACACAACCCTTAATACCAGGGCTGTGGAGTCGTCAAGAAATAGTTCTAACTCCGACTCCTACTCCCTCCGCTGAAATTTTTAAGGTACGACTCCGAGTCCAACCTGACTCCTACTCTCAACTTGTTTCTCAGTTTATATGTATGTATATGAGACTGACCTCATGCTCTTTTTTCGAATGCATTACTTTTTAATGGTTAAATATACAAAAAAAAAATTGGCTTTTATTCGACCTTTCCAAAATTTATTATTATTATTTTATTAAGCTTGTGGTCACTTTTTTTAAAAAAAAATTATTAAATTTATTGAACCAATATTTCGGCACTCCGTTGTGTGCCTTCTTCAGGGTTTTTTTTCTTGAATTTTTGACAACAAATAACAATGTTTAACAAATTAAATAAATTTAACAAAAAGTCATAAAACAATTTTCAATTAAAAACAAAAAAGGTTTTCCAATTTAAAAACTAATATACATAGTTATTTACATATGAGTAGGTGAGATGTAAAACTCGTTCGTTACACTTTATTCGAATTTTGGGAAAATGCGAAAAACATATAGCGCCCTATTAAATGGACCAAATTAGTTGAACTATTTAAATTCTGAAGTGTTATGCCATTCTTGATTAATAACTCAACAGTTGAAAAATTGCAACCAACTGAAATATAGAAAAAAAAAAATTTAATTTTGGAACGAACGAGTTTTGCTACGAATTTTCGAAAGAAACAAGTTTTGCTACAATCCATATGGGATCGAACTAGTTTCGCAATACACTATAGTGCACCAGGCAAATTAATCATTGAGCTTTAGTATATTTTGAAAATTAAATTATTATATTAAAATTATGCAAAAAGTCGTAAAAAATTTAACAATAGTCGTGTAGTCGTTCACATCTTTTTCAAAATACGTTTTTTATAAATCAGAATTTTTCCCCTATCAGTGGGTGGATTCTCATAATTTAATGTTATTTTCGAGAAAGAAAAGTGGTAAAAAATGGGAGGCCAACAAACTTGCTAGGCCGTAAAGGGCATCAAGTCTATTTAGTGTGGTTTAACACTGCCCTAGAGGAAAGGGAACTAACACTAAACTTGTCACGTGGCAGTGCTATAGTGATAGGGACCGGTTCGAGTTCTAACACTTTATATGAAGGGGACTTGCCACTTTAATATGGCGATGTCTTACGAGGGGGTTAATTGGCACCTTTTTGGCGCTTTGTAACAGGTCACAGAAACACCCTAAATAGACACATTTAATTTCAGTTCGAATAATGCCTGTCGCAGATATTGTCCCAAATGAACCATGTTATTAGGACGGATACCCTTCATTTAAAGTAATAGAAACAGGTAGAATCAATCAGTCATTACCCACACAAAATCCAGTTACATGAAAAGTTGTTTGTCAATTACCTTCTGGACTAACTACTCTTTAACCACATTTTCATCAGTTCCTTTTTATTTAAAATGTCACGGGATAAGTGCCTCAAAAACCAATTGACACAAATTTCCCGCAGGGTGAATTTGAAGACAAATTTTATTTAAACATGCAGATGTGCCTTCAGATGTTACTTGAATAATTTGTATAACACATTTTGAAGAGAAAAGTAAGGTAAAAAAATTGTTTTCAGTCTTGTATAATTTTTGGGAAACAGCAGACCCTTTGTTGTTTAACTTGGCACTGTTTGTCTCAAGGGATTGAAGAGTACTCAAAACCATCATGGGAGATAAGGAACACCAAGTTCAATTTAATAGGTAAAGTATGTTACCGTTTTATTAAAAATATCATCGAGTTTAAAAATATGAATTTTTAAACAAATAAATTGAAATCTTTTTCTTGAGTGTACTCGTCATTGTTTTTCTCAAAATGAGTAGATAAAAGTATTCTCAATTTTTCGGGTTAACCCCATGGGTTTGCATGTTGCAACATTGCTTTCTCCACAGGAGCAACAGCAGATTTCCAGTTTATGTATGGATATATTATTTTTAAATATTATAAATATTTTTCAACATACGATGTGTAATAAACTACCATGTCCTAATTAAACACTATTTCATCAACAATACCAGAAAATGCAAAGATAGTTTTACAAATGTCTGGTGAGTGGATCGAACCAGTTCGGAGAGGAGTTATCTTACTTGCAAATGACCTCCTCGGTCGTGTGATTAAACAAGTGTTCGAAAATAAACAGAACATTATTAAGCGTTCGGCTCACACACCCAGGAACAATATGTGCGTCCGTTTACTTTTCCAGTAAAATCCAGAAGGTGAGTAAATTTTGGGCAATACAACAATTTTACTCTCAAAACTGGATCTTGCACAAAAAAGTAAACGAACGGAAAATTGAAAAAACTTGCAGGTTAATTCACACATATGACCGCTAAAAAGCTAAGTGTTGTTAAATGTGTGCTATTTAGACTACCAAGTATATATTTTTTTGGTACTTGATGCATTGCATTTAAATAATTATAAATTCGTAGCAAATGTATTTATTAAATGAACTTCTGTGGATGTTTTTAGACTTGTTTAGTTTGTACGTGGCTTTTAATTTTGTCAACTCGGTTGATTTGTAATTATGACAACGGGTTGTGATCAGTTGTAATTTTGGTTATGTTTTTGTTCACCGCAATATAGCAAAGTTGTAACAAAAGTTAAGAAATTACAACTCAACTTAGTCGAGTTATGAACCGTAAAAGTGCCCTTAATTCAGTTTTTGTTGTTTAAAATGTTTTTTTTACAAATTGTAGACTTTTTGTTTGCAAATTGTATGCTTTTTGCTTGTTTACTATATTGAATCATATGTATTTGTTACCTTCTGGATTTTACAGGAAACAATTTGTTCAGTTTAAATTTGCAAGCTCTTTGCTGATAACTGTCACTTTACTCTCTCAGTAGATGACCTCTTTTGCAAATTTATGTGTACGCGAACGCATTTCAGTAAAATCCGGTATAAATTTGTAAAATTTTTTGCAAATTTTGATGTAAACGAACGCAGCTAATATCTAGTTTTTAGTGGCTGGGTAGACGAACACAACCCTTAATACCGTTCGTAACTATTTTCAAGAAAGAGCCGAACGTTATTTATTGTTCTTTTCTGCGTTCAAAAACATAACAATTGTATAAATGATCTATCTCATCTGAGTTGAGTTGGATACGAATCGTATTATTTTTGTGCTCGAAGACGTTATATTTTTAATGATTTACTGCACTATTAGCGTTTGTGTTTTCAACAAATCTACCGAACCGAACACTAAGGAGAGAAATTTAGTGTTTATTTCCGAGCACTGGTTTCAAACAACTTTTTAATGTTTTCAATTAGCTATGTTGATTGAAAAACTATTTTGATTTGTGTTTACGTTTTACATACATATGTAGCCTCTTTAACTGGTGGTCACATTTCAATTAAACCTATTGATTGAAACTCAGCAGCAAGAAAAGCTCAAACTTACAAATGTGTGTTGCAGGCGAAAATCAGTACGGAATTTAATTAATAGCACAAATTTCTATCTAATATCTCTTCTGTGTAGAAACGCTTGAAAAATATTAAATTTTTTTATTAACGTTTACATTCTATCCCGGCTACGTTGACTACGTTTTGAGAAGAAAATCATCTTTTTGGATAAGGCTCAGTCCTGGCTCGTTGATTTTGTCAACGATCAAAATTGTCTCACTTTTGGCGAGGAATAAAGCTTGAGGAAATGCACTAGGCATAACTTTATCATAAACAAATTTATTTTTTAGTGCGGTTTTTATGTCGGCTATGAACTAAGGCGTTATGTCGTTGTAATAAGACAGCTAAATGTTTCATATAACGTACAACCAAATCGCATTATTAGAGACCTAGTTCGAAGAGGAGTTGCCTTATATAGCGCGGCTTGCGAATAAACTCCTCGGTCGGGTGTTAAAACTCCCGTATATTTTTTCTTTGCGGTTATCTTTAATCGCGAGTCTCTGACAACAACATTAAAAGTGCTGCAAAACAACATATTTCAACAACCCGATATTTATGGTATTTCGGCTAATTTGTGCCTTTTGTGTTAAGCCAAGAGTTAACAACACTGAATACCGTTTAACATTGATAATCGTTATAAATACAATTTCAAAGGACGAGTTTAGCATTTTTTTAATGTTAAAACTAAAATATCAAATCAATCAATAAGATTTAAGCTCTTTAGCTGGTGTGTTTATTTAAAAAATAGTATTTTTGTTGCGGCACAAATTAGTTTATGTGTGCGATTTAATGGGACTAATTGGAAATATGATTGAATAAATTAAAAACTTTTTTATAAAAAAAACAGTTGAGTGCTTATTCCGGCTATGCCGAATCTTGTATACCCTTCACCATGGTGCATTAAGAACAGAAAGTTATATAGTTAAATACCGTTCTTTTAATCTATGGCATGGCACAAGCCCATCTCCCCAATCCCGCCTACGTTTTGTCGGATTTTGTGTTAAATCCGTTAAATAAGGAACCAGAATATATCTCTTCATTATAGGCTCTAAGATCAATATTGTAGAAATTACAAATGGAATGACCAACTAATATTACCCTTTTACCTTCGTTGAAAGGAACAAATAGTAAATGAATTTAGGCTTAACTACTTTTTTTTATTTTTAACTAATGATTGCTTTAAATTGAATAAAATGAACTGGTTCATTAGGGCACTTCAAATTTGTTTTAGAGTCGAACTCAAGGATATTAAAATTAATATATGTGTGTCACTTAGCAGATGACGTATTATTTGCACATTGTTGGTGTAATCGATAATTTATTTGGAATTTCGTGAGGTTATTGAACGAAACACAAAAAATTTTTTTTAAGCAATTTTTTTTTAATTTTTGCTTTGCAAAATGTTGAACTTTGTGCCGACAAAGCATTATTTGCGTTAATCTTTGTTTTACTTTTTCAACTTTTAAACAAATGCTGAAGCGTTGCTTGTTGAGGCTTCTCCTTTGTGCGGAAGGAGTAGTGGAGATTTTAAAACGGCAGACATAGACCGTTTAAGGGCTAATAAATCAGTGCAAGTTAAACTCTCTTTTTGGTTGAAAATGTGTTTAAGCCAGCAAATCTATAATTAAGTAAACATTTAAATCATCTCTTAACGCATAAAATTGGTCATTTCAACTACCATATAAATTTGACAACATTTATTGTAGTACTGCCACATTATTATTTTTTGCACTACGTATAAAACATGTAACACTAATTAACAGCTGGCAAGTTTAAGCAACATATAAATTTAAGTTTAGTTCAACTAAGCCCACGCTTAAACATTCAGCTAAAAAAACTTCGAAGATAACGAGGTGGACTACATAAAGATTCCCAGTAAAAACTTCGCTTACTTTTTCAAAATCAATAGCTTCTTTCGCTCATTATTTAGTAGCTTTGTTCTATAACCACTGCTATAAAAACTTCTAAAACCAATTTTTTCCGTGCCGTTATAAGTTCTTGAAATCGGGAAGGAGAAAACCTTAGCAGACCTGTACCAAACCCAACTTTTTCGTTTCAATCGAGACTTGAAGCCGTACTATTGTTGCTAGACCAGAAAATTTCTATTTAGAAAATATTGGTTGTTATGTTCAGAACTTTAATCGTTGCAGAAGACTTTTACTAGAATACGCCTAACAGGGTTTTCAAAATAAATTACAAAGTTTTTAAAATCATAAAGATAATCAAAAATTTTGCTAATTCCCAGTAAAACCTTCGCCTACAAAATAATGTGCTTTGTAATCAGAAAAAACTAAAAGCACTCCTTACAATTCCACTGAAAGAACCGATGAATTTTACAAGAAGTTACCCAAAATGAAAAACGGGAATCGAACCCGCAACCATGGCAGTTAGACTAGCTCACTACAAACTGGCCAACCAGGGCACCCAAATGTGTGTTTTTTATTTATATTGGTAATTTAAATATCTGTTCCGTAATTAAAAATATTCTTGGCATGTTGTTTCTCTGCTCATTTTTATATTTTTTTAATTAAATAAACTTTGGTTTAAGAATTTTGTTTTAGCAATTAAATTTGATTAGTGTTAATTGGTTTTCAGTGTTAACAATGGGCGTTTGCTACTAAACACTTGATTAAGTTAAACAAAAAATTTATTCAAAGTACGTTTCTTTTTTTTTTTATTAATTTCATTCTTATATTTAAAACCATTAAATTTTTCGGTACGTTAAATAAAATAAAATATAAAAAACCATTAGAAAATTTACTAAGAAATGAAAACAAGGAAAGACGAATTTTATTTGTATATTCATACAAAATGGGTAATTAACACTTTGAGTAGCTTAACGCTAATGCTTTGTTTAAATTACACTGCTAAACAAATTCTTCTTGGAATAAAACTCTTTTTTTGCTAAAGTTTTGGACTTTCAGCACAGATTATTTCAAAATTTAAAAATCATGCTGTAATTTTTTAAGATATTTTTACCTTAAAAGTTTGTCATTCCGCTTGTAATTTCTACAATATTGGCCTTAGACCTTATAAAGTTGATATATTCTTGACCCTTATGAGTAGCGAAGTGTATTCAACGATGTTTATATCTGTTCGTGTTTATGTTGAAATGTGTTTTCCAAAGACCCCAGGTGTGATGGGTACAAGGCTGGCATGCATTTGTAACACATACATACATTCCGAAATAGTTTGTAACTAAATTTTAGCAAATCGGTTACAAATGGCTGTGATATACATTTTCAACAATAAACATTTATTTATTGAAGTCCGCTTAAGCCCTTAGGACACTACATTTTCAATGCATTGTTCAAGTTTTGGTGAACAATACAATTATAATGTAATAGAAAAATTTACCAAGTGCAAAGTGTTAAGCTGTATTAATATTAATGACAAACCAGTGTTCGAAAATAAACAGTACATTATTTAGCGTTCGGCTCACACACCCAAGAACGATAACTATTGTTTTTAGTGATTGTGTAGACGAACACAACCCTTTATACCGTTCGTAACTACTTCCAAGAAAGAGCTGAACAATATATAATGTTCTGTTCTTCGACAAAAAACAGAACAATTGTAGTGATACTGTAGACAAACATTTTATTTTAATGTTCTACGATGTTTCTTTTTTACATTGATACAAAATTGAATAAACAAAAAATTTTAGCAACGGCCACTTATTTGTGTATATGTTTTGTTTGTGTAAAATTATTTAGCTGGCTTTTTATTTATTTTTTTCGTATGTATATTGCGTTTTGGTAAAAAATTCAGCGATTTACCACTTCTTGTTTATTTTGTTTTTATGTTTCTCATAAACAAAAAGTTGGCAACATTTCATAAAATAAACAAAACCATAAGTGCCGGATCACACACGTCAAGTTTGACACGTCAAGTCTTGAGTTTTTAGGAAAGAGGGGAAAAGGTATGGTATTCTCTTTTCCCTTCTCTCCTAAAAGCTCAAGACTTGACAAGTCAAACTTGACGTGTGTGAACCGGCACTAATAAAAGAAAAAAACTTGCTTACATTTTTTATAGTTTGCTCTTTCTAGCATTTACTGTTTCTGTCTATCAATTCAATGAATAAAAATGTAGTGTCATAAGGGCTTTACTGCCCGTCAACAACTTTTTTTTTTTTAATTTCCTAAACTAATCCCGCGAAGCTCTACGCTTGTCTGCAGGAAGAAACCAGAGTCTCTGGCGGGAATCGAACCCGAAACCCCGGCGCTATTAGACGAAGTTATAAAAGCGTTGTTAAAACATTTGCATTAACAACCGTGTTATAACATAAGAAAACTTCTAACATAATATTAGTGTTAAATTTAAGTATTTTATGTCAGTTGTAGACTGCATGTTATAATTGATAAACTTGAAATTTTCGCTTGCAGGCCAAACTTCCCCGTATTTAGAGGAGAATCAGCCCTTGAAGCTGACTTTTTAAGATCTTCCTTCCCGCGACTTTGGCTATAAAGTACAACCACTACGTGATCTTTGAAGGGCCCTCCAATAGACGCAATTGTTTCTCCAGAGGCTACTGACTCCCGCGGGTATCATGTGAGTCAAAGGCCTCGGGTGGCACTGCAACTGACTGACTATTGGTTTAGGCCTCCATAGAATTACTTTTTGCGGGAAATGCTTCCTGTCTTTCGGGATTTCCATGGTTGCATACGGCGGATGGGGGGCAATGGACAGATGATTTTTTGGACGAGTGAATTCTTGATGGTTGTGGTTTAAATCTAAAGACGCGGGAAGGGATATCCTAAAAATCGCACTTAAGGGTTTAGTTTACAATTTTTGTGGGAGAGTTCGGCCTATGGGAGTATTATTCCTAGTAGATGTATTTAGTTCTAGCTCCTAGGAATATTATGGTTGGCTTTACTGGTTGCTTTCATACTAAGTGGCGGTACAAGAGCTTAAATACCATATGATCTAGGACGACCAAATTTGCCACCAAAATTTCTTATATAAAGAGTATTAAATATTGAAAATCAGCAAAAGCGGTCCATTATATCATCTTACATCCATACAATTCAGAGTTATGGTACAATAGGGTTCATAAAAAACTAGCTTGGTTCATAAAATTAAGCTCAAATATTCTCTTTATGTAAATGGGGTTTGTTTGGTTTTAAAAAACGCAAAATCGACCTATTATTTCATCTAGCACCCATACAAATATGCTCCCGGAATTAGGATTGGACGCGATATGAAGGTAACTATTGGCTTTGGAATAGTATGGTGCAGGGCATGGAGGATTGCGTATAACCGTATACAGAAATTTTATTTAAAAAGCGTGGTACTCTGTTCAACATTTCACGTGAAATGCTGTCAAAATGCATATGAAAAAAACTTGTGCGGAATATCTATGAACTAATGTTGATAGAGTTGTACTCTGTTCATTTTGTGAAAAATTTCCGAAAGGTTTCTGGCAACATTTTTTAAAACTGCGAAATAATGTAAGCTGCACTTATTTCACGTGAAATTTTAAGCAAAAGCAAACAAGCATGAACTGATTATTAAATAAGAAATAAAAAATTAAAATAACAGACCGGTAACAGTTTTTTATCCATATTAACATTCTTTTTTGTTAAATTTTTATTAAAAAAAATAATTTTTAGTAAAATACATGTGGGTTTGTTTACAAACGCAAAACAATGTCGCATATTTTACAAGAATAAAAACGTTCAATTGTGCAAACTCGCAAGAAAGGTAACATTGATACATGTCAAAATTTTTGTGTAAAATAATCAATGTTGCTCAACATTTTTCACAAGTTTGAACAGAGTACTAGGCTTTATTCTTTATAATTGTCGAATTTTTCTAGAAAATTGTGTATCGCACGATTAAAAGCCAAGAGACTTTGGAAAACAAAATGCTGCTTGAACGCTACAAAGAGAATTAATTTTGCATTGGCAAAAATCTATTAAAGAAGATTTCTTTTGGTTCATTCAGGTTTTTAGCCCATACTTTTAAAAAAAACCTAATAAATTTGTGATCAATCTTACAAAATAATACACTAAATATTGCAAAATCTGTGCCCATGTTTTGTCACTCTCGCGTCGAGAAACTGACGGTTGTATTTTCGCCGCACTCATTGAACATTTTTTTATTTTAAGTAAATTTTGGTTACTGTCATCTGTAACGTAACGACGTAATTTTTTTTTGATAATTTTGATATGAGTTATAGACACACTTTTTTCTCACTTTTCGAGAAACGATTGAATATTTTGCTTCACATCTTTTGGATGAGAGAAGTCTGACTAAATTTACAGAACATGGGTACTGGTGTTTATGGCTGTTTAGTAGTGTTATTTAATAATTATACCGTTTTATAGCTAGTTTAATTTTTTTTATAGCAATTTTTATTAATTAATATTATATTGTTTCAAATCATATCTGATTTTAAATTTATGGGTGAGTAATCTGATTGAGGTGACCTTAGGATGAGTGGAGATCATTAGCAAATTTTATTATGAGAAGCAAAAAGTTTTATTTTATCAAATACAACTTAACAATATTTCTTTTCGCAATTCTTTTTTATTTTTTTGTCCAACTTTAGACAATTTTGTTAATTGATTGTACAAACTATTTCAGCATGCAAAAACAATATTCGAACATGGAACGCCCGTCATATCATTACATAAAACGCAAAAGGCTCTAAACAGTCATAATTTAAAATTTTAATTTTTCTTTGATTCTGGTGTATTGCTTCAACACAAATATCCACAAAAAATCATATATCGACATATTTATGTCACATATACTCCGTATAAGTCTGCTATTGAAATTTAGCCAGATTGAAATATGAGAAAAATACCATGAGTAACTCTAATTGTTGTTGTTGCTTTTTATTTATTTTTTATATTTATCTGGAGAGCAGCAAGAGCAAAATAAGGTACAAGTACTTTGGTTATCAATACACGATCTCTCTAAAATAGGGATGGGATTGGAGAAGGAGCCGTGGCACTTTCCATACACAGTATTATAAATATCTGTACAATTGGAGAACGGAAAGAGCCAAAATTTTAGTTATTACAAAAATGTTGGTTATCAATACACAACTTTCCAAAAACTTTGGGCGAGATTGAAGAAGTGGGCGGGCAAAAATATTTTTTTATACCTAACGTTATTAATACACAACCTCTCTAAAATATGGACGGGATTGAAGAAGTGGGCGTGGCACTTCTCATACAAAGACATTATAGATTTTTGTGTGTCTGGAGAACGGAAAGAGCCAAATAAGGTACACGCATCTTAGTTATTGATACACAATATCCGACAAAATGTGGCTGAGATTGGAGAAGGGGCGTGGCACAAAATAGTTTTTTTTTATATATTTAATGAACGGTAATTACATAACTTTCTGTTGTTATCGCACCATGGTGAAGGGTATTTAAGATACGGCATAGCCGAATAAAGCACTCTTACTTGTTTCGTATGTATTATTTCAATAATTCTGTTTGATATTGAGTTTGACAAAATTTTGCACGAAATACTGAACAGAGTACCAGGCTTTACATACCTGCTGCTGTTAAGCTCAAGTTTTTATTTATGAATGAAATACAAATAGAAAAGGACGGAATGAATATAAAGTGGCTTGTTTTATAACAAATAGTTGACTATACAGAATTTAACGATTTTAAAAGTTTTTGGTTTCAATATCTTCTACTTATAAGCCCGAGATTAATGCAATCCTTTATTCGAAGCAAGTTAGAAATATTGAGAAATCGTATAAATGCCTTCATAATTATATCTAACTTAAAAATTAATACATAAATTTTTCAAGATTTGAATTAACAAGCAATTAATAACATCAAATAATATTTCAAATAAAACTATCGAAATTAACGAAAAAGACGATTCATATTTTGAAATATAATGAAAAACGTGTAAACGTATTTGATTATTAGAACGTAAAAAAATCACACTTTCAAAAACAAATAATTTTAAATAATAAAAATTTTAAATTTACCCTGAATTAGTTTTATACTTCAACATTTAAATACATGAAAACAATTGAGGACTTCCATAAGTAAACGCTGACATTTTAGTTAAACTTATTAGTATTGTGGTTATTTTATTGAACTATTTATGGTTTTTAATCCAAATTTTTAATATTTTTAATTAGGCTTAAGTTTATTGAATTTAATTTTCATTAAATTATTTTTTATGAAGAAAGGAATTTTACAACATGAAAATTAATTAAAATTTTTATTGATAATTTTTCATTCTTGACTCAATCTGGGCTCGAACCCAGGTGTTTACGGACAGGTTACCCTGACATGTTTCGATTGCAACCACTCAATCTCTTCAGAGGGCTTGCCGTTTAACACTCGCAGCCATCGACGACTGCTGACGTCATTAGTCAAACATCAATCCTTAAACCAAATTGTATTCAACCCTTTGGTAGATCGAAATTTGCTTTTGAATGATTATCTATTTTAATTTATTTTAACATGTTATTCCTTTACTTCTCTTTTTTCGTACTTTTGTCAAGAATTCTTCTTGAAGTTCAAAGTACATATATTTTTTGTTTTTTCATTTTTTTGTCTTTCTTTTTCTTGTTGACCTTTTCAGCACAACTTGAAGGACAAATGCAAACATAGAGCTCGTGCCTTAGCTTTAACAATTATTAGTATTGTGGTTATTTTATTGAACTATTTATGGTTTTTAATCCAAATTTTTAATATTTTTAATTAGGCTTAAGTTCATTAAATTTAATTTTCATTAAATTATTTTTTATGAAGAAAGGAATTTTACAACATGAAAATTAATTAAAATTTTTATTGATAATTTTTCATTCTTGACTCAATCTGGGCTCGAACCCAGGTGTTTACGGACAGGTTACCCTGACATGTTTCGATTGCAACCACTCAATCTCTTCAGAGGGCTTGCCGTTTAACACTCGCAGCCATCGACGACTGCTGACGTCATTAGTCAAACATCAATCCTTAAACCAAATTGTATTCAACCCTTTGGTAGATCGAAATTTGCTTTTGAATGATTATCTATTTTAATTTATTTTAACATGTTATTCCTTAAACAATTTTAGTTTTTGAATAAATCAATATAATAGTGGAAATGAGGAAAGCGTTTTTAAATATATTTATAAAGATTTGTTGAAGAGTTTAAAGGCGGATTTCGAAAATTCTATCCTCTGCGGTTATAGTTTCTTAAGGTGTTATTCCTAATGTCACAGATCGAAGAAAACTTAAATTGCACATTGAAAAAATGTTAGCAAAAAGTAATTCTGCTATAACTTGCTAAAAAATCGTATAAAATAATTTAAAATTTGCCCATATCGCTAATTTACATTAATAGCGGCTAAAAAAAATCAATTTCGACTACTTAGAAGAAATAACAACATAATTTCTTCGAACGGGAAAAGTATAAAAGATATAAAGATACATTTTATACACAAAATAAAAAAAATATTAGCGAACAAGTCTGCATCTCTTCTCACTTCTAAATTGGATTTTTTGAGTTAAGCCACTATTGGAGTAAATGAGCAAACTGTACTTTTGAAAATAAAGATATCAAAGGTGCCAAATGTATTCGTCCCAGAAAGTAATTTTGTATGAAGTAAATAAAAAAATTCCTAAATCTGTCTGCAATTGACCTTCTCTTATTGCAGCACTTTTTCTTCTCACATTTACTTAGAGCCAGATTTTTGGTACCTTTGGCGTGTTTTAAAACAAAAAATTCAAATATGTAGAAATTAATTCAATCAAAAAATAAAAAATAAAAGTGGAATAAGATCGTGCTATTATGGAACTTCCCAATCACAATGATGAATAGGTAGTACTTGATATTTGTTTTATATTTTTTTCAAAATTCCAAACAATCAAGTATTTAATCATAATCTTAAAGTGCAAATTATTAAATGTCTACGTGTTGCCAAGGTAAGAAAATAACCAAAAAACTTCTTTTAACACACAAAAAAATATTATAAATAAATGATAAAATAAACAATTCAATATGAAAAGAGAAATACCAAAAAGATGATCGCCAAAGAACAAAAGAAATAAATAAAAATGTTTAAAAGAAATGTTTAAATTGATTAACCGTATAAAATTAAACATTCGGGATTCAAATAGATGGCGTATCTGTTACACACGCTTAGTGTCATTAATTAGTTTTATGGCATTTTAGAGGGTCAACATTTTTTTTGGAGTATTTTTGGGAATTAAGTTTTTAGTTAGAAAATGTCGGTCTCATTTTGTGCCAAGCAGGCATCATTTGCTGGAAGTCTTGTTTTACTTCTTAAAACTTCACACATCGATTGTGCGCCACATAGAAAAATTTCCATGCAATTTTTTTTTTCAATTATACCATTATTCAAAAATAAAATAAGTTTTAATAAAAAATTTAATCAACTGAATTAAACGTTTACTTACATCAACAATATAACTACAGAAAATGTTATAATTAAAACAAAATATTTAATTGATATCACATATTACAAATTAATTTGCAAATTAACTGTTGCAAATTTAATTAACTTTTTAATAAAAATCCAAAATTTTTTAATCGAAAATAATTTTTTTTCTGTGTAATTACACTATTCGTTAATCATGATAACTCGGATAAGCAGATGATTAGTCTACTGCATCCTATTTTGATGATGGGGCTGCCAGCTTAACCATCAGAATGGCTGTACATATTTCACGTTTGTATAGTTCAGACGTCCGCTTGCAGCCGCACCAATTTGGTGAACAGAGCTGCGAATTTCGGGGAGTAGAAATTTAAAGGTTTTTATATAACTAAAAGAGGCCCTTTGCTCCTTATAGGATCGATGTGAACATATATATAATAACACTATGCAAAAAATTTTAACTTGTGCAAATTATATTAATTTTTTAATGAATTTTTTTTTTTCTGTATACGTTCGCTTGATCTCAACAAAACTATTTTTGCCAAGCATTTCTAAAAGAAGTATGGTTAATTTAACCATATTATTGTCACCGGCTACCACATTATGGTTTAACTAGTCCTACATCACAAAGCCACAACCATATTATGGCTGCATCCAAATATGTTATGGTTAATAATAAAAAAAAATTGTATTAACATTTGTTTTTCAACAAAAGCGTTAACGGTTAACTTCAAACCATATAATAATTCGTTTTTGTGATTGGAAATACGTAGACGAAAATGACTTTGGATATACTTAGAAAAGCGTCAGGCGACAATTCCACAATGGACATCGATTAGAATTCCCAGGGTCGGAGGCGTGTTCGAAGACCTGCTTATACATGGAAGAGGCAACTTAATTTCGAAATAAGATCTTCAGAACACAATAAGAGTGAAATATGGCGAATAGCAAATGCTAGAGATGATTGGAATAACTTTGTTGTGGCTAGGGATGCCAGTCCCGCAATCCCGAATACCGAAATCCCGGGATTATTATAAAAATTTAATTTTCGAATCCCGGGATTTTTTATGTAAAAATCCCGAGATTTTGGATTTAGTAATATGTGGTATTTTTTTTTTTAAATACAACTATATTTAAATAAACGTGAGTCACCCTGGGTTAAAAATAACTTTAAAAATTTAATATTAAATCATACTGGCAATGATTTAAATTTTTAACTGGTTACAAAAAGAAGTCACAAGTGAATAAATATTACATGCAATGCATTTTGTACACCAGAAAATTAAATCATAAGATAAAGTTCGATGTGGTCTTTTTTCTACGTGAATGATAATAGAACTGCGTGCGCACAATGCAAGTTGTGCAAAAAGGTGTTAAAAACTTTAAGAGATTCACATGTATCTAATTATTAACGATACCACCCAGAACATTGCTTTCATCGGCAGCATATGTTTTCAATAAAATAAGGTATCGATTATCAGACGTCATTAGTTTGTTTTAGAAGCTTTTTAAAATATAAGTTTTAATACATAATTTTTCCATATTACTTTAAAAGAATACATTAAACTGTTTTATTTTGTAATGAGTTTAATATTCTTCATGAATTGATTTAGACCCCCTCTAACTCTGAAACATTTTGACCGATCTTGTTGAAAATTTCTGTCTAAACTACCATCCAATAGGACTAACCTTGGTGCAAATTTCATCCTAATCGGAAGACATCGATTTCAAAATTTTGTCACTTGGCATTAAATCCGGCTTCTATATATTTAAAACGTATATAAAAAGTTTGGTATTTTGTTGTTATTTTCTTAATTATTTTCTAAAATATTAATTTTAGCAAAAAACTTTCTTCGAAGCTAATGTTGTTGACTAGAAGAGCTAAACTATTGCCATATATCATATTCTTGTAAAATGTTGTTTTTAAGAGATAGTAATATGCAAACAAATTACATTTGAACAAATGGCTTGATGGCAAACTTTGAGGGGCGGACGCCCCCCCTAAAACACAATTTCTCGCTACGAAATTTTTTTGTATTTTTTTTTTACATAAAACTGAACCGATTTGGGGGGCGAGAATCTAAGAAATAAAAAAAAGTAAATAACGGCCCCCTAATGTATATGGCTTAGCTTTAAGCTAGGATCACACGATTGCCACAATACACCATTGTTCACACTTTTCAATACCCCAATCGTGTGACAGCACAACCAAATGGCTTATGTACCAATCGAGGACAATATTGCGCTTACTTTTACGTCAATAAAAATAACAAAAATGCACATTTTTTACAGTGCTGCCAGAATTTTTAATTTACAAGATTTTGTTTGTCGTACTTAATTCCCAATTTTTATTCTTGATAAAAACACTGAAGTTTATTGTTGAAGGGATAAGATATTCCTACGCTCATTTCACTTCATGCAAAGATTTAAAAAAACTAAAGATATTAAACAAATTAAAGCGAATAAGAGGTTTAAGCTACACCTTTACTTGTAACAATATCAAAGCTTGTTTATCTTTTCTTTTCTTTTTCTTTCAGAAACTCTGAGTTTATGGGTGAGAGAGGAGAAAAGAAAAGCATGTTCTCTTCCCCTCTCACCAATCAACTCAGACTTTCTGAAAGAAAACTTTCATAGTGTGATCCCAGACAAAGTGGTATGCTCACGATTAATCATAATGTGCACTGCAAATTGAAAATTTGCACAATGACCATCCTGATTACCGCTACAAAAAATTCAGACATTGTGAATGAGGTGGAGTGTGTCATACCATAGATGATTGTAAAGCTTGATTTTTTGTTGATATTGTTTTGAAGGAATTTCCATCGTAAACAGAAGCTGCTGTTAAGGATGTAGAGTAAGGGGGAAAACATTAGTTTTTAAAATTATTGTACCCTTAACTGGTGATAAACAATTGCAACCGTGACTGGGGTAGGACGCCGATATGTTTTGCAATAAAACATTAAAGCAATTTGTTTTTTGAAATAAAAACAAGCTTTATAAATATAATTATAGCCAATTGATATATGGTAACAAAAAACCTAATAGATTGCATCGAACTTTGGAGTTTATCTACCCCACCTCCAAGCTTATATAAAAATTTTTCATCCTAATCACGCCGGGTTAATAAAGTTTGCATTTCTCACTTTTTGCAAGACGCAAAATGTGTCAAAGTGCAGAGAAAATTGCTTTTTACAAAAATCTTAGAGCACAAAAATTAGTATTTTTTTGCATTAGAAAATTAGAAGGGACAACAAAGCGTGCAAGTAATTGAATATTAAGCCCGGTTTACTAGACGCATCAACACCAAAACCGAATTTCACTGATGCCAAACTTATACTCTGTATTTGGTGCAACCAAAAGATTCCCATTTTTTACGAGCTCCTGTAATCAGGCCGGAAGCTCACATGATACCTGTGCCAACACACAGTTGTGCCGTTTAAAGCAAACATTGGCCGAAAAACTTCCGCAATATTCGAACAAATTTGAGGAAGTAATTAATATTCAAGCATGGCAAAGCTCGGCCACACTTTACAAGATCTTAAAAAAAAGAAGAACTTTTAAGAAACATGTTAGAAAGTATAGTTAATTAAGACCGATCCAATACCACAGTAGTAAAAAATTATTTGTGAGACCCATAGGCAATCATGGACACGTCGGAACACAATTATGTTATGACGTTAAAATTCATGTAAAAGTTCTTTGTGCCGAATAATTAAGATATCTTCATCTATATGAGATTTGTTTGGCTTTAAGTGATTTTAGGATGGTGGTTTATATCGGACATATTGATAATTTCCAACCTACCAGCACAAAATTTTGTCATACCATTTATTTTCGCCAATTTTTATGTCAATACTTACATTTATAAAGGAGTTGTGGCATTAAAAGTTTTTTATGGGAGAAGTATTTGTATGGGAGCTATGGTCAAATATGGACCGACTCTAATAAATGTTATGTAGACCGATTCAAACCATTGCCAATAGAAAAACTGCCTGTATTTCAAAATAAAATTAATTTTCGCATGGGAATTTATATTGAAACAACATAAAAAAAATTAAATTTGTTTTCCTTTTCAATATAAATTTTTATTTATGTTTGAAAAAATGGCAGTTAACAATCATATACCGAATTTCATCAAATTATTTCTAAAATTGCAGGTTTAAATGCAGAGACAGCCCGACGAACAGATATCGTTAGATTAGCTCAAAAAGTGTTTCTGACTCGATCGGCATACTCAAATGTGGATGGGAGCACAAACGCACTGTCAAATTCTAAATTGATACAACCCAAAAATTGCGAGGAACATTTTCACCGTTAATTGTAAAGCATTTTGTTACAACATAAATATTTTTAAAGAATATTATTTATAAGATGCCGTTAAAATAAGATTTGTATTTATACCCTGCACCGCCATTAGTTTAGATGAGGGTATACTAAGTTGATCTCATCTCACACCCCATAAAGTATATCGTCGTCGAAAACCCAAAAGTACGTAACATCACTTTTTCTAATTTTACAGGAGAAGCAAAAAACGTTATAAAATAAAAAAAATAGTTCAAATATAGAAACAATTGATGGAATATGGAATTAAAACAGAAGAACTAAACTAGTTCGAGAGAAAAATAAATATTAATTTTAAACTGTGATACTAAAAGAAAGAAAGTTCATCTGTGACATATTTTATTTTGTTTTGTTATTTATTTTATTTATTTTTGTCTTTTATGTGGTACTTGTTGTATTGTTTAAAATCAAATTTATTTAAAATTATAATGTAAAGATTATATATTCAATAAAATTTAAATCCCTGAGGAAGTTGAAAAAATCTCAACGAAACGTCGGAGGAGTAAAACTATGAATAAATAGTCTTTTATTTTTCATTTACTGTGACCTTGAAAGCCTGACTTAGATAATTCTAAGAAAAACAACATATTTTTTAAGTTATATTTGTTACGTTCTTTTGTATTTGTGTTTTATGAAACAAAAGGACGTATCATCATAAATATTTTGTTTTAAACAGAAGTGAAAATATTAAAAAAATTGCAAAAAAAATTCGTTTTTTTCGACCGGAAATCATGCTGTAAAATTTCGTGAAGATCCGTCCATAATTTACCGTAGGCCCCACAAAAGTCCTACTCCCGGAAAACAGTAAAATGCGTATAAAACCGTTAACACTAATGCTATCTTAACAAAATTTGGCACGTCCCAGTTTTATAAGACTAGAAATGACAGTGTGATATTTCGTTACGATTGGTCCATAATTTACCCTAGGCCCTATATAAACCCTACTCCCGTAATAAATAATGCCATCAGAATTAAATTTAATTGTTCACAGTTTTATAGGACTAGAAATCACACTTATAAATTTCAAAATGATCGGTCCATAATTTACTATTGGCCCCATATAAAGCCCACTGTGTTAAATAAATTAAATACGCCTAAAACCGTGGCAGTTATAGATATTGGGTGAAAATTTCTTCTTACTTCACATGGCCAGAAAAAATGTCATGTTATTTTGTGATATACGATCCATAATTTACCTTAGATCCCATATTTAGCAGCCTTCTAAAATTTACTTTAAACGCTTAAACTAATTTCATCGCTGTATTGCAATTTATGATTTTTAATACCACAAATCACTCTGCAGATTTTAGGGATGATTGGTTTATAACTTACTATGGCTCCAATATAAATACCCCTCATTATAATCATTTCAGTTCGGCTTAAACTGTTACGAATTGCTAAAAAAAAAAAAAACACTTTCGGTACAGCCGAATATAGCACAACTTGTTGTTTTCTTATTTTAATTAAGCTGCCATTACAAATACAAATCATTATAACATCAACATCATAAAACAAATTATTTTTCAGAATTCTTTACTACTCCCCTAATTTAGCCAAGATTTAAAAAAATGATAGCCCTTTCAATATTTCCAAATATGTTTAAAAGAAAGAGGGCAAACTGTGTTTATTGAAACTCTCCAATGTAGACAGACAGACAGACAGACAGGTTGATATGTTAAGTGTACTACAGAGTCAAACATTAAAAGATAAGAGAATTTTGACAGGTAAAAAAAAAAATTTATACATAAATTTATATTTATGAACTACTATTGATCACAATGAATTAGTTGGCAATTAAATTTGAATAAATTATTTAAAGAGAAGATCAAATCATTTGTTAACAATCAATCCCTTATTATAAAATTGTAGTTTTTGGACTTTTGAATAGCGTTTTGTTCTTTTTTGTCTTTGCCGAGTAGGTTTTTGTTGTTTTTTTTCTATTTTTTTTTATCTTTGTTTGTTTTGTGCGTACGTGTTGTGCGAAACTTTTACAGCTGATCCACGCTGGGAAAAAAGATGTGCTCATGTAGATCGTTAGACTATTGTTGATGATCAGAATGTTGTTGTTGCTGTTTATTGTTAAAGCCATGGCTAAAAAAGAAGAGTTACAAGCGTTGTTAACTTAAGAGATTCTGTATAAATAGTTTGAATTTGTTCTGTATCGACAACATTCTAGTTTTAGAATTAATACTGTAAACATAGCAATACAGTGTAGATTCGTTGGATAAGTTAACTTAGTTCGATTACTATTGGAATTGGAAAATGGTAGGTTTAACTGAGTTGAGTCATTGGATTATATTTATTCAAACTAAATAATTTTGTGATTTGTAGAAATTGTTCCTTGTTGCCTTTGCTGTGATCGCAGCTGTTGCTGCTGATGTCAGCCACTTGCCCTCAAATGAATACTTGCCTCCAGTACAAGAATCTATTCCCATTTCTTTACCCGCCCAAGAGTACTTGCCGTCTTTACAACAAGCTGCACCCGTAGCTCCAGCTCCAATTGAAGCTGCTCCCGCTCATGAATTGGCTGATGATGGATACCGTTACAAGACTCACCGTCGTGTTGTATACCGTCGCAACCGTCGTGATGTCAGTCACTTGCCTTCTAACGAATACTTGCCCCCAGGTCAACAAGAAGCCGCTCCTATAGCTTCTCCCACTGTCGAATACTTGCCCCCAGTTCAACAAGCTGCACCAGTTGCCCCCGCTCCTGTTGAAGCTGCTCCCGCTCATGAATTGGCTGATGATGGATACCGTTACAAGACCCACCGTCGTGTTGTTTACCGTCGCAACCGTCGTGATGTCAGCCACTTGCCATCCAACGAATACTTGCCCCCTGGTCAAGAAGCTGCTTCCATTGAAGTTGCTCCCATCCAAGAAGTTTCCAACGCTGTTATTGAAGAAGCTATCCCCGCTCATGAATTGGCCGATGATGGTTACCGTTACAAGACCCATCGTCGTGTCGTGTACCGTCGCAACCGTCGTGATGTCAGCCACTTGCCCTCTAACGAATATTTACCTCCTGGACAAGAAACTGCTCCCATTGAAGATGCACCTGTTATCCAAGAAGTAGCTATTATTGAAGAAGCTGCCCCCGCCCATGAACTGGCCGATGATGGTTACCGTTACAAGACCCACCGTCGTGTTGTGTACCGTCGCAACCGTCGTGATGTCAGCCACTTGCCATCCAACGAATACTTGCCCCCTGGACAAGAATCTGCTCCCGTGATAGATGCCCCCGTAGTTCAAGAAGTAGCTATTGTTGAAGAAGCTGCCCCAGCCCATGAATTGGCCGATGATGGTTATCGTTACAAGACCCACCGTCGCGTTGTCTACCGTCGCAATCGTCGTGATGTCAGCCACTTGCCCTCCAACGAATACTTGCCCCCTGGCCAAGAAGCTGCTCCCTTGATAGATGCTCCCGTAGTAGATGCTCCCGTTGTCCAAGAAGTAGCTATTGTTGAAGAAGCTGCCCCAGCCCACGAATTGGCCGATGATGGTTATCGTTACAAGACCCACCGTCGCGTTGTCTACCGTCGCAATCGTCGTGATGTCAGCCACTTGCCCTCCAACGAATACTTGCCCCCTGGCCAAGAAGCTGCTCCCTTGATAGATGCTCCCGTAGTAGATGCTCCCGTTGTCCAAGAAGTAGCTATTGTTGAAGAAGCTGCCCCAGCCCACGAATTGGCCGATGATGGTTATCGTTACAAAACCCACCGTCGCGTTGTCTACCGTCGCAACCGTCGTGATGTCAGCCATTTGCCCACCCAAGAGTACTTGCCCCCACTACAACAAGCTGCTCCCATATCTGCCCCCATTAACGAATACTTGCCCCCAAGCCAACAAGAACAACCCGCTCCCGCCCACGAATTGTCTGCTGATGGTTACCGTTACAAAACCAACCGTCGTGTAGTCTTCCGTCGCCATTAAGCTAAACGGCCTAGTTTTCCATGTGCTGCAATTAATCATCAATAGTTCTCCTTTTTGGGAGAATTACAACTCAAAATATTTTTTAGTATTTAGAATTCTTGTACTGAAAACACCATCTCTAGAAAAATACCAACGACCTAAAATTTTAAGAAGAATACAATAAAAATACATTTAAAAAAAATATTAAAAGAAACAACTTTGTGTTTTTATTTAAATATGTGGCGAATTTATGTTCTTCTAAAAGTTTAAAAGTGTATGCACAGCTTTTAAAAACTTAAGAAACAAATTTCAATAAAACAAGTTTAATATTTCTAATTCAAAAACATTTAGGAATTTGGAACCGGCTTGCATAATATTTTTAATCTATTTTTCAATTAAAGATGTCCGACAACAAACAAGTGCCATAAATAATTTTTTATTTGTGCAAAATATTCAACATTTTGGTATTCGAAATTTTGTATAAAAAGGACGGATACAGCCGGTGGAAGTATCATTTTCCATTGGATTCTAACTAAGTCTATAAGAAAAAAGCACTGCAAAATGGTAAGTAAAAGTGACATTACAAGTGAATTGTGTTAGTTGAACTAAATAAATTCTATTTCAATTATAGAAATTCCTCATCGTGTTGTGTGCCTTGGTTGCCAGCGTAGCTGCTGACGTCAGCCACTTGTCGAACAACTACTTGCCACCTCACCATCATGCTGCTTCAGCTCCCGCTGTCAGCTTCAGTGCTACTCCTTTAACCACCTCTTATCACGTTGAATCTGCTTCTTCTCCAGCTGTTTCCTACTCTGCTCCTGCTACTCAATCTTACCATGTAGCTGCTTCAGCTCCAGCTGTTTCTTACTCAGCTCCCGCTCCAGCTGTATCTTACTCTGCTCCTGCTACCCAATCATACCATGTTGCCGCTTCAGCGCCTGCTGTTTCTTACTCAGCCCCAGCTACGCACTCTTACCATGTAGCTGCTTCCGCACCAGCTGTACACTACTCAGCTCCCGCTCCAGCTGTTTCTTACTCTGCTCCTGCTACCCAATCATACCATGTTGCCGCTTCAGCGCCTGCTGTTTCTTACTCAGCCCCAGCTACGCAATCTTACCATGTAGCTGCTTCTGCACCAGCTGTTTCTTACTCAGCTCCCGCACCAGCTGTACACTACTCAGCTCCCGCTAAGCAAACCTACCATGTTGCCGCTTCTACACCAGCTGTATCTTACTCCGCTCCAGCTGTTACTTACTCTGCTCCTGCTTCTGAATCATACCATGTTGCCGCTTCAGCCCCTGCTGTTTCTTACTCAGCGCCAGCTACGCAATCTTACCATGTAGCTGCTTCCGCCCCAGCTGTTTCATACTTAGCACCAGCTACCCAGTCCTACCATGAAGCCGCTTCAGCCCCTGCGGCCAGTTTCTCTGCCCCTGCTACTCACTCTTACCATGTTGAAGCTGCTTCTGCCCCAGCTGTATCTTTCTCTGCACCGGCTGCTTCTTACGAAACTGCCTCTTACGAAACTGCTGCCTCTGAACCTGCTCACACATTCTCTGCCTCCGAAGGCTACCGCTACAAGACCGCTAAGCAGCGCGTCATCCGCCGTCACCGTCGTGATGTCAGCCACTTGTCCAGCGAATACTTGCCTCCCCACCAAGGTGCTGCTTCTGCTGTTTCCGTTGAATACTTGCCCCCAGTAGCCGCATCTGCTCCCGTAGCTCAATACGAATCTGCTCCTGCTTACTCTGTTGCTGCTTCTGCCCCAGCTGTTTCATATTCATACTCTGCTCCATCTGCTTCATATTCCGCTCCAGCTGCTTCTTACTCATCTTACGAGACTGCTGCCTCTGAACCAGCTCACTCCTACTCCGCTAGTGAGGGTTACCGTTACAGGACAGCCAAACGCCGTGTCATCCGTCGTCGTCTTTTCTAAATCACAAGTACCTAAGACATGATGTTTTTTAGATTTAAATCAAAATCTAAGTAGAACAACTATTGTATAGTCAAATCGTATTACTTTTTTTTAATTTTAAAGAAAGAAATAAATGTTTAAATAAAATCTAATTGTTTTTAATAAATTATGAACTCGATTTAAAACACTTGAACATTTTTTTTAAAAAATTATTTATAAAGAAATTCTCGTAAAAACATTATGAATTAAGGTTTTTAGGGTCAAATATGTACATAATTAATTTCAAATTTTTAATATTTTAATTCGGCTCAAGTTCATCAAATTTAATTTTCAGTCAAGAATGAATGATTATCAATAACAATTTTAATTAACTTGCATGTTGTAAAATTCCTTTCTTCATAAAAATAATTTAATGAAAATTAAATTTAATGAACTTGAGCCGAATTAAAATATTATAAATTTGGATTAAAAACCATAAATAGTTCAACAAAATAACCACAATACTAATCATAATTAATTTCTATTTTGATGTGCAATTGTGAAACTGAAAGTGTGAAATATTTCAGATTTACTCAAAATCTGGACATATTAGCCTGGTGTTAAGGTGGTTTGATCTATTGTGTTTTCGAGATTCTTTATTAAAATAGTATTTAATAATCACTTATATAATGCAAATACTTACATATCTGTTTTACTTTAATTGAGGAAGGAAAATAGTTAGGCTTTTTTTATAATAGAAAACCTATAAAATTTCGCAATTTATTAAAATTATAGAATTAAATATCTCTCACTTTTTATCAAAGTAATTTTTGGGATTAGAAAATTTTTCAATTAACAACATTCCGTTTGTCGTGCTTCATTCCATATTTTTAAGGCCCAGTTAGCCGGGAGTAACAGTAAAGTTGCAAATCAGCTGATTCATTTTGTTGTATGTAAAGCAATTAGAACGATTACAGTTAGCAGTAAGATGTTACGTCTCAATCTGTAATAAGTAGATTGGTCTTACTTTTTTACGGTAAGGTGGCTGATACTGTTACTCCCGGCTAACTGAGCCTTTATTCTTGATAAGATGTACCTATGCGCATTTCACAGGTTGCATAGGCCAGATCGGAATCGGTTAACCGATCAATAATTTGGTTTGGTCAAATATCTGATTATTTACCGATTAAACCAAAACCTCGATTTTTTTTTATGGAGCGATTAAAGCAAAACCCCATTTTAATGAATAGCCCTCCATCAAGAAGCCACAACCATAATTTAATTGCGTGCGAACATGTTATGGTCAATAATAACATAAATATGCTTAACTATATAATTAGTATGGTGAGTTTTCACTCCTACTCCCAGAAAAGAGGAAAATACTATTGTTAGTTGAACAACAAATTATTGTAAGATGTAACCATAACATGTTTAGAGCAACCATAATATAAATGTGGATTTGTGATGGAGGAATTACTTCACTATAATATGGTTGCCGATGAAAATAATATGGTTAAATAAACCATAAAATTTTTAACGATTTTCGTTCACAATAGTTATGTTGGAGGTAGCAAAAATGAATTCAACTGCTCTGCATAAAATATCTTTTTGGATTATATTCTAACAGCCTGTTCAACGATTTCGAACGTCAACGTTCGCATAGAAAACTACATTTAAAACAAAAACAAATTGTCGAATATTGTTTTTGTTTTACATATAATTTTCTATGCGAACGTTAACGTTCGAAATCGTTGAACAGGCTGTAAAAATGAAGTAAATACTTTTTTTTGTAAGGGATGATGATGATGATGATAATAACATTTGAATGCAGCAACTAGTAAAGAAAACTCTAATTCGATTCAAAGAAAATAATTTTCTTTAAAAAAGGAATACCAACCCTAGAGGGAAGCGAACTGACACCAAAGTGATGGTAGGTACCGGTTCTAGTTCTAACACTTTATATTAATACGACCTATCACTTTTGCATGGGGTTGTCACGGAGGGGGTCAATTGACACCATTTGACCAGTCACACATTTATTCACAATGAACGAATTTCATCTTAGTTACTACAATGTAGTATTATCTCAATAAAACAAGTCCTACACTGAAAGAATTTTCTTCGCAATACCAATGAATTTTGATATTAAACCCATGAAAAATTTCATTAAAAAGGAACCTATGCAGCCCTTCGTTGGATCAATGAAACCTGTTTCATTAAAATGTATGTAATGAAACATTACATTAGAATAATGAATATTATTATTAATTGGATGAATACTTCAAAAATGTAAAAAATTTTTTTTTATTTTGTTTTTTTTTTCTTTTGGTTTTTTTCCTTTTTAACTTTTTTTTCTATCTCATTTTTGTTTCTGTCTCTGGCGGGAATCGATCCCGCAACCTCGGCGCTGCTAGACTAGCTCACTACCACCTAGCCTACCGGGGCAGTATAATTTTTGAATAAAAAAACTATGTTTTTCGCCATTACTATGTACATATTAAAGAAAATTAAAAACATACATATTTATTGATTGAAAGTTTTTGTTTCATTACCATAATGACATTTTTATTGTCATAATGAAAATTTAAATTTATAATGGCATGCTTTTTCGAAATATTTTTATACTCTTAATTATTTCAATTATTAAAATATGTATGTTGCTTTTATAAAAAAATTTTTGATTTCATAAATTTAATGGCATTTTACGTTAGATGTATGAAATTATTAAATCTTACATTTTTTAATTAACAATTTATTATTTTTTTAAGGAAACTATTATTTTGTATTAATTTATGAATAAAGTTATGTTTGTATATTGTTTTTTTATGTTCCCAATTAAAATTTTTGGTTTACTTGGACAAACTTAAGTTTCATATATCCAATGAAAATTTTTAACGTAATTACGAAATCCCAGAAGAAGCGATTTTAACGAAAATACTTCATTGTAACTATGAAATTTCATTTAGACAATGAAAATTTTCATTTAACCAATGAAATTTTTTTTATAAAAATGATTCATTAAATATATGAAGCATTTTTCTTTCAGTGTAGAAGTAAATTTAATAACCAAATTTTAGAAAGTTCCAAAAAAATGTCTCTCACCACCGGCGAAGACTGTACTGTAATTTGTTATGTTTTCTACCCTTTTGTTCTTCATACAGCAGTTAAATGACTGGTTATCCTTTCACTGGTCATGAGTTCTTTCTTTTTGAACTAGTTCTATTTTCACAAGTCCCAGTACCAGTCTGTTGGAACAATTGACACAAATTTCCCGCAGGGAAGTTTTTTAAGGCAGTAGAGAGAAAACTTAACGTGTCCAGAGATTGTATAATGCAACAAAATTCGGGTCATCACCTCAATACTTGCAACGTGAAATGTAACTAGAGTACTGGTAGAGCAAACCTGCTAAAGGGTTTTAAAAAGTTAGCTCGGGTTTTCGAAATTTCGGCCCTTGAAGTTTTCGGATTTTTTGAAAAGGAGTTTGGAATAAGTCAAACAAAAATATACTAAATGTACTTCTCGGTGAAGAAATTATTTCAGATGTCTGCAGTAGAATTGTATGGCAATTCTTTTCTTGGAATATATTAAACCACTAACTCTTATTTTAAGGGGTAATTTTTGCCCTTTTTCCCAACTTTCACACAAAAGAAGAACAAAAGTTCGTGCAATATATGTAAAATGCTTAAGTCAAAACAGTGTAAAGTATTGCGAGGTAAATATAAGGATTTTTACAAAAAAAATCTAATGGATTTCTTTTTTTTTTAGAAAATTTAACCCTATATGTTTTTATTGGGTCTTATTTGTTCTGTTTTAAAAAAATACCACAAAATTTTACAATAACAAGCTTAACGTTTTTTTTTTCGCAAAAATTGACAAAAACTATGTAGTTAGAGTCACCTGATGTCGTTTTAGCGGAGATTTGTTGTTGAAGTAAAACAAGCTGGTTTGCAAAGGAGAATCGTAAAAGTTTCGCTCACAATATCGTTTACGGAAGACATGAATTTAATATGGCGGGTTCCCACTTTGAAGCAACACATTTTTGACAGAGCGCTTTAATCAGCACTTATAAAAATTGTTGAATATAACGATAAAAATGGTTGTCATCTCCCAACAACATCTAAAAGTCCTCGAAGCACATAGTTTTTAATTCTTTTTTACGGAAAAAATCCGTTTAGCTTGTTTTGCAAAATATTCGTCGAACATATTATGCATACTTATTGTAAAATTTTAGAATTTTTTTTAACAGGACAAATAAGAACCCATAAAAAAATGAAGGGTTAATTTTTCTAAATCCTTACATGTCATTTACTTCGGAATACTTTCCACTCATTGACTCAATGACCACTGCTTTTGTGAAAAATAAAAATATATGCTACTTTATATTTTTCCTTTAATTAGCATTTAACATATGTTGTGGTCTTTGAAGCCAGTACAATTTGATGCAAAAAATATTTGTAGAACATTTTAAGCCTCTAAAGTGCCGTTTTAGTATACTTTTGTGTGAAAGCTGGTAAAAAGGATAAAAATTACTCCTTAAAATGAGAGAAAGAGTGTTAATATATTCCAAGAAAAGAATCGCCATACAATTCTACTAAAGACATCTGCAACATTTTCTTAGCTGAGTAGTACATTAAGTATTTATATTTTTGACTTATTCCAAACGCCCATTCAAAAAATCCAAAAATTTCAAGAATCGAAATTTCGAAAACCCGAGCTAACTTTTCAAACCCCTTTGGCAGATTTGCTCTACCAGTAGTCTAGTTTCAATTCGCGTTGCAAGTATTGAGGCTGGTTTTTTTTTTTGTTATACAGTGTTATAAAGGCAAACTTCCGTAGAATCATTCGGTAATTAAAATTACAAAAAGGCTGTCAAAAGATTATGTTTATTGTGTACTAAAAAAATATTTTCAAAGAAATATATTTGGATTTTGTAAAAATCCCACAAAAAATTAAGATTCAGATTTATAAGACGTTTTGTTAATTTTTGGACAGTAGCTTTAGCACGACTATGCATATTATGGTTGGACCTTTACTTTTAATTTTTAACACTGCATTTTTTATTTAATGATAAAATCATGGTCAATTTAAAGTAAATAAAATGGGAAAATCTTAAAAACATTTTGTTTTTTGAAAGACAAAATTTTAAAAGTGAATTTTAAAATAGAAAATTAAACCCAATTATAATATGAATAAGCTGGCTTAAGCTTCTGTAAAAAAGACCCTCAAATGACTTTAAAACATCAAAATCAAAAAACATTTGATTCTGTAGGGAAAGAGTGATCTGTATCTCACTTTGCTTAAGCAAAAGATAGATTGATTAAAGTGTATAATTTACTTGTATTCGCACAGTTCCTTAAGTCAACTTAAGCATATTAAAGTTGGGTCTTTGGTATGGACTCCATTGTTATAAATTGTTTATAATCAAAACTATTTCTTGTGATTCAATTTTAATTAAAATCCTTGCGCTTAGCTTATTGTGTCACTGAGCTTTAAAATGCTCTCACCAATACAGTTGTAAAACATTTTTGGACATCAATGTGTTTAGGTGAAACACAGATTTTTTGATAAAATAAGTAAGAATTTTATTTGTCACCATTGTCTCCTTTGAGCTCTATACACTTTTTACGACGTTTCTACAAATTTTTTTATCCTTAAAATCATCAAAATCAGTTCATATTTGTTTGTGAAATACAAAAGTTCATTTGTGGCATCAAATCTTTTTGCGCCAAAAAATGGTCACACGGGACTAAGTCCAGAGAATAGGGTGGATAAAGAAACAATTTATAACCAAATTCATGGATTTTTACCAAGGAATTCTGAATGAAAACTAAAACTTCACATTTTTCCCTTTCTCCTCCAACCAAGAGGTAGTCTGCTTTCAACGGCTGTCAAACCTCAAAAATTAAGGACTTTTTTATCGCACATATAGCTATTTCCTTCAATCCCTCCTTTATAAGAAAACTTAACCAATTTTTATAAGTTTTGGTATAACAATTCGCGATTAGATTGAGGATAAAGGTTGCAACCGATTTACGTTCTTTAAAGGCAATCAGCATTTTATTAAAACAATGAACTTCTTCGCTTTCAACGTGTACGTTTATTAAATTTTTACTTTTAACTATTATTATCTTTAATTTAAAACTGATTTTTGAAAGGAACAAACTGTCTAAAAATGATGTTAACAAATAAAGTTTTGTTTCTCAATTTTGCAGAAAAAAAACTTTTTTCTTTAAACATATTTAAACGTTTCCTATGCTCGAGAACGTGCATAATTATAATTAATACAAAATTTAATTAAAAATAAAACTGCTTAGAAATTTGAAATAAGAGAATTTTATACTACAAGTTCTTTAAATAATATTTAAAAAATGAGTGAATGGTAAAGAAACAAATTAGCAAAAACCTGCTTGCAAATGACTTTTTATCAATTTGCAATAAATGATGCGCAGCAAAAAAAAAAACAAAAAAAAAAACAAAAAAAAAAAGACAAAAAAGAAGAATCATGAATACGATTTTGTTTTGGCGTTTGTGCAAAATATGCAAATTTCTTGCATTCAACATTTTGTATAAAAACGTTGTGCTTATCTAAGGAAAGTATCATTTTTCATTGGATTTCAAGTGTATAAAGAAATCAGCACTTCCAAATGGTTAGTTTAATTTATTTCCGCGAAAAAGAACACAAATTTATGTACTAAAATTATTTGTCTGTCTCAATTATAGAAATTCTTGATTGCTTTGTGTGCTCTGGTTGCTGCAGCAGCTGGTGATGTCAGCCATTTGTCATCCAGCAAATACTTGCCACCTTCTCATCAACACGCTGCTTCAGCTCCCGCTGTAAGCTATAGTGCTGCTCCTTCAACCACCTCCTATCAATTTGAGGCAGCCTCAGCCCCAGCAGTTTCATACTCTGCTCCCGCTACCCAATCTTATCACGTTGAAGCGGCTTCTGCTCCAGCTGTCTCCTACTCAGCACCAGCTACTCAATCCTACTATGATGAAGCTGCTTCAGCTCCAGCTGTCTCCTACTCTGCACCAGCTACTCAGTCCTACCATGTTGAAACTAATTCAGCTCCAGCTGTGTCTTACTCAGCTCCAGATGCTTCCTACGAGTCTGCCTCCTACGAAGTTGCTGCCTCTGAGCCGGCCCACACTTTCTCCGCCTCTGAAGGTTATCGTTACAAGACCGCTAAGCGCCGTGTCATTCGTCGTCGTCGTGATGTCAGCCACTTGTCTAGTGAATACTTGCCTCCTGTAGCTGCCTCCGCTCCCGTAGCCCAGTACGAAACTGCTCCATCTTACGATTTTGCTGCTTCCGCCCCAGCTGTCTCTTATGCACCTGAAGCTTCCTATACTTCTTATGAAACCGCTGCCTCTGAACCAGCTCACTCCTTCTCCTCTGGTGAGGGCTACCGTTACAAGACCGCCAAACGCCGCGTCACTCGTCGTCATCGCCGTGATGTCAGCCACTTGTCCAGCGAATACTTGCCTCCTGTAGCTGCCTCCGCTCCCGTAGCCCAGTACGAAACTGCTCCATCTTACGATTTTGCTGCTTCCGCCCCAGCTGTCTCTTATGCACCTGAAGCTTCCTATACTTCTTATGAAACCGCTGCCTCTGAACCAGCTCACTCCTTCTCCTCTGGTGAGGGCTACCGTTACAAGACCGCCAAACGCCGCGTCACTCGTCGTCATCGCCGTGATGTCAGCCACTTGTCCAGCGAATACTTGCCTCCTGTAGCTGCATCCGCTCCCGTAGCCCAGTACGAATCTTACGATGTTGCTGCTTCCGCCCCAGCTGTCTCTTATGCACCCGAAGCTTCCTATACTTCTTATGAAACCGCTGCCTCTGAACCAGCTCACTCCTTCTCCTCTGGTGAGGGCTACCGTTACAAGACTGCCAAACGCCGCGTCATTCGTCGTCATCGCCGTGATGTCAGCCACTTGTCCAGCGAATACTTGCCTCCTGTAGCTGCCTCCGCTCCCGTAGCCCAGTACGAAACTGCTCCATCTTACGATTTTGCTGCTTCCGCCCCAGCTGTCTCTTATGCTCCTGAAGCTTCCTATACTTCTTATGAAACCGCTGCCTCTGAACCAGCTCACTCCTTCTCCTCCGGTGAAGGCTACCGTTACAAGACCGCCAAACGTCGAGTCATCCGTCGTCATCGTTTCTAATTCATACGTATCTAATGCCATAATGTATTTCAGATTCTGGGAATCAAAATCAAACAAAATATTGTAGAGTAAAATTGTACAACAATTTTTTTTTAATTACAAATATAAGAAGAGGTAAATTTATTTACTTTTAAATAAATTTAAATTAAAAAAAGTAATTTGATTTTAGCACTTGCAATTTATTAATATAATTATTGATGATTATATTAATAGTACAGTCATTTGGTTGGAATAATAGAGGTTACCTGGAAAGTTTTCCGGGAGTTTTGAAACCCAAACATTGGAAAAATGGCGCCTAAAAGCAGTTTTTTGATAATAACTCCTTTCCGACGCATTTTACAGGAAAAACATATAAATACAAAAGAATTGCACAGAAAATTTCCTACAATTTATGTCATAACCTTTTTTTTCCTAAAATCACGTTGCTACCACCAGCAGAACCAGCATTACGACAAAATTCGTTTCGAACTTTTTAATAGGTTCAGCAGTGGTATGGGAACGAACAAAATGTAGAACAATGGGGATGGACAAAGACAAGAACGGACTAATTCCTGTTACTACATTCGAGCCCCCTGCTCCGGAGAGCTTGCTGAAACTTATTTCTTGCAAATGCAAGAAAGGTTCTCAAAAAGCTTGCGGATGCAGAAAGGCAGGGCTGAGGTGCTCCGTTATGTGCACGAACTGAAGTTTTTCTTGTGATAATTCACAATTTACTTTACAAGATAGCAGTGAAGAAGAAGAAACGGACACTATTCTCGAGCAAATACAAGACGAAATCGAGAACGAAGAGGACCGCGATGAAACTAATGATCCCATCGCCGATGATGCAGAAGAAACTTCCGTCTTTGATATTTCAATCAGTACTGAAGACGATGAAAACACAACACCTGGTCCGTCAACAATATTGAAGCGACGGAGATTGAACTAAATTTGGAAATAGTGAGTCAGATGTGGATTAGGCCCACTGGAAATACCACGATAAAAAACGCGCCGCTTTCTCTACCTCATGGTGGTGCGGAAATGAGCATTTCTGCCGAAACGTGTGTTGAACTACACTTTAGCGCTCGTATGCCGAATCTAGTGATTTTAGGGGAAAAAAGGTTATGACATAAATTGTAGGAAATTTTCTCTACAATTATTTTGTATTAATATGTTTTTGCAGTAAAATGCGTCAGAAATGATGAGTTCTTTCTTTTTGTCCTCTCTTTTTGTACTTGTTCTATTTTCACAAATCCCAGGACCAGTCTGTTGGACAAATTGGCACAAATTTCCCGCAGTCATGGCACGCAATGCCGCAGGAACGATGCATGACTCTGGTAAACAGTATGCCCAGGAGATGTGCTGCTGTTATAATATGAGCTGTTATATGATTATAATAAATTATAAGCTAATTAGTTATATGAATCTTTTTTCCTTGAAGAAAATAAATGTTCTTTAATTTGCTCTTGTTCAGTCCTTTTGGGTGTTGCTTTATTTCGAAATAAAACAAAGTAAGACCGGTACAAGTTAATGGGCAGCACGCCATTTAATAGGGCATGACAGCGATTGAAGTTATAAATACACGAGAACATTTTTGGTTTAAAAGGGCGTATTTAGCTAATGTTCTAACCTAA
Source organism: Pollenia labialis (assembly GCA_949318255.1). NCBI lineage: Eukaryota > Metazoa > Arthropoda > Insecta > Diptera > Polleniidae > Pollenia > Pollenia labialis. Next base: position 135,570,935 of record OX439140.1, read on the forward strand.
TGTCCACAGCTGTAAATTGAAAAAAAACGTCAGTTAAAAAGTAGATAGTGTGCCAATGATTTGTTTTTCAAAGAAACAAGAAAAGTTAATTTATTTTTTCAATGTTATCCCCATAGTGCGGCTCGAGAGGGGTTTGTGTAATCTATCATCAAAAAAATAAAAAAAATAAAATAGATCACTTACAATTCTACTCAAAGAACCAGTGAATTTTACTAGGGAAATCCCAAATTGAGCACATTTACATTTTACTAAATTGTATTTGAAAAATATGTAATTATTTTTATGCCCACCTGAATCCGAAAAGTTATAAAAGTAGTTATAAAGAGTCCAAGAAATCAAGAAAGCAATCACTTTTGCAAATCATTACATGTAAGTGATTATTTCATTCATTATAAGGTTAACTTACACATATGTATAATACGTAATGAGAAGTAGTTATGTAATTGCTGCTTCGTAACGCAAATAGTAGCGAAGATAGCTACTTACTAAATAATGAGTGAAAGAAGCTATCAATTTTCAAGAAGTAAGTTTTTACTGGATCGCTATCCATATTTTTAATTTATTTCAATCGGTACAGCCGTTTAGAAATTTTAGTTTTATTTTCGCAAAATTTTTATTCCGCAATTGCAATTTAGAAATATGTAACAGTACAAGAACAGTTTAGAGCTGTCATTATAACCAGACAGTTTGGCTGCCACGACAATCGGTTTTACGCAACGGAACGACTCGGGCTTTTACGAACACGCACCAAGGATGGTTAACTTAGGAACACCTGATCTTCAGGTTTCGGTTTTACAACAGTTTGGTATTTTTTTCGCATCTGCTGGCATCATTGTTGCTGCCCTCTTCACTTTAATGGAAATGTTAATGAAAATCAAATTACCGGCTTTCCAGATATTTTTTTTTTGCAACACAATAGTGCCAAATGCACAGAGATCGTCGATGGGGAACAGGCTACGTAAACTCTACAGCCAAAATAAGCCATGATTATTTTTTGTCTTATTACTCACCTTTGCGCGGCACACCAGAAATACTTTTCAAATATTAAATAAAATCTGAACCGAAATTTAAGAAACTTCTACAGTAAATTACTGATGATCAGTACATAGAATACATAAAACAATCTTCAATGGAACTTTCGAAAATCAATCCCAGAATTTCTTAAAATAAGTACAAAATTCTTGAGCCAAGTAAAAAAAGATTAAACTTTTCGTTGGTATAGTACCACTGTGAGCGTTTAAATCTCATTTAACTTATCAAAGTTTGTTGTCTACTACTACAACAAGTAGCTAAAAAAAAAAGAATTAGCTTGTTGTGTTTAAAAACAACAAAAACAACGGAACAAAACGAAAACACATTATTGTCATGTTTAAACAGTAAAAGAGAACTTTTGCTTCTCATTTAGTTTATATTTTCAGTTACATATGTACATTAAGCTTTTAAAGAAAAAACCATTTCGGGAATGATGCTGGTGTTTAATAATTGAAGTTTTGAAAGGTGTAAAACGGGTAAGTAGATCAGTCATATTAAAATTCTACTTCTAATTTAAATTTTGGTTTATTTAAAGTACGAATTCGGGAATGAATCAACTTTATAATACTTGAATGAAGTACATTTTCAAAATTGCACTTTTACGACGCTAATTGTACATAAACTCAAAATTAATTAGAATAATAAAAAGAAGTTAGGGTGTTTTTTAAACCGCATGAAAACTAACGATATCGATTACTATGCTTTGACAGCTGAGAATGTAAAACTGTGCTTGTTGACATATCTGTTCAGTTAGGTTTGTAAAGTCATCATGAATCGTTTAACGCTAGTAAGCTTCTAAATTGTGGGAATTCATTTTGAAAAAAATAATAGCCTATTTCCGATGTGCAAAATAATTATTTCTTTCGAACAATTACATTTAAAACAAATTCTAAGAATAAATTTAGTTGTACGAAAAAAAAGAAATCTTTCGTACATCGGAAATAGGCAGAAAATCTGTTGGCGAAGTTCATAGAGCACTTTTAGCAAAGAATTGTGTTAACTGATGAAGCTTACTTCTGACTAAATTGTTACGAATCACTATTACATCATCGATCCCAATTTCTTTCGAAATGAGCCAGGAGCTGCCGTTACGGCTAAAAGCGAGCGCTATCGCTTAATTAGCTAATCAGCTTAAAGCCCTTATGACACTAAATTTCTTATTCATTAATTGATATAGAATTGATAGAAAGAACAGTATATGCTAGAAAGAGCAAACTATAAAAAATGTAAGCAAAGTTTTTTAGTATTTTTTCTCTTGTTATGGTTTTGTTTCAGGGATGGCGTTGAGAATTTTTAAAATTGTACCAACAACCAGGGCTGCCTGTTTAGGGGTTTTGACCCCAAATTAGGGGTTTTCTTGTTGCTAAAAGGGACGGAAAATTTAATTTGGGGTTTGGGGTTTGCATTGGGGATATTAAAAAAATAACTTGGGATTTTTTGCGGAAATAAAAAATATGAGCTTAATTTTTCTATTAAAGACAACTAAGTTTAATGCACACATAGTATGTGTCACATACACATTACAGTGGATTTTTTGCAACATCACTTGATATCAATGAGCACCGGGCAAAAAATTATTAAAAAAAATATCTGATAAGTTTGAAGTTAATCTCTCAATAAGTCCAAAATTTGCATTTTCCTGGACAACTTCATGTGTATAAGAGATGTTCAAAAAAATTAAAATGAACTCGAAAGCCAATGAATGGGCTTATTGGTTCCTTTATATATAAAAACATTTAATATGAAGTTTGGTGACGATTGGGTAAAGAAAACTCGATTGAAATGTCAAAAAGTGTGTACAAGGAAAAACAATCACTTATTTATGTTTTTGGAAAATTTTTTAAATGTCGTAAAAGTTTTTAGTCTAGATTATTAACAATTAGAAATGTTTTTAAAAAAGAAATAAAAAATCGGTTTATAACTAGTAATAAATGATGCCCCAGACCACTAATGTGCCAATTATTACTTGACCTAGAAATGTGAGCGCACACCTTTAATAGTTTTAAATTTGATTTGTGCAAAAGACTAAAAATTGTCAAATAATAAAAACGCATTACAGAAAATACAGTACGTTACGGTATCGTTACATTGCATAATTCTTAAAATGTTGAATGCAAACAATTAAGCATGAAATGCAAGAGCCTTCAAACCTGTGTTTGTAGAGAAACAAATAAAGCAATTCTCAAATGGATAACTGGTGCGCGTGGGAATGTAATCCAAACTAGAACATCCTCATTATTTTTTAATAAAAGTAAAAATAAAATTAATTTTGTATAATAAACTTCTTAAAAATTTTGTGATTTTGTGGTCCCATGCAAACTTTTTATAGGAAAGTTCCATTGTATATATATGGGGGATTTCGCGTCAAGTGACCCAACTTTGAAATCGATATCTTCCGATTTAGAAGAAAGTTTGTCCTATTGGATAGTACTTTAGATACAAATTTTCAACCAGATCGGTCAAAAAGTTCCTGAGTTAGAGGAGGTCAAAGTTTGACATTTTAGCCATACAGGTGTTCTTTCTCATCCATGTAACTCATTACCTATTGGTGTTAGCAAAATTTGTCCCAAGTAGCTTCGATAGCTAAAAGTTCGATTGAAAAGTTGGGTCACTTGACACGAAATCCCCCATATGTATATATGTATATATTTAAAAAACAACTACATATTTCCTTTCGATAAAAATGATCTCTTGTAGAACATGGTACAAGTTAAACTCAAATAAATATTTAAATTATCCGTTAAAAATTATGTATTTTTTTACAGGGGCTTTTTTTGGGGATTCTTGCTTTTACCGGGGGATATTTGGGGAAATTTATTTTTAAATTTGGGGAGAACGAAAAAAAGTACCTGGCAGCCCTGCCAACAACCTTTAAAAATTTTACTTTTTACCCTAATTTTACTAAAAGATTTTTTTAATTGAAATTAATTTTATTTATTATCTTAAAAAACACCACAAAAAGGTATTATAAATCTTAGTTTTAAAAGTATCAACAAAACAGTACAATTGAAACAACTTAGCCATCCCTGTTCTGTTAGTTGAATTAAATGTTGCCAACTTTTTGTTTATGAGAAACCTAAAAACAAAAAGCGGCTAATCGCTAAATTTGCCCATAAACCGCTGATGCAGCAACACTGTTAATATTTCAAGCTTGAAATGTCAATTTTAATTTGAACCATTTTACATTTTTTTTGACATAACTTCATTTTTTATCGATAACTTTAGTAAAATGTTTGACAGTTTGCCAATTATCTTAATACAGCTGAACCCTTCGCACTTGGTAAATTATTCTATTACTTTATATTGGCACTGTTCACCAAAACTTGAACAATGCATTAAAAATGCAGTGTCATAAGGGCTTAACATTAACAACATTTGGTTCCAACAAGCCGGCACAACTTGCCCCACAATGCAATTTATGTGAATATGGAAAATAAAACACGAATATTTATAACAACGATTGCAGGCGTGTGGGTTTGCAACATAAATTGTTTAAATAAAAATACGATACCAAAGACAAAAACTAATTTTTTTCGAGTGGAGAGTTGATAACAAAAATTAAACGATTTAATTCTTAGTTCCTTTAAAGACAATAAAGGTAAAATAGTCTATATCGCTTATGAGACTAAAAATGGTAGTGACAGTGAAAAAAAAGTGGCATGAATATTGGCATAAAATGCTTCAAGAGTAACAGGTTTATCGGCATAAATGACTTAACACAGTCCTATATAAAGTAATACCGATGCGTTTAATCGCACGAACGAGTGGGCCATTGATATGCCTTATATGTAAATTAGGCTTAAAGTCTCATTATAATTAGGGATACAGTCGACGATTCGACTGCAACTAAAGGATGTGACTATAAGCGAAAAGTAGTTTAGTCACAAATTGAACGGATCAAATGGTTAATATAGCTCGTAGCCACGGCGGGGATATGCCTTAAATTATATTTAAAAATAAATGCCATAACATATTCTACCAGACAACAATAAACAAATTTCAATCCAACAATATTTCTGTCTTGTATTATCATTTTAAGTTCTCATGCAACTAAAAAAACCCTATACATTAAAATTCACTTAGGCCCGTTTTTACAATTTACCACTAGCTAAAGTTATGATTTTATCGGCCATAAAAAAAGTGTTCCATTATTACACCTTTACTTTAACCTACCAGGTAGGATGAACCTTAATGTACTTTATCTCTCACTTTAGGTTAAAGTAAAGTTTTAATAATGGAACAATTTGTGTAAGGCAGGATAAAGTCTACTCTTAGCTATCGGTAAGTTTTGAAAACGGGCCTTAATAATATATCTTTGGAAAATTAACAAAAATAAATATTAAGTTTAGACGAAAACTTTTTAATTTTTTTTAAAGTTCATAGTGGAACGGCGTAAAATTGTGTAAATTTCTATGCTTTCTTTTTTTATATTGTGGTATGAAAAAATTAATTTTTCAATTATCTAACCCTTGGTATAGTATAATTCATAAATTTTAAAACGTTTGATATTTAATTGAAGTACTTCGGTACTTCTGCAATGCTAACAGTACTGAAAAAAGTACAATTGTACTAACTTTATCATCCCTGGAAATACAATCATAGCTTTTCTTAAATCAATCTCATTTTCGTACTATTTCAAGTACGAATTTAAGATTAAATATGAATAAGTTTCAGGATTGTAAATCTGTACATAAATCAATCATTCTGTACTTGATTCAAGAAAATCCGTACTCACAGTGCTATTAATACCGCTTCGGATTGATTAGAGTTTGGATGGATTTATATTTCTTTCAGTGTATGGATTTCTAAAAATCTGGAGAACGGTTACAGTAAAAGTTTAAAATAAATAGTTTAGGTTTTTATACAAAAAATCTGCTACAAACAGGGGAAGTATTATCTATGATAGGTTCAATATAAATATTTCTGTATATCTGGAGTAACAGTAACAGTTAAAGTAAGTTTTAAATATTTTCATTTTTTTTTACCAAATCCTTAACACTTTTCAAAAATGAAATTTTTTTTCGTTGTTTCTATAAAGCTGGAATTTTCTAGATCCCGAGAAATTTAAAAGTATTTAGCACTTTCTTGGAAAGTGAAAAAGTCTTCCATTTGAAACTCCAGTCTCTTTTAGAAAACACAATTTCATGTGAATTATTATATTGAAAACAACAATAAAATTTCAATATAATTTCTCAATTTTGTTTTCATTTTCTTAAAACAGGCAGTTTAAAATTAAAATTAATTAATTTTTAATTATTACTGTTAAGCTTTTTTAAATTAAACAGGCTCTAAGTACTTATCAAACAGAATCAAATAAAATAAATATAAAAAACAATTATAATTGATTTGATAACAAATTAATATTGCACTAAAACGACTAATTTACATTTATAATTATTCGAAAAAATAAAACAAAAATATACAAACATATTTTTTTTTGCACAAAGCACACTGTACGATGACTAGCCGTATGAATTGATGACATTTTTATAATTTTGCAGTTGAAATATTGTTGTTAACTGCTCTTGTTTAAGTTGTTTTATTCAAATCTTCCGCATCTGGATTTAGTTAAGCGAAAAAAATAGAGAAAACGAAAAAAAGCGTAGTATTAGGAGAATTTTAAATACCCTTTTTTGAAAAGTACCAAGCTTAAGTACCTAAATTTAAACTGATCTCCAAAAACATTTAAACTTCGCAAATAGCAGAATGTGTTTATTCTAATATTTGTATTTCTTATCTTTAATTCTAATTGTTATTGTTGTTAGCGTTCATTTTATGTTTTGCCCCACTGTCGTGGGTTACCAACCCTCTAATCAACTTAATATATCCTTCTTTAAAATCATTATGCATACGATGGCTGCGCATGTCTTCTCTTTAAAAATATGCTTTTATGATTGTTTTTTTTTACGATTTTTTAAGTCCAGCGAATATAAACATGTTTCTAATCTTTCTTGTTGTTTTTTTCTCTTATTGTTCTTTACCAATCAACCGATGCTTGTGTTGAACTTAAAATTTATTAGAAAATTAATATTTATCTATAATTTCTAAATCTGGTTAAAACTAAAATAAACACCTCCGTCTGTTTGTGTTTTTTTCTTGTTGGTTTAAACAACAATAACAAAGATTAATGAAGACTTTAACATTTGTAGGAAAAACTATGTATGCATGTATATTTTTTTTTAATAATTAAATAACTAAAGAAGAGAACGCTATAAATAAGCGATAATTGCAGAAAATAGAAAAAAGCAATAATATTAGGTAATTTGCTTGGAAATACCCTGCAAATTCATTGGACCACCTGATCCATTTTGATTAAATGGACTGCTCCATGGACTGGTCCGATGTAATGCAAGCATGGACCATGTCATTGTTAAAAAGTGTTTGTAGTGAGACGACATGTTTTCGTTTTTAAACGAAGTTAAAACTAATCCTCTTGTGTATTCAATGGAGTTGTTTTAAGACTACTCTTTTGTAGTCCAAAGCTGGGTTTTATGGTCCTGCCGTAGGACATCGTAATGTTAAATAGACCATGTTTTTTACATACGTTTGGGTTACTTTTGGACTAGCCCTAGTCCCACACGTGTTTGGACTAATCCTATGATTTGCAGGGTAAATACACACACACACACTCGTCCATAACTCAATTTGCATTGATAAAGCGTCGGTTTGAAAATTATTTTAAATTTCGCAAATATGCTGAAAAAAAAATAAAATAGCAAAACGAGACAAAAACTTTGCATACTTTTTGGATGCACTAAAAAGATCATATATAATCTAATGATTTGGAAGTATATAAAGCATAGTATTAGGATTTTTCATTATTGCACAGTGGGGATGAATAAAATAAAAACATGTAAGAGTGCTTTATTATATATATATATATATATATATATATATATATATATATATATAAATTCCTTTTGTTCCTTTAAGGAGCATAGGGCCTCAACGATTATGTTCCATTCTTGTTTGTCTGTTGCTATGATCTTCAGCTCGTTCCACGTTTTGTTGACTTTGGCTACTTCGATGTCTAGTTGTCGACGCCAGGTGTGGCTCGGCCGACCCTTCCTGCGGCTGCCTTGGGGATTCCAGTCTATTGCGTTTCTGGTGATGTCGGCTTGAGGTCTTCGCAGGGCATGTCCAATCCACCGCCATTTCCGTTTTCTGATTTCATACTCAATTCGTGTTTGTCCGCACTCGGCCCATAAGCGTTCGTTTGTGATGGTATTTGGCCAGAAAATTTTAAGTATGCGACGGAGGCAACGGTTGATGAATACTTGTATGGCATTGGTATCGCATTGATTTGAGTTCCAAGACTCGCAGCCGTAGGACGCAACTGATTTCACGCAGCTGTTAAAGATGTTGATTTTAGTGCGCTTAGAGATATGGGGGGAATTCCACACATGGTGAAGTTGGCCATAAGCTTGCCTGGCCTTGTTTATGCGGTTCCCAATATCCTCTCTTGAGCCTCCACTTGTTGATATTATGCTACCCAGGCAGCAGAAGGATTGGACGTCTTCGATCTGTTGTTCTTGTAGTGTGAACTGTTGCATATTTGTTGTATTGATTCTCATGGCTTTGGTTTTGGGGATATTAATTCTAAGACCACACATTGCTGCTTCGGCTTCGATGTTGTTAAGTTTTGACTGCATATCGTCAAATCTATGTGAGAGCAAACAGATGTCATCTGCATAGTCTAAATCTTCGAGACGGCCGTTAAGGCGCCAGGTAATGCCTCTAGGTGTTGTTATGACTTTTTTCATGATGCTATCGATGACAACATTGAATAGTAGGGGGGATAGTGGGCAACCCTGCCGCGCACCTACTTTGATACTTATTGGGCAACTGATTACATCCTCGTGTAGGATGCGGCATTTAGCATTCTCATACAAAGCCCTGATTATCACAATAAGTTTTTCAGGTATTCCCTTGCAGCGAAGTGCGTTCCATATTGCAGCGTGATGTATTGTGTCGAACGCCTTTTCGAAATCGATGAATGTTAGATATAACGGAGATCGCCATTCGACTGATTGTTCCGTTATTATTCTAAGGCTATTAATATGGTCAATGCTAGATTTGCTGGGACGGAAACCGGCTTGTTCGTTGCGAATATCGTTGGACAATGCGTTGGACGTTTGTTTATTATATTAGCTATGACCTTGTTTGCCATGCTAAGAAGAGTTATGCCCCTCCAGTTCTTGCATTGTGTAAGGTCTCCTTTCTTTGGGATTTTAATTATCATACCCTCTTTAAGGTCATCGCTAAGGTGATTGGTTTCCTAGAATTTGTCTATAATGGGGTGTATTAGTTAGGCGCATGTAGCTGGATCTGCCTTTAATAGTTCGGGCGATATGTTGTCGATTCCGGGTGCTTTATTGTTCTTGAGAGTCTTAATTGCTGTCTCAATTTCGATTACGCTGGGCTTATTGATCGGTATGTCATGCCTTTCAGTATGTTGGATGCAAAGGCATGTTGGTTCAAAAGTGACCTGAGTGGTGTTAAGCATTTTTTCATAGTGTTTCACCCATATGTTTATTTGTCCTGTTTTCGATGTTATTATCTCTCCTTGGCTGTTTTTTAAGGGTTTGCTTGTGTTAAAACTCTAACGTCCTAATTGCTTTGTTATTTTGTACAGATCGCGACTCCTGTGGGACTCGGAAGCTGTTTGGGCTTCTTTGGCGAGATCATCGACCCAGCGGCGTTTGTCTCGGCGAGCGCTTTTCTTGACCTCTTTGTCAATTAGTGTGTACGCCTCTTGCATTCTTCTTTTTTCGTTCCGAGTCTTAGCACTGTTGAGATACGCTTTACATGTTCTTCTGTTCGTTATTAAATCCCAGGTTTCATCTGAGATCCACTCCTTACGTTCCGAGATTCTGTATCCAAGGTTGTCTTTTGCAGCGTTTGTAAGACAGTTTCTTATGGCTGGCCAATCAACATTACGGTTTTGAGCTTCCTCCAGGGATGACCGAATCTCATTTAAGTAGGCTCTATGGTATATGGGATTGTTCAGTTTTCGGACGTCAAATCCTCTTTGTACCACATTTTTCTTCTTAATTGCAGCGACCTTTAATCTTATTGTGCCAATGATCAAATGGTGGTCGCTGGAGCAATCCGCTCCCCTCATACTTCGGACGTCTAGTAGACAGTTGCGCCAGGTTTTGCTGATGGCAATGTGGTCAATTTGGTTTTGTGTTGTTTGGTCAGGGGATACCAACGTAACTTTGTGCACCTTTCTATGAGGGAATAATGTTCCTCCAATGGCGAGGTTGTTGGACAGGCACATTTCTACAAATAGTTGACCATTTTCAGACATTCTACCCAGTGCGTGTCGGCCCATGATGCTCTCCATGTTTGTGTTATCTTGTCCAAGCTGCGCATTAAAATCTCCCATTATTATAACTATGTCTCCTCGGTGTATCGACGATGTTACCCTTGAAAGGTTGCTATAGAAGTCCTCCTTCAGTGTGATATCTGATGTTTCTGTAGGGGCGTAGCATTGCACACATGTTATATTTCTAGCCCTTGTTCGGAATCTAGCTGTAATTATTCTGTCTGAATGTGGTTTCCAGTCAATTAAAGCATTCCTGGCATCTTTCGAGAGCAGGAATCCAACACCACTTGATCGCGGTTGGTTTGATGGTTTTCCAGAGTAAATAAGGGCGAATCCGTCGGTTGTTGTAAATTCTGCGGATTCGGGCCATCTGGTGTCGCTCAGTCCCATAAAGAGCAGCTTGTAGTTGTTCATCTCTCTGCAGAGTTGGGCCAGTTTAGCAGGATCCAAAAGCGATCGTACATTCCATGATCCAAATCGTGTCCGTTGTTTGAAGCTAAAGGTCGTCATCAGGTTATTCAATCGGGATTCATTCATTTCGGTTTCAGTAATCATTGCGTTTAAGATGAGTAGCTGATTAGACTTCTGCATCCGATCCTGGATCTGGGGCTGCCAGCACGCATCCAGGCAAGCAAGTTTAGGAGAACATTTCTGATGCCCCTTGGAGAGGGTTATACCGCCAAGGTCGGTCGTCAGAGCCTCGTCGGTTATCGGCAGAGTACACCACTTGCAGGTGAGGTTGACATTTGACAAGGAGAGGCTGTAAATTACGCATCACTATTCCATTAGTACTCCAAGAGTGCTTTATTCGGCTGTGCTAAATCTTTGATACCCTCCACCGACATCTAGAATATTTCAGGCGTGGGCCCTGTCCATAAGTTATTAATTAATCTTTATAAAAATTGATGTCTGTACTAACATTCTTACCTACATATGTAACACGGAATGTTAAAAGGGACATATAGGCAGAAAAAATGTTTTGGAGAAGTTAAGGTAGAAGTACATAGCACGCATTCGTCTGCGTGTGTCGTGCGTTTAAAAACTTTAGCACATGAAAAATTACAAGTCAGCTTGTTTTTTTATTTTTTTTACTTAATTGTACATTGACAACGGATTCGAAAATATATCAAGATTTTTTTTATTTGATTAAATCTGCTTTATTTACACATATTGCATGTTTTTTAATCACTTCAACTTCAATAAGTTTTTCCTACATACTTCACAAATTTGTTAAAATATTGTATTTTATTGTCTGCTGATTACTTGTCAAAAACACACAAAGCGTTAAAAAGTTCAAAGTTAACCAACTTTCTGGTGCAGACGCGTCAAAATATTTTGCATGAATGAAAACACACTAGCTTAACTTTTTTTGACAGAGGTCTACAAAGCGCGTGCGCTCTAACGCGTGTTATGTACTTCTAACTTTAACAAGTTGATTTTGATGCGCTTGAACGCTTTTATGGCTTGAAACTCGTTACTCGGGTGGTTTCGGGATCGCTGATTATAATCAGCGTTATGACAAAACCTTTGAGTAACGATCTGTAATAAGCCATATTGGATCCGCCACTTTGGATTTTTAAAATCTTATATCCGATTCTTAATCAGCGAGTTTCAAGCAAATTAAATCAATTTCAGAAAAGTTTGTCACATCAGATTTAAATTTGTTGCTTCCTTTTGTATCAAAAGTGTCTATTTTGTTGCTAATTTATGACAAAGCTAATGAAGTTAGAAGGCTGTGCATTGGAAAGAGCGTGTTTTCTACTATAATAATCATCAAAAAGGTAAAAATCAATTTTTTTCGACCCGTAGGTCACTTTTAACTTTCCCTGTCACATATGGGCATTTCCATGTCATCGTACGTGACATTTGTACACCTTCAGAGAGATAGAAAATTTGCGAAAATAGTATTAACTGGACATTTTTTTTATCATTATGTTTCATTTAGAGGGTACTATATATGAAAAAAAAAATTATTAAATTCGGAACCTTGTTGTCCAAAATATCGAGCAAAGTTAGTGCATATCGTACGTGACATAAAACGGAAGTGATTTTGGGGTGAATGTAAAAAAATACGAAAATCTGCGAATTGTGAGAGGTTTTTCTTCTTTTTTTAATTTTTAACATTAAACCAGATATTTTACCTTTATAATCCGTAATTGGAAATTTTTTTTTTTTGGATGGTTTTACAATATAGTATTTACAAGGCATGAAAAATATTTTATGTAAATATATGTATGCATATAAAAACTTAAAACAAAGAAGTTAGAAAAGTCGGTCAAGCCCGACCATATGACACCCTACACTATAATATTTTAAACAATTTTTTTTTTGAGAGTGTACCCTATTTGGGACCCATGGCAAATCAAGATCGCCAGAATAGAATTATGCTATGAGGTTAAGAATTATATAAGAGTAATTTTATTACATTATTTATGTATATCCATCTATATGAGATTTGTGTGCCCCTAGCCGATTTAAGAAAGGGGGGTTATATGGGACCTATGGTTAATTTTTGGACCTACCCGCACAACATTTTATCATGATATAGTACCTATCGCAAAAGTCATTGTCGCCAATTTTTATGTAAATGCCAACATTTCTTAGGAAGTTATGACATTAAAGCTATTTTCGGGAGTAGCACTTGTATGGGAGCTATGGTCAAATATGGACCGATTCCAAAAAAATTTTGTAAGACGCTTTTGATTGTCATAAAATAAGGTTTGACCACATTTAAACTTAATACTAACATAATAAGATGATGCATTTTGGTACTTAAAATATCGTACGTGACGAGATTTAAAAGCTCATAAAATTTTGATATACCAATTTAAAAAAAAATTCCGATCAATATTTTTTTGCAGCAAATATCTTGCTTTGAACTTTTATTTTGAAACACCTAAGACAGGCCAAATAGAAATGACAAAGACAAATGTTGTTTTTGCACCACGTACGTGACGTTAGAATAGCATCCAAAACAAACCAAAAAATATACCGCTAATCGAACTATATACTTTGTCTTTCCTCATGGATCTTGTTCATTGTTGTTGTAACACTAATTTTAAAGCATAATTCCAGGGTTGCCAGTTTCTGTATTTAATCGGAAGAAAATTGAAAATTGTTTATTGCAGTTACTAAAAATGAATCAAAGAGAAAGTCAGTTTAAACTTTTATTTTTTGCTTTTTAAAAATTGTAATTAGCTATAAGTACGTCTGCATAGTAAAATTTGGGTGTTTTATTTCTCTTTACCATATTTAAAAAACAGTTTCAAGCGTTTTAATTTTTTGAATCGTGGTTGACATTCTCATGGAAATGCCTATATGTTAACTTATTGCCCTACAATCAGAAAACTGTATGCTTTTATTTCTAGTCATATAAAACTTTATTTGAAAAAATTTGAGTAAAATATCATGATCAGTAACTAGTCATGTGACTGGATTTTTTGCGAGTTGTGTCTGATTCTCTCTGATACTATTAATTTATATGAAGGGGGTATCATGGTTCACTCGAGACAATATCTGCGACACGCATAATTTTAACCGATATTTAGGTAATTTTAGGGGCCTGTTACAAAGTATCAAAGGTGCCAATTAATCCCCTCCTAGAACATCGCCATAATCAAGAAGCAAATCCGCTTCATATAAAGTGTTAAAATTTTAACCGATTCCAACCACATTAGAATTGTATTGTGACAAACATGGCTTAAGTTCCCTTTCCCCTAGGGAGCCTACTTCCTACTAATAATTTATTATTAAAGTAAAAATGTGTATGTTTGGATATTTAGATGTTTGTTTGTTTGTGGCTCAATCACGCGAAAACCGCTTAGTCTTGGTACAATTTCTCTTCATGATGAATTTGATATACAGAAATAAATTCGAAAAATATAAAAAAATGTTATTAAATTTATCTCGACGCCTTAAAATATGCAAGTTGACTTGGAATTTTTAAACTTTAACTTTAAATTAAATAAATATTTCCTATATAATTAGCAGATTGATCAACTTAAGTGGCTAAAACGTAGAGATACGAAAGCTTTTATTTTTTTAAATCAATATATTTAAAGTGAATAAGTGTAAATCCCGTTTCCGGTTTTTTACCAAAATAGCTTTGGCTTTTTTTGTGAAAAAGTTAATCGCATTTTTAAAGGCAACAAATTTTTTAACTTAAACAAACGAAAAATTTTATATGAAAAATTTTGTTTTCTTTTAGTTGCGTTATTTGGTAGTGTTTTTTTAATTCTTTTTTTTCTTCTTTCGATCACCAAAAAATATTATCAATTTCGAAAATTTGGCTCTTTTCGTGATTTCCCAAGAAATCACTTAAGGTGTGAACTTAAGCGCAAATATACCATGTTTAAAAACGGTTTTTGAAAATGGAAAACAAATTTTCATAGTAATAAACAGGAACACCAGAAATATGCTCTAAAATCGTTAAAATTAATTCAAAAAATAAAATAAGTTACATTTAGCAAGCGTTGATTTGATTTTATCAATTACGTAAATATTTTTACCATAATAATAAAATATTTATACCAACACCACTATACTATGCTTTTGTACTGATGTTTCTAACACCTTAAAATGTTGGACATAACCCCACCTTAACGCATATCGATAGACTCAGAATCACTTTCTGAGTCGAATTAACGACGTTCGTCCGTCTGACTGACTGGCTGGCTGTCCATGTAAACCTTGTGTGCAAAGTACAGGTCGAAATTTTGGAGATTATTTGATAAAATTTAAATGAATTATTTCTGTTTTGTTATTGAATTTAAATGAGTTTTTATTTCCAAAAAATGTAAGCCATTTTTTAGTCCATTTTTAGACATTTTTTTTGCCATTTTAGGTCACCAAGTTTTGGCAATACAGGTTAACATTAACAATGAATCAGCGAATACAGACGGATGGACATGGTTTGATCACCTAAAAGAGTGATTCTGAGTCCATCAGTATACTACAAGATTTGTCCAGATTTCCATGTAATACACACATCGCCAAAAACGTATATTATTGATTTTTTCTTAACTTTTTCTTATTCATATATAAAATTTTAAAGTTTAAAACAGCATTTTTCTTTAACGACAATCTGCTTTTTCTTACAATTTTCGAGTAAAAATTAAATGCAGATGGCGAAATTGAAGCAACATGGTTGGTAAGCAGATAAATATTTAAAACACACAAGCCAAAGTTCCGCTGCAAAAGCTCTTGTAGGCATCTAAAAAAGTCAACATGTATCAAAATATGCCTTAAAAAGGCAAAAATATGCACAAACAAATCGATTCAAAAATGCATAAAATTCACTAAATCGGATAAATATATTCGGCCTTATTGTGGTTGTCGTTGTCGTATACGACTGTGTAATAGATTAAAGTAATACACACCATGTGTTCTTTAATCTACTACAAAAAACGACACGTTTGTTTACGAAAACGACAACCACAATAAGGCTGATTGTTTCTGCCTTCATTGGTCGCACAAGAAAAAACATGCAATGGCATATTTATGGTTTCACTGGTAATAAATTTCAAAAGTTTTACTTTAAATTTTAAATACAGAAGCTTTCATTACCCAGTTATTTATTCGCTACTAGCGCCATTATTTTCCTAAAATGTGTCAAGCATCTACTTATTTGTAACTCCCACAGTAATCTAGATATATGCGTAGCTCATTTAATTAGAGATCCAAACTAAAAAAAAAACTTGTAAAGGAGCTTGATTGGGCTATGAAGAATCGTATGTACCCTTTACTATGGTGCGAGACGAAAATAAATTTATATTAATGAATACCGACTTCTTTTTCGGCCGTCTTGTATTGGTATCGAGGCTATTTGTGCTAAATTTTGTAACTTTTACTGTAAATGAACGATTTTTAAGTTGTATGGGAGGTGCCACGCTCACTTATCCCACAGCACCCCCATTTTGACGGATTTTGTGTATTGAAAAACCAGCTATTAGTAACAAATTTGGAAAAATTTTCTCCTACCGTTCTTTAGATATAAAGAAATGTATTTTGTGCCACGCCCGCTTCCCGACTTTCGACCGCATTTTTTTCGTACATATGTCATCCATTGTCACCGAAGCTGTTTGTAACAAATTTGAAGATATTTACTGCTACGATTTTCCAGATATAAGGAAATCTATTTTTTTTTGTATGGGATCCGCCATTCCTACCTCTTATATCCCATCCTTTTGTATAAATAAATCTATTTTGTGCCCCGCCTACTTCTCCAATCCCGCCCAAATTTTGTTGGATGTTGTGTATTGCTAAAGGGCACTTTACGCTATCAGACAAGTCTTACGTATGTTAAGGAAAATACAACCCTGTCATGAAAAGTTGTTGTTGTTGTTTTAAAATGTTCAAACAATTATTATATCGGGGAAGCCTTTTCGTCAAAATACGTAACACTTGTGTGATAGTGTAAAGTACCCTTAACCAATATGCTTGTAGCTAATTAGAAAACTTGGGCTCTAGCCGTTCTCCAGACATAAAGAACAAGAGATTTATGAGTAAATTAGAGGCTGTTTAAGTTTTTGGTCATACTTCAGTCAGTTATTAAAATTTTCAAAATGTTAGATAGGGCCTTTTGCGTTTTAAGTGACAATATATACCTATAGACGGTACCTCAAAAAAAAAATTTCCCCGTATCACCTCTAATATAAAGTATTTTTGCAAGGAGGTTTAGAAATTTTTTTTTGTCAATGTTTTTGTCTCGAGAATACCAATATTTTGCTCTTAGGGGCCATTGACCTCAAGTATCTCGTTCTAGTATTGATCCTCCATATCTCTGTTCGTACACCCTAATGTACACCCTAATATCAGAAGATTAAAGCACGCAAAAAACTATTAAGCTTGCGCAAAGGAAGTAATTCGATAATTCTAGCAGAAACATTCTTAAATTTATTCAGAAAATTAAAGCTCGCTAGAAATCATTACAATTTTACCAAGGAAGAATTACAATAAGTCCTACAGGACAGTCAGCATTTACAGTCGAATCTTTAATTATTATGTAACGAAATCGGGTCCTTTCGTCTACCTTTCTTGCTTCTCTAACCTGTTCGCTTCTAAACAAAAGCAAATAATATGCTTTTGTTTTCATATTTTTCCAAGTAACAAAAAATTTGCGTTTGAGAATTAACATTGAAACAGCAATAAAAAACTAAAATTTATTTTTGTTCTCTAGACAGAAGTTCTGAAACGAAAGTTTTTATTTTCATATTCAAAAACAGGCAGTTAAATTATTTTGCATCGGACTTTTGAGCATTTAAGGGTTTTCCTACATTGTATGGCCTTTTACTGTCTAATAAGCGTGTGTACTGCTTTCAGATACCAAAACTCGGGGAACCCATCATAATCAAGGTTCTTTTAAACAATTGTCCATGAAAATAGAATTTTTAAATAATTTATACAGCCATTGATATATTTATATGCATTTTTTGGAAAGGGTTATAAAAAAAGTAATTTCAAAAAAAATTTTAAAAGTGACCTGGAGTACTTGTGTAATAAATATATGTATAACAACCTTTGTACGGCCATCGGAGAAGCCAATTCAACATACACGCAGGCAGACGGTCAGAATGGCATCGTTAAATTCAGTGAGTTACTAAACATATTCTAAGAGCAACATGTTATGATAAGATTCATGATTGTAGTCACCATATTACGATTATTATTGAATCATACTATGACCAAATATATTCGAAATATTATCCAATCATATTATGATACAGCACAACTTTCAGAAAATATAAAAGTAATTTTAATTTTTGCATCGTTTTTTCAATTTGGGGCACTTAAAATATTTTTTTTAATGCAAAAAAAATTTCTTTATTTTTTTTATTTTCTTTAAAGTTGTTGCTTTCAATGGGTATTTTTAAATTGTTTAACCACTCACTTACAATTAATTCGATAGGCAAATTTGAAACAAACGACACAGGTGATACGAAATT
Organism: Pollenia labialis; assembly: GCA_949318255.1. Lineage (NCBI taxonomy): Eukaryota > Metazoa > Arthropoda > Insecta > Diptera > Polleniidae > Pollenia > Pollenia labialis. The sequence goes on from OX439140.1 coordinate 135,589,241, forward strand.
ATTTTATGGCGATAAAAAAATATTATTAGAGTAAAGATCTTTTGATTGCATCTTAAGCATATTATGAGTACACGTATAGAAAATATTATGTATTAGCAATGTTTTGAATGTTATTATTATTTAGTTGTTAGAAAAATAATTATTTTGAAGTCAACAGTACTCAAATTTATAATTGCGATAAACATTGATATGTTTACAGCAACGTTAATATTGCTGTTATTTAATAAAAATAACAATTACACTGTGCAAGAAATGTACACCTTTTTTTGAGACAAGCTGGGCAGGTGGCGTTTTGACCTAATTCGGGTACGCTGAATCCAGTAGGGCTAGCCTTTTTTTTAAGGTTAGTCCAGGTTTTCGAGATATACCGTTATTTCGAAAATGAAGGAGGTTACACAACATATGGTCGCGTAACTCAAAAACGGGTTAGTTTTTTGAAATCACTAAAAAAAACCGAAATTCCGATATAAAGAAACATAATTTTTTTAGCCACATTTTAAAATTTTTGTTTTTTAAAAATGCACAGCTAGGCCTGTAGTTTTTTGCAGACATATAAAAAACGAAGCTTCAAACAAAACAAACTATAAATGGTTAAAATTTGTTAGCAACTTTTTATTTTATTCACAAAAGTCACAAAATTTTAATTAATCAAAGAATTTCATCAAACGCAATATTTGTATGGAGACCCCCTAAGAAGTAGAGATAAAAGGCAAGTTAGTCTAGAGAAAATGTTAAGGTCACAAAAATTTATTGAGGTCGGTCAGACATTATATCCAAATAGGGGCGACTCCTTAGCTTTCACAGAAAAAATAGAAAATCGACTTTAATTACACAATTCGTTCAGACAATTAAATATTTAACTAATTTTGCCCCTGCAAAGGAATTGATCATATCAATTAACGGATTTGTATTTTCGAGTCATGGGACACAAATTTAGTCAATTAAAAAATTAATTGCATAAACTAAAAAATTCACCACATATGCACAAACATTTAATTTTATGGGTTTTGATTAAAAAAATTAATTGCAGCAAACAAAAAATTAATTGAATAATTAATGTACACCAATTAATTATTTAATTGATTAATTTTTTGCAAACATTTTTTCTGTGTTTATGGGACTTTTTCTTCAATATATTTCTAGCCTGCATTGTACATTTTGTATGGGATCCCCCTTAAGGAATGGTGATAGCGGGTAGGTATGTTTGAAATAAATGATTGAGATGTAAAATAAACTGGGGTTGGTCATACATTTGACCCATTTATGGGCATCCTAGGCGCTGCAGGGGCCAAATTTAAGAATTTCATTCAACGGGCATATTTGTATGATTGAAATTCTTAAATTTGGCTGCTGCAGTGCCTAGAATGCTCCTAGATGGGTTATTTTTTAGTAATTTGAATAAACTAAATTGTTTTTGAGTTACGCGAACATAAGCATAGTGTAGTTTTAGTGTATTTTTTCTCTGCGTGCACTTAATTATTTTACTCACTCTTTTTTCTTTAAAATAATTACAACAATATTCCTTCTTTTAAATATTTTTTCTTACATTTTTGTTTATTCGTAAAACATTTAAAGAGTCGTTTATGTATTTGTATATTCCTAAAATTAAACTTAAATTATTTATGTAACTTCTGTTTCACATTTTCATTACAAATCTATAAAATCGAGTATTCAGTTATACAAAATATAAAAACTTAAATATTTATTACAAAAAAAATTTATTTTATTATAATTTAAGTATGTAATAATGACTATGATTTGTTTTTGTTTTAATTATTTTTTGTTTGGTTATTTGTAAAGAGACTCGCAAACTTAACAACACTATGAGAATTAAACTAATGAGCGAATTAAGTTAAGTAGAGAGAGAGAGGGAGAGAGAGAGAAAAAGAAGAAATCACATTAATATTCGAACTGCAATGCAGGTTTAGGATACGAGTAACCATTTCTCACTGGTGTGGGATAGAAGAGTTTCACTTCGGGAGTGGGGTATGAGTAACCGGTATTTTGGGGAGGTTGGATGGGTAGTTCAAATTTTACAGCAGGAGTGGGGTAAGAATAACCAGGATTCCGAGCAGGTTGGTTGGGTAATTCAAACTTTTCGACTGGATTAGGGTAAAAGTAACCGGTTTTTTCTGTAGGTTTCCTAGGTAATTCAAATTTTTGAGCTGGAGTGGGATAAGAGTAACCGGCAGGTTGTGTAGGTTTACTGGGCAATTCGAATTTTTGTGCTGGCGTCGGGTAAGAGTAGCCGGTTTTTTTAGGTGGTTGTGTTGGAGTTTCGAATTTTACAGCGGGAGTTGGGTATGAGTAACCAGTTTTTTCGGTTTGTTTAGTTGGTAACTCAAACTTTTGGGCCGGAGTAGGGTAAGAGTAACCCGCTGTTTGTATAGGTTTACCGGGCAATTCGAATTTTTGTGCAGGCGTGGGGTAGGAGTAACCAGTCTTTTGTGGTGGTTGGGTTTCGAACTTTACAGCAGGAGCTGGGTAGGAGTAACCAGTTTTTTGTGTGTGTAAATCAAATTTTTGTGCCGGGGTAGGATAAGAATAGCCAGCATTTTGTGGGGGTTTTGAAGGAATTTCGAATTTTTCAACTGGAGTTGGATACGAGTATCCAGTACTTTGTGGCGGCTTTGAAGGAATTTCAAATTTAACAGCCGGAGTTGGGTATGAATAACCGGCCGTTTGCGTCGGTTTAGTTGATATTTCGGTTTTTTTTGCTGGAGTGGGATATGAGTACCCGCTTTTCAGTGTTGGCAATTCGAATTTTTGAGCAGGCGCAGGGTAAGAATAGCCAGGTTTCTGAGGAGCTGTTGTTGGCCTCTTGCTAGTTGTGGTGGTATATTCAAATTTTACAGCTGGTGCAGGGTAAGAGTATCCTGACTGCTGTGGAGGCTGTGTTGGCAATTCGAACTTTTGTGCTGGTATAGGGTAAGTGTAACCGGATTTTTGGGGAGGTTGTTTTGGCAATTCGAGTTTTTGTGGTGGTGTTGGGTAAGAGTAACCAGTCTTTTGTGGTGGCTGCGTAGAAATTTCGAATTTAACTGCCGGTTTGGGATATGAGTAACCAGTTTTTTCTGTGGGTAGTTCGAATTTTTCGGCTGGCTTGGGATATGAGTAACCAGCTTTTTGTGTGGGTAGTTCGAATTTTTCAGCTGGTGCGGGATATGAGTAACCAGGTTTGTTGGGAGCTGGTGTGGGTCTTCTTGTAGTAGTAGTGGTGGTTTCTTCATACTTAACCTGTGGCGAAGGGTAATAGTAGCTAGTCTTTTGTGTTGACTGTTCGAATTTTTGTGCAGGTGTGGGATAATAATAACCCGGCTTCTGGGGAGGAAGTGCTGGCTTCTTAGTGGTGACGTATTCGAATTCAACATCTGGTTTTGGATAGTCATAACCCGATTTAGTGGGTTGGCTAGGCAACTCAAATTTTACAGCTGGTGGGGGATAAGAATAACCTGGTTTGGTTGCAGCTTTTGTAATCAATTCAGGCTTAGGATATGAATAACCCGATTTGGTTGTTTGTACCACAGGTGCTGGTCTTTCAGTTGGCTTTGTGGGCAACTCAAATCTTACGGTTGGCTGTGGATACGAATAACCAGGTTTTGAGGGCTTAGGATATTCTAAAGGCTGTTTAGGTTGTGGATATGAATAACCTTTTGTAGGGGCAGGCTCGATAGGCTTTGGCTTTGGGTATGGGTAACCCTTGGTAGGCAATTCAAATGATTTTTGTGGCACCGGATAAGAGTAACCGGGTTTCTGTTGGTAATCAAGTCTGTCTTGGGGTGGATTGTAGTAATATCCATTTCCATTATTTTGCTGAAGTTCGCCTATATAGTTTGATACTGGCTGATAGAAGTACTGTGCCAACGACCGACTACTGAACGCCAAAAGTAGGCATAATGTGCAAAAGTATTTCTGAAATTAAAAAGGAATAAATAAAGTTTTATAGATTACCAAAGTTATTTACAAGAAAATTAAACTTTAAGAGCATTTTTGATTTATTTAATAAATTTGCTGTTGTATTATGATGTTGTAATATAAACTTTAAATATTAAAATTTAAATGTTTCCCTTATTTTGATTCCATTTGCATTTAAATGTTAACAAGGCTACAAACATAAGTATTACCAAAATAAAGTAAAAGACTTTTCGAACCTTTCAAATTATATATATTTTTACAATATTTTAAATTTCTAATTATTTAAGCTTATGATCAATTTGTTATATTTTTTATGAAAAATAAATAGAAATCGAACATATAAATAATTTAAAAAAAAATGTTGATGTTTAAAGTTTTGCTTTGCTCTTTATATACCATTTTAAGCAAGGGTGCATTTCAGGGTTAAATTCATATTTAAATATAAATTGGAGATTTCTTAAACATCTCTTATTTGGTCTAATTAATTCAAATCCAATTTTAAGAGTTTGTATCTTCAATCAGACAAATAGGGTAATTTTCTCTTGTATTTTCAGAAAAAGGAACTGAATGGAGAGATTAAATAATTATCGACTGCTTTCGATGTTGTTTGAAATTAAGATTTATGGGATTTTAACAAAAAGTAAAAAAATATCTTCATGTTTAAAAACGGATGTTTCTTAAAGCTGTCATACAACTAATGTGTATTTGACGTTTTACAGGATACTTTGGCAAAGCACCATACAAAAGCTTACACCAGTACAACATTTAAAAATTGTGTAATTTTTTCCCCAAAATTCGAACTCGGTTCGCCAAATTTAAAGAGCATATTATCACATTTACGGTGTGCATAATCGTCCGTCTATGCCCCTAATACGCAAAACTAAGGATCGAATCATGACCCCAATAACTCTTTTGGGTAATGTTCATCCAAATCGTGCCCAAACAATAAAGTGTTTACCTGCTTTGAAACTTCAAATGTGGTTGAATTCAACAATAGAATGTTTTAATAAAATAAAAATAAAGCCATACACTTAATCATATTATGGTTACATTAACCATATTATTGCCACCGGAAACCATATTATGGTTAAATTCATCAATCCCAAAGCCATAACGATGTTATGGTTTTCTCCAAATATGTTATGGTTAATATGTAAAATAGAGTGGGACTTATTATTTAAAATGTTTGAAATGTTGACACGGTACCCGCTAATTTTTAACTTTCTGCCGTAATTGTAATTCGTATGTAATTTCACGCCCCTACGTCCACGCCTTCCCTAAGCGACGGCGCCTTTCAGTTAGAAATATATTGGTTTTCTATTATCGTAGTGTTTTAAGACTTAACAATTGTTGTTTTACTTTTGTTATGGTAAAAAGAGATCTAACTAAAGAAGGCGTGAATTTTTGTGAAAAAGTGAAAAATTAGTGAAATTACAGAGTTTTGCAAAAAACAGTTTAAAAACCTCTTAAGTCACCTTCAACTGATGTATTTGTTTATTAATAACAATAAAAACAATGTTAATTTTATTTAAAACTTGGTAAAATTTTAGCTTAATGAGCCAGTCTAAGGTTAGGTTAGTTTAGGTTCAATTGGCAGCCGCCACAACGACGGCTCAATTGGGTCCTTATAGCGGTCCCTTTGTGATACCCCTAGCCAGTGACAAGAGTCAGTCAGTGTCAATCAGACTATTCCCCTGAGGTCACTGCAGCCTCGAACCACCCCGATTCCCTGCAGAACAGACATATCGAATTCAGTCCCACATTAGACACATCGTCGAGACATGGCAATTTCGGTCTCCCAAAATGCCTAAGCCTAATGTCCCCCAGACTAGGGCACTGGCAGAGAAAGTGAAACATTGTCTCCTCCTCCTAACATAACAACTTCTACAATAGTCATAGTAATCAAGACCCATCCTATTAGCATGAGTCCCTATCACCCAGTGACCCGTAATGACCGAAATCACCGTCCTCATCCGGCCCCTACCGAGACCAAGTAGCACGCGCGTTCTCGCCCCGTTATAGCCAGGCCATAGAGGCCTGGCCACTCTAATGTTTTTCTTAATTTGTTGTCTTTTGCTTCTAAATTGTAAGAACATATAATGCACACAAAGTATGTACATCCGTACAAACGTATTGTCGCTACTCTTTTGCATATTGAACGCACATATCGACCCCTTTGCGCGGAATTATCGTATGTTACAAATACCAAATTTTACAGGACAGCCATTTTTCTACTTTTCCCTGCTTTCATTTGCAATATCAAAATAAAAATATACATGTGCTTAGATAAGATAAGACGAAGTGGAATTCGCCTACAATTTTTTGCCATTGCATCAAAAACTAAATTTCAAAAAAATTGGCACATACGATAATTTCGCGCAAAGGGGTCGATATGTACTTATACTGCATGAGTACGTACTACGTACATGTTGTTGGCTCTGCTGCTATAATTTTGAAGTTTACCGCTAAAATTCTGTTGTAAAATTAAGATTTCGGTTTTTTTAAGAAAATAAAATAAGTTCAGAGTAAATACCAAGCAGTATCAAACAGATCGTACATACTTATGTTAAATCTTTATTGAAGTCAAACTCAAGTCGAACCCTTGAGTAAGAAATTTGGCCCAATCAACAGGAATCTAATAAAATAGGCTATCTGGTAGATTGAAATCTATGGATAAAAGAAGAAAGAACAAAACTCCGGATACTAAAAGAAAAAAATACCTGGAAAAGGAAAATACAACAACCGTGTCACAAAATTTATGCTGGAAATCATCACGATCAAAGCCCACAGTTTTTTTTTTAATAAAAAAGGGGCATAAATCTCAATTGAGTATGTGTGACTCAGTGTATATTTAGAAGCTGCTTCTAGAGTCTAGAAGCACTCGGGAATAGTGTAAGGGAATACAAAATTAAAAGTCTTCCATGCAAAGAATAAAAACACAAATAAAAAAATTGCAGAAAATATTAAAGCATTTCTTTTATAAATAATATTCCTGAAATGACATTTCTCTATTTCAGACTAACTCCATTTGAAGCATGGCAAGATACACAAACTTATTAGTCTGCGTTTATACGGCTCATGTTTTATTGACATGAATCTTGCTTTTCTTCTTTGAACATGAATTGGCGTTCGAATGATTCATGTCATGTTGACGACATGTTTTTTATTTTGTATAGTCGTGCGTATGCATGTGTGCTTTTTTGATATTGAAAACAAAAACAAAATTAAACACCGAATGAAAAAGCAAAGCGTTCTGACAGTACATGCATCTGTGTACTCGTTTCTTTTCCCCTCGTCCCTGTCGCCTATAAAGAAGCAAATCATATCATTAAAACATGAGCCGTATGAACACAGACTTATGAAAATGGGCGTTTAAATCCAAATTGATATCGTGCACTTGATCTTCAGTGATGGGGCATATTTTCACCTCAGTGGATTTGTCAAAAAGCAGAATAGCTGCATTTGAGAGAATGATAATACAAGAGTGATTGTCAAAAAATTAATGCACCCACAAAGAGTGAATATTCGGTGCATGTTATGGGCTGTCGGCATCATCGGGCTGTATTTTTTCCAAAATGAGGTCGGTTAGGCAGTTACTGTGAATGGTGTTCGCTAACGAACTTTTTATAACCCGAATTAGAAGATATGGATGTGGACGATATGTGGTTTCAACAGGACGGTGTCACTTGCCACACAGTTTACAAAACAATGGCAGTTAACATAACAATGGCCAAGATCATGTGATTTAACACCGCTGGACTTCTCCTTTGGGGTTATGTGAAAGGAAAGGTGCACGTCGATATTGATGATGATTCGGCACAATAACGGCATAGAACCTCAATTATGCCTCAGCGTCATCGAAAATTTGGGCCATCAGATGGAGGCATGCCGCCGAGGTTGCGGCGGCCATTTGGCCGATATTTTTTCCATACATAATTGAACCATACCAATATTATCATAATAAAAAGAAATGGCAATCATTTCCTAAATAATTTGTGTTTTATTCAAAATCAGCATTGGCCCTTAAAATGTAACCAGTCTTTAGATACTTAAAGAATAAAGTAGATATAAAATGAAATATTTTTATGAACTTTCATTAAGGGTCGTTTTTAAAATTTGTTAAATTTTATATCCACTTCATTTCTATTTCTAGAACACGCCCTTTTTTTAACCAAAATAGTTCATACGTTTCTCTCTTTAGAATGAGTTTGGTTTAAAAATATTGTACGAAGGATAAGTCTAATAATGCTAAATGTAAAAGGTGTCCAGAAATTTATTTACGCAAATGATCTTCAACAACTTCACTTATTTACCACTTACACAGTGACTATAACAGAGTACTTGAAGAAGATGCTCCACCAACAAAATCAAAGGAGCTACAAGTGGTGCAATGAATAAATATTTAAAACGAGATACTTCCATCCATTCTCTAGAGGAAATTATTTGCAGAAGCATAGCAGAAGATGGAATGTCCGTGAAAAGTTTCAAAAAATTCAAAGTTATATTGACTCTTTAAAATCAAAGTGCCCGGAATTGAAGCAACAATTTGGAGCTACATTCACAAGTTTATTTAAAAAAGAATGTACTATTATTTTCTAAAATTATCGGAAACAAATCTCGTAATTCATAAAATTTCTGGATTTAGAATTATTCGATTAATCGATTGATTTTAAAAATTTATTCGTTTAATCGAATAAGTTTAAAATGCCAAATATCGATTAATCGTTTAATCGATTAAAATTAAAACCCGATTAATTGAACACCCTAATATCAACAATATGTTTGAAATTTTAATATTTTAAAACATGGTATGTTTACTTTTTAATTTAAAATAATATGTTTTAACCAACAATATTATGGTCGTTTAGCTCTCTACAATAGTTGAGTGCTTTTCAAATAGATACCTTTTTGGTGTGCTTAAAATTCTCATTAATTTTATTTTAATAATTTTATAAAATACACAAATTTAGTTCTTTGAACCAGTAGAACAGAATTAATGCTAATGAAGGTCGTCAAAGGCCGGAGAATGATTTTAATGGGATCGGATAGTAAGTAGTTTTTTAAAGTAGATCCGAACATGTAACAGAAATAAATAACGAATAAACAAATTTAAAAAATAAATTGGTCCACATTATGGTTGATTTCAGGAACATTTTTTTTTTATTAATGGCCATATTTAACCATAATAAGTTAACCTGCAAACATAAACATTGTTAAAATCCAACCATAGTTTGTTGCTCTAAGAATATGGTTACCTCCAACCATATTTTTGTTTCTGCGTATACAAAAGAAACCTTCGCCACTATATACGTTATTTTAACAGAGATTTCGAATTTACCGATCCAACTCCGTTCTCATCAAGTCCGTTACTTGTTAAATTTTGAGGAAAGATCTTGGCCTACAACTGTATTAAATCCAACTGGTGGAAGAATTAAGACCAGCGGACAATTAATTGCGCCGTGTGTTCGGTAAGTGGGCTGGGAATCCACTGCAAGTTCAACCAGATTTGTATCGTGAAATCGTCTTTAGCGTTGAGGCTGATTTCTGGCTTAACGGGTATGAAAACAAGCAGAATTGTCGTTTTTGGAGAGAGAACAATATTCATGAGACTCCATTATACCGCGAAGAAAACTGCTTGAAAAAGTGATAAAAATTCATTTTAAATATTAAATGCCATAAAATTTGGGAGATAAACAAGCCAAGTGAAGTCATTAAATTTACTTCATTGCATAAGTTCAGAAAACTTGCTACCCTGTTTGAAAGAAATGTTTTGGTTTACATAATCATTGGCCAGAGTAGGACAAATGCAATCGTTCAGCCAGCTTTGTTTTTACATTCTCAAATGCTTTTTTTTAATTTCCTACTTGTAGAAAATTGTAGGTTATTTCTGTTACCAATAATTGATTTATTTTACAGTTTCTTTTCTTAAGTTTCCATAAGAAAATCTATTAAAATCAATTTTCCATCAACTTAAAACATTGAACTTTTCATTGACTTTTCATCATGATGATGATGATGGCACAAATTCAAAACTGAACATCATTGAATGTTGATTGCAAGTTGAAAATTGTTTTGGTTTTTGCCATTTTTAATTTTTTTTTTTATTTTTTCTTTCAACAGAGACTACCCAGATTTGTGTGGATTTTACCGGAAATTCATGTTAAATTTGAGGTGAGTGTTGCTGTGGTGGTAGAGGTGATTACGATGTTGATGTTGATGATGATAATGATATTTGGTGTTTGAGGTATTAAAATTGTGATGATTGACCGCAAACTAATGTGTGTAGATTTTAATATTTCACGCTCTAAGTAAATATATTTTTTTATATAACAGCATGTATAACAACAAAACTGCACATAAAACTACCCACTCTTCAACAAACAATCACGTTAGCAGTAAGACATTTAGAAGCATTAATAAATTTTAAAATGTGTTTTAAAAATCGTTAAAAATGTTAATTTTCTTATATCATTCTTTTTAGAGTTTTAACATATTAATTTGGTTTTTTTTTAAATAGACATAAATAAACATCTTTTTATCTTTTTAATTACACATTACGTATGCAGGGGTTCTCTTACATCAATTCTTTTCTTATTAAAGTGCGCCCACTTCAGTGATACCTACTTTTTACTACTAAAAATGGATACATTTTTTGTTAAAAATTCCTAAAAATTTGCTAAACAAGATTTTATTTAAAAAAAAACTTATTAACTACACTGAAATTGCACATAATAAATTTTTTTTTTATTAATACATTTTTAGTAAAAATAAACGAAGCATAAGAAAAATCGTTGAATAACGAAAAGCTCTAATTTTTGATAACAAAATTGATTTTTTATTGCAAAAGTAATTTGCGCTAACTAATTAGAGAAACTTAATGCTACAACACAACTAACACTGCTTTTATCACAGTTTTTGTTTTAAAAATTTTAAAAACTTGAAGAAAATTTGCCTAAGTAGAAGTGGCTGAAAAATAGCTAAATTGATTTTTTGATAGCTAAACAAGATGAAAAATGGATAAATCTATCCACTTAATGGCTAAATTGGCAACACTGTCCCTCTCACTTCTAATTTCCGACTTTCAGAAAGAAAACTTGTATAGTATAAACCCAGACTAAAGGGAATTAGTAAAATCTATAAACTTAAAATAAGTCCAACTTTAGGAGAGCATGCATTTTCGGGCGGGCATGCTTTATTTGCGTTTGGAATGGAGAAAGGTGCCCAGCCAACGGATTTGGATGAATTTCCAGTTTTACTCCATATTTTCCATGGACTTTCCGAAATTAAATTTTTACAAGCACAATTTCTAAATTTCGATGTTCTCATTTCTACACGTAGAAAAATTATGGTTGGAGGTAACATACTATGGTTGGATTTTAACAATGTTTATGTTTGCAGGTTACCATTATTGCGGTTAAATACGAACATAGCATGGTTAAAATGAACAAAAATTTTCCCGAAATCAACCATAATATGGTAAAAATTAACCATAGTTCGGTCAATATTAAACATAATAATGGTTAAAATTTCACAGAATTTTGGCAAAAGTAACAATATTATGGTGAGAATTAACAATAATATGGTTTATAATAATGGTTGTTAAGTGTCAAATTATAATTTTATTTCATTTGCTATTCCTGATAAGTGTTATGTTCCACTTTTGTGAAAAATCCTCATTGATTCATATTCCAGCCTGTGAAGACCTTTAGTACCGTTGCTTCTGTTCTACTAGTTTATTCTACGTAAATAAATGTATTTTATTCAATAATTAAAATAAAATGAATGAGAATTTTAAGCAAACCAAGTGAAATGCAAACGGCCAGAATGTTGTTGATTTTTAAATTTAAAATTAAACATACGATGTGTTAAATAACATGTATGGAGGCAACCATAATATGGTTATAGCTTTGGATGGATGAGTTTAACCATAGCATGGTTGCCGTGCTAATAATATTGTTAATTTAACCATAATATTTAAGTTTATAGTTGTAGCTTTATTGTATTAAAACATTATATTGCTAAATTCAACCACATTTGCAGTTTCAAGGGAGGTTAGCACTTCATTGTTAAATAGAAACAAAATATTGTCAATCGTGCAACAAGTTTTATTTAAAACAACAAAAGTTTGTTTGTTGCCATTGCAGGGACCATAATATGTTTTTTAACCATACTTCAACCAAACCAAAAACGGTCTCGCAAAAAAACGAAAATTTGTGCACAACTTTTTGCTTATTGAGTTGGTTTGACAGCGAATGTATAACAAGTAAAAGCAACAGTTTTTTTTTGCCAATGACAATTGAAGAAGTAAAATAAATTGCAGTTTTTTTACTTTGATTGCAGTTTTTTAAACGCTGCTTTTGAGAAGTTTTGATTGTTTCCTCTATATAAGCTTGATATTGTAATTTCTAGCCATTCCCCATAATTGAATACAACCAGTCCTTATCAGTTTAAACGACATTTTACCGAATGACTCTATAGTCAAGTCTATGTTTAGATTTGGCACTAATTAGCAAAAGTTTAGCTTCAAGTGAATTCTCTTGGTTTCATTATAACCTCGCAAAGTCGTATATTTAAATTGTTGGTATTTTGTTCAAGCTTTGATATCGTTACAAATAAGACTGTTTGAGTGTTTGTAATTTTCATTCACTCTGAAGTTTTATTTGCTTATATCTTTATTAATTTGTTGGTGCTTGGTTAAGAAATGTCGGAAGTTTTAGCACAAAAAAACTTTTCCTCTCAAAAAATTTCACTAATTGGGCATGTCAATAAGCAGAACATGTTAAAGTGTTGTAGAAGTTATTGGTTTTGAATTTTCAGAATTAATTTGACATTTATGCTGTAAGCAAACATTGAAACAAAGCAAAATTTGTGTTGAAAAATAAAATTTTATTTTTCTCCATTGCAATTTCTGTTACAGCAATTCTTGAGTATATTGGTGTGTGTGGTGATAAGATTGGGGGGGGGGGGGGTACTCAGTTCCAGTTGCTCTTAAAGTTGGCTGTAGGTGTATTTGCATTTACAGAAAATATAAAGAGCAGAAGAGGAAACAGATGATAAAAAAAAACAAAAATTGCAAAACCAGAATTCCATAATCTGGACACTAATACAATTTCAAAGCAGTGCCCATGTTCTGTAACTCTCGCGTCGAGAAACCTTTCGATTGAAATGTGTGAAATGAAACCAAAATGCCATATAATGAAACAAACAGCTGTAACTTTTTTTGGCTAGCACAAGCTGTTACATATGGAAATTACTCGCCAATTTACAGAAAAAGTGTGTCTGTAACATTTTTATGAGAAAAGTTCCCGCTATGAACTTTTAAAAAACTCCCGAATTTAAATGGGGCGAGAAAAAATTTCAACACTAAAAAACAATTAAAAATGCGAAATACAAAGAATAAAAATAATAATATTTTGTTTTTGGAACAATTTGTTATTTTTTAATTATTTTGCTTTTTATATTTTTTTTAAATATATGTATGAATGTTTTGAAAGCCGATTTGTAAACAACAAATATTAAAGTCGCACTTTACATTATTTGTTATAACCGACGGTTGTATTTTCGCCACCGTCGTTAAAAAATTTAAAATATTAGTAAATTTTGATCGGCGTAAACGATAAGTCTTACTGGCATTCTCAACGCCTGCAATGTTTCATCGGCTTCGGGTGTAATGTTATGTCATTTATAACGTTACGGCGTAATATCTTTTGATAGTTTTCGACATGAGTTACAGACACAGTTTTTTCTCACTTTTCGAGAAACGTTGGAATATTTTGTTTCGTATCTTTTCGATGCGAGAAGTTCTCACTAAAGTTACAGAACATGGGTACAAAAGTTTAAATAATTGCAGCAACAAAAATTGCAAGTTGGGGCGATGACTTTTCGGGTTATCTTTTTTCGAATTTGTCAATCACCGTTAATGGATACCCACAGTTGTACAGAGAAACAATGCACTGTAATCTGTTTATTCCAATAAAATAACTTAATGAGAAACCCTGCAAATTTTTATTTTGCATATTTGTATCACCGTGTTATTCTCTTGTGTGTAACAAATTTTAATAAAAGTTTTCTTTACGTCTGCTTAAATTTTCCATTAAAAAAAAATTTTTTTTTTATTCATTTTATACATTTATCTCAAGGTCAGTTTGCATATTAAAAAAAATGGAAAACAGAAGCCAGCATGTATTTAAGCTGGAAATTGAGTTCAATTTGTTCAACCTTTTGTTTCAAAAACATCAAATATTAAGTTGTAGTTTTGTTGTTTTTTTTTCATGTCAAGAGTTTGTACTTAATAACAAGTAAATTCAATTTTTATGTTTCTCAAGATTTCCATTTCTAGATAATAAATTTTCATTTTCATTTTAATTTTTTTGTTATTATTCTTGTGTGTGTGTGTCTTAAATACACGCATCGCATCACTCGAAATGCGTACTTAGCAATTATTAAAGTGGGAAAATTCAAACAATTTTTTCGAGCGGTTTTTCTAATTTTAAACTTTTCAATACACACAGGTGTTGAAAACAATGTCATTGTTTTCAAATGTAGGTGTTGCTTGTTTCTGCCTCTTGCATTCAATTATAAAGTATTAAATCGTAAAAACAATATAAATTCATATTTGGAGTTTTATTTGCGGCTTAAGATGATGAAGCAATTGTAAAACAATTTAGTATGAATTATTTATATTTTAGTACATAAATTTACTAATATAAAAATAGATTACATTTTTAGCTGTTGAGATAAAAAATCAGATAAAATAAAAGTTATTTCTCTGAGACTGCTCTCAAATACGGTAGCGGATTAGTAATGATTTTTAAACCCATTGAGAACCTTTGGTAACATTTTTAAGATGCAAAATTGAAACAGTGTTAGCGAAAACTTTCTTTAAAATACAGCTGAACCCATGTTCTGTTTAATTGTTAACATTTTTTCTCGCCCCATTTTTATTTGTGAGTTTTCTTGAAAGTTCAAAGCGGGAACTTTTCTCACACAAATGTTACATACACAGCTTCTTTGTAAATTGGCGAGTAATTTTATTACGTGACAGCTTGTACTCGCCAAAAAAGTTACAGACACAGTTTAGTGTAAAAAACAGCCGTTTGTTTCAATCGAAAAGTTTCTCGACGCGAAAGTTACAAAACATGGGCACTGATTGGTTAACGTAGCTGCCTGTTAATAAGGAAAAAGCAACAAGTACAGTCTTAAGACACCGTTTGGACAAAAACACGCCACAAAAAATCGTGGAATAAATCTTATATAATTAACTGCAGAGGTATTGAAAAATTAAGTGTCCCAAATCTTTCTTCTACAATTAGACCTTTCCAACATGGTTTTCGTAAAGGACGCACATGGGCTTGATTAAGCTTTTTAAAAACTCTTTGCCCAGAAAAGTTTAAAGTCAAGCCTCTTTCTCTAAACAAAATATACGCATTAGGAACAGTTTGCATACAAGCTAAAAGTGCGATTTTAGTTTAAAAAAAAATTGTAATCAGTTTGCCAAAATCATACAGAAATGATGTGATGCAAGAGACGGTCTTCTTGGCTTTTTACTAGTGATATTAAGACTCCAGTTAAGTTTAGGAAATAAATTGAAAAAAGGCAACCTAGTGACACACTAACTTTTTGATTTTAATTAAAAAAAAAATCCCTAATTAGTTTGTAATTTTTAGCCTAAAATAACTATTAAATAATAATTGATTTAAAAGAAGTACAAAAACATGGAGTAAAACAAAAGACTTAAGAACCAAACTCTGGCTTAAAGAGATTTCTAAAAACGTGTCAAAAGTTTTAAATTAAAACCAAAATATTGTTTTCTGATAGAATTTAGATTAAAAGTAATATTTCTTGGATTTTTTTTTTATTATTTTACATACTTTTTTTAAAACCTTTTGGTACCAACTTATTTGGTTTAATTAATAAAATATGTAAATGGTTTTTTTTCTTTAGTAAAAAAAAATTTATTCTAAGAGGCCAAAGCCCTTAGGAATTGTTTAAAATTTAAATAAATTTTATGCTAAAATTGCCTTAAATTAGAAAACACATTTTTGACATAAATTCCTACCTCAAATATTTTAAAATTCTTAAAAAAAATTAAATCATAAGACACATTTTTTACACATTTAGGTTTGTTTCTCTTGTAATTTACGGCCGCCTATTAAGACTTATGCAAATGAAATAGATCTTAAAAATTAATTAAAATAAATTGTCTTTTAAATGACAAATTAAATCACTGCATGTAAAAAAGGGAATTTCCCATTTATTCATAAACGATAAATGAATTTAAACAAACGTCTACTGAGTGTTATTTTAATAGGAAAATTACTTTGAAATTCTTTATTACATTTTATATTAATTTATAAATACTGAAATGGAAAAATTAAAAAAAATTTTATTTTTAAGGTACTTGTTTAACCCGGTACTTTAAAACTAAATTAGTAAGTTTTTTCAAGGCAGATCACGGGTACATTGCCTTTATATGGAATCTGCCACTTTAATTAATATTTTAAATTTAATAAGTAAAACTTCATTTACTTACCTACTAATTAATTTTAAGATTGTTTTCTTCAATTTTTTTTTGTTTTTAATTAAATATATTAAATTAACAATTTCTTTGCGCTTTTCTTTATACACGTTGTCTACTCAAATGCACTAAGATGACTGAGCTTGTTTTATTTTGTAATTTAAAATAATTTGTTTTCGGAAAAGACTCGGTAAATATGCCGATTTCAAAGTCTGCAATACAACCTGCTTCCTCGTAAGGGATAGTAGTAAGCTTTTTATCTTTTGTTAAGCTTACATTAACACAAAAACCCTTTCTATGGTATTCGGTTATTTCCTGCTTCTCAGTAAGGCCTTATAGTAAGTGAATACAGCAGCAGTAATATACCTTTTTAGCTTCTAAAATTCCAAAAATTGTTTACTGGGTTTGGTCTGTCACAGTTTTATATGACTAGAAATTACTATGTCAACTAGGACCATTATTTACCTTTGGCCCCATATATAGCCTACTCTCGGAAAAAACTTTAATACGCATAAAACAGTAGCGCTCTCGATATGTGTTCTATTATAATAGTTTTATAAGACTATAAGTTACTTGTTTAAATTTCTTGAAGATCGGCCCATAATATGCCAACGGTTTGGATCCGTAGACCACTAACTGTAGGTGGAGGATATCAAAGGTTCGGCATAGCCGAATAGATCGTTCTAACTTAATTTTTGGAAATAAAATAGCTAGGGAAGTTGGAAAGCTTTGTATGTAACGTAATTTGAGAGTCATATACCTTTGAAAAACTTGCCTATGTCTAGATTTATATAAAACTTTTAAAAATTTTAAGGTTTTTGCGGTTTCTAGCGGTTTTGAAGTTCGATTTGGCGGGAAATCTTCAAAAAGAAGTTGGCAACAGTTTTTTAGTTTTGGTTAGTTAGGGCCTTTTGCGTCTTAGGTAACGATATGTAACTTATAAATCCGTTTTAGATACAACATGCGTCTTTCAGACAGACAAAAAAAAAGCTAAAAGAATATTGAAAATTTTGTTATGAAGAAATCTGCTAACGGTAAATAAATTTTTTTCTAATGAATTTTCCAACATTGGCAACAATCACATCAAAATACACGTTATTACCAGCAATTACGGTGCTTTTTATACCGCTTGGATGCAACACGTTTATTAAAGCCCCTGTCTGTAAAGCTTAGCTTCATTTTTTAGCTTCATTTTTTTCACAAAAAATAAACAGGACCATCTACCAGCGGTTTGAAATTCACAATTCATGAGCCCGAGCCCAACCCGGCATTTTTAGGATTATAACCTATGGAGTCTTTTCTAATTAGTAGCCTGTCTGAATAATCTTCAAAAAGCTATTTATAATTTTTTTCAGATTTAAGGCCCCGTTAGCCGACCATAAATGTAGAAATGTAATGTAAACAGGTGATCGTTTCTGTTATATAGAAAGCAATGCAAATCCTTAACCTCAACGTGCCAACCTGTAGGAAATATAATTTTATTATGAGGTTACGTGACAGTTGTAGAAATATCGGTCGGCTAAAGCGGCCTTTATACACGAAAACATAAATGACTTGTGAAACTGCAGTACTTGTAGGGCTGAAAATAAATACAGCCAAAACTTAATTGGTCCGGGTCATCTGAAATGCAGTATGGTGGATTTTCCCAAACAAAATATCCATAATGTTATGCCTTTCTGATATATAATAAGTAGATAATAAACGCATTTTCACAAATGAGCTCAGTTTGGAAATAGTCTAATATAGCATAGCGCTAAGTCAACCCTCTTATAGGGATGTGAAATTTGGAATGCTGCTGCCCGGAACATAACTACACTTCAAGTTTTAACAACAAATGTCTCAGGAGAATTTTTAAATAATTTTAGCCAAATGTGATATCAAACTGCGATCTGGAGACAGTCACAAATCAAATTGCTCTGCGCACCGAAACACTAAGACGTAAGTAGAATTGGCTGGATCATGCATACACTACTTAAACCTGCAGATGACCTAACACGGGCAGCCATTAATTTAAATCCATAAGGTACTAGACGAAAAGGAAGACCCGATCGCACGTGAAGAAGACAGTTGAAGTATCAACTACAGTATCTTGTAACAGATCCCAATAGAATACATTTAAAATCCGTCAATGGTCCAATTTTAAACGGCGCGAAAAAATATAAAAAATTGCTGTAGGGGTGCAAGATATGCAATATGACGCCTCACGGTGCGTAATCTCTCCAATTTTTTGTCAACAAATGCCTTTAAGTAAGATCTTGCACATTTTGTTGGCCTCTAAAGAATACACTTTGGATAGAATTAAATCCACTTTTGAAAGGGTCAAATCAGAAACATATCGAGGCGAAAATAAAAAAGCGAGTATGAAAGTGGTTTGGATACACACTTCGAATCTTCTCTAAGAAAAATGCGTTGTAAAATCAGCTCACATTTAGAAGTGGCAAATAACAACCGAACTTTCGAGGTTGCAAATGAAATGGTATCAAGTCAATCAACGTGCCGGCGATCAAATTTATTTGAACAATTTTGTTATGCCCCTATGCTTTCTGGAGGAGTATAAAGCGCTCCATCCATTATATAATATTATTGTATATTTTACTTGTCATATTATTTCCATTCTGCTCTGTACTATGCAATAAGTGCGACAATGGTTTCAATTAAACTATGGCGGAACTTTCATTAAAAAAAAAAACTTAACCTACAACCACAACAGCATTGTAAATGTTGCCAACACATTCCACAGTATATTGAAAATATTTTCCTTGTGCAAGAAGAAGCAAAAGTCGTTTGATTGTTTTCACTATATTGTGACACCTTCTACTACCACATACAGTTCTTCTGTTTTTCCTGAAGTAGAGCCCGACCAAGTGAAAAGGTAAACTATCCATTTAATATTTTTGTCCTCTATTTTGGTCAATTATTCTTAATGCAATTGTTTGATTACACATTCTTAAAATTAATTTTTGGCAAACAAAGGTACTGTCTTAAGTCTTTTGATTCAAATAATTCATGTGTTTTTTCCAAATCAGTATAACCCAGAAATAATTTAAATTGTTGTTGATTAATTTATAAGTGCATTTTGTACAAATACACAGTGGAATAATAAAAAGGTAAAACAACATCAAGTTCAAATTAATTCAAATTCATTGAAATTATTATTTCCGATTTATTTTATGCCATAAAAAGATTTTTTTGTCAGAATAATCATTTTATGAATGTTGTTAACAAAGTCAACGTCATCTACGATATTTTGAAGTCTGTGTTTTGCGATTAAATTATTGCAGTGACTTCAGAATAATTTTGTTGGCTATCACAATAAATCTTTTGTTTTTTAAACAAAAAAAATTTATACTTTTTTAATAAAAAATGCTTTTGGGGTAATAAATTTTGTTGATTATTGAATTAAATTTATGGGTATAATTTTGAGTTTTCAAATGAATATAAAATGGTCAGTTAGCATTTTAGTTTTGTATTTATTCTTTTATATTTTTTTTAAATTAAATTTTTATTAAAAAATATTCCTTAATATTGATATATTTAAAGAAAAAATCGTTTAAATTGAAATTATTGTTTGTTTAACAAGAAAAAATATCGTACAACGAAAAACTGGCAAATGCAGATTAAATTCGGGTATATTTTTTTGTCTAATAAATTTATGTAGATGTAAACGTACATAATTTTTGAATGTACATGCAAAGTCGCTTTAATAAAAACACCAAAATCTTTGAAAAAAACGCATGGAAAAGTTGTTAAGAAAATCTCTAAGAAACAATTAAAATTAAAATTTATAAAATAGAATGTGGAAATTATTTCTTTTTCATAAAAATTTTTTTTTATTGTATCAAACATTTTAAAAGCACGTTCGATAAAATTTCAATATAATTGAAATTTATAGAAAAGTAATCATCAAACTTCGAAAAAATTTGAATGTATTGTAAAACGACAGAAATTTGAGAAAATAATCGCTTAAAGCCTTAACACGACTACAACTTTTAACATAGTAAAAGCAAAATTTGAATATTACAAGTAAGACTTTGAGTGTTTATAATTCTTATTCACTTTAGGGTTTTGTTTGTATAATATTTTTGGCCTTTCTAAAATCTTTGGAATAGGTTTCCTGATGAGCTGGCCTAATGCGCATAGAAGCTAGCTTTCCCTCGACAATAAATTTCAGTGTATTTATCAAATATGAAAAACTGGGAATTTAGCACGTCATACGGAAATTGTATTAATAATAAATTTTGTATTCCCGAAAATAACTTTGATAAAATACAAAATACATAACTTTTAAACAAAAAATCCCCTAAACAGAACAAATCAAAAACGAATCCGGAATTCCAGAAATCGCTTAACCCAAAAAAAATTTTCAAAATTCTAAAAATCCAAAAAAGGAAAACTTCTTAAAATCTCCAAAATAAAAAAAAAATTGAAATCAATACTTCTAAAAAGACTTAAATCCGAAATACAAAAAATTGTTATAATACAAATAATCTCGAAATTTTGAAAATCGTTAGAATTAAAAAAAAAAAAAAAATGTGAATTACTCAAATCACTTTAATCCGAAATTCGAAAAACGCTAAAAAAAAATCCGAAATTCCAAAAATTTGAAAAAAATATCAAAAAAAAATATCTAAAAATTGGCAGAATCACAAAAAAATTTCTAAATTTCTAAAATTACTGTAATCAAAAAAAATCCGCTAAAAATTAAAACTCCTAAAATTAAAATAAATCTTGAAATTTTAAAAATCGATAGATTTACCAAAATAAAAAAATACCGTTCTAAATTCTTTAATCACTTTTTTCCAAAAAAACCGGAATTCTAAAATTCGCTAAAAATCCAAAAATGCCTTAAATCTAAAATCGATAAAATGAAAATTTTAAATTTGTCTAAGCCAATCATGTAGATTTAAAAATAAATAATAAAAATTAAAATAAAACTCAAAATCCCTTTAATAAAGTCGAAAACGCCAAAATAAATAAAAATTTCCAAAGAAAAACTGAAAAAACACAATTTATTATAGATTTTAAAGAAAACAAAAAAAAAAAAAAAAAAATAAGCAGAGAAGAAAAATATCCCAAAATAACAACTTTATAAAACGATGCAAAAAAGCGCAAAAATAAAGTCAAACAAATTATGTTATTTTTGCTTTAAAGATTTGAATAATAAAGCAGGAAATAAGAATAGAGATTTCTATAAAACCCTAAAATCTAAATACAAGAGATTTGGCAACCAAAAGTTCTACTTTATTTTGAGAACGTTTTTCTAATGCTCATATATATAGACACTTACCTAAAAAAAAAGAAAAAGTTAAAGTTCACATTTGAACCAACACATTAAGACCAGTTTTGCAATGATTACAAAATGAAAAACAAACAAAATTTTTTAAATCGTCCAAATAAAAAAAGTTAAAAATCGGAAAAAAATCATTCAAATTATAAGTCACCAACAAAAAAATAGCCAACTAGAAACTTAAGTCGCCAAAAAAAGTCGCCTAAGTCAAAGACAGCTTATAATGAAAAAAATTATAGAAATCAGAAACACAAAAAGAAAGTACCCTGCAGGAAAATTGTGTCAATTGGTCCAAAAGACTGGTCCTGGGATTTGTGAAAATAGAACAAGTACAAAAAAAAAGAACTCATGACCTGTGAAAGAAGAACCAATCCCTTAACTGGTTTATGAAGAACAAAAAGGTAGAAAAAGTAATGAATTACAGTACAGTCTTCAACGGTGCTGTGATACATTTTTTGGTACTTTCTAAAATTTGGTTCTTGAACTTGTTTTATTGAAATAATACTACATTTTAGTAACTGACACTAATCACGTTCATTGAGAATAGATATGTGACTGCTCAAATGGTGTCAATTTACCCCCTCCAATGACAACCCCATGTTAAAGTGATAGGTCTTATTCATATAAAGTGTTAGAGCTAGAACCGGTCTCTACCACCAAAGACCTATCTCGGGACTACTTTGGTGTCAGTTCGCTTTCCTCTAGGGTATGTATAAGAATCAATATAAATGCAAAATGTAATAATAAATTAAAATCTAACTAAAACAAATTAAAAAAAACGCTAATGTCGAAAGAAAATCGCATTAAGATTGTAATCGTTGCTGAAATAAAAGTAAAAAGGAGCTGGGAGTTAATAAAAATAAAAAACAAAAAAAGTTAAAAGTAAAACTTTAAGACATTTTTAACTTACAAAACAAAACATTAAAATCGCTTAATTTATATATTAAAAAAAAGTCAAAAATCAGAAAAATTTATACACCTCAAAAACTCTCGAAATTTAGGAATTAATTCATAATTCTATAGTAACGCTTAAAATTGCTTCAGGTAATCAAAAATAAATTTGCGTAAATCGCTTTAATTGAAAAAGATTTTGGACTTAATACTGTCTATCCGTCTGGCTATGTGCAAATTATAGATCGCACTTTAAGAGAAATTTATGTTAAATTCGAATCCTAAATTTCTTTTGTCATAATTACTGTATCTACTGGAAATGGTAAGAATCATTCAATTTAAATATATTGTATGCACTCATATATGTTCTAAATATGACGTCAAATTTTCCATTAACAAATTTTATGTTAATAAAAAAACTTTAGCCTGATTAAAATATCAAAAATTTAGATTAAAAACCATAAACAGTTCAGTAAATAAAAATTAAAATGAGAATTCCATTCTATTTGATGTCTTGATGAAACTAATTTATCATCAATAAAAGTATTTTTCTATTAAAGTTTGTTACTTGAGTCTTTTGTTTTCATACTAAAAAATTTTTCTATATTCTTATCAAAATATCTTGCTTATTTATAGTCTTTCATCTACTTAAAAATAGTTTCAACATTATAAATAAGCATTTTGAATAAAATGTCAAAACAACAAACTTAAAATTTATATAAAAAAAGAAACTTGTTTCGAATATGTTTTGCCAAATAAATTAATCTGCCTTTTTAAGACAGAATTGTTCCATAAACAAATACTAAATCGCTTGTCAAAATAACACATAAATAAAATAATAAAAAAAAATTTTCGAATTTATGTCTTAAAACTATTTTCTATATATGGCCAAAATTAATATTTATTAGGCACAAATTTTATTTAAAAAATATTTAACCCTTTTAAAACTAAGGGTGTGTATGAAAATGTGGCAAAGTAGTCATAAAAGTTAAATTATAACACAGTTGAAGTGAATAAAATTTCACTAGGCTTAGGGGCTAGAATACATTTTGACATTAGCGTAGAAATTCTTGACAATTTTAATTCACCATAGAACTTTGCTACCGATTCACATACACCCTAAAATTTAAATTAAATAATTCACTCGGCCAATCCCGATCCTAAGGTACCCTACACCCTAGTACCAGTAGAAAGATTTTCGAAAGAGTACCCTGTTTTATACATACGAGCAATAATGGACCAAAAAAAAATTTATTGGGTTTAGTTTCAGAGTTTGTATTACACCTTAGGTAACAATAACATATTTTTGATTTAAATTTTATCTAAATGTTTTTGTGTACAACCACAATGACAAAAGCTACGCTTTACTTTTCGTCGCACAATTTAAATCATGTTGCGAGGGTCCAGCAGCCGTATTATGTAACTCGCTTAGCTAAAGCTAAATCTCGATCGCTAAAATGCCTTAGAGAATACAAAATTGAAAAATTTTAGCGATGAAATTAAAAGCTAAAATTGCGGCGAATTAAATTTGTATGGCAATGCCAAATTTAGCAATGCACGTTACAGTATTGTATTCTTAGCCAAAAATCGCTTAATCAACTTTTTAGATTTTTAGCGATAGAGATTAAGCTTTAGCGAATTACAGAATACGGCCACAGGCTGCACTTTTTCAAGCTCTTTCGATACAGTAAACAATTTTTGCTTATTCTCTTAGTATTTAAAAATTAACTCTTACAGTCTGCAAGAATTTTTAATGTTAACATATTTATGGTACGAATACAAAGAATTTCTGTTCCAATAATAACAACGAAATCAACATACCAAAATATTTCGTACACACATATCCCACACTTACATTAAGAAAAATAGAATGTGTGCAATTTTTATTTCTACTCTAACTGCTGCGTGTATTTTTCATTCCCTTGTTAATTTTCGAGATTATTCTCAATTGACTTCCACTAAGTAAATTATTTGTTTCTACATGAACACACAGTATTTGCTTGTGACAGCAGCACTTCAGTAAAGAGTTTCAAGAATGTTCAAAGATTAGAATGTGTTTTTATATGGAATTGTGCAGGCCTCTAGTAAATACCAATGCATTAAGTATATGAGCAAGATATTCCCTAAGGCAATAGTTAAGCAATATTCCAAAATTGTCATCTTAAAGAAAATAATCAAAGTAATTTTTTATTTTCTAAACAGAAAAAAAATTATAATATACTGAGCTACCTAAATAAGAGCGGCAAGCGTCTGTTTTATGTCAAAACTTTTCATTTTTACACAGTTTATTCGAAACAAACCTTTAGAACACGAATTTAACACCACCCGGCTGCGAAACTTTATTTGATAGATCGCTTGATCGTTTTATTTTATTGAAAATGTATTGGCAATAGAATTTTCATGTTTAAAAAAACGCTTGCCGCTCTTGTTTAGGTAGCTCAGTTATTTGTAAGTCACAAATTTGCATTCAGGTATAAATAAAATAAATCTGTTTAATATTAATCTTTTACCTTTTTTCATAATAAATGCAATTTAAAAGGAGTTGGTTGGGACATAAGGTGAACACCACATACATAATTATTTTAGTTTACTTAATTAAATTATAAAATAAATATATTTTTTGTAAGTATATCTTATATTTAAATATGTAATAAAAAATTTAATTATAAATAAATGAATATTTTTTAAAATGAACACTCTTCTTTTTATCATCCCAATGATATTTTGGCGATATTGTTCTATTTTCTTAAAAGTGGTTATCTGGAAATATCGCTAGTTCATCATCTAGAAGAATCGCTTTCATATTGCTTAGGAGTATTGCCATCGAGACAAGGTTCTTCCCAAAGGAAGTATCTTCCGCAATGCGAATTAGAATATTGCCGCAATAACATTTTTCATCCAGGCAATACGTTTGGCAATACATTTGGAGTATTTCTGTGTTTGCTGGGCAAACTCTTTTTGGGAAAGAAGTTTGTGTGGGGATGACGTTAAAGTATGGACTGATTCTCACCATTTGAAGACAGTATTTTTTATACCCGCTTCTCATTTGACATTCACTAGTGAAAGCATTTATTTTGCTTTTACACAGTATTTGTCTGTGAAAGCGATAAATGTTCAATGATTTGAATGTATTTTCAAATGGAATTTTGCAGGCCTCTACTTTTTACAAACACAATAAGATTATTTGTGAGCACCTAGACACTTTTCGGGAAAAAACTTTGAATGGGGACGACATGAAATCATGGACCGATTCTTACCATTTTAAAAATGATTCGAATTTGTTAAGGATGTTTCCATTGATTAACGTTAGTGACTGCCTTGTACCCCAATATCACGATGCTATTATTACCGGGGCAATAGAATGTAAAGAGACGAGCGTATCTAACACGGGGTCATGGTACTTGACTGCAATGCAACTCCACACTGAGTCATAATGTACTACTCCCGCGAGTTAGGCATAAACAACAACTAGAACGATGCTACTTGAGGGGCTACACCAACACTTGTGGTGTTTTCTATTCTAAAAATAATAACGCATTATAATTGTGTAATATATTTTTCAGGTTACCCGCAACCTTTTAAAGTGATACATTTTTCTACATTACAATGGAACACTAATGTGTATTTAGCGTGTTAAATATTGAATGCAAAATTTGTACTTATAAGCGGTATTCACCACGGTTGTAACAACTTTCAACATTAAATTTTCATTGAATTCGAATAAGCATTAACAACACTGATTTTAAATAATTAATGTCAGCTTAATGTTTTGCGCCGAAAATAAATAATTATTAAATAAAAGTAAAACAAACGAAAAACAATACACACAAATTGTTCGCAAACACAAGATAAAAATTAATAAAAAAAATACTTGCTTGCATAAAAAAGAACCTAACGCAGATGCAAAAAGGGTATTATCGCACACTCAATTATAACTGCGGGTAAGAAATGGAACAAATTTTCTAACATTATTGTTAGAAAAGAAAACACAAACAAAGACTCCGATTCCATTTGAAGCCAAAGCTTGTAGAACCTCTAATAGTCCCAATTTCAACAAAACAAACTCAATAAACAAAGCTGTCCGAACGAGCGATACTTTACCCGCATAAAACATCACGTACAACAACGACCCAACAAACAACAACAGTTACCCGCAAAGGTAAACTCAAGGTCACCAAACTGACTCAGAAACGTTCTTTAAAACGCTACTTTTATCCCAACAAACCTTAATAGAAAATATGACAATACCATTTTTACATACATTGCACGAACTGTTGGTCTTAGAAGACCCTTAGTCTGGGTTCACACTAAGAAAGTTTTCTTTCAGAAAGCCTGAGTTTATGGGTGAGAGAGGAGAAAAGAAAAGCTTGTTCTCTTCCCCTCTCACCAATAAACTCAGACTTTCTGAAAGAAAACTTTCATAGTGTGATCCCAGACTTAGTGAAAATTAATGCAGGAAATATTTGTATAACATTTTAACCTTCTAAAGTGCCGTCTTAGTATAGTTTTGTGGGGAAGTTAAAAGAGGACAAAAATTAAATAAGTGTTAGAGGGTTAATATATTCTAAGAAAATACGCCATACGATCCTACTGAAGACATTTGAAATTATTTTTTAGCTCAGAAGTATCATTAGTATATTTTTGTTTTAATTTTCAAAAAATTCAAAAACTTTAGGGGCCCATATATCGGGAGCCCGAGCTACCTTTTATAATTGTTATAATTGTAGTAAAAGAATTAAATTAAAGAATTTAATAAACACTAAAATACAATTACAAAAATTATTTTTATTAATATAATATTTTTCTTATTCGATCTTTATTATTTAAATTTATATTAATTTGTTTAAGTTTTAGTTCTTTTTTATATAAAAATATAAATTTTATTTTAGCAAAAAAAAAAAAAAATTTAATAAAAATTAATATTTTGGTATAAAAAAAGACTTCAAGCTTAAACAAATTAATAAACATTTAAAAAATAAAGTCGAATAAAGAAAAGAATTTATATTAATAATTATAATTTTTGCAAAATGGCGTTATTTTTACACTGCACCTTCTTCCTTGATTTCTTTAAAATTATGTTTGAGTTAACTTAAATACGTTTTCCCATGCCTTTAACATAAGCTGAGCAATAAGAAATATTCCTCTGTTATTCTACCGACGTTTTTGCCAACTTGCTGAGATATTTATCTTAAGTGTAGACCTGGGGTAATGTCATCATAGAAGTGGCACTCGGCAATGACATGTGCAAAAGGGGCACAGGTCCCAACCCAGACACACGTACCGAAGAGTCGGACAAGACGCTCTTACACAAAAATGCATTCAGCCGAAGAACCAAAGAAATTAAAAGGTCACATCACGTATGAACTCAAACGTTACACGGCCCTTGTTGGAATCCGTCCAGCGCAATTTGAACATATGTATGTTCCAAATATCACAAAATTATTTTAAAAATTGTAACCTGAACATTGCGCACATGGTTTACATGGACAGTCAGCCGGGTATACGGATAGACATCGTTATACGAAGAGATCGGCCTAATACCCTCATATGCCTAATACCCTCTTCACCTTTGATGGTGGGGGTATTAATTTCAAATCAAAACATCAACTCAAATTTTTAGTTAACCAAAAAAGATTAATGTTCTAATTTAACAATAAGTGCATTCTACTTGAGAATATTTCTTAAAAACACATGTGGAGAAAAATAATTGTATAATTAAAATTCTTTTGTTTTAAAATTTAGCATTTCATAGATAAAAAAAATAGAATAAAATTTATGTGGGTGTCTTCAGTCTTTGTTTTATTAGCAAACAAAAAAAAATTATATATTCAAGTTGTATTTTATGAGTTTTGTATGAATAATAAATAACATTTAATTAATTTTTTTATAATTAACAAAATGTTTTGTAATACAATTTTAGTTTTCAAGAACATCCAAAACAATTAAATTGTAACAAACTAAAAAAGGGGTTTCTCTAACTTTAAAGTTTATATAAATCACTATCTAATAAACATCTGTTTTAAATAGAACATTTTGGATTACTTTTTTAATTAAACACCCGCCTACTTGTGTTTTTAAACATATTAAAAAAAATCTTTTGCTAAAATGACTACAACAATTTCGGTATAATTAAAACATTAACATTTTTAGGAAACTAGTCTTAATTTGTGAAGCATGTTAATTTTATAAAATAATTAAGAAGAAAATTTTACTACTTGTTTTTGTTTTTACTTTTCGCGGCAAAATTTCAATGGAATTTTCAACGTACATATGTGGGCTTTAACTATTAAAGGTTGTTTCACCCGTTTGTTCCCAACAATATTTTTCTGTGGACAAACGGTTTTATATGTAGTTTGATTTATCTGTTTGCTAGAATTAGACACTTTTTTTTGAGATAAGCGGGGCACCTGGCATTTTAACCTAATTAGGTACGTTGTATCAAGTGGAGTTAACCGTTTTTTTTTTTTGATTAGCTCTTATTTTCGAGATATGCCGTTATTTGGAAAATTGAGGAGGTTGCAAAACATATATTCGCGTAACTCAAAAACAGATTAGTTTATTGAACAAACTATAAAAACCGATATTCCGCAATAAAATTTCCTTTGCGCATGTTTAAACCTTTTTCTAATATGCGCAGTCGTTTTATGCGCCCCACACAAGTTTCAATTCAATTGTCAACTGAGTCTTTCAACTGAATTGATGTTTCGTCACACACTTCATCAACTGAATGGAACGATTTTAAATAATTTTAAAATTTAATGAAATAAAATAAATTTTTTTAAAAACTTAACTTTTTTTTGGAAAGGAAAACTACATACATTTGGGGTATTCACAAGGTGTGCTATCATGTTGTATTGTCATAATGTTCTAACATTTTACAATGGTTTTAAAATATTGTTGTTGGTTTGTAAACAACAAGTGTCTTAAATTAATAAAACTTTGCTTGCTATGTTTATTGTGCTGTCGTAATTAATAAGAAGAGCTGAACGGCTGAGCCGAGCGGCTATGTTTTTGTAGCCTTCACCGTTGATGGTATAGTTTTATCCGGCAAACATCCGGATTTAACCTGCGGCTGGCAATTTTTGCAACAAAACACTTGCGGCGTCAAATTAGAACGGCTTGGGGCTCTGATGTTTGGTAAACAAACAAAAAAAAATTATTTGTGATTTGCGTATAAAAAATGGAAAATTGTCAGTTAAGATTTAATTTAATGTATTTAATTAATTCATGGATAAGAATTAAAAAATATTTTGATTGTAGGAAAATATTTATTTTTTTATATTTGTTTTAAATCAGCTGATATAAATTCCCAATATTTATGAGGGGTTGTTCACAACAGTCTTATTTTTTCATGTTATTATTTTAAGACATATGACTTTATGACACCTTGTGAATCCCCCAATCAATTTTGACAGCTGATCAAGAGACTCGAGCACACATAGTACAATCGATTTGAAAGACTAATGGTGTCTTATTTTCTACAAAAAAATGTGCCTTTTTAAAAAAAAAAAAAGCAAATTGGTGTTTGTTTCTTAAAAATTTTGCTCCCGAAAAGCATGAGTTTTTTAGAATAAAACAAGCCACTCTTTTCGGGAGTAAAATTTTTAAGAAAAACACACCAAATTGAATTTTTTTTAAAAAAAAGCCACATTTTTTTGTAGAAAAGAAAACACCATTACTAGTCAACTTGAAAAAATCAAAATCTTTTGGTTTTTCTTCAACCAACTCGACAACCGTCAAACTAGTCAATTGGCAATTGATTAAGGCAACACCCGACTCAGTTGACAATTGAATTAAATCGTGTGTGGGCTGCTTTAGAAGCATAATTGTGTTTTTTTTTTTTTGGAATAAAACTTTTTAGCAAAATTTCGATATTTTTGTTTAAAAGATTTTTTATGACGTGCTAAATTCCCAATTTTCTATATTTGATAAATAAACTGAAATTTATTGTTGAGGGAAAGGCAGCTTCTATGCGTATTCCACTGGTTGCTTAGGCCAATTCATCAAGAAAACTTTTCCAAAGATTTAAGAAATGCTGAAAATATTATACAAATAAACCCTTAAAGCGAATAAGAATTATAAACAATCAGAGTCGAGCTTGTAACAATATCAAAGCTTAAACAAAACACCAACAATAAACAGTGAGTTTATTTTTTCTTACAATTGTTTTTTTTTTAAATTATAAAAAATTAGAAAATGCAACTATGCAGCTATGCTCCTAATTTTATCCATAGATATAACAAACGAAGTAGCAAGCAAAACAAGCCATAAGTCACAAGAAAACCTTTTAATTAAATTTAAGTATTTCATTAAACAAAATATTTGTATCGGAGCCCCCCTAAGAAGTGGCGACAATAAATTGTTAAAACGAAAAACGAATGGAGGTCATTTATACATTTTATTCCCCTAGCGACGACTCCTTTGCTGCTATGGGACTTTTTCTTCAATAAATTTATAGTCTGTATTAAAAATTTTGTATGGAAACACCCTTAATGAATAAAGGTAGGCGTACGTATTTTAAGAATTTCAACAAAACAAATATGGAGGTTTAATGATATTCTTAAAAAAGGCAGTGTGTGAATTAACTGCATTTTTTCCTAGGCACGGCAATATAGTTAAAACACCGGAATTAGCTACTAACACCAATAAAAATTCCCATTAAAAGCAAATTTTGCACAACAAAGTTAAGCAGCATTAACCCAAAATTAAGCATTCTTGTGTTTTTATTTTTGCTGATCATTTTATAATTGTCTTTAGTTTTGAAACCCGAGAAAAAACCCTCTACTTAAATCCTAATACCGTGTTCAGATATACCTTTTTAATTGAGTCAATATTCGGTTTATTGGCATAATTATCTTTCTGTGCACACATACACAATTTAGCTAACCCAATTAGCAATTAACTTAAGCAAAATGTAAACAACTTTTGACATCTTTAAAGAAAAACAGTATAAACATCTGGTTTTAGCGCAGATCTAATGGATGAACCTTTGTTTTTGTTGTATAGTTCTTGTCAAAATGTCAAAGCACTTTGTTTAGTGAGTTGGGTTTTACTCACTTTACACACAATGTGACAGTGTTGCATTTTAATTTTACTCAATATTTATAATAATTTCGCATTAATTGAGCAATAACTATATGCAATTTTGTATGGATAATTGAACTCAACAATGGCTTTTATTGCGTAAAAGTCAAAACGGTATAAGAAATAATAAAATTTCTCATGATGACTTATAAATAATGTGAAGCGATCCATAGCTTTATGGGTACTTTCACAGAAAATCTCTCTTTGTGACACGTAACGCCACTTTGCAATAAAGCTTGTCCTTGTCCGCCCTTTCACTAAATGCAAAGCGAGTTGAGATTTATTCCAAAATACAAAAGAGTAAACAATATATAAATTGAGGAGGTCCATAGCAAAATGCAACAATTCCACTTTTTAAGTTTTTTTTTACTGAATAATATTGTACATACTAAAATCCTTAATATCGTTATGGAACTCCTCAATTGTTCTTTTAGGAAAAATATTAAATGCTTGGTAGCGTAACGTGTCTAAAAGTAGACTTTTCTGAGGAAATGAAAAAAGTCGGTATTTTATAGCAGGGGCTCAACAAAAAACACACATGGCACATTTTTTCATATGCATTTTTTACTCATTGTTTATATATTTTAAAAGCTAGCGATATCACCTCTCTCGCATGAAAGCTAACTAGATACTGATGGAAATGTTTTCCGCTTATATGTATTTTTGTTGATGCTTAGAGAAAAGCTGGACGTTTACACCACGCGTTTTCGCGTCAACGCATTGTATGGTTTTCATACCTAAATTGCAGTCTTTGCCTTCTGAATAAAAATAAATTTTATGTTGTCAAAATCAGCTGATTTATTTCAAAATAGTTTGTAACGCTAACACAAAGTATAAAGTAAAATCTACTTTTCGCATTTTGCACAGCAAGGCTTTTACGCTTTTGTGCATTTAACTTGCTTCGTACAACTAAACAGATTATACATTTTTGACAGTGAGGCAAGCTGTCTAACAGTCTGACTTCCGTGTATATCTCTTTGGCCAGTGCTGCCATTTACCATATTTTCTACAAACAGATATCTGGCCGTGCTCGTACCTAACAGTTATCTCTAAAATACTACATAAATATATTTAGTTGCGTATAGATATTTATGGTGTAACGATTTTTCAAAATTTTAACACGTTTGTCTTAATTTATGGTTGAACTGCAGTTTATTTTACACTATCGGTTTTTGACAGTTAATTAAAAAAATACATATGTTGCCATATTTTAAAAGAAAACTTTAAGGAAAAAACACGTAGGCAAAATTAACGTTGAAATTACCAAAATTGTTTTACCGGATAGGTAAAGAAAACTGTTAGGTATGAACACGACCAGATAAATGTAGAAATTGCGGGCATTATAAGCGCCCCACTCAATATCGAATTTTCGGTCGTCAGAGAAAAACTAGCTGATGCGGTACATGCTGTTTTGCCATATAACTTATTTTTTTCAGATGCTACAGTGTCTACATGCCAAATTTTAAGAAAACCCGGTTGATTAGTTAAGAAGATATAGGAAGGGGGAGCTTTTACCCCTCCTGCCCTTTTTCACGCCATGTTCGTTTTTTTTCTTTTAGATGTTACAGTGTCTGCATGCCAAATTTTAGTTAAGAAGATGTAGGAAAGGGAAGATTTCAAAGCTATTTCACGCGCTTTGTAATAAAAATTATAGGCTATTGATCCTTTCAGATGTTACACTATTTGCCTGCCAATTTTCAAGAAAATCGATTGATTAGTTAGGAAGTTATATGGAGAGGAAGCTTTTACCCTTCTTGCGCTAATGCATATTTCCTTTCAGATGTTGCAGTGTCTGCATGCTTTGTTTTAAGAAAACCGGTTGAAAAGTTTAGAAGATAGAGGAAGAGCAGCTTTTACCCGTTTTGCCCTATTTTACGCCCTCTAGCGATGTGAAATAAACCTTACAACCTATTCTCATACCTAGCAAATTGAAATCAAAATTTCAATTACAAACACCGTGACACGAGGATTTTATATATTTAATATTTCAACAAAATGCCTCTGTGACAACATCATTCGCGAAAAAATAAGACTAACGCGGATTTCTCGGCCTTGCTTCACCATCACCATAAGCCAGTTTTTGATTTGTTGTTGCTTGACTGGTTTTCGAAATAAACGATTCAATTGTGGTCGCATAATATTTCATGGTGGGGCGGAAGTTTGTTTGCAAACTATAACGTTATCTCCCTCTTGCATTGTTGATCGATTTGTCGTGCTCAAATCAGCTGGTTTTCGTTAACAACGCAAGCGACCGAAAGTCAGCCTGTTATAAATCTCCATTAAGGTTTTGTATAGCGAAAAATTTCGTAACGAATATTTACTTGTTGATATCATTCGCCTCTAAATGTCGGAATATATAAAGATTTAAATTTAAATTTAAAATTAGATATCATCGGCTTAATATGCGAATCTGCTAACTCCCTTTCGGCACATTTTACAGGAGAGACAAAAATCTTTTTAAATTTCATATTTGCAGTTTGAGAAGAAACCCAAAAATATAGTTGATTTTACACACTTTAAGACTCAAATTGAAGCAAAACTTCATGCTAGTCGACAAGACGTAGTTTTCTCTACCACACGGCATCAAAATCTTAATTTACTTAAAAAGTGGATTTAGCAGGTTTGCATATGAAGCAGACGGTCTATCTCTTGTGTCATAGTCCCACTGGAAAATTGTACGACAAATATTTTTCTGAACGAATTTTTTAAGGATTAATTTATTTGCATACACTTTTTACTACTTTAATTTCAAAACCATATCCCAAAGATTTTATCATAATTTTTTATGAAATGGAATTCATTGCCTTTTAGAATTTCAAAATTATTTGAATTAATTCTGATTAATTCATGTTTTTGTTGAATCTGTAATTTCCATTTTGAATTTCTCTTAATATTTCCTTAATTATTTTATTTATTTTTTATAATAAAGTCCTTTATTTTAAGTTATTATTTTTTTTGTTGCCAACACTCACCATTTTCCGTTAATGATTATTTTTAAATTTAAGTTCTTCAAAATTTTTTTTGGAATCTTAATTTCTTTCCAAGAGATTTTCCTTAATGGAAACACCCTCTACACTATTTTTGATTTTTCTTTCTGCGCCTACGAATTAAAAAAAATAGTTTTGCTGATTATTATTAATTATTAATAATTATTATTTAAACAAAATTCATGTTCTTAGAAAATAATATTATTTTGTTTTAACAAAATTTTTTAATTGTTTTTATTTTTTAATTTATGCACATTCAATTGTTTTTAATTGATTTTAGTTTATTTTTTTTTTGTTAAGTTCTTATTTAATCACAAAATAAAACCCACTATTTTCTCATTCAAACACTTTTTGGTTGTTTTTTATTTTACAAATTCATTAATTTTTCTTTAATAATTTTTAATTGTTATTATTTTGTTTCTAAAATATTTTGTTTAAAGTAATAATAAAGAAAATTAAATAAAATTTGATTAAGTGATCGAAGAAGAATGAAGAAAAAACTGAAGTTAACTCGTACGAATTATCACATCAAATAACACACTTGACATGAGTTGTTGCTGTATTTATTTGTTTTTAGATCAATTTAACTTTATTTCTTTAATTGTTGTTGTTTTTATTCGTTATTGTTTTTGTTTTCTTAATACTTTTGATTTTCTCACCTGGCGGTTGGGTGCTCATGTTGTTTCAGTTTCAATTTCATGTAAAACCAAAAAAAAAAAATACACAAGTTTAAACAAAAATTGAGAAAACGAATAAGAATAAAACAAAGAAGCTCAAGTTAAACTCAATTACATGTTGAGATACACTAAAAGTTTACGCATGCTCAGAGCTGAATCTAAAAAAAAAAAAAAAACACAAAAAAAACATTTTTTTTGTGGTTAAATTGAATATAAAAACGGAGGGCTCCCCTAGACGAGCATCATTTGCAAGAGCTCACGAGTAAAATACTTTTTATTGCTGTGACGTCTACTTGAGAAGAGTGTTAAAGTGAGCATAAAAAAAATTTGGTTTAGAATCAATTTCTTTGTGTTTATTTTGCAAATAATACTCGTGCTTAAACTAAATATATAACAGTTTTTTGTTTGTTTTGTGTCTCAAGCACTCTGCTATTTCTGTTGCATTAATATACCCTTCACCATAAGTGTAATTGGCATAATTAAGTCAGTTATTTCGCTTGTGATTTCTACATTATTGAACCTTAGGACTTAGCAACTTTGACGGATTTGCAAACAATTTACATGACCACCTACAATATGGCCTTTTCTCATTTGCTATGTGACTAGCAAAGTTTTTACCAACAGGCCCTTATGGTAAGCGCAGCAAACACTGGTAGCAATTTTAGTGCATAATCCATCACGATTTATGTCCGCTCCTTATTTAGGAGCTATTCAAGCACCGATTCAAGCATAAATGCTAGCAGCATCTGTTCAGAAGCAACATCACCTAAGGACAATCCTCCCTCAAGCCGAAGTCTCCCACCAGTGCACTATAATCCAAAATTAATTACAACCAAACGTGTGGACGGATTTGAACGATTTTTTTGTTTTGACTTTACACTCAGAAAAAAACATAAGTAATTTAACTAAAAAATTAACAAATAATTAGTTTTATGAAGGGGTTGCGGGTTATAGGTTCCAAGATTTTTTTAGATCTTTGACGGATAATCTGGATTTCTGCTTTTTTTTACCTTTCGAATATAACAGTAGAAATTAATTTTACCAATTTAATGAAGTAACAAACCAAGTTAAATTTAAAAAAGATTTTATTCAACTATTTGATTTTAGAGTTCCAAACCGTCAACTAAATGTAATGGGTTCAAAATGCCAACACTCTCCATTTCTTCATTTTCGCTTTCGGAATTTTCTTCGTCTGTTTGAGAATTTTCTACAAAATTTTGCTCCTCTGATCTCAGTAATTCGATCACTTCTGATGGAAGCTTTCATTTCTTCTGGTACTCTATGCGTTTGTTCAACGTTCTGATGTGTCCAATGCTCTGTTAAAAACATCCGTCAAGTTATTCACATGTCTTCTTTTTCGAGCATGAAGCAATCTATCGGATTTATATATTTCATGGCGCGATTCAGAGGCATCCTCACCAAAGCATCCAACTGGAATCACAGTGGAATCAACAGTTTGTCGTGAATGTACAAAAACCTTATGTACAGTTGCTGTCACTGGTTACCAAGTATACATTGTGGCCGTTTGGAAACAAAATTTTTCAAATTTACTCGAATTCAAAGGAAGCTGACATGGCAACCATATTAAAAGAGGCACGCTGCTTTTCACGTTTTCTGATCGAAGTATTACGTCATTTTATATTCATTTTTGAACAAAATAATCGTGAATGCTATTTTAAATACTGCTTAAAGATAGATAAATAGAATAATTCTAAATTTGGGACGCACCTCCAAAAAGTTTTTTTTTTAACTCGCAAAAAATTCGCAGATGAAATATATTAAATTTGGAAGATAATTGATTGTTCTAGAGAACTATTATGATATTATGTCTTACATGTGTTATCATTTTTTTTATAAGTAAATTGGGGGATTCACAAGTTAGTCATAAAGTTGTAAAGTCATATGTCCTAAAATAATGACAAGAAATATATATGACTGCTGTGGGCTACCGCTTATAATAAAGATTTCTACTGTACAGTTATGACGAATCAATAAATACAGCATTAACATTTTTATTTTGTTTAAAATACAACAACATTTATTTTATACAATTGTAAAATATTATTTAGGACATTATGACGATTTGACTGGATAGCACACCTTGTATTTCCCCCCTATATAAAATTTTAATTCATAATTCCATTGGTTAATTTTAAGGTCACTTTAATTTTTCCAATTTAATCGAGTTTATAGATGAGTTAACCAACATTTTGCTATAGAATATAAAAGTACTTACCTTCGGCATTATTTCCCATCTTTTAATTTTTCAAAAAAATAAATTTTTGTTACGAAAACTTAAATTAGAAGAAGTCACAAAATTCACTGCACTTAAAGGTTTTCTGATAACTGGTTTAGAAATCGTAATCAAAACAACTGTTAAAGTATTAGAAATTAAATTTTTTTGAAATATTTAAAAAGCTATGTTTACTTTTGCAAAAATTCAAATATTTAATTTTGGCCAAAAAAAAATGGGTTAAATTTCCCATAGTGCAGTGG
This sequence comes from Pollenia labialis, assembly GCA_949318255.1. Classification (NCBI taxonomy): domain Eukaryota; kingdom Metazoa; phylum Arthropoda; class Insecta; order Diptera; family Polleniidae; genus Pollenia; species Pollenia labialis. The sequence continues at coordinate 135,627,095 of OX439140.1, forward strand.
TGAAAAATTATCCCTTTAGTGAGATTTTTTGGTTATTTCTTCCCGCGACTGTGGACAGTAAACAACAACCACCACGTGATCCCCGAAATTGTCTTTTCAAGGGAAAAAGCGAATCTCCCCGCAAAGACAATTTTGCTGAAAGTCAGAAAGCCTTTCTAGCAAGAATCAAACTTTTAGAGACATAAGATAATAGTCCATCTGGTGCCGTACCACCAGGGCCTTTTGACTTCCGTCGTACCAGATAAGATCCTTGGTCAGCCGCGATCCCAAGATATCGTACAGATCTCTTCGTATCTATCAATTTTGTATTTTTGCCGAATCAGAGGTATCGGAAGCACTAGATTTCCCCATAGGGTACAACACCCAAAGGTGAAATATCCTTAACATGACTCCTACAAACCCTCAGGGGTCCAAACTTTGACAGATAATAGCGACCGTATTGTTGAAGCTAAATGTTCCGAATTGGCAATCGTTTAGTCTATTTGTTTTCTATAGTCGAATATCTACACTCATAAAATTATTACAGTAACTGGTTGTGGGTTATTAAATTCGTTATCCGTACTGTACAAATTTAATAAAAATGTTGTTATTTTACGAATAATTTTATTTTTCAACATTTATGTTTGTTATTCAAAAAATAAACAACAAAAAAATTATTTTTTTTCTTTTTTTTTGTGATGTTGTTTGGTTTTTGTCGGTTAAAATATATAAAAACTATTCAATTTTAAGGAAGATGCTGTTTAATAAATAAAAAAAATTAAAAATGAATGTAAAAATCATTTGTTTAAAATAAAATGTAAACTATCTGTTTTTTAAATAAATATTAAGTTGTTTAAAATGAATGTTCGTTTGAATTTAACTACATAATTTTTTGAGTGTAGTTATTCGAATTAGCCACAAATTACAACGGCCCTTCGGATGAACGGCACCTAGCGAAGCTGCAGCGGGCATTTGCACGATGTTATATTCCAAACATTAAGGCATCAACAGGCCTTTAGATTAAATAAAAAAAAATGCTAATAATGGGCACGTTCATAAGACGTAGCTGCTGAGCTCAACTGCTACAAAACTGTTGACAACTGTTGAGCCGAACACTTTCGTCTTAGAAACGGCATTATATGTATAATAAAAAATTAACAGCTGATAAATATAAACAATTGAAAAAAAAATAAAAGTGATAATAAAATTTATTAGTTTAGCTAAAAAGTATGGATAATACAGAATTTATATCTGAGTTTCAGCTGTTGAGGTTGAGCACAACATGTTGACTTTAGGTAGCTAAAAAATTTTATGATGGATTAAATGGCTTCAAATACCCAACTGTTGTGTTGAGCGGAAGTGCTCAACTATGCGTTTCTAAGACAAACACTAAACGGTTACACAACTGTTACGACTTATGAACGTGCCCAATGTCTTTTAAGATTTAAAACAAATATGAAAAAATAAATATTTTCCTACAATCAAAATATTTGTTAACTCTTATCCATGAATTAATACATTAAATTAAATTTTACCTGACTATTTTTTATTTTTTATACGTAAATCACAAATAATTTTTTTTTTGTTTGCTTACCAAACATCAGAGTCCCAGGCCGGTCTAATTTGACGCCGCAAGTGTTTTGTTGCAAAAATTGCTAGCCGCAGGTTAAATCCGGATGTTTGCCGGATAAAACTATACCATCAACGGCAACGGCTACAAAAACATAGCCGCTCGGCTCAGCCGTTCAGCGCAGGTCTCTTCTTATTAATTACGACAGCACAATAAACATAGCAAGCAAAGTTTTATTAATTTAAGACACATTTTGTTTACAAAGAAACAACCATATTTTTAAACCATTGTAAAATGTAAGAACATTATGACAATACAACATGATAGCATACATTGTGAATACCACAATAGTCTTAATTTAAAGATAGAAAGTGCTAACTTTATATGTATATATCTGTGGCCGTGTGGAAAAACTTGTTAACTCCACTTTTTGCAAAAATTGAGATAACACCAATTATAATAATTAGCGAAATATGTTTAAAACTTTATGAGTGTTTTTTCGCGTTTTTTAAAAAATGGAGTTATCTAGTTTTTTCATACGGCCACAGATATACTCTTAACTGTGCCCATCTGAAATTTTCAAATACTCCAGATATATTCAGACAATTGAGTTACAGGCTAAACTTGCATTAAGTTCGGGGAAGTTTGCTATTCGAATTCAGGCAGATTGCCTAACAATTAGCTTAGACGTAAGTAAATAATTCGATATTAATCGAAAAAAATCAGGATTTGGAAAATAAGTGAACGAAGTTGCGCTCAGATTTTGTTTGTGTCTGAAGAATATTTACGTCTAAAAAATCCCTTGCTACGTTTTAAGAAATAAAAATATGTTGTAGGGCACATAAAATTCGTCAAAACCGATTATTGCATCGTTATTCTTACTTGCTTCTTTTTTAATGTTAATCACAGTTTTTTTTGTTTATTTTTCTCTGGTTAAGCTCTGTTTAGTTTTAGAATAAATATTTTATTTTTAGTTTAAGAAAAAAAAAATGAAATTTATATTTAAACTATTTATAGCAATAAAGACTGCTTAAGAGCAAATCGGTGCTTGTTGTTATTTTTAAAAAAAAAAGCATGAAATCCTTTAAAATAATATGGAAAAATCATTTATGGCACGTTGTAGGGACGTCAGTTTATGTTGTTAAATTTAATCGAAAAATAATTACACAGTGGGACCAATAAAATATACATTTAGTAGTAGATTTAAGGAAAGCATTGTAATTCTTAAATTTCGGAAACAGTTATTGTCAAAAAAAAACAAGGAGTTAATTGTCGAAAGAGAAAAGATTAATTGAGAAATTCAGGGCGACTGATGCACGTAATTTCTACAAATAGATATCTAGCTGTGTATAGATATCTATGGTGTAACGAATTTTTCATAATTTTAACAACCATTTTACACCATCGATTTTTGACAGTTAATTCAAAAAATTAATAAAAATACTTATGTTGCCATATTTTAAAAGAAAACTTAAAGGAAAAAACACGTAGGCAAAATTAACGTTGAAATTACCAAAATAGTTTTACCGGATAGGTAAAGATAACTGTAAGGTACGAACACAAACAGATATATTTTGGAGAAATTACGGGCATGAATTGACTTCCTATTGACATTTGAACGGCTTATTTTTGGACCACCAGTGTGTGTGTTTGGCGTCTCCAAATGATCCAGTCTCCCTGAAATTTACAAATAATCTTTTCACTATTCCAACCAGGGTTACCTTTCCTCCGACTTGAGTCGCAATTTGACCCTTTTTTGCGGCCTGCGACTTTTTGTGAGAGTTTTTTTTATCACCGACTTTTGCGACCTTTTACCATTTATTTGTTAAGTTTCTCACAAAAATAATTTAATTTGCAGTAAATTATAAATGTTCCCATCAGGGATGTTAAATGTGGTTTTAAATTTTGTACCAACTTCCAAAAAAAATGTACTTTATGGACCTTCTCGGTACCTTTTTTTAGTTTTATAAATACAACAAAACATTATATACATTGTACATTTATGTGGCCTTCTCCGAGAAAAGGGACCTTGTGTGTCAAAAAAGGGTTTGGATTTAAGAGTGGATTGTGGTACCTAAAAGGGTGTAGAATAAGATAAAATGAGTTTTTCTCAAAACTTAATTTTCACACACTCTCACACTCAGAGAAGGTCACATATGTATAATTAAATAAGGTACAAAAATGCCTCATAAATATATGAGATCAAAATCAGGTACTTATTTGTTTAGTTAACAAGCTTTTTGGAATTTTTACATCATAAGAGCATGAATTTGTCGATCTTCATCAATCCTTTGTTTGTATGAGACTTGATAATGTCGGCACATGTAGTCTTTCCTTAGTTTTTATTATATTAACCCTTCGTCTTACTCATGAGTCTGGCCAGACCTTTTTCGATTTTATATGTTATTTTAGTATATTTAAAACACAGGTAGGGACTTAAAATTTCAGGTACCCTTCTAAAATTTAGTTTACTATAAAAAGCTGAAAAATATAACCTGGAAAGGATATATAAGGAAACATATTCCAATATTTTACTGCACACATCACATTCGTAACACATGTGGTCTGGCCAGACCATATATATTTTGTATAGAAGATGACGTATTTTTAACTTTCTTTCTTGCTGTTTTTTATTATTTTTTTGTTAAATTATCTATTATTTATTTATTTTTATTAAGCAAACAAACTATTAGCTCCATCTAGCTCTACAATTTAACCCTCCCTATTACACATGTTTTTTAATTTCACATTCGTAACGCATGAGTCTAGCCAGACCCAACAATCTTTTGAATAAATAAAACCAATTTTTTTAACTAAATGTTATATTATAAACATTTATAATTTAATTAAAATTTGAAAATATGAATCTAAATTATAAATGTGTATAATATAACATTTAGTTAAAAAAAATTGGTTTTATTTATTCAAAAGTTTGTTGGGTCTGGCTAGACTCATGCGTTACGAATGTGAAAATAAAAACATGTGTAAGACGGAGGGTTAAAAAAACTATTTCCACATTTGCAGACGAATGTGGAATGGATAAAATTCCAGCAACGGCTCTAGAAATGTCAGGAAACATATGGACATTCAGCTCATTTTGTAAATTAGCAACTGGCGACCAAAAACTACAAATTGTTTTTAGTTTTTAACGACTGCAGTTGCTCGATTTCAGCTACAGCTCTAAATTGATTATTGATTGAATCAAATTTTATTCGGCAACATTTTAAACAGAAGTGGAACAATACTACTTGTTTTACCTGGAATAACTTTTTCAGGAGTAAATTTATGGAACCACATTAAAACCTGGGTGCAAGTGTCACCCAGTCACCAGTTTTGTCGACTGTTTTAGTGACATCGTTAACACAGTGTCTATGCTTCACTACATATTCCACTATATTTGCCTTTAATACAAACAAATTGTATCAATTACAACAGAGAAGTATAAGTTAAAGCAATATTAAAAATATATTGTTATGAATTCGTATTCGTACCAGAAGTGTAGGCTAGATATACTAAAATGTACAAGTGATTCTCTAGTTCCAATGTCTACACATGGTTCCAAAAGAACTACCTAGTCAATAATACCAACGTCAGCAGTAGATTTTCAATGATACGCACATTAAGATTGTATGATGTTCCGTTATTCAACAGCTTGGGACTAAACGGCCTCAATTAGAGCTTTCCAACGGGTTCGGTCGGAGGCCATTTTTACAGCTTCTTTCCATGTCAATTGTGATGATGATAGTTGATTTAATGTGGATGAACACCAGGTTGTTTTTGGGCGTCTCCATTGTCGGGAGCCTTGTTATTGATATTGTGAAAAATACTTATAGTTGGGGCATTCCATGGATAGTCCGGAACTGTCCGGAATTGTACGTTCTACTTTACTCTAATAGATATAGTAGCACATAACCACTTCTTTCTGAAAACTTGTATTGAATTGTAGGATTTACACGAAATTATGGGAATACACATTTTTCCTATTTTGTACACAATTTGTTTGATGTTAGTCCTCTCTTGAATGTGCACGCTCTATACACTTTTATGTTAATGAAAGTTTTACGTAGTTGTGTGTTGGAAAAAAATTAAATCATGTTACTTCAACATTTGCATTCTATCTAAAGCAAGTTGAGATATTTTCTAATGTCATCTAATATTGATGTTACTTGAAAAGTTTTCTGAGCTATTTTTAGTCAAAGTCTTTTATAAAATAGATGTCTTTCATTGTTTACAATGAAGAAGAAAACTTTTAAGAATATTTAAACGATTGATCTCTTAATTGCACTGAATGAAATGCAATCAAATGCAATGTTGACAGAAAACGTTCGGCTGGTGTCCCAAATTCAAACTTTCAAATGCCCAAAAATCTCAAAATGAAAATCCCAAAGCTTTTTTTTAATATTTTACTCCACATTAATTAGAGCTGAGCATACAAGGCAACGGAACTGATTAGCTTTAACATGGTAAAGTCCAGAACCTATTCTTGCTGTTTTTATCAGTTAAGAAGATTCACGACCTCCGACTTTTTGGGACAGGTGGATACCGGCCAGTGGTATTATAACACCCGCTAATGCTTGCTAGTGTTAGCCACGAATTTGTCAGGCTGGAGGCCCAACATCAGCCTAGGACGCATACTGTCAATCTCCTAATCATCCGAAATTAAATTGATTAATGAAACCAGTCTACATAAGACATAACTAAAATTGAACGGACTCCATTGGCGACGACTTTAAGCATAAGGAAAATGATTCGATTTGGATTATGAAATGTTCGTACTATGTTGGATATTGCGAGATCTGGCCACCTAGTTTCAACTTGGAATTACAGGATTATATCTGTGGCATTTCGGAAAAATATCTTAAGTCGAGATAAGATGGAAAAAAGGATTTTAAAAAAAAATTTGATGAAGAAATCATTTTATCAAAAAATAAAATAAACCAAAATTAAAGAAGTATTTCTTTTATAAAAAAAAAATTTTAAAACGTTAAAAAAATGTTTTTTGAATAAAAAATTCGTATGATTAACAGAGCAATATAAATGGAAATAATTAATACCTGATTTTGGGAATAAAAATACTTAAGTATAGTGGCAACACTATGTTACTTTTAAGTTTTTATAGTGGCAACAATTTTTTGATATTTTTTAAAAAATTTGATATTTTTGAATTTTATTTTAGTTTCATTAATTTCGTTTAGGTGGTGTTTGTTTATATTGAAAAATAGCATTTTAACGAGTTCATTAATTAAATTTTGTATATTTCATATAATTTAAGAGTTCCTATTTTATGCGCTGTGATTTCAATTCTAACGTTTCATGTAAAAATACGGACTTTTATACTACACAAAGTGAGTGCAGTGTCGCTCACGTTTTGGGCTGTAGTGTCGGTCACAACTTATTTTACTAATAAATATTTTTTTAAATAACTCACCGCTTTTATTTCAGCATTTTATAATAGTTTGATTCTTGAACTTTCGATAAAAACACATTAAAACAAAAAAGTCCCTTTTAGATATCAATTATATTAAAAGATGAACAAAAATTTTTCAAAAAATTTTTGGTTTGCTAAAACCTTGCACTTGTTTGAAAAATGTGAAACTATATATTTTTTTTTAATCAAGAAATTATTTTTTTTATTTTTTTTTAGGGTACATGGTTTTCGTTTTATGCTTCAGTTTTTTGTTTTATATTTTTTTTATCCTCCTTCTGTTTGCTTAATTGAAATTTAATTAAGTTTTAAAGTGTTATAAATCTGAATAAGCCGCTTTAAAAAAAATTAAACGGAATTGATGAAAAAGATTTTACTACCGTATTGAGTTTATCCGTTTTATTAAATTATAAATGTTCATTTGCCATATTTTATTCACCTTTAAAAATTTATATGAATAAATAAAAATTATGATAAACAAGTTTAGATATGTGGCGAATTAGGTAACCTAAATAAAGGGTGGTTAAGGGCCGATGTTGAATGTGAACGACATATAAACGTCAAGCTGTTTTTCTGCATTTCATTTGACATTTCTTAGTTTCAGACTAACTCAATTTGAACCATGGAAAGATACACAATCGAGCAACGCGTTAAAGTTATACAGGCTTATTATGAAAATGTGCGTTCAAATCAAAATACATATCATGCACTTCGTGACTTTTTCGGTCAATTTAATCGTCCAAATGTGTGTACAATCAGAAAAATAATGCACAAATTTGAGCAAACTGGAGATGTAAAAACACCAGTACACGCTCGTACAGCTCGTACTGCAGAAAATATTGCTGCTGTTCGCGATAGGTGTGGCTGCAGAGCCTTCCACCTCAACTCGTCGACTTGCATTTGCAATTGACTCAAGAACTGAAGCCTTTTGACCATTCAAAACGTCGTCAATGGTCAGAACGGTGGCAAGAAATGGCAACAGTGGATATTCAATTTTTGAAGAAAATCATCTTCAATGATGAGGCAATTTTTATCTCAGTGAATTCGCATAATCCAAGAGGGATTGTCGAAAATTCAAAGCACCCACAAAGAGGAAATGTTTGGTGGAGGATATGGGCTGGCGGCTTCATCGGGCCGTATTTTTTCCAAAATGAGGCTGGTCAGGCAGTTGCTGTGAATAGTGTTCGCTATCGTGAGATGATAGCGAACTTTTTATGGCCTGAATTGGAAGGACGGTGCCACTTGCCGCACAGCTAACGAAACAATGGCTCTGTTGCGCAACAAATTAAATGGCCTTGTTATCACGTGGTGGCGATGTAGCTAACGAAACAATGGCTCTGTTGCGCGACAACTTTAATGGCCGTGTTAGCTCACGTGGTGGCGATGTCAATTGGCCGCCAAAATCATGTGATTTGACACCGTTGGACTTCTTTCTTTGGGGTTATTTGAAAGAAAAGGTGTACGTCGATAAGCCAGCAACAATTTAAGAGCTAAAGGATGAAATATTTCGGCACATTATCGGCATAGAACCTCAATTATGCCTCAGCGTCATCGACAATTTGGACCATCGGATGGAATAGTTATGCCGAGATCGCGGCCGCCATTGGCTGATATTTTTTTTTTTTTTTTTTTTTTTTTATTAATTCCCTAAGCTAATCCCCGCGAAGCTGTACGCTTGTCTGCAGGAAAGAAACCAGAGTCTCTGGCGGGAATCGAACCCGCAACCCCGGGGCTGATAGACTAGCTCGCTACTAGCTAGCCTACCGGGGCACTTGTTCTATAAATAATTGAACCAAACCAATATTATCATAATAAAAAGAAATGACAATAATTTCCAATAATAATTTCAGTTTTATTCAAAATCAACGTCGGCCCTTAAAACTTAAGCACCCTTTAGTATAAGACTTCTGTTAATGCTATGAAATAGATTTTCTGCTTTTTATTTAAACCAAAACTTGGTAAAAATTACCTAGATCTTGTCCCCTTTTACTTAGTAAAGCTAGGCAATGAATCTTGCAGGGATGATTCCCTCAATCGCCAGACGGTTAGACAACTTTTTTACTAACTTGTTACCCAAAACTCACAAATTGATTAAATCGACATGATACTTAAGAAATCCGATATTTACATCAAATTAATATTAAAACTTTATTCTATTGTAGATTAAAATTTCAAAAGAAAAGTCAAAACATGATTTATTTCCCTTAGAAAACTTAAATTGCACAAAAAAATGTTCGCCAATTTTTTTTTTCACTTAAACCATTAATAAAAAACAAAATTAGTTACTTTAAAAAATGTAATCAAGTGAATTAAACGTTTACTTATATCAACAACATATAACTACAGAAAACGTTGTTGATATCGAAAAATGTACCAAAAATACTGGTTTTTTAATTAAAACAAATAAATTAGCGATTTTTTTACGCTAAAGCGCATGCTTTATATACTCAAAACTACAAAACAAAAAACGACCCTGTTTTAACATCAGTTATATACGTATTTAATTCTAATTATTATTATTTAATTGAAATTTTTTTTTAATTCATAAAAGGTTGAATATTCGGGTGTGTTCTAGGATCCGAATCCACTCGAAAGTGGATTATTTCAGCATTTTTGGTCTTCTGCATTTCACATCCACATGTTTTTATTCGTTCTCAATTAAAGTAGTAAGAAGTTGGTGAAAGTAAAACGAATCGACTTTTATTCTGATATGAGATAGAATTAAAATAAAATTTTTGTCTTTAGTTTAAACTGTTCTTTATCCAATTAAATAAAAAATATATCGCTACCTAAAACGCAAAAGGCCAAAAATTTAAAATCGACTTTTTTATTGCTTTTAATATAATTAAGTCGAATTTTTTAACGCTTTTTATGTTATTTTTAAATAATTTGTTTATTTTAATCGATTTAGTGATCTCAAATAAGATTTTGGGTTTGTTTAAAATTTTAGTCATGTTCGCGAGAAAAGCGATTTATTATTGTAAGTTTTCTGATTCTTTAAAGCTTTAATGATTCTTAAAAAATAGTAGACTTTGCTATCATTCCGCAAATTTTTGCGAATTTCCGCTAATTTAGCATTTTTTCCGAATTTTTTCCATTCTTTATAGTTTTAGGAACTTTTAATCAATTTTATTATGGCTTGTTTGAAATATTTAAAATTTTCGCTATTTTTGCGCAAGGGTTTTCTCCTCTATGGTAAAACAAATTTCAGCTTCACTAAATAAAGCTTCTCTTCACCGCCGGCCTCCGGCACGTAAAACAAGTACTGGCTTCGCTTAGTAAAGCTCCTAAAATCTGCCTTGTTTCCGAACAAAGGCCGACTACGCAGAGACGCTTTAGTTAGCGAAGCCGGTATTTGTTATAACATGGAGAATAAAATCCTTGCGCCCGGTCGAAGGCCGACTACGCAGAGACGCTTGTATTTGTTATACCATAGAGGAGAAAGTCCCTACAACCGACCGAAGGCCGGCTATTCTTTAGAGTTTGTAAACATGTTGTGGATATTATGACAATCTCTATAGTGCCAAAATGTCCGTGGATATTACGACACTGCCCTGATGGACATTATGACACTTTAAAAAGTGTAACTGGACGTTATGACATGCCACCTGAAAAAATATATATGTAGAATAACGAAATTTCACCAGCATTATTGTAATTTAGTTTTTAAATCATACTTTTTTTATTTTGTATGTGATGGATGGTATTTAAAAAAATATTTATTTTATGCCTTTAAAAGCGTTAAACATTTCTTGTTTATTAAAGAGCTACTAAAATGTTGTAGACAGCAAGAGCTGCTTTAGATTGCAGCTTAACGAAATTGTTTGAGTTTAATTGGGCGAAACTTGTAAAACTATAAAAGTAACGATGTCACCAGCATATAAAATAAATGCAACCATGAATGAATTTTAGAGTTAAATAACCCAGCTTTTCTTAAGCCAGAGGTGGGCAATTACCCAATCCTTTAAATCATTTATGAGCTACAAAAGTACATGTTTGTCTTAACTTAAAAAATATTTACCTCCACACTTTTGCACAAACGATTGTGCATTTGTCTTGCCCGTCACTGCTTCTGAACTATGAAAAATGCCATATTAAATTTTTGGTTGTTTTTGAATAAATTGTTTGGTGTAGTTAAGATAAAAAAGTTCTTGATTAAATTACAGCTTAATTTTTCTTAAATCTAAAATTTAACAAAAAAAAAAGAGGCAAATTGATTTCGCTGCAAACGTCAGCAACAGTTTAAAGTCACTATGTCATATCTTAATCTAAATTTTAATTTATAAAATTTACTTGTAACTTATTAATAAATTGTTGCTAAAGCTGTATTGGCCATAATCTGTCTTGTTTGATTAAAAATTAATTGGAGTTTTTAGAATATTTGATTTCATATTTGCATTTTCAAATACCGCATGAGGGGGATGTAGTCCAAGTAAAATTGTGAATAAGCAAGTAGAAGTGCTTTATCGGCTTTGATACCATCCACTCAGAGTTTTAGCATTTCAAAAACGAGCTTTTTATGTGTTCTATAAAAATTTTGTAGATTTTTTTAAAAAAAACTTTGCAAAATAAAAATTAATAAGAAATGGCTAAAACATGGGCACTGGCTAAAGGCAGAATTACGCGAACGTTTCCGTACCGTATGAATCAGCTGTTTGTTTTTCGCTCCCCCGGGTGATGTCCTGCGCCTCTTAAACGCATTGTTTGTCACCCAGTAGTTCAGATCCATCATGTGTTTATGTCAGTGTGGTAGATGCTCATGTGTTCTGTTCCCTCGTCTGCCTCCATCTGTTCTAGTCAATTTCTACGCTCCGTTCAAAAATACTAATCACCTGATTTGCGATTAAAACTTATTTTTGAACCTAAAAATTGCAAATTTTTGCATTTTAATTACTCCGCTTAGAAAACTACTTTCAATAGATTAAATAAAATTAATAAAACATCAATAAGTGTTTTGAAAACAATTTAGTTTTGCAATAAATTTTGCAATCTTTTAAACACATAACACACATGTCTAACTAGAGATGAGATAATACCAACAAGTGACTTTTGTATGCAGCACCCACCTCTTTAGAATTGCTTTTGAAACCAGTCATCAAACAAATATGTCAAACATTTTCTGCAACTACAAACAAATTATAAATTCAAGGGTCTTTTTATCAATTGATAAATAATTTATTTAGGGGAATATTATGTCAGTAGAATAAGTTTCGGAAGGTTTTTGTCAGATAAAAATAAAGTGAAACTCTTAGCGATTTGATTAGTTTTAAGAAGTTTGGCCCATTTGCTATATTTCCAAATAAACATATTTGAAATTCTTCTTATGTATTTTACCACAAAGAGTTCCATGGTTTCAGAAATCATTTCGTAAGAGACAAGTATTTACAAATAACTTTACAGACCATAATTTACTTATGCAATTATTATTATTATATAATTGATGCTTAAATATCAAATTTTTTAAAAAAAATTAATAAAATAAATAATTAAAAATATTTAGCATATTAATAGTTTTTATAACTTAAAACTTTAAAAATCATTTAAAATTTACTAAAACTAAAAAAAGGCATATCGTGCCCGTTTGCAGTAAAAACGTCATAAATGAGAATTCATAAATTTTCACGATGAACTTTAAAATATGCAAATGCCTCAAATCATCTACATGGATAAATAAATTATGGTGTTACTCAAAATGTCATATTTTGTCTAACGGCGATTGTCAGACAAGTCCGCTGTTGAGAGAACAATTTTATGTTTGGCTTTATGAAGTTTAAATAATTTTAAATCTTCTAAACGAATTCCAAAGACATAAACTTGATATTTGCTAAAAGACATTTGAAATACTCACATAAGGAAAACTACAATGCAAAACGAATTTAAGAATATTGATGTCCACGGCCACTCTAGAATTCGGGGCCCCACTAGAAATTAAAATATTATCTTTTCTAGCGATGACACTTAAATAATAATAAAATGATGTGGAAGGGAATAAAATGAAATAAGAATATCTTGTAAATTAATGTAATTAAGTCTTCAAGACAAAGCACGAAAAATAGAAGAAAGGAAAAACATGTAAATAAAATGGATACTCAATTAAAGCAAATTTGAATCCACCATTACCATTGGTTAAAGAAAGACTATAGACTGGCAGGCAATGGTGCAAACGTTAGAACGGCAAAGAATTCTGATGATTAGATTGCGGTTGTTCTCGAAACTAGTAATTTCGACCCCAGTTCAATCTCGTGTTCAGTCAAAACTAATATAATGAACAATTTCATGTTGAAAATTCCTTCCTTCACTAAAAATAATTCAATGAAATCTAATGAACTTAAGCCTAATTAAAATACCAAAAACTTAAAATTTGTTGAATGTTAAAGTAAAAAATGTGCTCCAAAAGGAGCAGGTTTTATGTATGAATACTAGAGCGACTCACCAAAAAAAGTGCTCGATGTACCCTCCTAAAATTGAACCTTGGACTTTTTTAAGATACCATTTTAAATATTTCGGCTACAGCTTTGACCTCTCGTGAACTGGACCATTTTGAAAAAGGGTCTATTTTTGCATGTTTTGTTAATTTGAGAATCTGTTTCCTTACCAACATATACAAATTGGGTATCATAAGAAAGGTTTTTTTAAAGCGCATCCAACTGTATATAAAATTTGTCCAAGGACGATAATCCATGTCCTTTTTTTAAAGATTTTCTGTAAAAAAAAAAACGGTTTTTGAATTTTTTGTTCGGGGTTGTTTGTAATAAAAATTCCAAATTAACATATTTTAATCTCTAGTCGATTTAATTAAATACGTGTTTCCGCTTTTTTGAAAATTGTAGCAGATATTGTTATGGAGAGATTAATAGATAGATGTTTGGAACAGTTGACTATTAAACCTAAAATTATGACAAAATATGTGGATGATTTATTTTGCGTAATTAAGGAATCAGAAATAGCAAAAATTTTAGATGCATTTAATTCCTTTCATGCGGATATACAATTTACAATGGAAAAGGAGTTTGAATCTAAATTGTCTTATTTAGATACTTTGATAATAAGAAAGGGAAAAAGTTTATTAATTGATTGGTATCAAAAACCAACATCGTCTGGTAGAATAATTAATTATTTTTCAAATCATCCTAAAAGGATTATTATTAACACGGCTAGAAATTTTATAGATAGAGTATTGAAAATAAGTGATTCTTGTTTCCATAGGAATAATAAGGAAAAAATTTTTAGAGTCTTAAGAGAAAATAGTTTTCCGAAGGAAATTATATCTTATTTATTAACACAATATAATAACCATAGAATAAATAACTCGAACGGCAATACGGAACCAAAAGTTTATAAATCGCTAACTTATGTACCAAAATTTTCGGAGAGATTAGAAAAATCTAATATTTATGATACTGAAAGGTATAAAATTGCGCATAAATCTTATAACACAATAGGTAGATTATTTACAAATATGAAAGATAAGATAAATAAGTTGGAAATGTCGAATGTAGTTTATAAAATACCTTGTAGGGGAAATGTTAATGGACAATGTGGTAAAGTATATGTTGGTACAACGAAGAATAAACTAAAAACTAGGTTAACAGGACATAAGTCAGATCAAAAATATAGGCACATTGCATCACAAAAAACAGCTTTATCAGCCCATTGTGCAAATTTAAACCATTATCCTGATTTTGAAAATACAACAGTTTTAAATACGGAAAATAATTACAAACGTAGGTTTATGTTAGAAATGTTGCAAATTATAAATGTACCGGCAATATCGAGAATTAATTTTAAGTCAGATACTGAAAGTTTAGCACAAAATTATAGGCATTTAATTTGTAAAAATATAAACGGAAGTTAATAATTTATTTATAATGTAATAGATTCGTTTTTAAATTGGAAAACCTTTTTTGTTTTTAATTGAAAATTGTTTTATGATTTTTTGTTAAATTTATATCATTTGTTAAAATTGTTATTATTTGTCAAAAATTAAAGAAAAAAACCCTGAAGAAGGCACACAACGGAGTGCCGAAATATTGGTTCAATAAATTTAATATTTTTTTATAAAAAAAAAAAAAAAAAAAAAAAAAAAAAAAAAAAAATAGACCTCAAGCTTAATAAAATAATAATAAATTTATTAAAAATATCAGTAAATTGTAATCCTTTTTCTTCGACCTTTTTTACTAAATATTGTTCTTTAATAAATTATTTTATTTTATTATAAAAATTTCCTGAAGAAGATTTCCGACGGATATTTAATTTAATTTTATAAAAAAGTGATCTTAAGCTTAAATAATTTATTAAAGAATAATATTTAAAATATCAGTTAATACTTTACCATTGGCTGGATATAAAGTCGTCTCTCGAACAAAAACTTCAATATATCTAAAAGTATAACGAATAATGCTTTTGAAGAATAATTTGATTTGCCACAGTTTCGTACGAAAAACAATCACGCCACCAAATTTCGTTAAGATTGGGGAATAAATTACTATATGCCCTATATAAAGCGTACTTTTAGAAAAGACTGCAATACGCCTGAGACCACAATAAATCCCATATAAAGCCTAATAATAAAATATTCTAGCTCTCGCTATCAAAGATTCGTCACAGCCGAATATAACACATTTACTAATTTTTTCACATATTTTCGATCATGAAAAACTCGCATGAAAAAAAGGTAATTCAAAGGAGAATAATAACGGGAAGAAATCCCCCTTATCGTGAAAAGTTTTTTCCCTCGTAATTTATTCACATTTCCCTTAGATTTTCTCACTTTATTTTTGTTAGGGAACAGAACATGTATGTAAATAGTTTCTCCTATAAATCGATTATTAATGACAAGATCCGTTAATAAGGCACAAACCGATATATTGGTCAACAAAATGCATAAACAAAAAGTCGATTGTCTACGGATATTGATAGCGTGAAAAATTTTTCACACGAGATTCACGATTGCTTTTTCCCTTCGATGGGAATGAAAATTTAATGGCAACAAAAATTCCACTTGTTATTCACTATAGGGGTGAATGATTTATTTTGCCTTCTCTAGTTCTAACAGTGTAGATGTAAAAGCCTCAAGTTCCAACAGTGTAGTAATACGTTGTTTTGAGCAATAAAGCTTCGTTCACAACGGCAGCAACATTTTCCCTGGTGTTCACAATATAGCCACAATTTTTTTTACAACTACACCATCTTTCAAACAAGAAACCATTTATAACTTTTTCCCTGATCATATTTATTATTATTTCTAAAAAAAAATTTGTAAAAATTTTCATTCAAAACTAAATAAAATCATAATAAACGTGATTTAAAATTTCATACAAGTTGTTGCTGAAGTAGAAGTAAACTCAACTTTTTAAAAAATCTTTAGTAAGAAAGGAAAATATATGAAATACTTTGGAAAGAAATACGATAGAAGAAAAAACTAAATTGTTGCTCCCATTGTGAACAAATCTTGAAAATTTCACGCCCATAATTTTTGTATCAAATTGTTCATTGTGTTTAACAACAATTATTCTGATTTTTATTAATTTCGCGCTCTCCTACCGGTTAATAATATTTTTAGGAATATCCATAAATAATTATTTTTAATTTTTTACACACTAAATAAGTTATTTTGTTTCGAAACCATTTAAATAAAAATTAAAGAACGATCTATTTCACACTTTAGACTCAAAAACTAGTTTATGAGTTCCATTAAAAATACTAATAAAAGATACTACAATAAATATAAAAATAATTAATTAAAAATATATGCTAAATGTTGTTATTATTATTTCATTTTGGAACAATTCTTTCAAATTTCAAGGTCATTTAAGTAAAATATTATTGAATTTTTTTCAAAGCTTTATAAAGTTAAAACTAGCGGATTGATCACAAACATTTATTTTTTTTTAATTTAAAGAATTTTTTTTGTTGCTTTCTATGATTGATGTTAAAGACTTCTTATTTGATAAATGTTTTTAAAGGCACCTGAAACACGTGTCCAAAAAATAGCTTCAATGATGCCAAGTTAACCTTTTTGGGTTAAAAATTTAGGCCTTTACTAAAAAAAGTGGTGCAAGTTCAGCCCTTTCCGGCATTAGGTTGTCAATATTTAGCCAATTTTCTACTTTTGCGTTGGTATTGTTGTATGGCATTGTGAAAAATTTGCATTGCGGCTAATAACACTGTGCTTGATGAATAAACAGACAAGCGGGACACTTTTGACCTAATTCAGGTACGCGGAATCCAGTGATGCTAACGGTTTTTTTTTTATTTATCTCTTGATGTCGTGACATACCGTTTTTCTAAAATGGAAGAGGTTGCACAACATATATTCGCGTAACTCAAAAACGGTTTATTTTTTTGAATAAATTAATGAAACTGAAATTCCGCAATAAAACGACCTTAAAGTAAGATTAAACTCTTTTCTAATATGCTTTAAAAACATAATTATTTAAATAATATGATGAATTTTTAATTTTCATTAAAAAAAAAAAAAAATAATTTAAAAACAGAAAACAAATTCCCAGATTCTATTTGTTAAAATAATTCTTGTGGGTTCCATTCCAAGGCAAAATGTGTTATTTCATCAGTACCTTTTCTGAGAGTGTGCCCCAGCCAACCATATTTACGTTTTTGTATTTCGTTTTTAATTGGTAGTTGTCTGGTTCTATTAAGTAAATCCTCGTTTGACACAGTTTGCGGCCACCAAATTCTTAGGATATTGCGTAAACATCTATTGATGAACGTTTGCAACTTCCTGCTGAGTGCTTCGGTTAGGAACCAGGTTTCGCAGCGCCGAACAGCAGTGTAGATTTAACACATGAGTCAAATATACGAATTTTCGTTGAATTGGTGATTGTGTTGGATCTCCATACCTTCTTTATTCATTTATTTATAACTGCGAAACTGTTGCCTATGTAGCGAAACGTTGTATGAACAGATTAATGCAATTGTAATTCTTAATTTTTTTAAATTTGTTTCAGCTTATTCGGACTAGTGGTTCTCGAGTTATGACAAACAAAAGAGCCTAAAACGTGACCAATTCCCCTATACGATACTTACTTACTTCAAATTAATTTTTAAATTATTTATTGAGGTACCATGACCAAACTAATGATGCAGAAGTTCTTCTTTTTGGGTCTACTTTCATAAGCAATTATCAGAATTAAGTCCTGAATCAATCACCTGAAAAATGTTGTATGTACTGTGTAAGGAGAGAAAGTTTGATCCATTTAAGATGTTTAGCACCTTAATAACACTAAGATGATATTTTCCAAACAATGTTAACCTTAGTTCTTTATAGATTGGACTAACACCAATAAAGTTGTACGTATTTTCAGATACCTCTAAGTTGCAGGTAGAGCAAGTGTCTATTGGAATATTACTAAAGGATCAAGTAACCCTCCTCTGGATTTAATTGTTATACTGTTAACGCGGGTTGGTTCAGTTGGCAGTAACGGTCATGGTGTCGCGAATTTGTTGCGTTTGATACATTTTCTTCACGTTCTTTTATTTTTAGTAAGAAAATTAGAAATTATACCCTCTCTTACTCTGGCTCCGCGGTAAAGTGTTTTGAATTATTCTAAAAAAAATGCATATTTTGTCTTTGAAAAGGGTTTACACTGTTATTTCACAATCAAACCAACTTGATTTCACATGAATTTCACGTTGTTACAACTTGAAATATTTTGTATTCAACGTGATTCGCATTTGTATTTCAATATAAATGATATTTTGCTCTAACTTTACTAAAATGTTAAATTAACATGAATTATAGTTTAAAATAAAATATGTTGTTTGCAAGTTATTGTAAAATCATTTTAAATAAACATGATATAACTTTGAAGCAAAAGCACTACCGAAAACTGTAGGATCAACCTAAATTTCGAAGATTTTATATTGATTTTTTGCTGTGTGCATAGACAGGTGAATGGTAAAATATTTTGGCCACTATTCCGCTAAGCAATTCATTCGAAAAAAGCCAATTTGATTTGGCTTCAAAAGCTGGGGTTCGGCTATTGCTGCCCGTTGGATT